>CM038635.1:12290297-12911547 GCA_021554675.1 Leuciscus idus | reverse complement strand
TGAACGAATGAATAAATGACTCGCTCATTAAGACGGTCGCCTGGCGACACCTAATGGCGGTTTAGTGTTTAAAAGTATCATTCTTTCCAACGTGCACCATTATCAATGTCCGTGCGGACGTCCGTTTTTTACTTTCACTTTTATATTAGCGATTTAAAAGCACCCGCTCGTGTCACACGTCGATTAACCGTTGGGAAAATATCCTCACAGTCATATACCTAATACATTTATATTTAAATACAATATAGGCCTACCTAGTAAAAAGTTTTATATACTATATTTATATCCTTTTGGACACAAGAGGGCAGTATAGCCCTATATTTGCTTTTTTTGTTGAACCAAATAGCACTAAATAGCCTGTTTTTAACTTTTTTTATACTTCTTGAATTGCAAAAACAGAATAAAATGGGTTTAGTTCTAATATTTGTATAATTTTCTATAAAAATAAACGGTGTATAATTACATTTGTAGAAGATATGAGATGTTTTCTGATTCCTTTTTTGACATTACTTTAATCCCTCGCCATATCAAAACCGTTTGAGATATTCAATATCCGTTCACAATTTAGAATCTTTAATGTATTTTCATCATGTTGAAAAAGTTTGGTGGGAATAAAATAAATAGTTTAAGAGGAGTGGCTAAAAATTCAGAGGCTGATTTTGCAAAAAAATCCACATTCAGACCAAAATATCTGACTTCCTGATGGCCGGAGCTAATGAATGTAAATTAGAAAGTTGTCCGGCTTGATGAGTACAATATACAAACTATTTTTCTTTTACTGTAGTTAAAACTAACCCGCCCACTTTTGTCAAAAGCATGTTGAAAGTGACACACTTCCTGCTGCCAGTTGGTGGCGCTATAACTTTGACTCACAATAGTTACATCCATCTGATTGGCCTCTTACCACGAACACACTGCTGAAGTTTCATCAAGATCAGTTAATGTATGCAGAAGTTATTCCACTTTGTGTTTCTCTTTTCTCGCCATAAATTCGTTTCCTCGCCACGGCCAAACCGTTCGAGATATCAAAAATCCGTCCGCAATTTAGAATCCTCAATGTCTTGACTTCATGCACACCGAGTTTGGTGGGGATTGGATGAATTCTCTAGGAGGAGTACTTCGCATTCCACAGCAAGCGTTTTCCAAACAACCCATAATAGCCGACTTCCTGTTGGGCTGGCATAAAACTTGACCGGGGGAAAGTTGTTCGGCCCGATGATATCTATATGTGTACCGAGTTTCAAATTAATTCATGCAAGCGTGTTTGATCTATGGACCAAGTTTTGGGACCCCGTTCAAGGGGGCGCTGTTGAGCCCCCCTGCCACGCCCGGGTACCAGCTTCAACCCGTCCCTGATGGCAGGGGGTTCCGACTTGTATGTAAAGTTTCAAGAGTTTTTGAGCACGTTAAGGACCCCAAAAGCCCCTGAAACCTTGATTAACAATATAAAAGCAATAGTCAAATCCCCCCTCCCCTCACACACACAGAGACACAGAGAGAGGGAGAGAAAATTCTTCAGAAAATCTACATTCAAACCAAAATATCTCTCTTCCTGTTGGTCGGAGATCGTTAAAGTAAATTAGAAAGTTGTCCGTCTTGATGAGAACAATACACATACCAAGTTTTGTTGTTGTTGATAAAACTAACCCCCCCACTTATGACTAAAGGTGGCGCTACTGAGCCCCTCACCACGCCCGTTTCTGAAACTTTGCACATGTCTACGGGCTAATAAATGTGATGTGTCTGTCGAGTTTCATCCAATTTCAAGTATGTTAAGAGTCTCAAAAGCATCAAAAAAGAATATTAAAGTTTGAAGCGTTGCCATGGCAACAGTATTAAAGATATCAAAAATCCTTTCACAGGTCTACATCTGCCGTGTGTTTACATTATAAACATAAACTTTGAAGCAAATCGGGTAAAAATAAGAGGGTGATTTCAAAGCATTTTGAAAGGGACACACTTCCTGCTGCCAGTTGGTGGCGCTATAACTTTTACTCACAATAGTCACATCCATGTGATCGGCCTCTTACAACGAACACACTGCTGAAGTTTAATCAAGATCAGTTAATGTATGCAGAAGTTATAACACACTTCCTGTTTCCATTATTCGCCATCAATTCGTGTCCTCGCCACGGCCAAACCGTTCGAGATATCAAAAATCTGTCCGCAATTTAGCATCCTCAATGTCTTGACTTCATGCTGACTGAGTTTGGAGGCGAATGGATGAATTTCCTAGGAGGAGTACATTAAATTCCACAGCATGCGTTTCCAAACAACCCATAATAGCCGACTTCCTGTTGGGCTGGCGTAAAAAGTAAAAGTACGAAAGTTGTTTGGCCCGATGAGATCTATATGTGTATTGAGTTTCATATTATTACATGCAAGCATGTCTGATTTATGGACCAATCTTTCGGACCCCGTTCAAGGGGGCGCTGTTGAGCCCCCCTGCCACGCCCGGGTACCAGCTTCAGCCCTGCCCTGATGGCCGCAGGTTCTGACCTGTGTGCAAAATTTCAAGAGTTTTCGAGCATGTTAAAGGCCCCAAAAATGCCCGAAAGGTTGACAGAAAAATAATAATAATAATAATAATAATAATAAATATAGCTGCGAGCAGCGATTGCGGGCCCAAGCCGGTGGCACCGCCACCCTGGTGCCTTTAGTTACACTAAAGGCACCGGGGTGGCGGTGTCACCGGCTTGGGCCCTCCATCGCTGCTCGCAGCTATATTTATATATATATATATATATATATATATATATATATATATATATATTGTTATATATATATATATATATATATATTTTAAGTGTTTATATATATTTTTTTTTATATATATATATATATATAAAAAAATGTGGATGCTAAACATTTGTTTATTATAGGCTTTGTACTTCACTCACGTTCCACTATTGAAGGGAAAAAATTATCCTCTTCACATGCGCAAATATGTGCTTGGAAACATCACAGTTTAGCGGTGATTACTGTGTTTAAATAGTCAGAACAATTCATACTATTCAGAGCAGTGTAATTTTTATATGTTAGGTTGACTATTTTATTATTATATTTTATAAAGGCTATAATGAACAGACTGCGATATCAAGATTGCAATGCGCTCGCTCTGCACCATTATCAATGTCCGTGCAGACGAACATATTTTACTTTCGTTTTTAAGTTACCGATTCAAAAGCCCCCAGCGGTGTCACACATCGATTAACCGGTGGGAAAATTTCCCACAGTCACATCCCTAATATATTTATATATAAATACAATAGGCCAACCTGAAAGAGAATTTTACTTGCCCGACCAGAGTAGCCTGATTAGAACGTCAATGACAAAAAAATAACTTGGGAATCACTAAAACGAGACATTATTCTAATTTTATTACATTAATTTTAAGTTGCAATCAACAGTTGTTAATAAATGGATTACCAGTAATCAGTTGATCAATGGTAACAAGGTTGCGCTGCTGAGGCTCATGCAGCTTCTCCAGGAGAAATGTAAACAAATGAGTTTAGCACACAAAAAACAAACTCAGTTAACAACTTACTGACTATAAAAATTATAAATATGGAGTTTTGATATATTTTATAACAGTTAAGCAACCTCACTTGACGAGAAGGCTGTTTCCTGAATACAATCACGATTGAAACTGTGACATTGATTTCATACAACAGGTTAAAAAACAGTTACAATCAAGTCACTTACATTTTAGATGCAATATTGACTGTTTTTGTTCTGTTTCAGCAGCGAAAATAGTTAAACAAAAAGATCACAGCAGAATCATCACGCGCATCTCTCAGCAATGTGTTTTCTCATTTCTGAATGATTCAGCATTTTGAACGAATCGGTTGACTCAAAGATTGAATGATCAATCCATAAACATATGTCTTAATCATGAATGACTCAGTCATTCAAACGAATCGTTTGAACGAATGAATCAATGACTCACTCATTAAGACGGTCGCCTGGCGACACTTAATGGCGGTTTAGTGTTATGTTTAAAAGTATCATTCTTTCCAACGTGTGTGTGATTTGTGTGTGCAACATTATCAATGTCCGTGCGGACGTCCTTATTTTTCTTTCACATTTATATTAGCAATTTAAAAGCACCCGCTCGTGTCACACGTCGATTAACCGGTGGGAAAATATCCTCAGACACATACCCAATAAATGTATATTTAAATACAATATTGGCCTACCTAGTAAAAAGTTGTATATACTATTTTGATGTCCTTTTGGACACTTAGCAAAACCGTTTGAGATATTTATTATCCGTTCACAATTTAGCATATTTAATGTATTTTCATCATGTTGAAAAAGTTTGGTGGGAATAAAATAAATAGTTTAAGAGGAGTGGCTAAAAATTCAGAGGCTGATTTTGCAAAAAAATCCACATTCAGACCAAAATATCTGACTTCCTGATGGCCGGAGCTAATGAATGTAAATTAGAAAGTTTTCCGGCTTGATGAGTACAATATACAAACTATTTTTTTTTTACTGTAGTTAAAACTAACCCGCCCACTTTTGTCAAAAGCATGTTGAAAGTGACACACTTCCTGCTGCCAGTTGGTGGCGCTATAACTTTGACTCACAATAGTTACATCCATCTGATCGGCCTCTTACCACGAACACACTGCTGAAGTTTCATCAAGATCAGTTAATGTATGCAGAAGTTATTCCACTTCGTGTTTCTCTTTTCTCGCCATAAATTCGTTTCCTCGCCACGGCCAAACCGTTCGAAATATCAAAAATCCGTCCGCAATTTAGAATCCTCAATGTCTTGACTTCATGCACACCGAGTTTGGTGGGGATTGGATGAATTCTCTTGGAGGAGTACTTCGCATTCCACAGCAAGCGTTTTCCAAACAACCCATAATAGCCGACTTCCTGTTGGGCTGGCGTAAAACTTGACGGGGGGAAAGTTGTTCGGCCCGATGATATCTATATGTGTACCGAGTTTCAAATTAATTCATGCAAGCGTGTTTGATCTATGGACCAAGTTTTGGGACCCCGTTCAAGGGGGCGCTGTTGAGCCCCCCTGCCACGCCCGGGTACCAGCTTCAACCCGTCCCTGATGGCAGGGGGTTCCGACTTGTATGTAAAGTTTCAAGAGTTTTTGAGCACGTTAAGGACCCCAAAAGCCCCTGAAACCTTGATTAACAATATAAAAGCAATAGTCAAATCCCCCCTCCCCTCACACACACAGAGACACAGAGAGAGGGAGAGACAATTCTTCAGAAAATCCACATTCAAACCAAAATATCTCTCTTCCTGTTGGTCGGAGATCGTTAATGTAAATTAGAAAGTTGTCCGTCTTGATGAGAACAATACACATACCAAGTTTTGTTGCTGTTGATAAAACTAACACCCCCACTTATGACTAAAGGTGGCGCTACTGAGCCCCTCACCACGCCCGTTTCTGAAACTTTGCACATGTCTACGGGCTAATAAATGTGATGTGTCTGTCGAGTTTCATCCAATTTCAAGTATGTTAAGAGTCTCAAAAGCATCAAAAAAGAATATTAAAGTTTGAAGCGTTGCCATGGCAACAGTATTAAAGATATCAAAAATCCTTTCACAGGTCTACATCTGCCGTGTGTTTACATTATACACATAAACTTTGAAGCAAATCGGGTAAAAATAAGAGGGTGATTTCAAAGCATTTTGAAAGGGACACACTTCCTGCTGCCAGTTGGTGGCGCTATAACTTTGACTCACAATAGTCACATCCATGTGATCGGCCTCTTACAACGAACACACTGCTGAAGTTTAATCAAGATCAGTTAATGTATGCTGAAGTTATAATACACTTCCTGTGTCCCTTATTCGCCATCAATTCGTGTCCTCGCCACGGCCAAACCGTTCAAGATATCAAAAATCCGTCCGCAATTTAGCATCTTCAATGTCTTGTCTTCATGCACACCGAGTTTGGAGGCGATTGGATGAATTCTCTAGAAGGAGTACATTAAATTCCACAGCATGCGTTTCCAAACAACCCATAATAGCCGACTTCCTGTTGGGCTGGCGTAAAAAGTAAAAGTACGAAAGTTGTTCGGCCCGATGAGATCTATATATGTACCGAGTTTCATATTATTACATGCAAGCGTGTCTGATTTATGGACCAAGTTTTCGGACCCCATTCAAGGGGGCGCTGTTGAACCCCCCTGTCACGCCCGGGTACCAGCTTCAGCCCAGCCCTGATGGCCGCGGGTTCTGACCCGTGTGCAAAGTTTCAAGAGTTTTAGAGCACGTTAAGGGTCTCAAAAGAGCCCGAAAGGTTGACAGAAAAATAAGAATAATAATAAATATATATAAATATAGCTGCGAGCAGCGATTGCGGGCCCAAGCCGGTGGCACCGCCACCCTGGTGCCTTTAGTTACACTAAAGGCACCGGGGTGGCGGTTTCACCGGCTTGGGCCCTCCATCGCTGCTCGCAGCTATATTTATATATATATATATATATATATATATATATATTAAAAAAAAAAATAAAATAAAAATATATATATAAATATATATATATATATATATATATATATATTTTTTTTTTTTTTTTTTTTTAAGTGTGTTTATATATATATATATATATATAAAACATTTTTTGGATGCTAAACATTTGTTTATTATAGGCTTTGTACTTCACTCACGTTCCACTATTGAAGGGAAAAATTATCCTCTTCACATGCGCAAATATGTGCTTGGAAACATCACAGTTTAGCGGTGATTACTGTGTTTAAATAGTCAGTACAATTCATACTATTCAGAGCAGTGTAATTTTTATATGTTAGGTTGACTATTTTATTATTATATTTTATAAAGGCTATAATGAACAGACTGCGATATCAAGATTGCAATGCGCTCGCTCTGCACCATTATCAATGTCCGTGCAGACGAACATATTTTACTTTCGTTTTTAAGTTACCGATTCAAAAGCCCCCAGCGGTGTCACACATCGATTAACCGGTGGGAAAATTTTCTCACAGTCACATCCCTAATATATTTATATATAAATACAATAGGCCAACCTGAAAGAGAATTTTACTTGCCCGACCAGAGTAGCCTGATTAGAACGTCAATGACAAAAAAATAACTTGGGAATCACTAAAACGAGAGATTATTCTAATTTTATTACATTCATTTTAAGTTGCAATCAACAGTTGTTAATAAATGGATTACCAGTAATCAGTTGATCAATGGTAACAAGGTTGCGCTGCTGAGGCTCATGCAGCTTCTCCAGAAGAAATGTAAACAAATGAGATCAGCACACAAAAAACAAACTCAGTTAACAACTTACTGACTATAAAAATTATAAATATGGAGTTTTGATATATTTTATAACAGTTAAGCAACCTCACTTGACGAGAAGGCTGTTTCCTGAATACAATCACGATTGAAACTGTGACATTGATTTCATACAACAGGTTAAAAAACAGTTACAATCAAGTCACTTACATTTTAGATGCAATATTGACTGTTTTTGTTCTGTTTCAGCAGCGAAAATAGTTAGACAAAAAGATCACAGCAGAATCATCACGCGCATCTCTCAGCAATGTGTTTTCTCATTTCTGAATGTTTCAGCATTTTGAACGAATCGGTTGACTCAAAGATTGAATGATCAATCCATAAACATATGTCTTAATCATGAATGACTCAGTCATTCAAACGAATCGTTTGAACGAATGAATCAATGACTCACTCATTAAGACGGTCGCCTGGCGACACTTAATGGCGGTTTAGTGTTATGTTTAAAAGTATCATTCTTTCCAACGTGCACCATTATCAATGTCCGTGCGGACGTCCGTTTTTTACTTTCACTTTTATATTAGCGATTTAAAAGCACCCGCTCGTGTCACACGTCGATTAACCGTTGGGAAAATATCCTCACAGTCATATACCTAATACATTTATATTTAAATACAATATAGGCCTACCTAGTAAAAAGTTTTATATACTATATTTATATCCTTTTGGACACAAGAGGGCAGTATAGCCCTATATTTGCTTTTTTTGTTGAACCAAATAGCACTAAATAGCCTGTTTTTAACATTTTTATACTTCTTGAATTGCAAAAACAGAATAAAATGGGTTTAGTTCTAATATTTGTATAATTTTATATAAAAATAAACGGTGTATAATTACATTTGTAGAAGATATGAGATGTTTTCTGATTCCTTTTTTGACATTACTTTAATCCCTCGCCATATCAAAACCATTTAAAAGCACCCGCTCGTGTCACACGTCGATTAACCGGTGGGAAAATATCCTCAGACACATACCTAATAAATGTATATTTAAATACAATATTGGCCTACCTAGTAAAAAGTTGTATATACTATTTTGATGTCCTTTTGGACACAAGAGGGCAGAATAGCCCTATGCATGACCTTTTTTTTTTTTTTACTTTACTGTTTTTAATTTTAGAATAAAATTAGAATAAAATTCTTTTTAAAAACAGAAAAAAATGGGTTTAGTTGTAATATTTGTATACTTTTATATAGAAATAAATGGTATATAATTACATTTTTAGAAGATTTGAGGCTTTTTAGTGTTTCCTTTTTGGACATTAATCCCTCGCCATAGCAAAACCGTTTGAGATATTTATTATCCGTTCACAATTTAGCATATTTAATGTATTTTCATCATGTTGAAAAAGTTTGGTGGGAATAAAATAAATAGTTTAAGAGGAATGGCTAAAAATTCAGAGGCTGATTTAGCAAAAAAATCCACATTCAGACCAAAATATCTGACTTCCTGATGGCCGGAGCTAATGAATGTAAATTAGAAAGTTGTCCGGCTTGATGAGTACAATATACAAACTATTTTTTTTTTACTGTAGTTAAAACTAACCCCCCCACTTTTGTCAAAAGCATGTTGAAAGTGACACACTTCCTGCTGCCAGTTGGTGGCGCTATAACTTTGACTCACAATAGTTACATCCATCTGATCGGCCTCTTACCACGAACACACTGCTGAAGTTTCATCAAGATCAGTTAATGTATGCAGAAGTTATTCCACTTCGTGTTTCTCTTTTCTCGCCATAAATTCGTTTCCTCGCCACGGCCAAACCGTTCGAGATATCAAAAATCCGTCCGCAATTTAGAATCCTCAATGTCTTGACTTCATGCACACCGAGGTTGGTGGGGATTGGATGAATTCTCTAGGAGGAGTACTTCGCATTCCACAGCAAGCGTTTTCCAAACAACCCATGATAGCCGACTTCCTGTTGGGCTGGCGTAAAACTTGACCGGGGGAAAGTTGTTCGGCCCGATGATATCTATATGTGTACCGAGTTTCAAATTAATTCATGCAAGCGTGTTTGATCTATGGACCAAGTTTTGGGACCCCGTTCAAGGGGGCGCTGTTGAGCCCCCCTGCCACGCCCGGGTACCAGCTTCAACCCGTCCCTGATGGCAGGGGGTTCCGACTTGTATGTAAAGTTTCAAGAGTTTTTGAGCACGTTAAGGACCCCAAAAGCCCCTGAAACCTTGATTAACAATATAAAAGCAATAGTCAAATCCCCCCTCCCCTCACACACACAGAGACACAGAGAGAGGGAGAGAAAATTCTTCAGAAAATCCACATTCAAACCAAAATATCTCTCTTCCTGTTGGTCGGAGATCGTTAATGTAAATTAGAAAGTTGTCCGTCTTGATGAGAACAATACACATACCAAGTTTTGTTGTTGTTGATAAAACTAACCCCCCCACTTATGACTAAAGGTGGCGCTACTGAGCCCCTCACCACGCCCGTTTCTGAAACTTTGCACATGTCTACGGGCTAATAAATGTGATGTGTCTGTCGAGTTTCATCCAATTTCAAGTATGTTAAGAGTCTCAAAAGCATCAAAAAAGAATATTAAAGTTTGAAGCGTTGCCATGGCAACAGTATTAAAGATATCAAAAATCCTTTCACAGATCTACATCTGCCGTGTGTTTACATTATACACATAAACTTTGAAGCAAATCGGGTAAAAATAAGAGGGTGATTTCAAAGCATTTTGAAAGGGACACACTTCCTGCTGCCAGTTGGTGGCGCTATAACTTTGACTCACAATAGTCACATCCATGTGATCGGCCTCTTACAACGAACACACTGCTGAAGTTTCATCAAGATCAGTTAATGTATGCAGAAGTTATAACACACTTCCTGTTTCCATTATTCGCCATCAATTCGTGTCCTCGCCACGGCCAAACCGTTCGAGATATCAAAAATCTGTCCGCAATTTAGCATCCTCAATGTCTTGACTTCATGCTGACTGAGTTTGGAGGCGAATGGTTGAATTCCCTAGGAGGAGTACATTAAATTCCACAGCATGCGTTTCCAAACAACCCATAATAGCCGACTTCCTGTTGGGCTGGCGTAAAAAGTAAAAGTACGAAAGTTGTTCGGCCCCGATGAGATCTATATGTGTACCGAGTTTCATATTATTACATGCAAGCGTGTCTGATGTATGGACCAAGTTTTCGGACCCCGTTCAAGGGGGCGCTGTCGAGCCCCCCTGCCACGCCCGGGTACCAGCTTCAGCCCGGCCCTGATGGCCGCGGGTTCTGACCCGTGTGCAAAGTTTCAAGAGTTTTCGAGCACGTTAAGGGTCTCAAAAGTGCCCGAAAGGTTGACAGAAAAATAAGAATAAGAATAATAATAATAAATAATTCTACCGAAAACAATAGGGCCTTCGCCCTTTCAGGGCTTGGGCCCTAATAAATAATCCTACCGAAAACAATAGGGCCTTCGCCCTTTCAGGGCTTGGGCCCTAATAATAATAATAAATAATCCTACCGGAAACAATAGGGCCTTCGCCCTTTCAGGGCTTGGGCCCTAATAATAATAATAATAAATAATCCTACCGAAAACAATAGGGCCTTCGCCCTTTCAGGGCTTGGGCCCTAATAAATAATCCTACCGGAAACAATAGGGCCTTCGCCCTTTCAGGGCTTGGGCCCTAATAATCCTTCCGAAAACAATAGGGCCTTCGCCCTTTCAGGGCTTGGGCCCTAATTATTGGTTTTCATGGTTTCAGGGGCTTTTGGGGCCCTTAACATGCTCGGAAACTCTTGAAACTTTGCACACAGGTCAGAACCCGCAGCCATTAGGGCCGGGATGAAGCTGGTACCCGGGCGTGGCAGGGGGGCTCGATAGCGCCCCCTGGAATGGGATTCGAACACTTGTCCATAAATCAAACACGCTTGCATGTAATAATATGAAACTCGGTACACATATAGATCTCATCGGCTTGAACAACTTTCGTGCTCTAAGTTTTACGCCAGCCCAACAGGTAGTCGGCTATTATGGGTTGTTTGGAAACACATGCCCCTGGATTTCGATATACTTCTCCTTGGGAATTGATCGGATGTCACCAAACTCGGTCAGCATGAAGTCAAGACATTGAGGATGATAAATTGCCAGCGGATTTTTGATATCTCGAACGGTTTGGCCGTGGCGAGGAAATTAATTTATGGCGAGAAAAGAGAAACAAAATGTGTGTTATAACTTAGTCCGTTTTACTTACAGTTACAAAACTCGCCACATATATTGTTCTCGTCGAGCCGGACAACTTTCTAATTTACAGTTATTAGCTCGGATCAACAGAAAGTCAGATATTTTGGTTTGAATGTGGATTTTCTCTGAAAGAGAGAGTGCCCTCTGCCATTCTGTGTGTGTGTGTGTGTCTGTGTGGGGAGGGGAGGGGGGTGTCTGTGTGTGTGTGGCGAGGAGGAGGAGGGGGTCTCACTCTCTCTGTGTTTGTGTGTGTGTGGCTGTCTGTCTGTTACAGTGAAAAGAGCTTAACTATTTCATTCATTTGTTCTGCATTAAATGATAAATAATTCTCTAAGGCCTTGCTTTTTTGTATATAAAATATTTATATATAAAAATGATATGTATATATAAATATATATTAGGTATGTGACTGAGGATATTTTCCCACCGGTTAATCGATGTGTGACACCGGCGAGGGCTTTTAAATCGCTAATATGAAAGTAAAATACTCCCGTCCGCACCGACATTGATAATGCTTCGGAGCAGGGCGAGGGTTTTCCATTATTTGCTATGGAAGTAATGAACTAAAAAACGTTCGCTTTGTTCTGCTCGCTCCTCGCCGTGGACGCGCACCGCCATGAATGACCATGCAGCCGTGCACTTAGTTCGTTTAAAATTAGTCCTGCATTAAAAGGATAAAGAAATATCTAAGGTCTTGTCTTTTTGCATAGCACTTTATGGATATTTTTAAAATGACAAAATATGCATAGAACATATCTTTTAAATGTATTGTTTGCTTTAAATAAAATTAATATTGTATGTTTGGTGATTCAAGCTGAATGAATTTAAAATTAATGTGCTATATATATTAGATCAATATATATGTTTTCCTTAAAATTTTAATCAACACTAACTTTATTCTCATCAGAATTATAAATTTTTGTATAAAATAATACTACCATTAAAAAAAACAAAAACAGTCATTAGCTTGGATCAACAGGAAGTCAGATATTTTGGTCTGAATGTGGACTTTTGGCAAAATCAGCCTCTGATTTTTTACCCACTCCTCTTAAGTGGTTTATTTAATTCCCACGAAACTTTTTCAAAATGATGAAAATACTTTAAAGAAGCTAAATTGTAAACAGATAATAAATATCTCAAACGGTTTTGCTATGGCAAGGGATTAAAGTAATGTCAAAAAAGGAAACGCCTAAAACCTATCTTCTAAAAATGTAATTATACTCCATTTATTTCTATATATAATTATACAAATATCAGATCTAAACCCATTTTATTCTGTTTTTTCAATTTAATAATTGTTTAAGTTTAAAAACATCCAGAATGTTTTTTTAGTCCAAAAAAAAAAAAAAAATATATATATATATATATATATATATATATATATATATATATATGTCATTCATAGTGCTATACTGCCCTCTTGTGTTCAAAGTATGGTAGGCCTATTGTATCTATGTAAAATATAAAATATACTAGGTACCCGTATGTGACGGTGAGGAATATTTTACCACCGGTTAATCAACGTGTGACACCGCTGGGGACTTTTGAATTGCTAACTTAAAAACGAAAGTAAAATATGTTCGTCCGCACTGTAATGGATAATGGTGCAGAGCGAGCGTTTTCAATGAATTCCTATGGAAGTAGGAATTAACTAAAAACGTTTGCTCTTCTCTGCCCGTTCCTCGCCGTGGACGCACACCATATATATATATATATATATATATATATTTATTTTTTTTTTTACATATATATAATGTATATATATTTTTTTTTTTACATTTATTTATTTATATATATATATATATATATATATATATATAAATACAGCTGCGAGCAGCGATGGAGGGCCCAAGCCGGTGACACCGCCACCCCGGTGCCTTTAGTGTAACTAAAGGCACCAGGGTGGCGGTGCCACCGGCTTGGGCCCGCAATCGCTGCTCGCAGCTATATTTATATATGTATATATATATATATATATATATATATATATATATATATATATATTTAGGGCCCAAGCCCTGAAAGGGCGAAGGCCCTATTGTTTTCGTTAGGATTATTATTAGGGCCCAAGCCCTGAAAGGGCGAAGGCCCTATTGTTTCCGGTAGGATTATTTATTATTATTATTATTATTATTATTATTATTTTTCTGTCAACCTTTCGGGCATTTTTGGGGCCTTTAACATGCTCGAAAACTCTTGAAATTTTGCACACAGGTCAGAACCTGCGGCCATCAGGGCCGGGCTGAAGCTGGTACCCGGGCGTGGCAGGGGGGCTCAACAGCGCCCCCTTGAACGGGGTCCGAAAGTTTGGTCCATAAATCAGACACGCTTGCATGTAATAATATGAAACTCAATACACATATAGATCTCATCGGGCCAAACAACTTTCGTACTTTTACTTTTTACGCCAGCCCAACAGGAAGTCGGCTATTATGGGTTGTTTGGAAACGCATGCTGTGGAATTGAATGTACTCCTCCTAGGGAATTCATCCATTCGCCTCCAAACTCAGTCAGCATGAAGTCAAGACATTGAGGATGCTAAATTGCGAACAGATTTTTGATATCTCGAACGGTTTGGCCGTGGCGAGGACACGAATTGATGGCGAATAATGGAAACAGGAAGTGTGTTATAACTTCTGCATACATTAACTGATCTTGATTAAACTTCAGCAGTGTGTTCGTTGTAAGAGGCCGATCCCATGGATGTGACTATTGTGAGTCAAAGTTATAGCGCCACCAACTGGCAGCAGGAAGTGTGTCCCTTTCAAAATGCTTTGAAATCACCCTCTTATTTTTACCCGATTTGCTCCAAAGTTTATGTGTATAATGTAAACACACGGCAGATGTAGACCTGTGA
Source organism: Leuciscus idus (assembly GCA_021554675.1). Lineage (NCBI taxonomy): Eukaryota > Metazoa > Chordata > Actinopteri > Cypriniformes > Leuciscidae > Leuciscus > Leuciscus idus. Next base: position 12,897,190 of record CM038635.1, on the reverse strand, counting down.
AAGGATTTTTGATATCTTTAATACTGTTGCCATGGCAACGCTTCAAACTTTAATATTCTTTTTTGATGCTTTTGAGACTCTTAACATACTTGAAATTGGATGAAACTCGACAGACACATCACATTTATTAGCCCGTAGACATGTGCAAAGTTTCAGAAACGGGCGTGGTGAGGGGCTCAGTAGCGCCACCTTTAGTCATAAGTGGGGGGGTTAGTTTTATCAACAGCAACAAAACTTGGTATGTGTATTGTTCTCATCAAGACGGACAACTTTCTAATTTACATTAACGATCTCCGACCAACAGGAAGAGAGATATTTTGGTTTGAATGTGGATTTTCTGAAGAATTTTCTCTCCCTCTCTCTGTGTCTCTGTGTGTGTGAGGGGAGGGGGGATTTGACTATTGCTTTTATATTGTTAATCAAGGTTTCAGGGGCTTTTGGGGTCCTTAACGTGCTCAAAAACTCTTGAAACTTTACATACAAGTCGGAACCCCCTGCCATCAGGGACGGGTTGAAGCTGGTACCCGGGCGTGGCAGGGGGGCTCAACAGCACCCCCTTGAACGGGGTCCCAAAACTTGGTCCATAGATCAAACACGCTTGCATGAATTAATTTGAAACTCGGTACACATATAGATATCATCGGGCCGAACAACTTTCCCCCGGTCAAGTTTTACGCCAGCCCAACAGGAAGTCGGCTATTATGGGTTGTTTGGAAAACGCTTGCTGTGGAATGCGAAGTACTCCTCCTAGAGAATTCATCCAATCCCCACCAAACTCGGTGTGCATGAAGTCCAGACATTGAGGATTCTAAATTGCGGACGGATTTTTGATATCTCGAACGGTTTGGCCGTGGCGAGGAAACGAATTTATGGCGAGAAAAGAGAAACACGAAGTGGAATAACTTCTGCATACATTAACTGATCTTGATGAAACTTCAGCAGTGTGTTCGTGGTAAGAGGCCGATCAGATGGATGTAACTATTGTGAGTCAAAGTTATAGCGCCACCAACTGGCAGCAGGAAGTGTGTCACTTTCAAAATGCTTTTGACAAAAGTGGGGGGGTTAGTTTTACCCACAGTTATAAAAATCAGTACGTATATTGGTCTCATCAAGCCGAACAACTTTCTAATTTACAGTCATTAGCTCAGACCAACAGGAAGTCAGATATTTTGGTTTGAATGTGGATTTCTTTGCAAAATCAGCCTCTGAATTTTTACCCAGTCCTCTTAAGTGGTTTATTTTATTCCCACAAAACTTTTTCAACATGATGAAAATACATTAAAGATGCTAAATTGTAAACGAATAATAAATATCTCAAACGGTTTTGCTATGGCGAGGGATTAAAGTAATGTCAAAAAAGGAAACACTAAAAACCTCCTATCTTCTAAAAATGTAATTATACACCATGTATTTCTATATAAAATTATACAAATATCAGAACTAAAGCCATTTTATTCTTTTTTTTTTTATATTTAATAATTGTTTAAGTTTAAAAACATCCAGAATGTTTTTTTAGTCCAAAAAATAAATTATGTAATTCATAGTGCTATACTGCCCTCTTGTGTTCAAAATCAGGTAGGCCTATTGTATCTATATGAAAATATACTAGGTTTGTGACGGTGAGAATATTTCCCCACCGGTTAATCAACGTGTGACACCGCTGGGGGCTTTTGAATCGCTAACTTAAAAACGAAAGTAAAATATGATCGTCCACACAGACATTGATAATGGTGCGGAGCAGAGCGAGCGTTTTCAATGAATTCCTATGGAAGTAGGAATGAATATATATATATATATGTATTGTTACATTTATATATGTATATATATATATATATATATATATATATATACACACACATATATAAATATATATATAATATATATATATATATATATGTGTGTGTATATATATATATATATATATATATATATAAATAAATATAGCTGCGAGCAGCGATGGAGGGCCCAAGCCGGTGACACCGCCACCCCGGTGCCTTTAGTGTAACTAAAGGCACCAGGGTGGCGGTGCCACCGGCTTGGGCCCGCAATCGCTGCTCGCAGCTATATTTATTAGGGCCCAAGCCCTGAAAGGGCGAAGGCCCTATTGTTTCCGGTAGGATTATTTATTATTATTATTATTATTATTATTTTTCTGTCAACCTTTCGGGCATTTTTGGGGCCTTTAACATGCTCGAAAACTCTTGAAATTTTGCACACAGGTCAGAACCTGCGGCCATCAGGGCCGGGCTGAAGCTGGTACCCGGGCGTGGCAGGGGGGCTCAACAGCGCCCCCTTGAACGGGGTCCAAAAACTTGGTCCATAAATCAGACACGCTTGCATGTAATAATATGAAACTCGGTACATATATAGATCTCATCGGGCCGAACAACTTTCGTACTTTTACTTTTTACGCCAGCCCAACAGGAAGTCGGCTATTATGGGTTGTTTGGAAACGCATGCTGTGGAATTTAATGTACTCCTCCTAGGGAATTCATCCATTCGCCTCCAAACTCAGTCAGCATGAAGTCAAGACATTGAGGATGATAAATTGCGGACAGATTTTTGATATCTCGAACGGTTTGGCCGTGGCGAGGACACGAATTGATGGCGAATAATGGAAACAGGAAGTGTGTTATAACTTCTGCATACATTAACTGATCTTGATTAAACTTCAGCAGTGTGTTCGTTGTAAGAGGCCGATCACATGGATGTGACTATTGTGAGTCAAAGTTATAGCGCCACCAACTGGCAGCAGGAAGTGTGTCCCTTTCAAAATGCTTTGAAATCACCCTCTTATTTTTACCCGATTTGCTTCAAAGTTTATGTGTATAATGTAAACACACGGCAGATGTAGACCTGTGAAAGGATTTTTGATATCTTTAATAATGTTGCCATGGCAACGCTTCAAACTTTAATATTCTTTTTTTATGCTTTTGAGACTCTTAACATACTTGAAATTGGATGAAACTCGACAGACACATCACATTTATTAGCCCGTAGACATGTGCAAAGTTTCAGAAACGGGCGTGGTGAGGGGCTCAGTAGCGCCACCTTTAGTCATAAGTGGGGGGGTTAGTTTTATCAACAGCAACAAAACTTGGTATGTGTATTGTTCTCATCAAGACGGACAACTTTCTAATTTACATTAACGATCTCCGACCAACAGGAAGAGAGATATTTTGGTTTGAATGTGGATTTTCTGAAGAATTTTCTCTCCCTCTCTCTGTGTTTCTGTGTGTGTGAGGGGAGGGGGGATTTGACTATTGCTTTTATATTGTTAATCAAGGTTTCAGGGGCTTTTGGGGTCCTTAACATGCTCAAAAACTCTTGAAACTTTACATACAAGTCGGAACCTGCGGCCATCAGGGCCTGGCTGAAGCTGGTACCCGGGCGTGGCAGGGGGGCTCAACAGCGCCCCCTGGAATGGGGTCCGAAAAATTGCTCCATAGATCAAACTAGCTTGCATGAATTAATATGAAACTCGGCACACACATAGATCTCATCGGGCCGAACAACTTTCGTGCTCTAAGTTTTGCGCCAGCCCAACAGGAAGTCGGCTATTATGGGTTGTTTGGAAAACGCTTGCTGTGGAATGCGAAGTACTCCTCCTAGAGAATTCATCCAATCCCCACCAAACTCGGTGTACATGAAGTCAAGACATTGAGGATTCTAAATTGCGGACGGATTTTTGATATCTCGAACGGTTTGGCCGTGGCGAGGAAACGAATTTATGGCGAGAAAAGAGAAACACGAAGTGGAATAACTTCTGCATACATTAACTGATCTTGATGAAACTTCAGCAGTGTGTTCGTGGTAAGAGGCCGATCAGATGGATGTAACTATTGTGAGTCAAAGTTATAGCGCCACCAACTGGCAGCAGGAAGTGTGTCACTTTCAACATGCTTTTGACAAAAGTGGGCGGGTTAGTTTTAACTACAGTAAAAAAAAAATAGTTTGTATATTGTACTCATCAAGCCGGAAAACTTTCTAATTTACATTCATTAGCTCCGGCCATCAGGAAGTCAGATATTTTGGTCTGAATGTGGATTTTTTTGCAAAATCAGCCTCTGAATTTTTAGCCACTCCTCTTAAACTATTTATTTTATTCCCACCAAACTTTTTCAACATGATGAAAATACTTTAAATATGCTAAATTGTGAACGGATAATAAATATCTCAAACGGTTTTGCTATGGCGAGGGATTAAATTAATGTCCAAAAAGGAAACACTAAAAGCTTAAAATCTTCTAAAAATGTAATTATATACCATTTATTTATATATAAAAGTATACAAATATTACAACTGAACCCATTTTTTTCTGTTTTTAAAAAGAATTTTATTCTAATTTTAATCTAAAATTAAAAACAGTAAAGTAAAAAAAAAAAAAAAAAAAAAAAGTCATACATAGGGCTATTCTGCCCTCTTGTGTCCAAAAGGACATCAAAATAGTATATAAAACTTTTTACCAGGTAGGCCAATATTGTATTTAAATATACATTTATTAGGTATGTGTCTGAGGATATTTTCCCACCGGTTAATCGACGTGTGACACGAGCGGGTGCTTTTAAATTGCTAATATAAAAGTGAAAGAAAAATACGGACGTCCGCACGGACATTGATAATGTTGCACACACAAATCACACACACGTTGGAAAGAATGATACTTTTAAACATAACACTAAACCGCCATTAAGTGTCGCCAGGCGACCGTCTTAATGAGTGAGTCATTGATTCATTCGTTCAAACGATTCATTTGAAAGACTGAGTTTATTAACAACTGTTGATTGCAACTTAAAATGAATGTAATAAAATTAGAATAATCTCTCGTTTTAGTGATTCCCAAGTAATTTTTTTGTCATTGACGTTCTAATCAGGCTACTCTGGTCGGGCAAGTAAAATTCTCTTTCAGGTTGGCCTATTGTATTTATATATAAATATATTAGGGATGTGACTGTGGGAAAATTTTCCCACCGGTTAATCGATGTGTGACACCGCTGGGGGCTTTTGAATCGGTAACTTAAAAACGAAAGTAAAATATGTTCGTCCGCACGGACATTGATAATGGTGCAGAGCGAGCGCATTGCAATCTTGATATCGCAGTCTGTTCATTATAGCCTTTATAAAATATAATAATAAAATAGTCAACCTAACATATAAAAATTACACTGCTCTGAATAGTATGAATTGTACTGACTATTTAAACACAGTAATCACCGCTAAACTGTGATGTTTCCAAGCACATATTTGCGCATGTGAAGAGGATAATTTTTCCCTTCAATAGTGGAACGTGAGTGAAGTACAAAGCGTATAATAAACAAATGTTTAGCATCCAAAAAATTTAATATATATATATATATATATATATATATAAACACACTTAAAAAAAAATATATATATATATATTGTTTTTGTTTTTTTTGTTATATATATATATATATATATATATATATATATATAAATATAGCTGCGAGCAGCGATGGAGGGCCCAAGCCGGTGAAACCGCCACCCCGGTGCCTTTAGTGTAACTAAAGGCACCAGGGTGGCGGTGCCACCGGTTTGGGCCCGCAATCGCTGCTCGCAGCTATATTTATTATTCTTCTTCTTCTTATTATTTTTCTGTCAACCTTTCGGGCACTTTTGAGACCCTTAACGTGCTCGAAAACTCTTGAAACTTTGCACACGGGTCAGAACCCGCGGCCATCAGGGCCGGGCTGAAGCTGGTACCCGGGCGTGGCAGGGGGGCTCGACAGCGCCCCCTTGAACGGGGTCCGAAAACTTGGTCCATAAATCAGACACGCTTGCATGTAATAATATGAAACTCGGTACACATATAGATCTCATCGGGCCGAACAACTTTCGTACTTTTACTTTTTACGCCAGCCCAACAGGAAGTCGGCTATTATGGGTTGTTTGGAAACGCATGCTGTGGAATTTAATGTACTCCTCCTAGGGAATTCATCCATTCGCCTCCAAACTCAGTGTGCATGAAGTCAAGACATTGAGGATGCTAAATTGCGGACAGATTTTTGATATCTCGAACGGTTTGGCCGTGGCGAGGACACGAATTGATGGCAGTAGTATTAACATATACTTTGTGTCACTTTTGGGTTGATTTATGACCCTTTGATTGATTTATGACCCTAGTGTCACTAGTGATTGACAGGGGAATCCATGTGTCAAGAAAACAGGGACTCTGATTTACAGTGTCAAGCTAGCTGAGATTTGCGTCCTGATTGACATGTGAATACTCGCACCTCACCATATGCCAATGAAGTTTTTATGATATGGTCCTCCCTGGTCTGACACCTACGTCACTACCTACACCATGGATTAAATAAGGTTAGGGGTTGCGCTGTTAGACACAGAAGACTTTCTGCAACTTTTCCTGTTACAATGGCTGCTCCGGGAACTCCTAAAACCCCTAGAAAGGTCATGTGTATTTCGCCGACAAGAGGACCTGTTGAAATGAGAGAGGAACTAACTTTTGCACCAAGGAAAAAGCAAAATGTTAGCTTGACAAAGTTTCTACATGAAGACCTAGCTAATGTGAAATGTGATTTCTCAATGTCTGGTAAACGTGTACTGAGATATGCGTTTGACAAGGTGCTGCGTATTGTGAAACTCTACACGGCTGATGTTGGAGACGAATTTACATGGGCTACTCCATGTCTGATTTTTCAAGACAAAGACTGGTTTCTGTTTTTCAACTACGTTTGGAGAGATTTGAACGACTGTGGTGATGATCCATTATATGTCGCCGAGTGGGATGGCTTAACTCCTAACACAAGATTTCGTGTGGTCGGGGACCATAGTAAAAAGCTAGCAGATGACTGCGTTTATATTTTTTGCTGCAACGACAAGACAAAGCTCGACGTGTGTGCGTTGCCTATTCGAGAATCTGAGCATCACACGTGCTACGACATGAAATTTCTGTTTCAGTGGAAGGATGTTCGTATGCTTGACCATATATTTACAAGCATAGACAAGATGTTTAGATGGTGTGACATGTATGATCGTTACAGTTCTGTAAAGATGCAATTGTTTCACCCTGAGAAGGGCGTTACCAACCCCGAAGACCACCTCTTAACCCCACCCACATATTACAGTCATTAAAAACACGTTCGGATCGGTACAATCGTAACATTCATTCACCATGTCTCAAGGATCTACACCTGTCTACTGCTACAGCAACACCCCCGAGACTATCCCAGCGATGCCTGATGACAATGCCACACCGCTGGAGCCCCACCCACAAACCTATGACAACAGTTGGTTGGATAAGTTTTGCATGGATCTAGGATATCACAACCTGACCTTCCTTACAACTCCATACGGGAACACCGGTGCAATAGCTGGAGCTGCGGCCTTAGCAGGAATTGACGACACAGACAGTTGTATCCGTTCTGATGGGTTCAAAATCATAAAAGCAACTGTTGTGGTCCTTCTGGAACACATCATCAACAAAAAACTGAAAGAAATCTGTTTGGGGTGTGAAGTGGATCATCCCAGTCAGATTAGACATTCCTGCTTGTTTGAACCGGACCCCTATTTCTTTGACACCTACTTTGAGGAACTGACACGTAATCTGGTGAGACCAGACCTTAAGCACATCGTTGCTCAAGCATTGAGCCGTTGTGGTTTAAGGGTTCACCCCCAGAGGATTCAGGGGTCGGTGGATGCTATTTTACACGAACTGCGTGACGAGGTTTTCATTGTGGAGAAGCTTCGCGAAGTCAGAGAGAAAGTTGTGGACGGCAGCAGTGAACAAATTGTCTATGACGCTGTGGACAGCTGGAAAGGTATTGTCCAAGTTGACTGTTTGTGATAACAGCATGGGGAACACTTGTTTTGCAACTGGACTGGCCAAGTGTCTACTTAAACAACGTATTAGATGTGAGATGACCACCTTGTTGTACAACTACATTAATGAATGTACCAATGTATCGGTTACTGTAAACAGATGTGGTGTTGATGCCAAACGTTTTACAAACTTTAAGAAACAAATGTCTGTTGTAAGAAATGTGTCAAATGAATGGTCAGATATGATGCGATTATGCGTTAATACTGGTGATCCAGTTTGTGTAACCATCAGAAAAGTTTTAGACCTGATGACTGAATGTGGTAGCTTTATTAGAATAGCTGATATGTTGTGTTTGTGTACATATGTATCGGATGTATGTGTAGACATTTTGACAAGAAACAATCAGACTGATGTATGTGAAATTGTTGAAACATTGGTTGATTACATTCTTGAGAAAAACATTGTGATGTGTATAAAATTTCTACACTACATTGATGCTGTATGATACCTTTTGTATCCTTTTAATGTTTAAGAAATAAAACCTGAAACACTTAAACCACCTGTGTTATTCTTTTGTGGAGCGTGAAGTGTCAATATGTCAGAAGAAATGAAAAAGATTTACTACACACCTTCTAACCCAGGTTCTTTAGGGGGTAAAAAACGTTTAAAAGAAGCTGTTTTAAAAAAGACGGGTGTTCGTTTAACCGATAAAGAAGTTTCAGACTGGCTCGCTGGCGAGGATGCATATACACTACACAGAAGTGCACCACTAAAATATAAAAGGAATCGGGTTTTTGTCTATGGTATTGATATGCAGTTCCAAGCCGATCTAGTAGATATGTCAGCATATGCCAAGGTAAATGACAACAGCCACTTTCTGTTGACATGTATCGATTTGTTTAGTAAGTACGCATGGACCCGTGCATTAAAAAACAAGAGTGGCGTAGAGGTCTCTAAAGCTTTTGAATCCATACTGAAAGAAGGTCGTGTACCACAGAAATTACAGACAGATAAAGGAAAGGAGTTTTTTAACAAACACTTTCAAAAAGTGACAAAAAAGTACAATATTAACCATTTTGCAACAGACACCGAATTAAAGGCGTGTGTTATCGAGCGGTTTAATAGAACCTTAAAAGGAAGAATGTGGAGATATTTAACAGCTATCAACTCCAAACGTTACATCGACATACTTCAAGACATTACACAAGGATACAATGTGAGCTATCACAGAAGCATCAAGATGAGACCGATTGATGTGGGAAAAGAAAACGAATCTGTGGTGCTACATAACCTATATGGAGATACCAAACCTCGCAATGTTAACCCCTTGTTTAAATACAAGATTGGTGACGTGGTTAGAATTTCTAAAGTCAGAGGCCCGTTTGCAAAAGGGTATGAGGAAAACTACACACAAGAGTATTTTACTGTATCAGCGTGTATTCCACGAGACCCTCCTGTTTACAGATTGAGTGATTATGATGGGGATGTTATCAACGGTGTTTTTTATGCTGAAGAATTGCAAAAAATATTTGTCAGTAAAAACAAAACATTTAAAGTTGAAAAGATTTTGGATAAGAAGACGAAGGGTCGCAAAACATTAGTACTGGTACAGTGGCTCGGATGGCCTGCAAAATTTGCATCATGGATCGATCAGAAAGAATTAGTCGACGTACAGATGCCATAAAAACAAAGGACAAGCACAGACTGTCTGCAGTTGTATAAAAAACAGACATGGCAGAGGGTGGTTTTTATGTCACACTACCATGCAATGCTTCACTGTCTGTATACCCTGATAATACAATCTCTAATTATAGAACAAGGTTGGCTACCCCTATAAATATAAAAGGAGAATGGGAGGTGGGCCTTGTTCAAATTGAATATCCTAGAAGTTGGTACACCTTTAACACCAAAGATGCCATTTTTGAGATAAACATCGAACCCACCACTGTCGACGACGGAAAAAACACTAACAGCATACGTCGTGATGTAGATGTGAAGAAGACTGACTTATCGAAACTACGCATACCGATAAAAACAGGTTATTACGACAAGGTCCCATCCCTAGTTAGTGTGATAAATGATTTACTAGCCCCTCATGGGTCATTCGGTTACGATGTTGTAAAAAACAAAGTATTTCTGAAAGCAAAACCTAACATTTCAATAACCTTCCATGGAAAACTAGCCATTATTTTAGGGATGAAACCAGGCATCCCGATAGGAGATTCTATGCGACAAAAAACAAACCCTGGAAAAACTAATTTTGAAAAGGATGTTGTAACATATGCGTTGCATCAGGCAGACATACACGGTGGTTTCTATACTCTTTATATATACATAGATATCATCCGATACCAGTCAGTAGGTGATGCCTTCGTACCACTCCTGGAGTGTGTACAAATAACAGGTGATAACAATAACACAGTCAGTGTCCGATACGACAAACCGCACTACGCGTCTATCAACAAATCGGTCATCGCAGATATTGCTATAGAAGTGAAGGACGATCAAAATCAGCACGTCCAATTTTCTTACGGGAAAGTGTGCATTAAACTACACTTTAGGCCAGTAAAAAATTTTCATTAAAATGGTATATTTCAACAATCACAATGTTGATCCCATGCGTTATGTGGCCTATTACCAGAATCAGGCAGGCAATGGACTTCCGGGGTATGCAGGAGGCGGAGTTATGTATGGCGCTGGTTTGGGCGGACTTTTTAGGGGTCTCTTTAGAATGGCTATACCATTACTAAGACGTGGATTTAGCATAGCCAAGCCACATCTTAAATCAGCAGCGAAAAACATACTAAGTGACGTTGTTAGTAATACGTTATCGCGATCATTTAATAACAATTACGATACTCAAGACGGATCCGGGTTAATGGTGATGGCACGCAAGAGTGTACCTAGACCACCGGGGGTGCGGAGGAGTGGCCAGAAGCAGAAGAAAACAAAACAACCCCCCAAGAAAACATCAGTTGTAAAACGCAAGCGCAAGGAGACAGCTAAGCGTACTGCTTCAAAAAGATCAAGGAGTTCTGTTAAAACAATATTTTAGATCATGGCGTTACTACACAACATGTCAGAAGAGTGTTTAAAAACCGAACTGGATCTGTTTACTGTACCACTGACACAAACCGCTATTGAAAAAAACACTTATATAGAAATACCACCATTATCAGCGATATCTGACACATCCCCTCTGGAATTTTTTATTGCGGGGAATGGCGAGGATTACGTGGATCTAAACAACACTTTGTTGTTTATGCGTCTCAAAATCACTTATGCAGATGGAACGGAAATTAGAGACGGCGATCCCGTAGGGCTTATTAACTATCCGGGAGCCACTATTTTTTCACAAGTGGACGTATCGCTTGGAGATCGACTCATTTCACAGAGTTCTAGCACATATCCATACCGCTGTATGATAGAGTGTCTTACTAATTATGGTAAAGACACCCTTGAAACACTTTTCTCAGCGGGGCTCTTTTACAAAGACAAGGCGGGGCATATGGATGTGACGGACCCTGCCGGGGAAAATAGCGGTCTGACAAAGAGAGCTGCCTTCACCAATGCTAGTAACGTGGTCGAACTACTCGCACCAGTTCACAGTGACATCTTCTTTCAAGATAAACTTTTACTCAATGGATTGGACCTTAAAATTAGAATGACTAGAGGTAAAGATGAGTTCTGTCTGATGAGGAACAATGACATAGCCTACAAACTGAACATCCAGACAGCATCGCTATTTGTGAAAAAAGTGACAGTGTCACCAGCTGTGAGACTGGGTCATGCGCAAGCCCTGCTCTCAACCACAGCCAAGTACCCCATCGATAGGGTGTGTTTGAAAAACTTCTCAATACCAGCCGGATCACGGGTCTGTAATCAAGAAAACTTATTCTTAGGGCCTTTACCAAAATCTCTGGTTCTAGCGATGGTTGATAATGATGCATTTGTCGGGGCCTATAATAAAAACCCTTTTGCATTTAAAAACTACGATTTAGAATTTTTAGCCATTTATCTGGATGGTCAACAGTATCCCTCGAAGCCTCTGCAGCCTGAATATGAAAATGGTTCTGCAGTGCGGGAGTTTTACCAGTTAGCGCTGGCCTCTGGAAAGCATCTTAAAAACCAGGCTCTGAGTATCGATAGGGAGGATTTTCTGCATGGCTATACACTCTACGCGTTCAATTTTACACCAGACGAGGAGTGTGGCCAGCATTGTCATGATAAATCACTGGAAGCAATTGCAGGTGAACAAGTGTTTATTAGAACTCTCACTCAAAACATGAGTAACACAAAAAGTCAATGAGGAAGTTCCTTCTCCGGGTGCGCTCGCGAATTCGCTTCTCTTTCCACTCTGCTGACGGGTACTCTCAGGGTAAGACGCTCAGGCTCAGTCACACAGGGACTTCGATGGTCTGGTGCTCGGTGCTCGGTGCTCGGTGATCGGTGCTCGGGTGCGGTGAAACAACAGGAACATCCACAGACAACGACGACCACCCGGAGGACGACACGAACACACATGAAGGACTGCAAACAACGGATGGACACTGGAATGGAGAGATGAGTGAGTATATGTAGAGAATGGTAATGGGAAACAGCTGAGGTGGGGAATGAGATGATTGCCGACAGCTGGAGCACTGAACAAACACGCGAGCGGGACAACGCCCACTCACGCAAACTCACAGACATGTAAACAAACAGTTACACGAGACACAGAGGAAACGATGAATTATCAACCGTGACAGTACCCCCTCTCCTAGGGATGCCTCACGGCATTCCCAGACCTCCTTACCTGTCGATTGAAATCATCGATAAGGGAGTGATCCAGGATGTCACGAGCAGGAACCCAACTCCTCTCCTCCGGACCGTAACCTTCCCAATCCACCAAGTACTGAAATCCGCGTCCCCTCCGCCTAGAATCCAGGATGCGACGGACCGAATAGGATGGTTCCCCGTCTACGAGTCGCGGCGGTGGGGGAACCGGGACTGGCGGATTAATACGTGAAAAAAACACAGGCTTGACTTTAGAAACGTGGAAGACGGGGTGAATTCTCCTGTACGCCGGAGGAAGATTGAGGCGGACTGCCACCGGACTAACAATCTTGGTGACAGAAAACGGGCCAATGAATTTAGGAGCTAGTTTATTCGACACGGAACGGAGAGGAATGTTCTTGGTAGAAAGCCACACTTTGGAACCGACGACGTATACGGGAGGCCTTGACCGGTGGCGATCGGCCTTGGCCTTGGTGCGCTCCCGCACTTGGAGGAGTGTCTCTCGGGCCCTCGTCCAAGTACGGTGACACCTCTGGATGAAGGCGTGGGCGGAGGAGACCGCGACTTCGGATTCAGCACTAGGAAAAACAGGTGGTTGGTACCCTACACTACACTCCATCGGAGATAGGCCCGTGGATGACACTGGCAACGTATTGTGGGCGTACTCCACCGTAGAAAGTTGTTGACTCCAGGAGGAAGGATTCCTGGAGACCAAACATCGTAACGTTCTTTCCAAATCTTGGTTGGCTCTCTCAGTTTGACCATTGCTCTGGGGATGGAACCCAGAGGACAGACTGACCGTCGCCCCCAGTAACCTACAAAACTCTCGCCAAAATCTGGACACAAACTGGGGTCCCCTGTCAGAAACCACGTCTGTCGGGAGGCCATGTAACCGAAAGACGTGGTCAACGACTGCCACCGCTGTCTCCTTGGCTGAAGGTAATTTGGGCAAGGGAATAAAGTGGGCTGCCTTCGAGAATCGGTCCACCACGGTCAAAACTACCGTGTTACCCTGGGAGGGTGGGAGGGCGGTGATAAAATCTAGAGCGATGTGGGACCAAGGTCTCGAAGGCACCGACAGCGGTTGAAGTAACCCATCTGGGGGTCGATTGGACGACTTACCAGTGGCACAACTAGAGCAAGCCAAAACAAAATTGTGAACGTCACGAGCCATAAGAGGCCACCAAAATCGTTGCTTAACTAGAAATATGGTACGACTCACCCCTGGATGGCAAGCTAGACTGGAACAATGACCCCACTGGATAACGTCTGATCGTAATCCCTCCGGCACAAATAAACGGTTAGGTGGACACCGGATCGGAGGCGTTACCCCTTCTAAGGCCTTCTTGACCTTCGATTCGACCTCCCAAGTGAGCGAAGAGATAATTAGGGTCTCAGGAAAAATGCGCTCGGGAGTAGATTCGTGTTCGGGACGATCAAAAATACGCGACAAAGAATCGGGTTTGATGTTCTTGGAACCCGGACGATAGGAAAGAGTAAAATCGAAACGGCCGAAAAAAAGTGCCCACCGAGCCTGCCTGGAGTTCAATCTTTTGGCGGTTCTAATGTACTCCAAATTCTTGTGGTCAGTCCAGACTATAAAGGGTACCCCTGAACCCTCCAACCAGTGACGCCATTCCTCCAATGCCAGCTTGACTGCCAACAACTCACGGTTACCAATGTCATAATTTCGTTCAGCAGGAGATAATCGATGTGACAAAAACGCGCAGGGATGCATTCTGTCGTCTGAAGGAGAGCGTTGTGAAAGAACTGCACCTACCCCCACCTCTGACGCATCGACCTCTACCACAAACTGACGTGAAGCATCAGGGGCAATTAAGATTGGAGCTGAAACAAAGCGGCTCTTGAGTTTGGCAAACGCAGCCTCAGCTGCGTCTGACCACCTGAACGCAGTTTTGGGAGAGGTCAAGGCAGTCAGAGGTGCGGCTAGTTGGCTGAAATTGCGAATAAAATGCCGATAGAAGTTGGCGAATCCCAAAAACCGCTGCAGGGCCTTGCGGGAATCTGGGATTGGCCACTCTACCACAGCCTTAACCTTGTCAGGATCCATGAGCATACCTTCAGCCGACACGATGTGTCCCAGAAAAGGAACCGACTGTGCATGGAAAACGCATTTCTCCGCCTTGACAAAAAGCCCATTCTCTAACAACCTTTGAAGCACTAGTCGTACATGTTGCACATGTTCCTGGAGAGACGAAGAAAAAATCAATATGTCATCCAGGTAAACATATATGAATTGATCGATCATGTCTCGCAACACATCATTGACTAGTGCCTGGAAGACTGCGGGACTATTGGAAAGCCCAAATGGCATAACCAAATATTCAAAATGCCCCCTAGGGGTGTTAAAAGCAGTCTTCCATTCATCCCCCTTCCTGATGCGGACCAAATGATAAGCATTACGCAAGTCCAGTTTTGTGAAGAGTGAGGCTCCCTGCAACCTCTCGAAGGCTGAAGACATCAACGGCAAAGGATAAGTATTCTTTACCGTGATGTTATTCAACCCTCGGTAATCAATGCAAGGTCGCAGAGATCCGTCTTTCTTCCCCACAAAAAAGAACCCCGCCCCCGCTGGAGAAGAGGAAGGACGGATGAACCCGGTTGCCAGAGAATCAGAAATATATTTCTCCATAGCCTCCCTCTCCGGAACTGAGAGTGAATAGATCTTGCCCTTAGGCGGAGACTTACCTGGCAGTAAATCTATTGCACAGTCATAGGGACGATGCGGAGGAAGAGAAGCAGCCCTTGACTTACTGAACACTTCACTCAGGTCCCGGTACTCCTCGGGCACGTTTGATAAATCCACTGCTTCCTCCTGAAACACAGGGACAGAAACAACAGAACAAGCAGACACTAGACACGAACTATGACACTCAGTGCTCCAAGCTGAGATGGTTCTCCTTTTCCAATCGATACGTGGGTTGTGCAAACTAAGCCAGGGGTGTCCTAAAACTATGGGTGTGAGTTGTGAGTCCGTAATATAAAATGAAATAGTCTCGGCATGATTTCCTGATGTGATGAGGGTAAGTCTTTTGGTTGCTTGAGAGATGGTAGGAAGAGTTTGTCCGTTAAGTGCATTGACTGTAATTTTCTGGGGAAGTGTTCGGACGGGAATCTGTAACTGTAGTGCAAACCGGTGATCCATGAAGTTACCCTCGGCTCCAGAGTCTATGAGTGCACTGCAGTGGTGATCGTGGGTAGACCATCTCAGTCTTACCGGGAGGATGGTGGAAGTGGATGAGGTCTTTCCTGCGGAGATCCCACCCGATAGTAGCCTCATACTTACTATCGGGCTGGGCCTTTTACCGGACAACTATGAGCAAAATGTCCGGTGCCACCACAGTATAGACAAAGGCCCTGGGATCTCCGCCTTTCTCTCTCCTCCCGGGAAAGCCGAGCTCGCCCTACCTGCATGGGCTCGGGATCGTTGGGACCGAACGCGTCCAGGCCGCTGGACCGCTGGTTCTCCATCCCGCCGCGAACCGGGTTGGGTGACGTCCTCTGACCAATCCGAGACAGTCGGGCGTCCACCCTCAAGGCCAGGTCGATGAGCTCATTGAGAGAAGATGGGAGATCCAGGGCGTAGATCTCTCTCTGGACGCGTTCGGCCAGCCCATGCAGGAAATGATCCCACTGCGCCTCCTCGTTCCAGCGACACTCGGCCGCCAGGGTCTTAAACTCGATGGAATAATCAGACACAGAACGATCTCTTTGGCGTAGATCCACCAAGACCCTGGCGGCCTCCTTCCCCGCGACGGCCCGATCAAAGACGCGTCTCATCTCCGCCGCGAGTGCCTGGAACGAGGAGCAGCACTGGTCTTGGTTCTCCCACACTGCAGTTCCCCAAATCGCCGCTCTCCCAGTCAGCAGCGTGAGCACGAATGCCACCTTAGCCTCCTCCCTCTCAAAAGTTCTGGGCTGTAATGAGAAATGCATCCTGCAACGGGTTAGGAATGGACGACAATAGTTAGGCTCACCAGAGTACAGCTCCGGAGTGGGCAATCTGGGCTCAGACTGGGAGAGAGGCACGGCTGGTGAGGGAGGAACTGCAGGTGCTTCCGGAGGTGCTGGCGCAGTGGGAGGTTGCAGCTGATGGATACGCTGGGTGAGCTCGGACACCTGTGTGACAAGAGCCTGAATAGCACGTCCTGTCTCCCCCTGGTTGCGATCTTGTGCATCCATCCGGCCGATGCACACGCAAATGAATTCCTCCAATGAAGCAGATGAATCACCCGCTGCTCCCGGTTCTAGGTCCATCCGTTCTGTCATGATAAATCACTGGAAGCAATTGCAGGTGAACAAGTGTTTATTAGAACTCTCACTCAAAACATGAGTAACACAAAAAGTCAATGAGGAAGTTCCTTCTCCGGGTGCGCTCGCGAATTCGCTTCTCTTTCCACTCTGCTGACGGGTACTCTCAGGGGAAGACGCTCAGGCTCAGTCACACAGGGACTTCGATGGTCTGGTGCTCGGTGCTCGGTGCTCGGTGATCGGTGCTCGGGTGCGGTGAAACAACAGGAACATCCACAGACAACGACGACCACCCGGAGGACGACACGAACACACATGAAGGACTGCAAACAACGGATGGACACTGGAATGGAGAGATGAGTGAGTATATGTAGAGAATGGTAATGGGAAACAGCTGAGGTGGGGAATGAGATGATTGCCGACAGCTGGAGCACTGAACAAACACGCGAGCGGGACAACGCCCACTCACGCAAACTCACAGACATGTAAACAAACAGTTACACGAGACACAGAGGAAACGATGAATTATCAACCGTGACAAGCATGTATCGCTTATCAAAAGCGGCAATATCAGACTAGAAGCCCGTTTTAGACAGCCACTACCACAGACTGTTAACTTAATTGTTTATGCTTTATTTGACAGCATAATTGAAGTGTCAAATCGTCGACAGGTCCTTGTTGATTACTATTAACGTGTTAAAATGAACACCGTACAGCTTACGAGTGTCATGGATAAGATTTCGTGCAATACTTATTTTCTTGGAGTACTACCATGTGACTATCTACCGAAAACCCCTTTAAGAAGATTACCATCAATGGTTTTAATCAATACAGATCCATCAGGACTCCCAGGTCAACACTGGTTGGCCATCTACATAAACGATGACAGCGTAGGTTGTTTTTTCGATAGTTTTGGTAATAAACCTGATTACCAAGGCTTTCACCCCGTTATCAAAGACTTTTTAAATCTCAATTCTAGTGAAGTACAACATTCCACTGTGCAAGTCCAAGATTTTTCATCAGACACATGTGGTCAACACTGCGTGTTCTTTCTCTACCACATGTCAAAGGGGTTTGATTATGATTATGTGTTGAAATTGTATACCAATGATTTAATTAAAAATGATAAAATGGTGTCAACATTTGTGAAAAAACTCAAACATGTTCCATGTAATGAAAATGTTTTTAAATGTATTCAGTGTGTGCAATTGGGTGAAATGTACATGTATCATGCTTAATATTTTTAAATAAAACAACTTAAGAACAAATATTTCTTTCTTTAAACTCTTTTTATTAAACACACACATCATATTCAACAATACATGTCATAAGTTCTCAAAAACAACAACAACAACAACAACAACAGGCTACACACAAACTGGGGGATTAAAAACTTAACCATTGACTCTGGTCTAGACTGGGTGATATGAGGTCTTCTGGATGTCTTGAATGTATCGGTGTGCTCGCATGCAATTTGCGTTTTTTACTCTTCCTAGGTAAATCGGTTACAGTTGGGGTCGATTTGGTTTTGAAAGAGTTAATTGCATGTCTGACATAGTGGTTTGGTACCACAGAGTGTGGCAAATTTAAACTAGCAAAAGCCTCCAGAAACTCGTCCCACCCACCAGGTCTCCTCTCTTCAGCAATCTTCTGTGGAGCCGTTACGCTTTTAATTAAGTCAAGCATGTGTGAACCAGGTATTGTTCTGCCTTTAAACACAAACTCTCCCGACTCAGTCCACGATGTAATATCTTTTGTTTTAGACATTTTATCTAAAATGTAACGGACATTTTTCACACTCCTCTGTGGAATATTCTTTAAAATCTCTTCTGCAAAATCATCTAAACCATTGCGGCCAGTAACACGATCTGTTGGGGGTGGGTCTTCTTTTACAATGCTGTCAGGCTGTGGTAGACTTAATGTTAATTTGGCGGATTCCCTATCCCCCTGTCTAGTGAGTGTTAAAAACCTCTGTAAAACACCGGTGTACATCTTAGCTTTTTCGTGGTGATCTATGTCAGATCTTTGCAATATATTTCTTATAGTCGCATCCAAATTGTTCTCCACAACATGTTGTATAGACTCACGCGTGTTAGAGGATTTCAGCTTATCCAGCTGGTGTTGCGGGATTAAAAACATCTTCTCAGCGTACTCCATCACCAGCTTATTTAGATGTAATTAAACTGGTTATAAAGGGAATTGCGACGCTTAACAACGGTAATAGAAATCCTCCTTGTTGATTGATTAACCGTCTTTTACGTCTAACGCCAACCTTTTTATCTGCAACAATCTTGATCTCGTTTCTTTTTCTCTTTAGTTTCTGATATTGTTGTGGTGATAGTGGAACATTACCATGGACTACGTTGAGAGCTACTTCACACAACGACACAATGAGTTCGTCTGTAGCGGCCTCTAAAATAACGCGTCTTTGTTTAGGTGTGGCTTTTAATAACAATTTTAAAAGAGGCAGGTTTCTTAAAAGTCTTGCAGACATTTTCAAATTCCTGTCTAACAAAGTCAAAGTTTTCTTTTCTGAACGTACACAACTGGATATTGTGACAGAATGTCAGTTCTGAGACGGTACTGCTCTGGTGTTTTTGCTTTAAAGTCAATCAAAAGGTACCCGAAAGGCATGCTGGTCGCATTTTCATAACACTCCATAAAAAATTTTGTGTTTCTGGGATACATCTGGCGTGCTAATACATTGATTTGTGTATTGTCTCTGGGGTTTTTGAACAGCACTAGATAATTGGTGTTCAAACTGATGGTCCTGCTGGATTTACCTTGAGAAAATAAGTTTTGTACAATATACAAGGCACTCAGGTTTTTGTGGTGCACATACATCGTGAATAAACGTTGGATTTCAGAATTGTTACTAGCATCATCCATAACATCATCTAAAATCACAAAATTATTCTTGTCGGGTGGAAACAAACGATCGTCATTCAGAGTCTGGGGGATACCTTCAATAAATTTAATATCATACAGTTTCAACAATTCGTCATATAAAGACTGCCAACAATTATAAATGTATACAATGTTTTCAACATTTTTAGAAATTACACTTTTAGCATTTTCCAACAACATTTTTACAAAAAAATGTTTTTCCTGAGTTAGAAGGCCCACTTAACACACAGGAAAAAGGGTGTTGCATTCTGAAATCGAAACCATCAGCGTCTAACACCCCTCGATGACCAAAAACGTTGTCAGTAGCCATATGGTAATGTGGTAAGGTCAGGTAGCAAAACACGCTTATTGTACACAACTTGGAATTTTTTCACAACTGACTTGTTGTGTAATGTGAACTGCTTTTTGTTCCTCACTATACTGTCGGTGTGTGCAAGAATATAATCTCTGTCGCCCCGCCCCCTCACATACTGATCAACAAGCCCTATTAACGAGTCTAGCCTGATGGCCTCAGAGTTTACTGCATTCAGAGTGATGCCTTTGGCCTTCATACACACCTTACCCTTGGCAGTACGATACCCGTAACTCTTAGGGCCACTTGAAGAGAATTCAACAATGTGGTCTTCGCCCCCGACTTCATCAGTAAGGTCGCCAAGGTATGGGCCTAGTGGGGGTTCGTATTCACTGTCTTTAGATATGTACACAACGCTATCGGTATCGCAATAAATCAGTCTGTCCCCCAACCTGTCCATAAGATCATAAAGTTCCAACCGTGCGTGCGCTGTCGTAAAAGCCCCGAGAAACACATTAATGTCACGAGTCTGAGCTCCTTTCCCATCTGCGTAAGACCACTGAACGACCGCAACGGTGTCTGACACAAATGAGAAATGCTTGACGTCATACTCAACGCCAAAAATGTGTCGGGCAAACTGTTCAGGGTCTGTAAGTATTTCAGTTGTCGGTAGCTGTTCGCGCATAGAGAACCGGCCCCACAATGAATTAAGAACGAGTTTCATAATGGATCTGCGTGCGGCATTAAACTCAATCTTGTCCAGATTCAGCTTAATCCCTTCTTTCTCAAAGTAATCTCTAACATAAGATTCTTTGTCGTCGTCTGTCACAACATCTTTTGGAAAACCTGAACTCTCCTGTTTGAACTGTAAAAATGTTTTAACATAATCACAAAACAATGTTTCAGATCGTTGGGGGAAATGCCAGACCTCATCGATTTTTGTCACTTCATAACCCTTCTCAATTGCTTTTAACAGCTCGATGCTAACCCAACAACCGTGAATAGCCCTTTCCTCATCTGTGTGTACACACGGATGTGTCTGGTTTTGTTGTTCAGCACAGGACCTACAAAGTGGAAACATTAACTTGCCCCCAGTCCTATAAGGCAATACAGGATGAAGCAGCTTCCGCGGCGGAAGGACCGTAGCCTTGACGAGGCCATAATAATCTTCAAGGTTTTGAAAATCCTTGTATATTATTTCAGGGTGACCAATTGGGTAGCATTTTCGCGCCTGGCAGTAGGGATAGAGAGAAGTACATACTTAATACGCTCGCCCTCCGCGACTTTGTGGTACAGTTTTAACGCATTAGTTCGACCCCCCGAATAAAGCTTCACGTGGTTTCAATCTTTCAGGGTGATTGTAAGTAGCCATGAAGTCCATCACTGCTACGTCGGTCTGTTTAGCACGGACCCAATCACACTCCCAAACCACCTCAACCTAAAGACCGTACGCACGCTCCAAAATTTCAAGCTTGTCATCACATTGTCTTTTCAGAATACCATAAGGTACTTTTGATAACGGATTGAGATCATTAGGGTTATGACAACGTTCGCAACCATGAAAAAAACACCCAAGAAATTCGAATGCTTTTTTCACGGTACCCTCGCCATAAAAACCATCCACATAGTATTTTCCAAATGACACCTCACCACGGTTTAGAGCATGTTGAACATCTATGGACTGTGTTGTTCGGATATATTCAAGCCATTCAATTGAAATGTTTGAATACGTCTTGTTCTGGTTGATGTACGCACAGTTGCGTGTTAGCGCTATTGTGTCTTTAGGGATGAAGTGTGTTTTATACGTAGCCATACATGTGGCTGCCAATGTAGTGTAATTAAACGGATCAAGGCCTGTACACAGAATGAATTCATTGCGATACTTCATACATACGTCCCTCAGCAGAACAACGTCGTTTTTACCATAAATCGCCAGTTCTTTTTTAAAATTGAACATTTTGTCTGAAATGGTACTGTACCAGTTATCAAACGCCTCTCTGTCTTGGCTCGACATTGTCGCGTACCCGTAAAATTCCTTGTCAGGGTACGGACCTATGTAGTTGTCATTTTCAACACGGTTAAAGTGATGCGGGAAATACCCCTTCTCAGTGTTAGTCAGATTAAATGCAGCAGGTGTCTTGGCCAGCCGCATGGGTATGAAGGAGTATGAATCAATAAACCGCTGTTTGAATGCAGCGTCATACATTAAGATTAGACGACAGCCTTGCATCGTAATTTTAGGGGCAAACCCCTTCTTAGTAAAGTATTCCAAAAGGATGAAATTATCAAACCCTGCCGCGTTATGCGCAATCCATGTGTAATTACTGTAACGAGGCTGTCTGAATTTTTTAACGAGGCGATCCACACAATCTGGTCCTTCGGCCACGAATTCTTCTCCAGCAAACGTAATAGCGCATACGAAATTGGCGATGTGCCTTCCGTTTTCATAACGGGTCTCAAAATCGTAGAAAATGTAACGATCGTTTGGCATCTCTGCCTTAACCGGCTGGATAAAACATTGATGCACACCATCGGTAACCAAACTCTCACCACAGTGCACACAACGATCTGCAGGGCATTTATGAGGTCTGGGTTTAGTGCCGCTGACATGGTAACGTCTATTACATTTTCCGCAATATTTGGTGACATCACACTGCGCGTATTGCATACCTTGAGGTGGTTTTTTATGCATCTCAAAACAGTAGTCAGACTTACAGTAGCGCAGACAGTCGTTGCAATGTTTTGGCTTTTTGGGTTGTTTATGACATTCTGGGTCATTACAGACATCACAGACGTACCGACATCTGTGATCTCTCCTACATGTGAATCCTTGGTAGCAAAACTCACACACATATGGTGTCCCAATAAATGCGCGTAGGTTTTTAATCATATAATAATGATTGTCATGCAGGTACAAAAACACTGTTTTAGCATGCGGATCGTCCGTGTTTGTATACTTCTCCAAAACACCCGTATCAGACCGATAGAAGACAACTATTTTAACATTGAGAATGCGTTCAAACTGTCTGATGTCATTAAATGCTATCTTGTGTTGATCAGCATATCCAGCTGACTTCTGCATTGAAGTTGCTACAGACTCTAGCTCTGCGTGCGGTTTCTGAGGGTTTAGGAAATGTGCCAGGCAGATTGCAAAACAAAGATTGTTTGAGACGTTCGTGGGGCAGAACAGATTAAGTCTGTTTTTGCCAATCACTTCGTTGTGCGCATGGTCACGTAACTTTCGATAAGCACCGCCATGTTTACCTCTTGCTATCGACACTCTTAAATTCAATCTCTCATCAAACTGTACATCAGAGTTGCTCTGCATTATTTTTTCAAGCTCGTTTATAAATAGATCTACACTGTAACCATTGCCACCTGACAAAAGTGTACTAACATCTGATGTCAAACTCGGACCCCTCAAGGTGATGCTGATTAAACTACCATCTCCACCTAACAGTCTGGAAAACGCCACTATTTCAGAAAGTGTGTCATGTAAAAACATGGTGTAGGCTGCTAAATCTGTAGAAGATATCTCCCGCAGATTTATAAGCCTGTGGATTTCCAGACCATTGAACCTAGTTCGTGGCAGTACAGTGTACCCACTCACATCACCGCCCTCTCTTACAAGTGATTCTATATCGCCACGTGTGAGACCCATGTTGGGTGCATCGGGGTTGAGTGTGGGTTGTGACTGTGTACACATCCCTCCTCCTGACTGCTGGGGAGTTACAAAATGTTCAAAATCAGAATTTGGTTCTGGAGTAGGTTCAGATACCACTCCTGACTGCTGGGGGGTTACAAAATGTTCAAAATCAGAATTTGGTTCTGGAGTAGGTTCAGATACCTCTCCTGACTGCTGGGGTGTTACAAAATGTTCAAAATCAGAATTTGGTTCTGGAGTAGGTTCAGACACCTCTCCTGACTGCAGTGTATTCACTAAATGTTCAAAATCAGAATTTAGTTCTGGATCTTCATCTGACATCGAGCTCATAATGGTTAATAATTCTACCAAAGTGTCTTTTGTAGACTTAGGCCTATTTATTTCCTCCATTGTCTGTATTAAATAACGCAATGTTTCTGTGTTATTGCACTGATCAAGGGGTACCACACTACCATCATCTCGTCTAAACCTCGCTACCCGATCCTGATCAAAATCATCTGACTCCCGACAACGTTTGGCCATTTTAAAACAATTTTGTTTTGTTTTTTATTTAAACAATAGGTAGGTTGTACACTTGAAACTACAGAAAATAAAACCAGTGAAAAAAGAAAGAAAGAAAAACTACCTAATCAACAGCTACACAACCAGTCTGAAATTACACACGGTAAAAGAAAAAACACATTGTGTAAAAGAAAAAAAGTAAAACACACAAAAATAAAATTAAAATAATACGCAACTAATCACAACTCATCGGTGATTCTTTTTAAGCATGAACACAACCTGTTTTAACAGATCCACCATCAGACTTTGACCTTGGGCTTCTTTTTGGTTATCACCCCTATGCAATCGTTGCACTGCTAAGACTTGTTTAATCCAAATACCCTGCTGTTGTAGCACTGCTTTCGTAGAACATTCACAAACATCATGCTTTTTCTCATAAGCATCTAAGCGTCTCTCAAAACCATTAAGGCGTTCGTTAAGGGTTTTGTTTAATCGTACCTCGATGTTGTTCAATGTGGTGTTGACAGCCTCCTGTATCAGTCCGAATATGTGTTGAATGTCTATTTTGGGTTGTGATTCCCGTCTGAAAGCCTCCTGATTTGAAGGCAGCTGTTCATGGTCGGATTCTTCCACAGCCACTACGCTCTCGCTGGATGGAACACGTCGCTGTGTTTCGGGTTCGGGTGTAAATACACAGTCGTCCCACGATTCTATCAGACCATCACTCCAGCTCTGAACGTCATTTATATCGGGGACTGCATTGTCATCCACGACCACATCTGTTGAGAAAAAAGATGGGATAAAATAAAAATAGTATATTTTATGCATTAAAAGATGATATATATATATATATATATATATTTTTTTTTTAACATGCCTATTTATAAAGGTGTTTGAGAAGAGATGTCTACACTTTTAGACATTGTTCTCCACCACAGTAAGTTAAAAAGATAGGCTAAGAGATATGCAAGTTCACGTTTTTTTTTTTTTTTTTTTTAAACAACATGCATGTCAACAACAGTTTTAAAGTAACGCAATGTTAGCGCGCACATCCACACACACACACACACACACACACACACACATACACGGGACTCTCTCTCTATTACATCCAAATAAAAACATTATCATACTCTGCTACATTATCTGCATCTGATTTAGTATAATTAGAAATCAATCCAACAGCTTTGTTTGATCACATACTTTTAGCAGCAGATCGTCTTGGCTTCTTCCGGGATGATGTCTGTGGTTTGAAATCAGCTGGTACTTTTGCTTTTGGTGCGATGTCCACAGCAGCTTTACGCTTGAGTCTGTTTTTCGGTTTTGCTTCTATTCCACGCGAACTAGTCTTCTCCGTAGCATTAGTGGATTCAGACGCACCAATACGGTTCACAATGTTTGATAAACCTTCTGGAAATACACATAAGGTAGTTTTAAACTAAAAGCATCAGGCCGTAATAGCAAATATTATACTGGTCGATAATGTCGAAATACCAACACTTACTGATTGGTGGAATGCACACATTGTCTCGCGGGGGTGCATGTACTAATGCTGCGACAGTTTCCCGTTTCGGTCGGGCTGGTAAAAAAGATAGAGAGAGAGAGTGAGATACAAAGAAGATACGATATTTTTTCTTACGCACAATACAATATCTGAAGCATATGTGTTCACACACGCGCACACACACACACACACACACACACACACACACACACGGTTCAGTTTTAGGAAGCAGAATACACAAACACTTACGATGCACAAGGACTTCCGCGCTCTCTCGCGATGGGGCCTGTACAGTGCTGGACCTCTGATTCGGATCTCCTCCTGGTTTATAAAAAGCGATTATGCATCACACGCACACACATACAAACATACAAACAATAGCAACATTTAAACATAAAACGTAATTATTACGTACCACTCGCTTGATTCAGGAAATTAAGCTCCTCAACGATATCGAAAAGACTCATATCAGTCACATCACCTGAAGCGCAGAGAACCTGTTTAAGTAACGCAATAGAACAGTGACTCGTATAAATAAAGTTTCTTAACAATATTACTAAATAATAAAAAAAAACACTTACTGTTAAGACAGGCGTCCATCTTCTTGTGACCTACGCACACGTTTCCAATAACGAAATGCAGCGTGGAAAATAGTAGTTTGAGAACGCGACAGAGATGCAGACGCGAACTGCTTGCATAGATTACTGATGAAGTGAACCCATTTTTATACAGGCCACATGGATGGTCAAAAGTGTTAAATGTAGGCTGTTCCCATACAACGCCATTTACATACACACCTAACACCACAGATAATAGCGCTCACACATCCCGCATCCTCTCCAGACAAACAGTTTATCCCCATCAGACTGGAAGGAGCCAGGACAAATGGCCAGATAGTTTGGCACTGTAAATCAGAGACACGTCTGTTTGATCTGTTTTTGTCTTTTAAAATAGCCTCCCAACCGGACATCATCACGGGTGGACATGTGACATCGCGGTCACATGTCAATCAGGACGCAAATCTCAGCTAGCTTGACACTGTAAATCAGAGTCCCTGTTTTCTTGACACATGGATTCCCCTGTCAATCACTAGTGACACTAGGGTCATAAATCAATCAAAGGGTCATAAATCAACCCAAAAGTGACACAAAGTATATGTTAATACTACTGATGGCGAATAATGGAAACAGGAAGTGTGTTATAACTTCTGCATACATTAACTGATCTTGATTAAACTTCAGCAGTGTGTTCGTTGTAAGAGGCCGATCACATGGATGTGACTATTGTGAGTCAAAGTTATAGCGCCACCAACTGGCAGCAGGAAGTGTGTCCCTTTCAAAATACTTTGAAATCACCCTCTTATTTTTACCCGATTTGCTTCAAAGTTTATGTGTATAATGTAAACACACGGCAGATGTAGACCTGTGAAAGGATTTTTGATATCTTTAATACTGTTGCCATGGCAACGCTTCAAACTTTAATATTCTTTTTTGATGCTTTTGAGACTCTTAATATACTTGAAATTGGATGAAACTCGACAGACACATCACATTTATTAGCCCGTAGACATGTGCAAAGTTTCAGAAACGGGCGTGGTGAGGGGCTCAGTAGCGCCACCTTTAGTCATAAGTGGGGGGGTTAGTTTTATCAACAACAACAAAACTTGGTATGTGTATTGTTCTCATCAAGACGGACAACTTTCTAATTTACATTAACGATCTCCGACCAACAGGAAGAGAGATATTTTGGTTTGAATGTGGATTTTCTGAAGAATTTTCTCTCCCTCTCTCTGTGTTTCTAAGTGTGTGAGGGGAGGGGGGATTTGACTATTGCTTTTATATTGTTAATCAAGGTTTCAGGGGCTTTTGGGGTCCTTAACGTGCTCAAAAACTCTTGAAACTTTACATACAAGTCGGAACCCCCTGCCATCAGGGACGGGTTGAAGCTGGTACCCGGGCGTGGCAGGGGGGCTCAACAGCGCCCCCTTGAACGGGGTCCCAAAACTTGGTCCATAGATCAAACACGCTTGCATGAATTAATTTGAAACTCGGTACACATATAGATATCATCGGGCCGAACAACTTTCCCCCGGTCAAGTTTTACGCCAGCCCAACAGGAAGTCGGCTATTATGGGTTGTTTGGAAAACGCTTGCTGTGGAATGTGAAATACTCCTCCTAGAGAATTCGTCCAATCCCCACAAAACTCGGTCAGCATGAAGTCAAGACATTGAGGATGCTAAATTGCGGACGGATTTTTGATATCTCGAACGGTTTGGCCGTGGCGAGGAAACGAATTTATGGTGAATAATGCAAACAGGAAGTGTGTTATAACTTCTGCATACATTATCTGATCTTGATGAAACTTCAGCAGTGTGTTCGTTGTAAGAGGCCGATCACATGGATGTGACTATTGTGAGTCAAAGTTATAGCGCCACCAACTGGTAGCAGGAAGTGTGTCACTTTCAAAATGTTTTTGACAAAAGTGGGGGGGTTAGTTTTACCCACAATTACAAAAATCAGTACGTATATTGGTCTCATCGAGCAGGACAACTTTCTAATTTGCAGTCATTAGCTCTGACCAATAGGAAGTCAGATATTTTGGTTTGAATGTGGATTTATTTGCAAATTCAGCCTCTGCATTTTTACCCACTCCTGCTAAGTGGTTTATTTTATTCACACCAAACTTTATCAACATGATGAAAATACATTAAAGATGCTAAATTGTGAACGGATATTGAATATCTCAAACGGTTTTGATATGGCGAGGGATTAAAGTAATGTCAAAAAAGGAATCAGAAAACATCTCATATGTTCTACAAATGTAATTATACACCGTTTATTTTTATATAAAATTATACAAATATTAGAACTAAACCCATTTTATTCTGTTTTTGCAATTCAAGAAGTATAAAAAAAGTTAAAAACAGGCTATTTAGTGCTATTTGGTTCAACAAAAAAGCAAACATAGGGCTATACTGCCCTCTTGTGTCCAAAAGGATTTAAAAATAGTATATTAATGATGACTGTGAGGATATTTTCCCATCGGTTAATCGACGTGTGACACGAGCGGGTGCTTTTAAATCGCTAATATAAAAGTGAAAGTAAAATTCGGACGTCCGCACGGACATTGATAATGGTGCACACACGTTGGAAAGAATGATACTTTTAAACATAACACTAAACCGCCATTAGGTGTCGCCAGGCGACCGTCTTAATGAGCGAGTCATTGATTCATTCGTTCAAACGATTCGTTCGAATGACTGAGTCATTCATGATTGAGACAGATGTTTATGGATTGACCATTGAATCTTTGAGTCAACCGATTCGTTCCAAAATGCTGAATTATTCAGTAATGAGAAAATAAGTTGCTGTGAGATGCGCGATGGTTCTGCTGTGATCTTTGTTTAACTATTTTTGCTGCTGAAACAGATAAAAAACAGTCAATATTGCATCTAAAGTGACTTAATTATAACTGTTTATTAACCTGTTGTATGAAATCAATGTCACAGTTTCAATCGTGATTGTATTCAGGAAATAGTAGCCTACTCGTCAAGTGAGGTTGCTTAACTCTATCATAGGTTATAAAATATATAAAAACTTCATATTTGTAATTTTTATAGTTAGTATGTTGTTAACTGGGTTGCTTTTTTGTGTGCTGCGCTCATTTGTTTACAATTCTCCTGGAGAAGCTGCATGAGCCTCAGCAGGGCAACCTTGTTACCATTGATCAGTAATACATTTATTATTAACTGCTGATTGCAACTTAAAATGAATGTAATGAAATTAGAATAATCTCTCGTTTTAGTGATTCCCAAGTTCTTTTTTTTGTTATTGACGTTCTAATCAGGCTATACTCTGGTCGGGCAAGCAAAATTCTCTTTCAGGTAGGCCTATTGTGTATATATATATAAATATATTAGGGATGTCGGTTAATCGACGTGTGACACCGCTGGGGGCTTTTAAATCGCTAACTTAAAGTAAAATACAGATGTCTGCACAGACTTTAATAATGGTGCTGAGTAGAGGGAGCATTTTCAATGAATTCCTATGGAAGTAGGAATTAACTAAAAAACGTTCGCTCTGTTCTGCTCGTTCCTCGCCGTGGGCGCTCACAGTTATGAATGCCTGTTTAGCCAAGAGCTTTTAGTTTAATTTTAAAATGAACGCCATTTCGGGGGGTGGATTGCTTGAATTTATTTTACAAAAGCACAATGTTGTGTTTTATTGCGAGTGTATATAAATATAAGTAAACACTTTGCAGTTTGAATGATGTCCTGTATGAACAAAATGATGTGCCAATTATGTTTTTATGTGTCTACTGTTAAATCACACACACATTCCAGCATTGCAAACTTGACATCGCAGCCTGTTCATTATAGCCTTAATAAAATATAATAAAATAGTAAACCTAACATATACACACTGCTCTGTTTAAATAGTCAGTAGTACAATTCGTACATTCACAGTAAGCACTGCTCCACTGTGATTTTTCCAAGCACATTTTTGCGCGTGTGAAGAGGATGATTTTTTCCGTCGATATTGGAACACGAGTGAAGTACAAAGCCTATAATAAAGAATAGTTTAGCATCCAAATACATCGCAACTGTTGAAACGTTTTGATTCTAATGAAAGGGTTACGTGAGCCCAACACTTACTTTCGTTTTTATTTTTACATTAAATTTAAAGGATTTGTTGTGGAATATTTTGAGTGTATCATAAAATCAGAATGAATAGTGTAACTAAAGGCACCAGGGTGGCGGTGCCACCGGCTTGGGCCCGCAATCGCTGCTCGCAGCTATATTTATATATATATATATATATTTTTTTTTTTTTTGGAAAAGCACTCTCTGTATTAGCTTAAAGCCCCCAAGTTTACATTGTTTACTGTATTCTTTCAATTGCTCTAAACAAGTATTTTGGGTGACCTTTTTATTTTTTTTTATTGAATGCTAGACATCAAGTTGTTATTTTCATCTGAAAGAAGAACTTTTTTTCAGTAAGCTAGGCCCTATGTGTTCAGTAAGCTTGTTTCAGTAAGCTATGTGTTTTCAAGGCTTTAAGGTTTTATTGAATGCTACCTCTGACTAAGAATGCATTACTATGCACTTGTATAGTCTTTTATTTTGGAATTTTAAGAGCAATAAACATATATTGCAATGTTAAGGAATTCATGTTTTTTTCATTCAGATATATAAATTAACATGTATAAATTGCTATTAGTCAATTAATGGGGATTGGGGAGATAATCGATAATCGAATCGAAATCGAATCGGACTGGAAAAATGAATCGTTAGATTAATCGATGCATCGAAAAAATAATCGCTAGATTAATCGTTTAAAAAATAATCGTTTATCCCAGCCCTAGTCCGAGTGTCATTTTTAAGCAGAACTGACAGCTGAGAGGATCGTCTGGATGGCAAAGTGTGTACACAACTCACCACCGAAAGACCGCTGAACGCTGGGGTTGAAGGCGGTTCAAGAGCTATCAATTTCTCTAAGCAAGGTTCCCGAAGCTGAACATAGCCATTCAAGACTACTGTGTTCCCGGCAGGCACAACCTCGGGGATACTTCCCATCAATTTCACATGTCCTAATGGTTCACTGCTAGCTTGCCTCCATCTCACTTCAAGGACTTTAAGCACTGCCTGATACCCATGAAGATTCGAACAAGGATTATTCTGTTTCTCGTTGATACAGTGACCATAAAGCACATCCAAGGAGTTGGTACCTACTAGAACTTGCGACAGACTATTGAGGTCCGGAACTACCAAAGCTAAGGTAGGGATTTCAACTTCTGCACCCACAAACTCTTTTGGAAACTTCAAGACCAACTCTATGTACCCTAGATATGGAACTGCTTGTCCATTGGCTCCTTCTACCTCTAGTAGGTTTCCCAATGACTTCAACGGATGATCAGACAGGTGCGACTCGTAAAACGACTGGGGAATGGTAGTAACCTGAGATCCTGTGTCTAGGAGACAACTAATTTCCTTACCCCCAATGACAATATGCGCTGTGCACTTTACTCCTACTAACCCCTCTGGCAGGTTCTTTAAGGGTGATCTATTCTGATTACTCGCGATGGCCGCTTGTCTATAACACTTAGGGCGGTTAAAGTTACACCTCGTCTCTGCATGCCCCGCTACAGAGACGTCCCCTAGTTTAAAGACAAGGAAGAATTCCCGTGCAGGGAGTCCCACTGAGCCTGCTGCTCTCTCAGCTTACGACGCTTTTCTTCAACTCTCAAGGGGTTTGCTGGACTATCACAGGCAACAGCCAAATGACCGTTCTCTCCGCATCGGAAACAATATCCGGGGCGAGGCCGATTGGCCATTGGTTGGGCCCTTCTAACATCTCGACCAGTATCTGTCTCTATCAAATTCTGAGGCGGAAAAACTCGAGGACCAGCAGTCACACGGGAGTGATCTCTAAAATTTCTCGGAGCAACATTCTGAGCTTGCAGTTCAGCTACCTGTCGTCGTAGGTTAGCGACTTCTAAGCTATCTGAATTTTCACGTTTTGCTTCTTGAGTCATGGAAACTCGCATAGCGGCTATCTGAGCGCGCAACTCTTCCACTACTTTTCTCAAAGCATCAAATTCTGTTTTCTCAGAACATTCGTTCTGGCGTTTCTGAGCTGAACTTCTACCTAAAGTAGCAA
This sequence comes from Leuciscus idus, assembly GCA_021554675.1. Classification (NCBI taxonomy): domain Eukaryota; kingdom Metazoa; phylum Chordata; class Actinopteri; order Cypriniformes; family Leuciscidae; genus Leuciscus; species Leuciscus idus. Next base: position 12,864,813 of record CM038635.1, on the reverse strand, counting down.
GTTGAGCCTGAGCTTCTGCAAGTTGCTTTCTTAGAGAATCTGTTTCAGAACTACTAGCATTTGATGTTTCATGAGAATACACTGACACTTGCTGGGTGGCAGCTCGAGGTTTCGGGTAACCAACAGGAGTTTTTGGCAACCCAAGGTGCTTTTTCATTCTCTCTTCTTTGGAAGTACGTTTATTCTCTTCTGTTCGAATTAACACAACCAACTCAGCGAAAGTGAGTGGCTGGGTTCCGCTCTTCCCTAACTGAAGGCTGTCAATGAGACCATTATCCCAACATCCCCTCATAAACTGCTTCAAAAGACAACGATCATGATCTTTCTCCGCGATACCTCCCCTCTTAATTGTTGAACTCAGAAGAACTTGCAACCGGTGCAAGAAATCTGATGACTTTTCACCTTGGTTCTGTAAAGTGCCCATAAACTTGGCCAACAGTTCGTCACCATCCTCTACGGAACCATACACTGATTCTAGCAACTCAAGGTACACCGCAGGCAAAGCTGGAGGTCGCACGTGCTTCACTACGTCTGCGGCAGGAGACAACAAGCTATCTAGGATCCTACGTACTCTTTGCAAATCGGAAATAGCCGGATCACTTAGCAGGAGTTCTACACTTACTCGCCAAGTGTCAAAGTCAGGTTCATTTGGAGGACGCGGGCACCTCCCTGAGAAATTCCTAAGACGGACTGAAGTTTGCTGTAACATCGCAGCATCAGCTGACTTCACTATGTGCTCTACAACCATCTTCTGAATACCTGGTGGGTCTACAACAGTGGTCTCCAACATGGTGCCCGCGGGCACCTGGTAGCCCGCATGGAGTCTCTGAGTCGCCCGCCGAGCACGTTCTATAAATAGCCTGAATTGTAATCTTTCATTTTTAAAAAAATTTTGTTTTAATGATAATTACATAAAATGAGAAAATAACTAATGGTAACATTTCATATACCATTAAAACATAATAAAATAATTCAATAATTTAAAATATTTAGAATCTGCACGTCGAGTCAACGTACGTTGACGTTACGTTGTGCAAAAAAAACAACAACAAAAAACGTAACTTCTGTGAGTTGAGGCGGTCGCGGGCAGAAGATAAATTGAACTATAAAAAAAATAAAAATAAAAGATTAATTATGGCTGATGATGCAGGTCATGCAAAAAAGAAGAAGACTTATTATTTTAACGAGGAATGGGAGACAGAATTCCTCTTCACTAACGTTAAAGATAAAGCTGTATGCCTCATCTGTGGAGCTAGCATTGCGGTTGCCAAGAGACACAATGCGGAGAGACATTTCACCACAACCCACAAGACCTTCAATGTTCGTTATCCACCAGGTACATCACTTAGAAAAGAAAAAGTTAGTGAGATGAAAACAACATTAAGCAGGCAACAATCATTTTTTACAAGACCCGCTAAAAAGTCACAGGCTGCAACCGAAGCTTCATTTAGAGTTGCTAATTTTTTGACGAAACACAAAAAACCTTTCTCTGATGGTGAAATTGTCAAGGGAGCAATGACTGTGATAACCAACACTCTGTTTAAAGATCACAAGCATGGAAATGAAATAATGTCCTCAGTCTCCGATGTTCAACTCGGGGCTAACACTATTGCGAGACGAGTCTCGGCTATGTCAGCGAACGTAACAGAGCAGCTGGAGAAAGACTTGGGTTTGTGCAAATGGTTCTCCATCCAGTGTGATGAATCTGTGGATTCTAGTAGTACAGCGCAGCTCATGGTTTTCATCAGAATGGTATTCAGCGATTTGTCAGTGAAAGAGGAATTTTTAACGTTACTGCCCCTCAAGACAACAACGAGGGGTGTTGATATTTATGCTGCGGTGAAGAAATACTTCATGGAAAAGAACGTGCCATTTGAAAAGTTGGTATCGGTAACAACTGATGGAGCCCCTGCGATGACTGGCCAGCATGCAGGCTTCGTTGCGCTATGCAGAGGAGACCCAGATTTCCCAAAGTTTCTACATTACCACTGCATTATACACCAACAGGCACTGTGCGCCAAAGTGATGGGATTTGATCACGTCATGACTCCAGTCGTTAAAATCATTAACAGCATCCGGTCCAAAGCGAAACAGCACAGGTCATTCAAGGTACTTCTGGAGGAGCTGTCAGCTGAATATGGTGACCTATTGCTTCACACTGAAATTCGATGGCTGAGCAGAGGAAGGATTTTGCAACGTTTTTTATCACTTTTGTGTGAAATCAAAGTGTTCATGGAATCCAGAGGGGAGGACACCTCCATGCTTCAGGACACTGAGTGGCTACTGGACCTTGCCTTCCTAACTGACATCACTGTGAAACTGAATAATTTGAACTGTGAACTGCAAGGCAAAGGTAAGACAATCAGTGAGATGATCAGTGCTGTAAATGCTTTCAAAGCCAAGATCAGTCTTTTCTCCACGTACTTGCAGAGGAAGAAATTGCATCACTTTCCATCCATGCAGTCGATGCTAAATAACAATGATTCTGCATCTGAGGTCTTTGACAGAGCATTACACAATTACTTTGAACTCCTGAAAAGGCTTGGACAAGAATTTGAGGACAGATTCACTGACTTTGATAGTCTGGAACCATGCGTGTCATTCATTGCAAATCCTTACATGCAAGTGGACATTTTGCACATTTCTGAAAAACTAAGTGATGCGTTTAACCTGGTTTCTAGTGAGGTTGAGATGGAGATTCTCACTCTTCAAAGTGACATTAACCTCAAAGCCCATCAGGGGGCAACAGACTTTTGGAAACTTGTTGACCCAGAGAAATACATTAACATTTCCACAGCAGCAATGAAAGTTGCCTGTCTTTTTGGCTCTACTTACCTGTGTGAATCTGCATTTTCAGATATGAATTTTATTAAGAACAAACACAGAACACGCCTTACTGATGGACATTTGGAGGACTCAATTAGAGTTACAGTGTCGGGTTATACTCCCGATTATAGGGCACTTGTGGACGTTATGCAATGCCAAGCTTCCCATTAAAAGGTAGTGGGTTTTTTTGCCCATAAAAGCAGGCTGATTTGGCCTATTTATTGTTGTAAGTGTGACAAATGACTTGTGACGATCCACTTGTGTTCAAATGTGTAAATGTGTTCAGTGTAATGGGATTTACAGAGAAAATTATAAATACAATTATAAATGTAAATTCTTTATATAAATTCCTATAAATAGGATTGATTGATGAATAAAAATAATCTAATAATTAATAATAATTTTAAATGCTTTTGAGAAATGATTTACATTTATTAAGCCATGATGTCAATATTCATTTCATTACTTAGACATATTTTGGTGATTAAAAGCAAAGTGAAAAAAGTGCCACAGTGTTTGTTTATTTTATGACATATTTTAAAAATTAAAAATAAATTATTTTTATATATATATAAAAAATATTTCTTTCTTTTTGCTCTATCGAAAACGTACCGAACCGTGTCACCACTGTATCGTATTGAACCGAACCGTGAATTTTGTGAACCGTTACACCCCTAATATAATTATAAATTCAATTGTCATAATATTTAACAATATTACTGTTTGTTGTTGTATTTTTAAAAACTTGAAACTTGTGTGTGTGTGTGTGTGTGTGTGTGTGTGTGTGTGTGTGTGTGTGTGTGTGTGTGTGTGTGTGTGTGTGAGTAGCTATATCAAACAAGTAGCCCTCTAGACTATTTTATCCCTTCAGGGAGCCCTCACTCACAAAAAGGTTGGAGACCCCTGGTCTACAACGTTCATGGGGAAACCAGAACGAGTAGTCACTGTAACACCATCAACGGTGGTTTCTGGAAAGGCCATAGGGCCCGTCTGTCTCTTGATTGGGTTCTCGCATTCCTACTGTTTCTGCTTTACTGGAATCCAGGGCCGTGCACAGACATTTTGAGGGGCAGTGGCCTAAACCAAAAAAAGGGGCACTAAGGGGGTAGTTGCTTGTTAACACAAATTATCCAGTTATTACAAAATATACAATTAAAAGAGAAGACAGCACACGCTCAAATACATTTTAGACTTCATTGTAGATGTTTTGATAGAACATCACAATCAGGGGCGTAGCACAAGATCCCGGGCCCTATGCATAGGCAGTCCTGATGGGCCCCCAATCCCCCATGTTCCTCAATTTGTATATATAACTCCCAATGTAGGCTATAAATTTGTAGCCTGGTAATACCAAACTCTGCTACTTCGCTTTGCTTCGTACTAGACAGAGTCTGGAAGGGCATAATTGAAAAGCGTTTTCTTTCTCGCGGGGGGGGCGCTTGTCTGAAGTTTAAAATCATTGGTTACCCGTAAGCCAATCACATAACGTTTGGTTATGATGTGTGTTATGCGCCTGTTCAGCCGCATCGAACTTCCACTGTAAACACATGTATGATGCGAAAACAAAACCATCGAGCGAAATACCGGAGTGAACATGGCTGTGAACGACTTTTGCAGATTATGTGAAGTAAATCTACGCATCCACGGTACAATCAGCGTCTACGTCACGGCTCTCAGCCCGCCCTCTGTTCGTTGATTGGCCGGCTGTTTTGAGGCCGGAGGAAAACTGGGAGATAGGTCGCTATCTCAGACTGAGTAGGCCTACAGAAGCGAACTGAAATTGAGCGGAAGTACGAAGTCTGACGTAGTCAGGCTAATAAATTTGCTAATTATTGCTAATTTTAGATATTATAGCCTATTAATTTAAAATTAAACAGGTTTGAATTTAGGCTATTATAATGGTGTGTTGTATGCAAACAACATTGTTAGTGTACAGTTTATTTATTTAGCCTTTACCTCAGATTACATGTATAACCAAATTATCATCTGAAAGTGTATGTTCTGCTCTTTCAGTGGGTTGTCTCAGTTCATTTTTAGCACAAACGATCGCTGAGATATTCAAGCAGTTTAGCACTATAGATTTCGTGTTAGTTTGTGCTCACCTTTCTTTGAAAAGAAGTCAGTTACCAATTGTTTCCCCTCATTTTGTTTTCTTCTCCTGTCTTTCCTTTCTTTTTTGGTGGTCTGAATTGGCTTTCTTTGAGAAAGACATTACTACAGCAGAAGTTTGTGCTCCTCCAGATGCTGAACTAATAAACATAAACAAAATGCGTGCAGATGGACTAAACCATTTGGCGCATTAGCAAGGGGTGGGACCAGTCAGTCAATCAACCAAGTTATTCAGCCAATACACAAACTTTACATTTCATCTGACATTCATTATGAAATTTAATTAGGAAATGAAAATTCCTGACTTTTCAAGGGCCCTCTCTCCCCTTGGGGCCCTGGTAATCAGTACTGGTTTTACCCCCAGTCCGACGCCCCTGATCACAATTACACATTGCTGATAATAACAGAAACTATTTTCTGTTTTACATTTTTATATTTACCTGTTCCATTTACAGCAACACTTTTTTATTTGGTACCATGTCCTGAAAGATCTTGATAACCTAATTTTTTATGATTCACAATTACACATTGGTGAAAATAACAGAAACTCTTTACCATTTTACATTTTGGTATTTAGCCTACCTTTTCCTTTTAGAGCAAAACCTTTCTATTTGGTACCATGTCCTGAAAGATCTTAATAACCTCATCTTTTATGATTGGGCCAGATTTGGGCCATTTCTTTTTCAATGGCCAGATTTGATTAGACAAGCAGCTAATTCTAAGAATGTGGATTAGCACTAGTAGAAGACCAAGAGCAAAACATTACCGACATTAAAAAATAAAATAAAATAGCAAATGACTAATTTTGCAGATTCAACCACTGTCTTGCATAGCCTCTCTGTTAAAGTCAATGCACTGTGAACTAATTTTTATTATACATTTTTATTGTATTTTTGTTAACTAATGTTAACAAAGATGAATAAATATACTGTAACAAATGTATTGTCATTGGTAAAGTTAGTTAACACATTAACTAGCCTAATTTTAACAATTGAGACCTTATTGTAAAGTGTTACCGATATTTTAAACTGCTGTGTGAACTCTGGCAACAACATTTGTTAAACCTATGTGCTTAAACTAATGCTTAAGATCATATTGACCTCACAATATCTATTCCTTTATTTAAAAGGTGCAGTTGAGAGAAACCCTCACAGCTAATGCTGCTGAGATGGAGATCGAGGGATCATGGACTGGCAGCAGATCGAGGGGCAGACACAAGATAAGTTTAAATCTATTTAAAAACACACACCTCTTTAACCTAGCATAAACATAACACACTCTCACATTTCTATAATTCACATCTGTTAAAGGATTGTTAGGCTGCATAAATTCGGTCAACCAGAACCGGAAACACTTCCCATAACACTAAATGTACTTGTTACATCGTAAGAAGAATGGCATCTACGCTAATGTTAGTCTCTCTGTCTCAGTCTTATCCCAAGGTTACTGTATTCAGCCAGATCTAGTCCATATCCAGACCAGATGATGGACCTGCACCCTCAGATGACCACAACAGCCCTGAATGCCAGACGAGAACATCACGACTAGATGAGACCTAGAAACAAACGGCGTGAAGACCCCTTTGACACAACAGTCCTCGGCACAGTCATCGGATCAGATCCACGAGAACCAGACCAGTCCTCCGCACAGACCCAACGGCCAGCTTCAACTCCCTTCAACTTCGCCTTCACAAGTACAAATATCTATTGTACAAGTTCTCAAATTCACATCTACATGCTCTCGAGTTTTGCTACTCTTTTCCAACCTTCAAGCAAAAGGAGCTGAATATAATACTCTGAATGATATCAATCCACAATCTGACTTGTGAAGCGGCCTGGATCCTAACACACACACCATGTTTGTTGTTTGATCAGAGGAGAACTGGCCCTTCGACTGAGCCTGTTTTTCTTTCTCCATTCTGTCACTGATGGACCTCTGGCTTGCTTAGTTGGGGACACTTATTCTTAATAATATTGATCTGCCTGCATTATTACTATTATTAAATAATGACACCATTATATGAGAACTGAACTGAGCTGGACGATGACATCACTATTTTCTGCAGAGCTGCTTAATAATGAAAATGAACTCTTTTTATAATTGATATACTTTATACAGTTATTGAACAGAACTGAATCAACACTGAACTGAATTCAGCTGAACAATGACACTACTTTTCTTTTTAGAGCAGCTTTACAGCCAAATTGAACTGTTTGCATCGTTGATCATTGTCCTGTTTAACCCTGTAAAGCTGCTTTGAAACAGTCATTACTGTATATAGCGCTATATATTTAATGGTGACTTGACATTTGCAAAAGGAATTTATTTAGTGTTAAAGAGAGTGAAAGATAGTTTGTGTGTGAAAGAGTGATGTTTTTCTTTTAATCATATACAGTAAATATAATTTACTTATTATTTTGTAGTTTAAAAATTGTGTTGTAAATAAATGTTAATAGTGTAGGCTATTTGTTCATTGTTAATACATGCTTATATTAAAGTGTATTTGTTAATTTTATAATAAAAACCCTTAATCTTTTTAAATGGTTGAATTTGTGTTTCACTGCCAGTTTCTGGGCCACATCTGGCCCGGGGACCCAGCCGACTCTCAGCCAGATCTGTCTTACAGTGCCTGGGCCAGACCTGGGCCATATCAATAAATACGAGTCATTTTACAGGGTGTGGGCCACATCTGGCCCGGGGACCCAGCCGACTCTCAGCCAGTTCTGTCTTACAGTGCCTGGGCCAGACCTGGGCCATATCAATAAATGATAGTCATTTTACAGTGTCTGGGCCACATCTGGGCCAGAGGAGGTTGTTTGAGTCCGTTTTCAGTGTATTGTGCCAGTTTTGGGCCGGGGACCCAGCCAGAACTGGGCCAGAATTGAAGCAAGGATGAGGCCCAGAGGTGGGCCAGACAAATTTTGCTATGTGGGTAGTAACGCCGTTTATTTATAACGCCGTTATTCCCATCACTGAGTATCTGTGAGGAATCATCCAAACCTTTTTCCAGTCAATGTCACTTACAAATCGGTTCCAATAAAAAGTAACATTTGGAATAGAAACAATTTCTTTCTGAAATAATGCACGAATGTTCTTATTATTTTGAGGAAGTTGGGAAAAACAGATTTTTCCAACTGGTGATTCAGCCACATCGGGGAGGGAGAAATAAGTAAGTGGAAGTCTGCCAGTATACCTAAAAAGCATGATTGTGTCTGATGGAATGGCGTCAAAGACAATTGCAAATTCTCTTGGCGTAACTGGAATGTTATATGTTGATAAAAACTCTCTATAGGAGAAAAGTCGCCCCTCTCCATTAAAGGACAAGTTCGGTATTTTACACTTAAAGCCCTGTTTACAGATCGTTTCTGATGAAATAGAACGGTTAAGATTAAAATTTGGACACATGCTGCTGTCCCGAGAATTTTAGGTTTATTTCGCTTTCCCCAAAACCTCTAGAATGGGTGTATAGGTGCACTGGAACAATCCTTAATAAAACGCATTAAACTTTCGTTTACAAAGACCTGAAACTCACCGAGTGGTCAGGGGTGTGATGTGTCGTTCATGAACGATTCGTTCATTTTGAACGAATCTTTAATATGACTCGGGACTACCGAGTTGTCTCAGAGAGTGATTCGTTCATTTTGTGTTGACCGCGCATGCGTATTACGCGACATATGGGTTCTGAATCTGTACTGGAAACAGAAATGATTAGTTCATCTTTCGAGTCTCGAGTCTCGGGTTCGGGTCCGAGTCTTTCGTTCTTCCTGTCAGTCCCATAGAGGCTATGCTGTCAGTACCGGAAAGAGAAAAGATTAGTTCATCTTTCGAGTCACGAGTCCGGGTTCGGGTCCGAGTCTTTCGTTCTTCCTGTCAGTCCCATAGAGGCTATGCTGTCAGTAACGGAAAGAGAAAAGATTAGTTCATCTTTCGAGTCTCGAGTCCGGGTTCGGGTCCGAGTCTTTCGTTCTTCCTGTCAGTCCCATAGAGGCTATGCTGTCAGTAACGGAAAGAGAAAAGATTAGTTCATCTCTCGAGTCTTCGGGTTTGAGTCCTTCGTTTTTTTGTCACGTGACTTGTCGCCGTATTGAATACTAATTCACAACCTTTTTACAAACAAGCGCGTAGTTATTTTTTTATTTTATTTTTACTTTTACAGTTACGTGATGCGTTTCTGTTCTCAAATGTATATAGGCTATATTTGTGAATTCCTGTCATGAAGATTATTTCCTATAACATTGAATGTGATATTTAAGCTAATGCAATACACGTAGGCAGCCTACTATACTATACTATTATATATATATATATATATATATATAGAGAGAGAGAGAGAGAGAGAGAGAGAGAGAGAGAAGAGAAGAGAAGAGAAAAGAAAGTGTTAGTAAATTGATCAAGTGTTGATTTTGTGCCAGTATATCACGAAACGCTCAGCATGAAACTTTGCGCGTTAAGTTCATATTCTGAGTCCATCTGCTTGCCTGTAGCCAGGGCAACAGAGGGCCTCCGCACAGGGCCTCGCACAGGGCCTCGAGCCATTAGGGGGCCTCGCAATCCTGCTGTTTTTTTTTCTTTTTTTCTCTTTTTTTCCCTTCTTTTTAAAAAAAAATGTAAAAAAAATAATTTGTCCCCACCACTTTTTAAAACATCTCGCGGCACGAATGTATCAATTCTACAAATAAATAAAACATCTCCAGTTAACTGGCAGAGCATTCATTTCGTTCGTTTTGTAAATAAGAGACGATCTAGCGCTGAAATTTTTTTTTTTAAATCAAGTGATCAAAGTGCTCGTTGCCGCTGCGATCACGCGGATACAGTGTTTTCTCGTGTGGCTCGAGCACACGCCGCACTGTCTTCACTCGGACGCGCGCTTCAATCCGTTGGGGATACTCTATATTCGTTCTGGTGAAATTACAAAACATCCCTGCTTGATATACAACCACTGATGAACATAATCATACGAGTTATACGAGTGTGGTTGAGAACCCAGAACCTCTGACACGCTAGGCGAAAGTTCTACCACTGGACCAGAGCCATAGAGAGAGAGAGTTGCGACACTCTTTGATGTCGCCGCTATGGCTGTCACGTGGTTCATGTAAGCCCCAATAGTTCCAAAACGTACGCTGGCTGTCATGTTCTTATATGGGACAGACAGCAGCGATTGCATTATTGAACGGTAAATATAAAATAAAACACACACCCAAGTACTTTTTCAGCTGTTATTGCATTTTGTTAATGTCAGTTTTGCATTTGGAGATAAGTTTTAGGCTATATTTTTGGAGGGAAAAGCTTAGTGTTCATGTTCGCATGGGTAGTAGCACTGGCTTTAGCGGCTCTAACTTAACTTTTCCATATCATTCATCTGATGATGTACGTCTCATGATATTTATTTTAGCACAACTGGGCTGTATTAGGCTATTGATTCCCGTGATTTTGCTTATAAATTTTGATTCAGCCATTAGCCTACCTTCATGATCACGCAAAGAGGTCTGCCGTGGCGGTCCGTTCAGAATTCGCTTAGAAGCTAGCTCACTTCTTCTGATGAAAGTGGCCACCCCCAGGACCACAACGTGAAACATGATCATGTTAAGACTAAGAATATTATTTTAAGATTAAGGCCATACACATTATCAAAACTATAACAGATTAAAAACGAATTTAAGCATGGCTGATACAAATGAAGGTTTTCAAATAAAATATTTTTTATTAAACAATGACAGACAACAAAAATGTGTGCTTGTGTGTGTGAACAAGAAAAACAAAAACCAGGGGCAGGTGATCCATGAAACAGACAGGACTGGTGATGGCCATAACAATCCTAAAGGTCCAGCATTGTTCTCACAAGCCGCTTCACTCAAGACAATAATAACATAATGAAAAGTTAGTATATCCCAAAAAATTTAAATAAATAAAAGTTGCTATAAAGGTGGTAGCGATTCATTACCGAACTCTTAGCTGACGAAGTCGCGCTAGCTAACTAGCTAGCAGGCAGTGCTTGAAAATTGGTTGAAACAACCAACATAAAATATAAATAATTACGCTGTGCATGTACAAATGAAGACCAGTATAAGCATCGCAAAGGGCCTCTGATACAATAGACAGTTGACAATTCAAAAGAGGTCGATATTTCAGCAACTTAACTCTGGAACAACTCGACGCGCAGCAATGTAACGTTAAGTGAATGGTGTCCAACGCCCAAATGACAGTGTTTGGAACTATTCCGATCTTCAAATCCCGGAAGTAGGCGGTTAAAAGCGCCGCCATTATTTACAACGGAGGTCTATGGGAGTGTCGCAACTCTCTCTCTCTATGGCTCTGCACTGGACCATTCAGATGTACGTTGGATAAGTAGGCGGATCTATGTATTTATTCACACGAAAATTCTCGAGCTGACTTGATGTAAACTCGTTGTTGCACATTTTTTTTTTTTTTTTTTTTGAAATAAATAGCAAAAAGTCATAGCTGAGACTATGTGCATGGTTATGCTGTATTATTCTACTTGATAAAAACGTATTGCAGCGAGATTATGCGTGCAATAGAACTAGAACAGCTAACGTTACGTCCGTGTGACTGTTATTCATGCGCAATTGAGCATCCACATCAAAGAGCAGGGCCTCACATTTCAAGTTCGCACAGGGCCTCGCACCCCACCTGCGACGGCACTGCCTGTAGCCCACAGCCTACATTACCAAAAAGGAGCGAGTTTGGTCTTTTATATCACTGTATTAGTCCATAACGCTACGTTAAGCGTTTTGTCTCGAGACGGAAGGGGAATCCTTGAGTATGAGGTATTGAGGGAAACCGATTATAATCCCGTTCATGGTAGAGAAAGCTGATAACATGTAGGCTACACAGGGAAAGTAACAATTAAGTTATTGAATGAAACATAAACACACCTTTTGTGTCTTTATCATCTTTTCCGCATATATATACTGACACAGATAATAATTTTCATTTTATGAATGAATGGCTTGTTCTAACTGTTGCTGGTCTTCGTCAACAACACGCGCTTTTGCACCATCTGCTGGTGAGGTCGACTAACAGCAGATGGAGAGTATGCTCGGCAATCTACTGTTTTTCCTGCAGTTCCTGGATGTCAATGTTGAATTTACTGTCGAATTTGAACCACTGAATTTGTGGAAGCGAATTTGCAAAGCGAAATGAAATGGACCGAAAAATGCCCGTTGAATATTATAGGTTGTATTTTTAATCAGTTTGAATATTTTGGAAGTGAAATATGAAAGGTGAATATGGATTATTGAATTTTTAATAATGAAAATGTGTTTGAAATGTTTTTAATTGAAATACTCACAGCTTAAATACTCAACCATGTTGAATTTCAGCCCATAAAAATGCAAGCCCTAAAAATACAATGCATTAAAATGCAAGCATGGTTAATGTAATGCCTATTTTTTTTTTTTCAAGTAGTGCAATTCAACAGGCTTTTTATTTCAAAAACATTTGACATTATTTTTCTTCCATACGGGACAACCTAATCACTCACAAGAGATCACGGCAAGAGCAAATGACAATGAGCTATTCGGTTGTTAAGTCGTGAAGTAACCACTCTCCGATAATACTCTTTCCGGGTCCAAAGTCCAGGTCCTCTCTACCTACCTACCGCTTTCGCTAGTGTTTTGGTTATTATTGAGTGTTTTTACAATGCCGCAGTGCTGTGTCCCGTGTCCCGAGCTAACTCACTTCAACCTTGTAAATCTTCTTTTTCATTGATGCCTGGACTCTACCCTTAATTATGCCACCTGAGTGATGAGCTACACTAACCACTCTGTTGGTGTTAAAGGAATTTAAACCCTTTTTGACCGCCAAGGGTGCCTCACTAAGAAGGACGTGATCGTAAATAAATTTACAGGTTCCACCATTGTTATTTCTGGACGAGAGGAGCGCTTGGACCCAAAACGTCACGCGTGACGTCAGACTTAACAATCGGATAATCAAGCCAATGTTGATGCTTTAATGCTAATTGCATTGAGTTCACGTTACAAAGTGATGTTGATGACACTGTTTTATTATCTGTGTTGAATGACTTGGACAGTCCTGGGCTTCATCAACAGGGTGTGACTAAATTGACAGAGTAGTGTGTGAATTATGCTCTTGTCATTAATACGAGTAAAACCGAGGAGATTATATTTGGGTCTACATCTGATACTCATATAATGCCTGTTTTTATTCATAATGAAAAAAAAAATCAGAGTAGTTAAAACATACAAATATTTAGGAGTGATGATATGTTATCCTGAAAAGATATGATACTCTCTGTAAAAGAACAAAGCAGATAATTTACTTTCTTCGTCATCTTAGGTCATTTGGAGTAAGAAAACAGATTCTTCTGCTGTTCTTAAGGTCTGTGAGAGTATACTGCAATATTGCAACTCTACTTGGTATAAGAGTGTGTCTGTTATACTAAAAACAAAGTTGTTTAATCAATTAAAAATCTGTTCAAAGATTGTAGGTCAGCCTCTTGAGAAGCTTTATGATTCAGCTTATTATAACAATTTGATAAGGCTGGCTAATTATATGGTTTCTAACCCTATTCCTGCATAATGAGTTCAAATACTACCATCAAAGCGGAGGTACAGAGTTCCAAGATTCAACAAGGTGAGGCTGAAACACTCTTTTGTGCATCAGGCTATCTTAGCGTTGAACAAAACACTTAATCAGAAATCAAGAGTATTGTGAAGGTGTTGTATAAGTGTAATATTGAATGTATAATGTGGGAGGTTTAAGTGTATGTCGATGTTTAATGTATGTTGGTAGTTGTAAACATAGACACTGTTATGCAAGAGTAAAGTATTAAGTATGTTGGTTCAATATCACTTTTGCACCCACAAAAAAATGTTGAAACAATATAAAAAAATATATAAAAAAATAAAAAAGCTCTCAAAACTCTGATTTTGATTCTACATCACTGCTGTTGAAACACTGAAATTAACAAAAAGAATCATTGGTAATATTGTTGGTCCGTGTACTTTTTGTTCATTTGATTTCCTGTTTGGAATGGAATAACGAGAAATGAAAACCAGCTCGTTTATTCGTTTTTTAGTTTAGTTTAAAAAACGAAAAATGAGATTTTGGCTCGATTTTTCATTTTTCGTTAGTGGTTTACAAATCGGTTTATGGGCTCGATATTTCAAAAAAAAAAATCAGAGTAGTTAAAACATACAAATATTAATTTAGGAGTGATGATTGAATCAGGGTATCTTCCGTCCATTTCATTTCCTATTTGAAATGAAATAAGCAGAAACGAGAAACGGCGCCTTTATTCGTTTTTTCGTTTTTTCCAAAAAACGAAAAAACGAGATTTCGGCTTGATTTTTCGTTTTTTTAGTTCACGGGCAAAAAACGAATAAATGACTTCAAAATTCGTTTTGCACATGTGGACGGTCATGAGGCGCCCCTGTCAGCCGATTGGTCAAGAAAATCTGAGCATGTGACGTCATCGGTAGTTCCCCAGGTTTATTCAACAAAATAATAGTCCTATGGCTCTGCGTACCGCATATTAAACTGTTCAGGGCAGGTCCTGGGCTTACTTATGTGCAACTTAACGCATTTCAGAGAAATATTTATATATCAGAAATATTAAATATTAATCTGCACCCAGACGGTTTTATTAGCTGTGCGGAGTTAAATCTGTGTGGTGAAGCACATACGCAGCAGTCATAACTCTTCTTTTAGACAATACGCTCAGTTTTGGACAAGGGGTGGTTATTGCAAATACTGTAATGCAAAACTGCTGATGGTGGTGGTACCGCGATGATGGTAAATAAAATTGCACTGTAACTGTAGCTAATCATAGCCTGTTCTTTGGCAGTTGGGTCTGTTCGAGGTCGGATCACGTTCTCACCACAAACGAACCGCTCCAGAGTTCGTTTGAAAGCGTACCGCTTTTGGTGCGCACCCGAGTGCGATTGCTGCATTCACACCTGCCCAAGCGAACCGCACCAAGGGGGAAAACGAACTCTAGTGCGATTCAACAGAACTAAATGAGGCAGGTGTGAAAGAAGTAAGAACCCTTAGATTTTCTAGTTGTTGGAAATACGTTAACCCTGTGGTTTTTTTCTTGATATTTTGTGACTTTCTCATTTATCATGACGAACATGCAAAGTTTCAACATGCTGATGTGTTTTGACATAGCCTATACAAACAAAATTACTATAGTAGCCTAGGCTACGTTCCTGATGTTCACGGGCCAATTTGACCCAAACATTTTAACACTCTAATGCAACTGTAGGCTACTGACCCAAAATAATAAAATTGCTTGGTTATATTTTGTTATTTTGTTTGTTTTTTTTACAACCTTATGAAGCTAAAATTAGCTTTTCCACACTTATTTTAATACAGAAAAATATTTTGTCAGCCACAGATGGTAAAAATGAGCCATCATTTATTTTTTCAATCTACCTGAAATAATATTAAACCTTTGTTTGTTGGTATTTTGTGACTTTTTTTCATTTATCATCATGATCATGCATGCAAAGTTTCTACATGCTGATGTGTGTTGACATACAAACAAAATTACTATTACATTTGTGATGTTCCCGCCCGGGTCAATTTGTCCCTCAGCTATTAAAATGCAACTGTACGGACACATGTGTTTGTATGACAGGGCACTTCAACTCCAGTTCTAAAGTGCAAGTGTCTAAAAGTGATCTAACCCTATCCAAACACACTTGAAAAAGCTAAATCACGTTGTTCAGAATTAATTGCAAATTACAGATGAAAATCTTTGTCAGACAAATAAGCTCTCATTTCTATATTCAAGATATCTGAAATACCTAGCTTTTAACCTTTTATGATTTTCAAACGCAGCTTTACAGAGCCAATAAATGAATAAAAAACATTTATTTGATGTATGTTTTTGTTATGTTTTGTTTCTCACTCCCATGTGAGTGAATAATGAGCTTTCCCACAATTTTGCTTAGTGTGGCACAAGACTTTGACATAGACAGCAGGAAAAATGAGCTCCCAAAAATTGACATTTAAATAAGTAATTTCACAGGTTTTTGATGATACTGATACAGATGAAGATGTTTCCGAGTTAGAGGATGCTTCAGAGATTGAGGAAAATGTTGTTGAAGATACAGAAAATGAATGAAACTAGGGAAACTAGGGAACTATGTCTATAGGAAACTAAAGGGAAAGTTAACTTAGGAAAAGTCAACATTATTTTCATACAGCTACATTGAATTGTTCAGTTATGATGTTATAAGCATAAAATGTATAAGAAAAAATGAAAACGTAAAAAAAAAAAATTATGCAAAAAAAGTCAGTAGGCCTACACTGTTTATAAAAAGAAAACGGTTTTAAAAAATGGTTAAAAAAACAATTTGACCAAATTTGTCAATTGGACCCGCTCCGTAAGTAGCCTACACGGAAATCGAACAGTGCACGAGGGTAGGCTACGTTCAGCATATAGCGCTTATTTTAGATTTTTTTAATGTTTGACAACATCTTCCTCCACTCTTTGAACAATTTTAATTAACATTAGCCTATTCGTTATTAACAAAGAGAATAAGACGGATGAGATAACACAAGTAAATGAAAGACCTATGGATTAACCTTTCAAACGAATGCGGTTCATTGTTATTTTTTAATGAAAACACAACAACAATAAAATAGTAGGCTACAATAAAAAAAAAAAAACTCCTGCATAGTATTAAACTTGAATTAACAAAACGATTAAGACAGAATAACAACAGCATAGGCTAACAAATAAATAAAATATATTTGGAAATGTCCCTTTAAAATGAACACTGTTATTAAAACTTTTTGTTGTTGTTGTTGTTTTCAAAGACAAACTCACTTCTTTACTAACAAAATCTTGCGCTTTTTCCTCCGCTATCGTCCTGTCAATCATCTCGCTCTCGCAGCTATGATTAGCTACAGTTACAGTACAATTTTATTTACCATCATCGCGGTACCCACCACCATCAGCAGTTTTGCATTACAGTATTTGCAATAACCACCCCTTGTCCAAAACTGAGCGTATTGTCTAAAAGAAGAGTTATGACTGCTGCGTATGTGCTTCACCACACAGATTTAACTCCGCACAGCTAATAAAACCTTCTGGGTGCAGATTAATATTTAATATTTCTGATATATAAATATTTCTCTGAAATGCGTTAAGTTGCACATAAGTAAGCCCAGGACCTGCCCTGAACAGTTTAATATGCGGTACGCAGAGCCATCCCAGATAGCACACGCACGTCGCGCAGACATCTGTGTGACGTCGTCGTTTTCATCTGGAAGACGTTTATATTAGGGCGTGTGCTCATATGCTTAACGTCGCCGAGACGTCCTTGCCAGCTGTTAGAACGACGTCTAGGCTATGTAAATAAGACGTAAATAATTTAGAACGTCGGCAATCCGCTCTTTTAAAGATGTTCATCAGATGTCCATACATCTCCAAGACATCTGATTTATGTAGCCCAGACATCGTTTACAGATATAATTCCTTCCATTAACAAAATTAATTCCCATAAAACACAGCCACTACAAATTTTCACGCTGTACGAGAACAAACGCAACTTCAGAAGGCGATTACCACGTTAAACACTGCAAACAAAACAATGTTTCCTAGCAACGGCAAACAGCGCTAAAATCTAATGAGAAAACAAAACTTACAATCTGCTGTCCTCTTCTGTTGCTCGACTGCTTCTTCTAAAAAAATACTTGCAAACACGGTAAATATGTACTTTTACCTGGCTTGGAAAATACTCTTCCTGCGTGAGTCTACATTAAACCATGTGCTGCTGATGCTGCGTGGAGAAGACGTGCTGACGAGTTGTGAGGAAACATGTGCTTGAGGTATGTATAAAACAAATATATTTTTAATACTAATTGTGTGACGTTTGTGATCGGTTATATCTTTAAAATTACGTTATGTTGATTGGGTTAGATATGATAATCACCTGTTAATTATAGCAAGTTGTTTTGTGTACGTGAAGTAACCACGCTTTCCTGAACCTAGAATAAAACACGCAATTTGCTGTCGTTTTTAGAAATACATTTATTATAGGCAACATTATAATTAATCATTTATATTCATTTTTAATTAATTATAAAAGGCCACATTAACAGAACGCCATATTAACGTAGGCTATTCAAATAAAACAATACACTCTATATTCCTACAATACACAAATATTAATAACATAAATTACACCCTCCCTGGGGCCAAGCGTAGGAAATCTTTGATGTATTTCTCTGCCTCTGCTTCCGTTGGCGACAGCAGGACGGGATTCCTCATGGCTGAAGCTGCATAAAAAAGAAAAAAGACACTTTACATTTTTTTTTTATCCGAATAAATTGGTCAAAGATATCAAACGTGCAGAGAGTTCATGCGTCAAGCTCTTCCTGAGTGAGTCTACGTAAAACTGCTGAAGCTGCGTGGAGAATGTGTCCTGACGAGTTGTGAGGAAAGATTGGCTTATAAATCAAATATTTTTTATACTAATTGCGTTTGTGGTCGGTTATGTAATAACTTTGAAATTACGTTATGTTAATTTAAATCACCTGTTAGGTAGTGAGCACGTTGTTTCGTGCACGTTTCTGTGGTTGGCCAATAGGCTACTTATTTAACTGAACGTTTAATGTTAGATGTTTTAAACCTCATTTAAGTTCTTAACAAGCTATTATAATTGCTAACTATTTTTGAAAACGGCACGATGCTGTTGGTATTACATGTTTGATTACCCAGCAAACACAGAACGTTCCCCTAACGTTCCCGTTTGGTTCCCATTTGGTTATTTTTTTGGGAACCAAACAAGAACGTTCTGGGAACGTTCCCTGTAGGTTATTTTTAGGATCTATGTTTATAACATTAAGGGAACGTTCCCAGAACGTTCCCTGTAGGTTATTTTTAGGTTTAAATTTATAACCTAAAGAGAACGTTCTGGGAACATTCCCTGTAGGTTATTTTTAGGATCTATTTTTATAACTTTAAGGGAACGTTCCCAGAACGTTCCCTGTAGGTTATTTTTAGGTTTAATTTTATAACCTAAAGAGAACGTTCTGGGAACGTTCCCTGTAGGTTATTTTTAGGATCTATTTTTATAACTTTAAGGGAACGTTCCCAGAACGTAAAATTGTTTGCTGGGATATTACCTCATATGAACATTAGCAAGTACTTATAACCTACCTGACTGACTAACTTCCCGCCATCAAATCTAATGCATATCTGTACAACATTTGAACTTGCCTATTAAGAGTGAGCCGACGTTTGATGACTTTATTCCCCGCTTGTCTCCTCTCCCGCACCAGTTCAGTTCCCGGGCGACGTTCGTGGTGAAGACCTTGAAGCAGATTCTCCACACGGTCTTCTTCATTGTTGGCCCGCCACTGATGGATAATCTGCTCACCTTCAACAGGTAAATTTTAAGTAATATTAGAGAGCATATAGATGGACCTCTTCTGCACTTTTCTTAGTATCCGTCAAAAGTTTGGAATAATTCTTATTTTGTAATGTTTTTGAAAGTCTGTTCATTGACTATAAGAACTGTTTTCTATTTTGAAAAGCAATTCCTGCTTTGCAAAGCTGAATTTTCAGCAGCACTTGAAATCATTATGCTGATTTGCTGCTCAATAAACCTTTCTGATTATTATCAATATTGAAAACAGTTGTGCTGTTTCATAGTTTTGTGGAAACTGTGATGAACTACCATTCAAAAGTTTAGGTAAGTAACCATTTTAATCAGCAATGTTAAAAAATGACAAACACATTTATTACATTTCAGAAGATTCACATTTCAAATAAATTGAACTTTCATTTGAACTTTCTGTTCATTAAATAATGACCTGTTCATCAAATAATCCTAAAAACAGGATTTAACTGTTTCCTCAAAAATATGAAGCAGCAAAAACTATTTTTAACATTGATAATAACCATTATCAATGATTGAGCACCAATAATAATGGCTATTAACCAATGAGAAAAACAGAATATTAGAATATAATGTAACACTGAAGACTGGAGTAATGATGCTGAAAATTCAGATTTGATGAGAAAAAAATACATTTGACAATATATTAAAATGGAAAGGTTTAATCATATTTAACTGTTACTGTTTTCACTGCATTTCTGATCAAGTAAATTGCAGCCTTGCTGAGCAGAAGAAACTTCTTTAATTATTATTATTTTTTTTTTTTTACAATCTTGATCTTAATATTGATAATCTCAGACTTTTGACAAGCGTGTAAACATGCACAGTACATTTCATTATTAGTTGTAGGTTGAAAATTCAGTTGATTCTTACCATTCTCTGCATAAACCCTCTGTCAACTAAACTTTGTTCCAGCCGGTCTAGGTCTTCAATAGATGTGAGTGGAAAGACGTCATCCTCTTCATCATTCTGCATCTGTGGTAGAATGCGTCTGTTTCCCACTAGAGACTGGACAAGTGAAGTCAGGTGGTTGATCTTCATGTCCATTTTCTCTAGTGTTTCCAGAATTGCCCTTGCTGCAATACAGAAGATCATTTAAATTGATAAATGACGTACGTGGTACGGTCTAGATTTTGGTAACTAAAAACTTAAATGCTGCTGATGATTTTCATAACAGCATAAAACAATATACGTATATAATTTGTAGGAAACATACTCTCCTCTCTTCCTTGGTGGTTCCCTGAAGGTCTCAGGACAGAAAAGGTTTGCACTATTGATTGAACAAATAATGTAATTATATGTATGTATATATGTGTGTGTGTATGTATGTATGTATATATATATATATATATATATATATATATATATATATATATATATATATATGTGTATATGTATATATTAGATTGTTTTTAAAGGGATACTTCACTTTAAAATGAAAATTCTGTAATCATTTACTCACCTTCAAGTTGTTTCAAACCTGTATGAGTTTCTTTCTTCTGCTGCACAGAAAGATAGATATTTTGAAGAATGTCAGTAACCAAACATCCGACATCCGGGTACTTTAGCCAATAGAAAAAAAATGTACTATGGAAGTCAATGGTTCCAGTTAACTGTTTGGTTACTGACATTCTTCAAAATATCTTCCTTTCTGTGCAGCAGAAGAAAGAAATTCATACAGGTTTGAAACAACTTGAAGGTGAGTAAATGATGACAGAATTTTCATTTTAAAGTGAAGTATCCCTTTAAATGTTGTGAATTGAGCCAATTATCGTATTGATATCGTCAAAGGCTGCCAGCAGCGATATCTCTGACTTTGGTCGATACACGATACTATCGTCTATCGGCACAACCCTAGTATATGTGCTTTATTTAATGTTAAAAGAGTGTGCAAGTTTGAAAATCATTTTGTTTGTCTTTTATATCCGTACTGAAAGCAACTCACCTCAGATCTTAAAAGTGAACAAGAATGTTCAAACTGTTTGTTAACAGACAATTGTTTCAGTAACTATGTATGTTTAATAATGTTAAAAAAAAATTGTGTAATATTCATGAATTTGTGTATTTATCCATTCCGTTGAGAGTGCTTGGAGCTTGCCGAGCGTGCGCTCTTCTGATTAGCTGTGATTTTTACCACTGTGACAAATTTTTGTCGCTAGAATCTTATCGTGTCTGGTTAGGACACGATGTTACTCCTACCAGTTAACATTTGATCTCAGCAATACTGGTAAATGAGCAAAACAAAGTGTTTTTTTTTGTTTTTTTTTTAAGGTGCTCAAAGTGATTTTGGATGACTTCACTTCTTGTTGACGTTGAAAGTTTTGTCAAACAAAACGGAGGCTAGCTAGACCCTCCCTCCTCCTCCGCACACTAACCCCCCAAACCACACCCCCAAATCCTTCTTGTCAGTTATTGGCTGGAACAGTTTGTTGGGTTTCGTGGTGCGGGTGAGCCCAGTCTGTTTTTCTTGCCGTTTGTGGAGCCTGGGCTGTCTACAGAGACTGTTTCTTT
Organism: Leuciscus idus; assembly: GCA_021554675.1. Classification (NCBI taxonomy): domain Eukaryota; kingdom Metazoa; phylum Chordata; class Actinopteri; order Cypriniformes; family Leuciscidae; genus Leuciscus; species Leuciscus idus. Next base: position 12,842,971 of record CM038635.1, on the reverse strand, counting down.
ACAGTGTTCAGGGGACAGGCAGCTAGCGGATAGTGAGGAGATGTTTGCTGTATGTGACAAATGTTTTGGCCTAAAAAACGTGGCATTGCTTAGAGCACCTTTAATTTTAAAATTAAATACTGTGAGAATCATGTTCAAACTGATTCAATCTGATTTAAATTCCACAGCTATTATCTATTAAGGAGGTTGTTGACAGTATTGTGTTCATGTTTCTTCATTTCACATGGTGTTCACTGCCCATTGTTGTTTGTGAGAAATAAGTATTTTAACCCACTGTAACTTTCCTTATAGAATGCTCTAACATCTTTTTCATTTTCTTTTCTCTACCAAACAGCTTAGGAGAGAGTTCATCCTCAGATGCAGATCTACCTCTAGTCCACCTTCATTCCCACACCCACATGGCCATCAATGTTTCATTAAATAATAAATATGCAATAAAATAATAAATATGCAGTCCATAACCAGTGTCTGCCATGCACGATCTGTTCATTGCAAATGTTTTAGATTGTTCTATTAAAGCTCATTATAATCTTTGAGACCGGTATTATGGTAGCTGCAACACTTCCTAGGGAAGGGATCTTTCGTGTAGGTGTTCTGACAGAACTCGTCCAGCAGGAGTAAGAACTTAGTGGGTCATATTGCTCCAAGATCCTCCAATCAGCAGAAGCCAGAGTCGCTACTGGACCTTATTTGTGACTATATTCACCTTTATGCTCTCAGCAGTTACTACATTACATTGTGTACATTGTGTCCTTAATTTTTTAAATATATTTAAAGTTGAATCATTTGGAAAGTAAATGGCATTAAATATGTGAGGTAATATGAATCAAATTAACATTTGTATATTGTTTCCTCCTAAGGCTTCTTCCTCATACATCTACAAGGGTTTTCTTTACCATTGCCAGCTTTGCCTTGCTCATTGGGAGTTTGTAAGCATCATTATTTTGAACAAAATATGAAAATGGCTTGGTGTGTGTTTAACTATTTCCGTGCATGGCATAGTCAAAGAACCAACTGACACAAAGCCATGGATCATGGAATAAATTAAATTGTTAATGAAATTATCAAGCTTGTTATGCTACACTTTACATTCTAAGCAGCAGCAGCCAGGTAGTCTAAGGGTCTAATTTATGCTTTCTGCAAAATACAAGAAATGATGTGAACCACACCTATAATCAGCAGGTAGACTTTTCATTTGACTTGCAAGGAGGTTAACCTCAAATGTACAACTTGGCTGGCTTTTTTTGCATGGCTTTTTTTATCCAGTAAGACGATAAAGTTGCCCTTAAATCATTGAAAGCATTATTTAAATAAATCCCTGTGTGTAATGCTTATATTTTATTATTCTGTACTGAAAAAAAAAGAAGCTAAGTGTACCTCGTAAATATATGTAGTAAGACAAAATGGATCGGTGAAACTGCATTAGCCAACACAAAATCTCTTAGCCTAAAACTGTCAGTTTTGTTTTCACATGTACTGGTAAGGGAAAAATGCAACAATGTTTTTAATGCTTGTCAAATTTTATGCTGATCAACTACGAACAATGAGCTATCAATGTATGTATTTTATATAATTATTTAAAAATATATTCTGTGTTGTGGATGCGAGTGGCACAATACGAAGCCACACCCGGCCGCGTCTGCGGATCTGCTCGATTCGCGTGGCAGTATGCAATTTAAAATATTTAAGATTCATCGTCTAGACATCGTATAGAGGTAAGGAAGACGGCTCATTAATATTAAAAAACGGTCGTTCGAATGCGATGTTTACCAGACGCTACGATCTTTCAAAGACGTCTCCGCGATGTACGTGTGCTATCTGGGATAGGACTATTATTTTGTTGAATAAACCTGGGGAACTACCGATGACGTCACATGCTCAGATTTTCTTGACCAATCGGCTGACAGGGGCGCCTCATGACCGTCCACATGTGCAAAACGAATTTTTAAGTCATTTATTCGTTTTTTGCCCGTGAACTAAAAAACGAAAAATCAAGCCGAAATCTCGTTTTTTCGTTTTTTGGAAAAAACGAAAAAACGAATAAAGGCGCCGTTTCTCGTTTCTGCTTATTTCATTTCAAATAGGAAATGAAATGGACGGAAGATACCCTGATTTGATATGTTATCCTGAAAAGATATGATACTCTCTGTAAAAGAACAAAGCAGATAATTTACTTTCTTCGTCATCTTAGGTCATTTGGAGTAAGAAAACTTAAGGTCTGTGAGAGTATACTGCAATATTGCAACTCTACTTGGTATAAGAGTGTGTCTGTTATACTAAAAACAAAGTTGTTTAATCAATTAAAAATCTGTTCAAAGATTGTAGGTCAGCCTCTTGAGAAGCTGAGGCGGTGGGCGGTGCTGAAACGCCCCTTTCATCTGATTGGTCAAACCGCTCCGCCTTCAGTAAACTACGAGCTTTTCTTTCTGTCAGGCAGAATAAGAGTCAGTACGAGTGCGGCACTGACAAATGCACTTTAATAAAATAATGTCTGAAACCACCACTCACTGTTAACTACGCACAATATTTGAAGCAGAAATATGTTGCTGGTCACGTAATTCGTGCTGCTGCGACTTGCAAGTGTGACTCCATTAATGTGAGCCATGTAGCCTATATGACAGATTATTTTAGCATGATGTATTTCCCATTGATAAATACAGTGCAAATAGTTCAAATATCTCCTTGGATAAAAGGGAAGTGGAAATAAAAATCAATAATAGGCTGAACTGTGCCATGATAATATGTCCGTAATATTAGATGTCCGTAGATGACCTACCCATAACTGTTACATTAGAGTTAGGGGATGACACAGTTTGTACAGTATAAAAATCATTATGTCTCAAGTTCCCATTAAACATGAAAACCCAACAACCCAATGGGAATATATCCTTATTGCGTAAAACATCCAGAGGTGGACAGTAAAAAAGTACATTTACTTGAGTACTGTACTTAAGTACACTTTTTGAGTATCTGTAGGCTACTTTACTTTTACTGTACTTGAAACTGATTTTCATTTTCAACGTTGGGTTTGGTCTTCTAAATGCAAATGTTGTCATTGTTTTGGCTTATAGATAACAGTAAGGCTAACATATTCATACTAAAAGCCAAAAAACATTAAATCCCATTACTGGAACTGTGTTCTAGAAATAAATTTGATGTTGATATGAGGGTAGAAAGGCAGGCGTAGATTCAGAGGCATAAGGTAGGCCTACTGTAAGTATTACACACAACAATGCAACAATAATAAAACAATGCATTGACATTTACTTTTGATACTTAAGTACTTTTAAAAACGAGTAGGCTACTTCTGTACTTTTACTTAAGTAAAAATCGGTCTTTACAACTTTTACTTGTAACGGAGTAATATTTGACCAGTATATCTGTACTTTCACTCAAGTAAGGAAGTTGTGTACTTTGTCCACCTCTGAAAACATCTGTTCATAATCTGTGATTACACAATTCCAATACAAATAGCACCGGGAGGCGTCTGGAATAACTCTGCACTGATCAATCCACATTTTTAAGCCAGCTAATTTTATAGTAGGCTCATATTCAGAATGTCCTTTTCGTATAACGCCAACAACCGCACAAATGGGCTTCCTTTGTGAAATATAGCAGACCACTGTTTTAAATAACAGTTTAAAAAAGGTGGTCTGCTATTTTTCTCAAAGGAAGCTCAGTCAGTCAGTCAGTCAGTCAGACAGACAGACAGAGAGACAGATAGATAGATAGATGCGCCTTTGTAAGATATGCGCTCGTCTTCACAAAAACTACATGCAGGGTTTTTAAACATCTCGTGTGGAGAAAATATTATTTGTTCTGGGCAGTATGGCAAAGCCATGGCAAAAAGCAGGATAACTTGTAGGCTATAGCCTACTTGAAAGGAAAACAAATTTGCCAAGTAAAAACAGTGTTTGTGTTATTTTTTCTCTCTAGTAGGCTACATCTTTAAATATAGAGCTCATGACAAATAAAAGTTCCAGATGGACAAACATTAAATGCAAAAACCAGTGTGAATAACAATATCTTAAAATAAACTAGAGAGTGGATACACAGATATGGCCTGTTTATGAATGAAATTAATGCATTTATTTGTCATTTAATCTGATGCAAACAGGGAAAGAGTAGAAAACGTACTCGGTTACTAACGTAACCTCGGTTCTCTCTAGAAGAGGGAACGAGTACTGCGTAAGATATCTTACGCTAGGGGAAAATCCTTTTCCGCGAGATATTGAAGCCAAAAATTATCCTTAATTTTGTAATAATGCAAAACGCGTTGCAGCAGCAATGCAGACATAGGCGAGACAGCTCGCGCGCCTATTGGCTGCTCTGCGGCAACTGCAGCAGCCTATCGAGCGAGGCCTGGCGTGACGTCAGACCCAATCAGGGCACTTCGCGCCCGCTGCGTCACGTCCCGCCGAAATGGGCGTGGTCTAGGCCTATAAATATCGCTCGCAGGCAGCTATTATCTGGTTTTTCATCATCGAAGCAACCAGAGCGTGTGCATGCACGGCAAGATACGCAGTACTCGTTCCCTCTTCTAGAGAGAACCGAGGTTACGTTAGTAACCGAGTACGTTCTCTTACGAGAGGTCTCTCGTACTGCGTAAGATATCTTACGCTAGGGGACCCAATGTAAAACGCCGTGCATGCTGAGATCTGACACCAAAGACCCAAGGGCGAAAGCCCGGGGTACATATAGTGCACAATCACTCAGTGAACTCACAGGGAGTCCGGGAAGAAGGAGGGGTGCAGCCTCACTTTTCCACATAAAGTAGCGTCGATGGGACGCGAATTTCATCATACAGACAGGGCGGGGTACGGCCTGAACTGATGGGGAAAAATGTGGGTCTTACACAGTTTGCCCAGCTTTATACTGTCGAACATTGAGCTGTGCTCAGCAAACGCAGCATTCTGAGCTGAACGCATCAGGTCAGATAATACTGGTAGTTTAGACCGACAGCAGCCTGGCCTGCAGGGCGGGAACCTCTAGGTTATAAAACCTTATAAATGTAGACGGGGAGGCCCAGCCTGCCGCCATACAAATATCTTGCAAGGCAATCCCACTTGACCAGGCCCACGAAGAGGCCATGCCTCTTGTGGAGTGCGCTCTGACACCCAAAGGGCACTGCATGCCCTTGGAGGCGTATGCCAGCGCTATAGCATCAACTATCCATCTGGATAGGCTCTGTTTCGACGCGGCTAGTCCCTTAGAACGTCCGCTAAACGAAACAAAGAGCTGTTCCGTCTGTCTGAAAACAGACGAGCGAGACACATAAGCTCGTAATGCCCTGACTGGGCAAAGGAGGCTCGCGTCTCTTTCCTCATCAGGGACCGGTAGGGCTGACAGAGAGATAATCTGCGCCCTAAACGGTGTGTTGAGGGATTTTGGAACATAACCGTGCTTAGGTTTGAGTATAACTTTTGAGTCATTGGGCCCAAACTCCATGCACGCCGCGCTCACAGAGAGCGCGTGCAGATCCCCTATGCGCTTCACTGAAGCGAGAGCCAGCAAAAAACACCGTTTTGAAAGACAGGTGTTTCAAATCGATTGACTGTAAAGGCTCAAATGGCGCACCTTTCATGGCTTCCAGAACCGTAGAAAGGTCCCATACGGGGACTGAGGGAGGTCTGGGAGGATTCAGTCTCTTAGCCCCTCTAAGGAAGCGGATGACTAAATCGTTCCTTCCTATTGACTGACCAAGCGTTGTTTCTGAGAACGCTGCTATAGCCGCCACATAAACTTTGAGCGTGGAGGGGGCCCTGCCCCCATCCAACAGCTCTTGTAGGAAGGAAAGCACCTCCGTCACATCACAGTTTGTGGGTGACACACCACGGGCTGTGCACCAGCCCGAAAACACTGACCATTTCGAAGAATAGAGTCGTCTTGTAGACGGAGCTCTAGCCTGCGTGATCGTGTTTAATACTCCAACATGTACCCGTTGATGGCCCAGACATGAAGGGACCATAGTTCCGGGTGAGGATGCCAGATCGAGCCGCGGGCCTGTGAGAGGAGATCTCTCCTCACTGGTACTGGCCACGGGGCAGTACTTGCTAACTGCATCACGGCTGGGAACCAAGGTTGGTTTTTCCAGAACGGTGCTACCAGCAGTACTGAGCATCCTTCTTCCCTGATCCGTTCTATCACCTGAGGCAGGAGACGGGGGGGAAAAGCATAGAGCGGGCGGCGGGGCCACACATGGGCCAGCGCGCTCCTGCTCTTGGAGAAAAATTCTTGACAGTGAGCGTTTTCTTGAGACGCAAACAGGTCCACTTCCGCTCTGCCGAATTTCTTCCACAGCAGTTGGACTGTCTGTGGGTGTAGAGACCATTCGCCTGCCGGAACATTGTTCCTGGACAGTCTGTCCGGTCCTAAATTCAAGATCCCTGGCACGTGCGCTGCTCTGAGCGAGCGCAGGTTGCACTGAGCCCATACCAGGAGGCGTTCTGCCAGCCTGTACAGTTTCTCGGCTCTGATGCCGCCCTGGCGATTTATGTAGGACACCACAGACATGTTGTCCGAACGGACCAAGATGTGGTGACCTTTTATTTGGGGACAAAAACGCGTCAGCGCGTTGTCTACTGCCAGCATTTCGAGGCAGTTTATGTGCAGGAGCTTCTCCCGTTCTGACCACTGGCCGAAGAACGGTCTGCCCTCGAGCAGCGCTCCCCATCCCGAGGTGGACGCGTCCGTGGACACCACTTTCACCCTCGAGGAAGTCCCCAGGCTTACACCTGATTGGTACCAGTCGTTCGCTTTCCAGGGTTTCAGAGCTGTAACGCATTTCTGATTGACCCTGAGGCGAAGCAAACCGGGTGCCCACGCTTCGCGTGGGACTCGCGCTTTCAGCCAAAACTGCAGCGGGCGCATGCGGAGCAGACCCAGCTGGAGCACTGACGATGCTGAGGCCATGAGACCTAGCATCTTCTGAAATTTCTTGAGCGGGACAGACGCGCCGCAGCGAAAAGAGTTCGCTGTGCGTCGAATGTCTACCGCGCGCTGTTGTGATAGTCGCGCTATCATGGATAGTGAGTCCAGTTCTGTGCCCAGGAAAGATATTTTCTGACTGGGTGACAGGGAGCTCTTTGCCCAATTGACACTCAGACCCAAATCCTCGAGGTGATCAAGTAAAATGGTCGTGTGTTCTATGAGCACTGCGCGAGATTGCGCTAGAATCAGCCAATCGTCCAAATAGTTCAGCACTCGCATGCCTCTCATTCTGAGGGGTGCGAGCGCCGCATCCATGCACTTCGTAAATGTACGGGGTGCTAGGGACAAACCGAACGGCAGGACTGTGTACTGATATGCCTGGCCCTCGAAGGCGAATCTCAAATATCGCCTGTGACGTGACGCTATCTGTATTTGAAAATACGCGTCTTTCAGATCTATTGACACAAACCAATCTCCTTGGCGAATCTGCACAAGGATTTGCCTGGTCGTGAGCATCCTGAACTGTCGCTTCACAAGCACTTTGTTCAGTTGCCTTAGATCTAGTATGGGTCTGAGACCCCCGTCTTTTTTCGGTACCAGGAAGTATCTGCTGTATAGCCCTCCCTCGCTCTGATCTTGAGAGAGAGGTTCTATGGCCCCTTTGCTCAATAGTTTCGTCACTTCGGCTCGAAGTAGATGTGCTACTTCTGTTTTTACCGTGGTCTCGACGCGCACCACATAGCGGCGAGGGCGTCGGCGAAACTGCAGCGAATAGCCTCTTTCTATAATGTTCAGCACCCACTTCGAAAAACCCCGGGTAGCTTTGCCCATGCGTCTGCATGGATAGCTAGGGGTCGAATACGAAGCGCGCTCCGCTCGCTCAGCGATGGAGAAGCTTCGATGTGCTGTAACACAAGCGTGTTGCTCGTGACATTTGAGGCATGGGGCGCGCTGATGACAGCGGGCAGATTGCCCGCGCTCGACTCCTCTGCGGTGGTTAACCGCGAGGGGGAGGGCTGGGCGGTTCCCGTGGGAACTGTCATGTCTATGTGTGGATGTGGGCGCGGGACAGCGGGCACATTTATCACACCGAAAGCATCGTTCGCTTGCGTGAAGCGAGTGCACGTTGGTTTCGTTTTTACAGAAACCGTGAGACATGCATAACGTGGTGTTAGTGGGCACATTCACCATGTTTGAAGCGCAATCGGTCTGAGCCGATTCATGTGCGCGAGCCCTGTGTGACGGGCTGTGCTTGTGTGTAGAGATGGGCACTGGGCAGTGGGCATTCTTCTTACACATAAAGCACCATCGGCCGTGGCCGGGACACCAGAAAAATTCACACATATGGGATTTATCTGGGTAGCCGTAAAAACGGCGTTTGTGTGCAGGCAAGCGGGTGACAGAACCGACTTGTTTACTGCAGGATACACTGGAACAGTCACATTTACTGGAACTGAACGAGCGAGAAGTTGCCATAGAAACAGAGAGCGTCAACATGCTGGCGTTTATTGCAGGCCTGCGTGCATTACAACAGGCTTGTTCACTGCAATATTGACATTTCCAGTCGCCTGAATTCCAGAGGGGAATGGGAAATGTATAGGAAAAAGGAGGTTGGTCCGTCCGCAGCGGGACCAGAAAAACTCCCTTTTTTCCTTACGCCAGTGACGCACGGAACACCATAGAAACGGTGTTTGGGTACAGGCGAGCGGGTTGTACAACGCGCTCGTTGGCTGCAAAATACACATCTGCAGTCGCCTTTTCAGGGAACTGACAGAGCGAGCATTGACGGCATAATTTTATCTGCCGGTAGACCCGGGGATCGAACGCGGGTCTCTCGCGTGCAAAAACCTGAGAGTCTGCCACTGGGCCACAGGGGGAGACACATTGTAACTCAGTTAGCGCGAGTATTATAAGAGAGCGTCAACGTGCTGGCGTTTGTTTGCAGGCATGCGTGTATTACAACAGGCTTGCTCACTGCAATACAGACATTTCCAGTCGCCCGAACTTCAGAGGGGAATGAGAAATGTACGAGAAAGAGGAGGTCGGTCCGTCCGCGGGGGGACCAGAAAACGCTCTTTTCTCCTTTCGCCAGTGACGCACGGAAACCATAGAAACGGTGTTTGGGTGCAGGCGAGCGGGTTGTGCAACGCGCTCGTTGGCTGCAAAATGCACGTCTGCAGTCGCTTTTCAGGGAACTGACAGAGCGAAGCATTGGCGGCATAATTTTAACTGCCGCTAGACCGGGATTCGAACTCCGGTCTCTCGTGAGAAAAACCAATGATTCCGCCACTGAGCCACAGGGGGGGAACGCAAAGGTTTTCGGATGCACGAGCATATAAGAGCGTCACATGCTTTCTTCGGCGTATGCTTGCAGGCGCGCTTGTATTAAAACAGGCTCGCCTGCTGCAATATTGATATTTCCAGTCGCATGATCAGGGAACTGGGAATATGTATGAGAAATTGAAGGTCAGTCCATCCTCGGAGGGACTAAAAAACACATCTTTCTCCTTTCGCCGGTGAGTGACGCATGAATGGGGCGCAGAAGGCAGGGTAGCTTTCTTATAACGTAAAGAAAAACTAACCCCGACCGTCCGCTTCCAGCCTCCCTTGTGAGCGGCGCAGTTTGCGCGGCTTGAACAGAGGGAGAGAGAAAGCTAGCCCCGTGACCGCCCGCTCCTGACATCCTCTGTGAGCGGCGCGGTGTGCGCGGCTCGAACAGAGGGAGAACAGGTATCGTCCCCCAAGCAGGCAAGGCAAGCGGGCGAACCGGCAAGCTTTGCGGGTTGGGGGAGGGGCGGAGGAGCAGTCTCGGAGAAGGATGCCAGGTGAGTCCTCAGAGTCACCATAGGCAGTACCTAACTCGCAGTGAGGGCAGTCGCCGTCAGCGAGTGCGAGAGCTGCGTGATCAGGAAAAGGGGCGTCTTGAAAAAGACGCCCAGCTCTTTTAGTGCAATGGGAGTGTGTGTCGCGGCGGCGAGCACACACACATACATAAACACAGTAGCAGAGAAAGGATTTAATGCCGGAAAGCGCAGCAGGAAGGCAAGGAAGGCGGCGCGGCCAGCGACTTCAGTGACTCGTCCCGCTGAAGGTGCTCTCTTTCAGACGGCGCGGCTTCTTATCCAGCTCCAGCGATGCGTGTGCTTCGCTTGAAGGATGAAAAACCAGATAATAGCTGCCTGCGAGCGATATTTATAGGCCTAGACCACGCCCATTTCGGCGGGACGTGACGCAGCGGGCGCGAAGTGCCCTGATTGGGTCTGACGTCACGCCAGGCCTCGCTCGATAGGCTGCTGCAGTTGCCGCAGAGCAGCCAATAGGCGCGCGAGCTGTCTCGCCTATGTCTGCATTGCTGCTGCAACGCGTTTTGCATTATTACAAAATTAAGGATAATTTTTGGCTTCAATATCTCGCGGAAAAGGATTTTCCCCTAGCGTAAGATATCTTACGCAGTACGAGAGACCTCTCGTAAGAGAACACTTATTATCCTGTCGCCCCCTCTAGTGGACAGCATTAAGTAGTACGGCCTTCATTGCTCAGATAACACAAGTCAATGGATTTTTCGGGAAAATAAGTCTGACCAGTTAGAAAAGATATAAGCGAGTCAGACCAGTCTTAAGGTCTGAGCTGAATTTGGTGAAGCATTAAAGTTCTAGGCGGAGTCAATTTCTCATAATAATAATAAATAATAATAATAATATTCAAATATGCTGGCTTTCTTAAGCCAACATAATAAAGAAAATTCAGAGAAACATCGACCAATTCAGTATGTAATAAAATTGTATCAGTTTTATAATAAAACTAATAACATTTTAAAGGTATGCCGTGCTCTTCAATTTACATGATTTTAATGAATCCCAAACCTGGTAATTTTGTCAGTATTAATGTACGTTCACTGATTCTAGCTTTTTTCTTTTCTGTCTCTTTCTTTTCATGTGAACTGAGTAGGCTACACATGCTTACATTCATAAATATAAACTTTATTTTTATTCAATTTTCAAAATTATTTATAGCCTACATGTCACACACGCCTACCTGCCTTTTGATATAAATAAAAGACGAGAGTGGTAAATGTTACGGACATATTATCATGGTACAGTTCAGCCTATTATTGATTTTTATTTCCACTTCCCTTTTATCCAAAGAGACGGAACTATTTGCACTGTATTTATCAATGGGAAATACATCATGCTAAAATAATCTGTCATACTGTAGTTCACATTATTGGGGTCGCTTGCAAGTCGCAGCAGCACGAATTACGTGACCAGCAAATTTCTGCTTCAAATATTGTGCGTAGTTAACAGTGAGTGGTGGTTTCAGACATTATTTTATTAAAGTGCATTTGTCAGTGCCGCACTCGTACTGACTCTTACTCTGCCTGACAGAAAGAAAGAAAAGCTCGTAGCTTACTGAAGGCGGAGCGGTTTGACCAATCAGATGAAAGGGGCGTTTCAGCGCCGCCCATGTGTGCAAATGAAATATTGAACCCATAAACCGATTTGTAAACCACAAACGAAAAATGAAAAATCGAGCCAAAATCTAATTTTTCGTTTTTTAAACTAAACTAAAAAACGAATAAACGAGCTGGTTTTCATTTCTCGTTATTCCATTCCAAACAGGAAATGAAATGATCAAAAAGTACACGGACCATTGTTGAATCAATGTTACAATGTAATGTTGATTCTAAATCACTTTTGTACAAACATTGAAAATACATCTGAAATGTTAATCAAAATTAAACAGTGTTGCCATCTGAAACAGCAATATTAGGCTACACTTCAATGGTACATCAACAAATTCCTGACCACTTAAAAGTAAAAAAAAAAAAATTTTAAATTAAAAATGACACCTTTACAGCAGTTGAGTAATTATTATTATTATTATTTTTTTTTTTTTTTACAGTTTAACAATTTTGCTCGATGTTTTGTACACCACGGTGTAGATTTTTTAATTGCAAGGACTGGTAGCTACTTGACGCCGCGTTTTTTTATAATTTTTTATTATTATTATTGTTATTTTTTTTGATTGGTCAATCGTGACCATCGCTGAGAAAAGTCTTAGGCACAACTAAAGATCGCCCTTTTTTGTCCTTGTTTTTCATAAATTCGTTCTTAAATATGGGTAGTTCCGGATATTTCGGATTGTTAGTGCACTTTCACACTGTAAATTACGTTTTACTTTATAAAGTGATGAGCTTTGTTTGAAATACTACCGTACAATAGTTAAAATTTTATGAGGCGTCTTTTTAATCAGGCGTCTACAGCGGGCAGCTGGGGCCCTTCCCCTGGGGTCCTCAGTCAACGTGCTGCGGAACGTTTGCGTGCGCAATGAACTGAGGGGCTTGTTTTGGTTGTACGTTTTTATATATTTGAAGGGACGAATACGATTCCGCTGATATTATTGAATCTTTACCATGATGCCGGGGGAGAACCAGTCTAAAGCCGGAGGAATCGCCTCTGAAGCAACTCCTGGCGCCTGTCAAAACTGCACTGTTTTAAATCAGGTGAGAAGTTTATTCCTCAAACTAACACACTGTCCAGTAGTTATTTGCTTTCTTAATTGGTTACCCCAGTAATTATGGCCATGCCACGATAATTAATAACGCAATATAATAATTATTTGGTTGTTAAACACGATTGAGTGGATGAATACGCTATATATGTTGTTTATATTACACCTGTCTTAGTCACTGTTTTAATTTTACAGTCACATCGTATACATGTGATTTCCATTTAGTGGCACGCAACTGTTTATGTTTTCTTATTAGTTTATTCATTTGGTGTTTAATAATGCAGGTACCAGTGTCATTCTTTTAGTTTGATGAATTTACTTTTCATGGTTTTGGCTGTTGATTACAAGTAAGCTAATGACGTTACACTATGTTTACATTTTCAGAACTTAGATGAATATGTGGCTGCTTTGTTAACTCTCAAGCAAAAGATCGTCGACACGGAGTGAGTGCTTTATTTATTACTATTGTTTTTAACTATATTCTATCAATTCAAGAATACCTTACTCATACACTTAACGTTAGTCCAATACTTGTAATGAAGCAAAAGAACAGTATTACACATTTTAGGTAAGTTTATGTCCGACTTTGGTTCTTCTGCACCACCGCTATGATAACGCTCTGTTGTCATGACACTCAGCGTATTGTTTTCTGCTAATGAAAAATGGGATATTCACAATTTAGTATTAAAATAGATGCAAGAAAGCAAACCAATTTCTGAATTACTATGCAAGTATTACAGTGACACCACTACTGTCGGTTACATTTGAACGTTGATCATTCTGTCAGTTGAACAAATCATTGGCAGAGCCGTTGAAAAAAAAAGAAAAGAGAACTGCAACACTCTTCTGTGATCTCGCCGCCACGCGGTCACGTGGTTCATGTACATCTCAATAGTTCCAAACAAACCCAAGCTGTCATCATGTTTAAATGGGTTGCAGTGGGACAGATAGCAGGCAATTTTGGTTAATATCAAAGCATAATGTGCACTGATTACTACGTGGACTAGTATATACTGTATGGTAAGACTAAGGGATGTTTTAAAAGAGGTGTGATAATAGTAATATTACTATTACTAATAATACGTGTAATGTGTAGTGTATGTAATATTATCTGTAAATTCTCTCATAATATTTGGCACAAAGTGATGAGCCATGACCCATCTTTGCTAGCAAAGACTGAGATGCTCCTTTAACACTCAATCACGATACCCTCACCTCTTTCAAATTCACTTATTGTTGACTGTTTCAAAACAGTTTAACTTGGACGTTCTATAAGATTTTCACTTATATTTTGCTTCTGTCTCAGCTTTTTTAGTGAGTGTAGCAGCAACCAAAATCAAAATGTTTGTATTTACAAAATCTATAAAATTGTTCAATGAAAACAAAATGTTTTCTTTGTACATTTGCCAGTTAAAATGAAGTTGAAAGAGCAGGGCTCGAGACTAACGGCGTCCTATCGTCCTGGGGACGATAGAAAATGTGTTTAGGACGAACAGAAATATTCTCCAGGACGCCAACAGGACGAAAGACATTTTTGTATGCGTGTTCATTTATTACTAGGCTTAGGGTAATTTACTTAGAAAAAGCCAAAATTAACCGACCAAGCACTGACTACAACGGAGCGCGTCTTCTCATGCTGTTACTAGTTACTATCACTGGCCAGCTACTCACCCGGAGACTTGTTTCGCGGTACATTTATCACATGGCTTATTTTCACAGACAAAAACGAGACGATAACTAAATAAAACTAGTTTTGAATGACAAAAACCATGACGAAAATCTATTGACATTTTCGTCAACTAATAAAAACTAGACAAAAATGTTAGATAGTGACGATTTGGGAAGCGATCCAGTCAGAACTGATGTCCTGCGTTTGTGGTAGATGCGCACATTTGTACTGTAAGTGCTGATCTACCCAGCGGCACACGGGTTGACATGCGCTGAATCCTGCATGTCTCATAAAACGTTAAAAAACTTAAACGTCTGGTAGAATGAGTAGAGCAGACATATAGATCTGAATAAGAGTGACGACGCAAAAAAAGAGCTCTATTCGGTACGGTTTTCTGTGCGCACACACCCGACCCGAAGCGTGCAGCCATGCACATAGACACCTATACAGCGCGCGAGGACTGAATTGAGCTCTCTTTCGTGTCTGAGTGGACAAATACACACAACATTAAGTCGAAATGTCCGTTTTTGGAGAGTATTCACGTAAACTATGTTGGTTATGTCTTAAACAGTTTTGAGTGTATCGGATGTGCATCAGTGCATTGGATCCGCATGTCATTGGACATGATCCGATGTCTTAAAGTGACAGTGCTAAACCTAATGCGGTCTGTGTCCTTAATATTGATCAAGCAACAAAAGAAAAAGAGAAAAGCATTCACTGCTCGTTAATAGCTTTAATAATGATTCATTATATTTAATTCATACAAATAAATATGTCTGCTGCTTGAAAGAATAAAGAATGATGATATTTTTTTTAGATATGTAGTCACCAGTATTTATTTGTTATTTTTTAATTCAACCAACTCAAAAACGTTTTGAGCTGTATGTATTTTTCTTATTTTTCGTATATGTTAAAAAAAAAAAAAAAAAAAAAGATTTGTTCTGCATGAAAACAAAACGTACTCGGTTACTAACGTAACCTCGGTTCTCTCTAGAAGAGGTCTCTCGTACTGCGTAAGATATCTTACGCTAGGGGAAAATCCTTTTCCGCGAGATATTGAAGCCAAAAATTATCCTTAATTTTGTAATAATGCAAAACGCGTTGCAGCAGCAATGCAGACATAGGCGAGACAGCTCGCGCGCCTATTGGCTGCTCTGCGGCAACTGCAGCAGCCTATCGAGCGAGGCCTGGCGTGACGTCAGACCCAATCAGGGCACTTCGCGCCCGCTGCGTCACGTCCCGCCGAAATGGGCGTGGTCTAGGCCTATAAATATCGCTCGCAGGCAGCTATTATCTGGTTTTTCATCATCGAAGCAACCAGAGCGTGTGCATGCACGGCAAGATACGCAGTACTCGTTCCCTCTTCTAGAGAGAACCGAGGTTACGTTAGTAACCGAGTACGTTCTCTTACGAGAGGTCTCTCGTACTGCGTAAGATATCTTACGCTAGGGGACCCAATGTAAAATGCCGTGCATGCTGAGATCTGACACCAAAAACCCAAGGGCGAAAACCCGGGGTACATATAGTGCACAATCACTCAGGGAACTCACAGGGAGTCCGGGAAGAGGGAGGGGTGCAGCCTCACTTTTCCACATATAGTAGCGTCGATGGGACGCGAATTTCGTCATACAGACAGGGCGGGGTACGGCCTGAACTGATGGGGAAAAAGTGGGTCTTACACAGTTTGCCCAGCTTTATACTGTCGAACATTGAGCTGTGCTCAGCAGACGCAGCATTCTGAGCTGATCGCATCAGGTCAGATAATACTGGTAATTTAGACCGACAGCAGCCTGGCCTGCAGGGCGGGAACCTCTAGGTTATAAAACCTTATAAATGTAGACGGGGAGGCCCAGCCTGCCGCCATACAAATATCTTGCAAGGCAATCCCACTTGACCAGGCCCACGAAGAGGCCATGCCTCTCGTGGAGTGCGCTCTGACACCCAATGGGCACTGCATGCCCTTGGAGGCGTATGCCAGCGCTATAGCATCAACTATCCATCTGGATAGGCTCTGTTTCGACGCGGCTAGTCCCTTAGAACGTCCGCTAAACGAAACAAAAAGCTGCTCCGTCTGTCTGAAAACAGACGAGCGAGACACATAAGCTCGTAATGCCCTGACTGGGCAAAGGAGGCTCGCGTCTCTTTCCTCATCAGGGACCGGTAGGGCTGACAGGGAGATAACCTGCGCCCTAAACGGTGTGTTGAGGGATTTTGGAACATAACCGTGCTTAGGTTTGAGTATAACTTTTGAGTCATTGGGCCCAAACTCCATGCACGCCGCGCTCACAGAGAGCGCGTGCAGATCCCCTATGCGCTTCACTGAAGCGAGAGCCAGCAAAAACACCGTCTTGAAAGACAGGTGTTTCAAATCGATTGACTGTAAAGGCTCAAATGGCGCACCTTTCATGGCTTCCAGAACCGTAGAAAGGTTCCATACGGGGACTGAGGGAGGTCTGGGAGGATTCAGTCTCTTAGCCCCTCTAAGGAAGCGGATGACTAAATCGTTCCTTCCTATTGACTGACCAAGCGTTGTTTCTGAGAACGCTGCTATAGCCGCCACATAAACTTTGAGCGTGGAGGGGGCCCTGCCCCCATCCAACAGCTCTTGTAGGAAGGAAAGCACCTCCGTCACACCACAGTTTGTGGGTGACACACCACGGGCTGTGCACCAGCCCGAAAACACCGACCATTTCGAAGAATAGAGTCGTCTTGTAGACGGAGCTCTAGCCTGCGTGATCGTGTTTAATACTCCTTTAGGGAGTCCAACATGTACCCGTTGATGGCCCAGACATGAAGGGACCATAGTTCCGGGTGAGGATGCCAGATCGAGCCGCGGGCCTGTGAGAGGAGATCTCTCCTCATTGGTACTGGCCACGGGGCAGTACTTGCTAACTGCATCACGGCTGGGAACCAAGGTTGGTTTTTCCAGAACGGTGCTACCAGCAGTACTGAGCATCCTTCTTCCCTGATCCGTTCTATCACCTGAGGCAGGAGAGAGACGGGGGGAAAAGCATAGAGCGGGCGGCGGGCCACACATGGAGGTATCCTTTGTTCTTGGCATCGTCAACGGCGGAGAATGCCAAAGAAACAGCAGGACGCACTCTAGCAGAATAGGGGGCGCTCCAGGACTTGGCGACTTCTTCGTGTAACTCAGGAAGAAAAGGCGCCGGTCTGGACGCAGGCGAAGCGCGCTCCCCAGGCAGGAAAAATCCATCCAGCCGGTTGTGAGCGGGCTGCTCAGGCGAAGACCACTCGAGGCCGAGGCTCGCCGCGGCCTGTGCGAGTACTCGCATGAGTTCCGTCTCAATGGAAGCTCTCTTGCCTGACGACGTGCGGGCAGGGGGTGCGGGGTCCTCAGAGCCCGCCCAATCCTCACTGCCTGACGCCAGGATAGAGCAGGAATCATCCTCTCCCAGCAGGGCTTCCTCATCCGCGATATCAACGGAAGCGGCGGCAGACGGCGGCCGCTGTCCGTCAGGAAGCGAAACAGAAGAAGCCGGGGAAGCAAGCGGGCGAACCGGCGAGCTTTGGCGGCTGAGGGAGGGTTCCGGGGCCCGCTGGGCACGGCGCTTTTTACGGCGCGACGCCGCGGCGGGCGGGGGAGCAGTCTCGGTGAAGACGGCTAGGCGAGTCCTCAGAGTCGCCATTGCCATCAGCTCGCAGTGAGGGCATCCGCCGTCAGCGAGCGCGAGAGCTGCATGTTCCTCACCCAGGCAGGAAACGCAGATCACGTGGCGGTCCCCGTCGCTGAGTGTGGCTCTGCACGAGCCGCAGGAAGGCATCTTTAAAAAGACGCTAGCTCTTTTAGAATGTGTGTCGCGGCGGCGACACACACACACAGAAATACAGTGTAATAAAAGAGAAGGATATAAGCGCCGGAAAGCGCAGCAGGAAGGCAGGAAGGCGGCGCGGCCAGCGACTTCAGTGACTCGTCCCGCTGAAGGTGCTCTCTCTCGACGGCGCGGCTTCTAATCCAGCTCCAGCGATGCGTGTGCTTCGCTTGAAGGATGAAAAATCAGATAATAGCTGCCTGCGAGCGATATTTATAGGCCTAGACCACGCCCATTTCGGCGGGACGTGACGCAGCGGGCGCGAAGTGCCCTGATTGGGTCTGACGTCACGCCAGGCCTCGCTCGATAGGCTGCTGCAGTTGCCGCAGAGCAGCCAATAGGCGCGCGAGCTGTCTCGCCTATGTCTGCATTGCTGCTGCAACGCGTTTTGCATTATTACAAAATTAAGGATAATTTTTGGCTTCAATATCTCGCGGAAAAGGATTTTCCCCTAGCGTAAGATATCTTACGCAGTACGAGAGACCTCTCGTAAGAGAACAGCATTTAACTCCTGTTATTTTGTATTAAATCTGTTTTTTACCTGTTTACAGATAACTACTTTGAATGGAGCTAAATAAATATAATAATATATATCATAAACATTTTAATGGTGTTTTTATTATGTAACTAACAACTATAGATGATAATAACAAAGTACAGAAACAACATGTTTATTTTGGGACGGTTGACATTCACTTTAGGACGGTTCAAATCGTTTTTCAGGACGGTTCCAGGACGGAGGTGAAAAAAGTTAGTCTGGAGCCCTGTGAAAGAGAATCAACAAATCACAGATTCTTTTATTTTTATTGCATTTTACAAAATGTCCCAACTTTTCTTGATTTGGGTTTGTATAACGATAACATCAAACAAAAACTGGCAAAATAAAAATTATAGACTCATGAGAGGTCAGCTAAAGCATAAAATGTAAAAAACACAGTAATTTCATCAACTTGCCAGTGGATGTGCTTGGAAGATACTGAAATGAATGGGGTTCATCACAGGAACCATTTATTGTTTGGACTCCGAAGTTCACAACTATCGTTTGCCCGACGACACATGATACTTCTGCATTCTCTGATTCCAGTGGAAGTCTATGGGAGTGACGCAACTCTATCAACGACTCTGGTCAATGGAAGTTTCACAAATTTTAAACGCAACATTGTGGCACGGTTTGCAGTGTGTGTGTTCACTATTCCCTATACTCCTAATGTTTGTGCACTAACTTGGATGGGTTAAATGCAGAGGACAAATTCTGATTATGGGTTGCACATGTCACTTTCACTTTATTACATATTTACATTAAATAAATAAAATATAGTTTGCTTTGTGCATTAAGTCTTAGATATGCCGAGTTTGAATATAACGTTTGTTAAATGGTTCAAATTTTAGTAATTGCAATTGAGTTGCAAAAGTTTAATATTTAGGTTTTGGGTGTGAATGTTTAAAGAAATATATTTATAGTTTTTTTTGTGTGTGTGTGTTAGTACTGTAACTGTAATAATCAGATTCATGCTTAATGGCAAAGATGAACATGTTACTTGCTGACATTTCAGTTTTAACTGCTTTGTCAAATAAAACTAATATTATTATCTTCTAATAGCTTTCACATTTTTATTTCAGCCGTCTCTTGAGTGAATACAAAGAGAAGTGTGATGATATCCTTTTCAAAGCCATGTAGACGATAACATTGTTCTTGCTTTTGTCATGCTGTCTGTTGATTTACTGATCCATTTTATTGTATATTTTATGTTAGTTGTTGGGTACTTGTATTGTGCAACATCACATGAGCAGGAGGGCTGTTGTATTGAATATCAGCCTTACCACATTAAGCCTCAGGTAATCACAGCCGATAGCTGATAGTCATTACAACAGCATGGTTGAGAGTAAAATATTATTTTTATACAGTTTAAGAAACAAAGTTAATAATGAATTAGAAACAAAGTTTTTGTTTTGGATCAATCTTAGCACAAACTGGATTTTTACATTTTTACGTTGTATTATGCAGCATCCTTTCCAAATGTTAGCTGGTTAGAACGAAATAAGTTAACATTTGGATGTAAATGTGATTGCATTTCAATTTTGTAGTAGTTTTCAGTGGCAGTGAGAATTTTGTTTTCAATACTGCCTATTACACCACTGGTGTAAAATCAGAATGCAAGTTTGCTCACCCGGCACAAAGGTGGTATGTGTGAAATACACCTTGCCCTCATTTTTACAACAAAATAAAGTAAAAAAAGAAAAGTTTGGTTTCATGAATTTTTTTTGGAACTCAATTAAAAAAAAAGTTAAAAAAAGCATTACAAATAAAATTTCCACTGTGGAACAATTTAGGCATTTTGATCCTGTTTTCTCTTATATAATATTTAACATTCAACAGAATTGTTACTTTTAATTTTTATTCTTTGAAACATTTATAATTTCTGATAATCAAGATCAACATTTTAGAAACATTTTGGCCAGTTAATCCCCCCCATCCAACAAAAATGGTTGAAAAACAAAGTGTTCAACTTTGCAAGTTACCAAGCATTTGTATTTAACTAGAGCAATGAACAATTTCCTTTCCTAGTTCCTTTAGAATATCACATAATTTATTATTCTGCTTAACCTCCAATATGGGGTTTCCATTTCCTATTCCATGATTGCTGGTGAGAGAAACGTCCAAATCTCTCTACTACCCACTCCGTACCGCTCACATACACTGGTCTGGAGAACAGTGAACCCAAAACTTTAAAGATTAACATTGTTCTCTGAATCCATCTTTGTTTTCCTTGACAAAAAGTCACAGCTTCAGAAATCACAGAGGTAAGACCTTATTTTCTTTTTAACTACAGTTATATGAGATTTATTTTTAGGTGGCATTTATGTTTTAAGCAGCTGCTGTTTATCAAAGTGATTTACAGTGCACATTTACCAGGCTGTTACTAGAAGAATAGAATATGCCAGATATTCCAGATATGCCTTACACCAGAGAATATGCCATGCATGTGCACTGATTTCTCAACTGGCATACCCCTAATTATTGCAAAGACATTGTACTTGTCATGTTGAAACTAAAGTAATGCAAAGCCAAGATGCTGCTGTACAAATACATTTACGCTCAGTTGCTACAGATAAGTTCCTTAAAACAAGCACAAGTAATTTGTTGTGCAGTAGTCAAAAGTTTTAGAAGTTTGTAATGTGCACAGTAGCAAAAAAATTTGTCGATTATGATTGAAGTATGTTGACTAAATGTGTATTTGAAGAATGCCTTTGAAACATGGTGATGTGTTTTTCACAGAGAGAGCAGCAAACTGCACAGACAGCTGGATGAGGTGCTACTGAAGCTTGAGCCCTTAGAGAAGCAAACAGTGGAGTATGAACAGATGAAGACAGAGCTGGAGAAAATTAAGGTTTGTGTTAAAACCCCCGAATGTCTAACCATCACATCATAATTTCAGTAATCGCTACCAATTTTATTTTTAAAGTAATACCCACTTTTATTAAAAAAAGTTACGTATTAATATAAACTAGGGCTGTCAACATTAATGCGTTAGTGCATGCAATTAATTCTAAATCCTTAACGCATTAAAATAATTTGACGTAAATAACGCATATAAATTACTGAATAGGCGTCATTAACGTAATTTACATCACGCAGTTAGATGATCTAACCCTGGTAGATGTAAATTTCATTTTTTTTTTTTTTTTTTGTTGACATTTTTGCTTCTTTGTTTGCAATCAGATCATTTTAAGCTGCTAAACTAGAAAATGTTCAGTACAATCAGTCCAAAAACAGTGCTAATGTAAAGAAAACCAGGCTGATTACATCAGAGATGGCTGAGAGAATAGAGACTTGCGTAGTGTTATCAGTGAATTATTCATTCCAGTGTGTGTTTCACTTTAAAACACAAGCTGTGTCATATTCTGTCAATAGCCGCGTTTCCACTGTCGGGCCAGGGCCGGGCCAGGGCTTTAAACGGGCCGTGCCAGGCTGATAGCCTCGGGCTAATGGCACCGGGCCTGCGTTTCCACTGTCGGGCCAGAAGCTCCACAGCGCTTCACTAAAACACGCCCGTAACACGCCTCTCTGGAACAACGTCACACTAACCCATTCACCAACAAATGGAAGTTTTATCAGAAAACTAATCAGAAATCACTGGAAACAGCGTTGAAAACAAACATGATAAAAGCGGCCGTTTGCTGGCATTTTTGTTGTTTACTTGAATATTTAAAACCCAAGCATCGATGTTTTACCACAGGTTTACAATAAAAAGTGATACATTGATCATAATGAATTAATTTATGTCAAAATTGCACATTAGTCACTCAGAAATAAATTACTGTTAGGTCTATTTCACAAAAGAAAGAGGACACACTTACTTCTTCAGTCGCGTCTGTTACTGTTTATCTGGTAGTTACAGGACATATTTACATCACATTTAGAAAGAATGATAATTTCTACAAATATATGCCACCAAAAATACGACCTGAGGAGCTTTAGCACTCTCTCGACTCCCATTCAGATATTTTCAGTCAGAGAAACAGAGGAAGCTCCCGAAAAAAAAGTTGCTTTATTTTATGATAGTCCGGTATAATGAGACGAGACGTAGGCTACTGACAGATAAAATAAAAACATGACTGTGATAGCCTTTATGATTGGTCTGATTTCTTCAAGCGTTCACTGTTTTTTTACAATGCGTATCTTCAAGCGTTTACTATGGTAATGGTTAGCGCGCATAGTATTTTGCATCACCAACACAAGGCATTCAAACATGAACGCGAGTTAAATTATTTTAAAAGTCTTTAATGCTGACAGAATCATCCGGCGCTGCCGTCTCCCGACTCAGGTGAACTCCGCCTCTGTTCGTAACCACTCCTCTAGCCCGAGTTGGCCCGCTCTGGCCCAAGGTATTCGACGGGCCAGAAATCCTGGACGTTGGCCCCGAGTAAGCCCCGATCAAGCCCCGGAAGTGACAGTGGAAACGCGACTGGCCCTGGCACGCACTAGCACGGCCCGGCCCTGGCCCGACAGTGGAAACGCGGCTATTGTTTCTGAAGACCGCTAGCCCTCACACATCGCGGTGTGTGAAATACTGACTGAACGGAACATCAAAACATCCCATCACTCTATGGCCAGATGATATGCAAACTACGTTTCTCGGCTGGATAAAGCAAACCAGCGTCTCGCTAGTAAAGTTTTGATGGATGAGGATTGCAATCAAGGTAAAGACGATTACTGTGACGTACAAGAATCGTACAGTAAGCACGCGCGAGTCCGTATTGATGCGCAAACAAACCGTGTATGTGCACTCTCGACACACTGATCGCACATTGTATTATGCATTTACATATTTCAGTACATTCACGTTGTTTCCAAACACATTCAGGATAATGTTTTTATCGGTCGAGTTTACAGGGTTTCCGCGGGGTTGTAAAAGGTAGTAAAAGGTAGTAAATTAAATTATGCCAAATTAAGGCCAGTAAAAAGTAGTAAACGTCATCTGACGAGGTAGTAAATTTTCGAAGCCCCATCTAACTGGATCTATATCATGGGTGTCCAAACTTCGGCCCACGGGCCAACTGCGGCCCGCGGTCCAGTTTTTATTGGCCCGCAGCCAGGGTTCGAAATTAACACCCGCCAAGTGCGGTTAGATTTTACGTTTGGCGAGTAAATCTCAAAAGGCTATCCGCCACACTGGCGGGTGAATGTTCATCATACCAAAATAGTAATAAAAAAATATTACAATTGCCTTTTGTAATGTTATGATGCCTGGAAATTAGTTAAAATCTCCTGCGAATCTAGAGCGAGCGAGCGAGCAAAAGCGCGCATGCAAACCGTGTAGCGAGCGCACGGCAGAGAGGGAGAGACCTTGCGTGTGTCTCTCTCTCTCTCTCTCTCTCTCTCTCTCTCTCTCTCTCTCTCTCTCTCTCTCTCTCTCTCATGCAGTGGTGACGCGTTCATATAAACGGCACCTAAACGCTGTAACAAAAAATATTATGACATTTTAATTGTTTATTAATAAACAAGTGTTTCTGTGTCAGCTGCAAAGATGAAGTTGACACTGACTCGCGATCTTCGCAGTAGTGAACGCGCCGGAGAAAAATGCATTTCTTACGGATTAGCCTAGCCTACTTTTATTTAGTTTTGAATGGTTCTGTTTAAAAGTAGAAATTTCAAGCTTTCTGTAGATAATAGATATAGGATATTTCTAATTTGTTTAGGTCTGTGAGGCGAGTAGCCTAGGCTACCTATACGCTGAGTTTCGGTTCATGTCTGAACGTGTTGTGATTATACAAAATAATGAAACATGGATTAAAATTAAGATAAAATTAATACAAAACGAAATTCGTTTCAAAGAGAGGCTTTGTGTTTTCTGTTTGATGTCTCTGTGAAAGTTTTAAAAGCATCCTTAATGGAGAACGAACGGTTAGGCTACATGTTTTTTTCCTCAAATGCAAACACGAAATAAAAGACAAAATACTTTTTAAAAAGACAATTTTTGGGGGAAAAAATGGATTTATAGCTTTTGAAAAAAAATATGGATGGATTAATAGCGTTTTGGAAAAAAATCTGGATGGATTTATAGCGTTTTGAAAAAAAAAATCTGGATGGATTAATAGCGTTTTGGAAAAAAAATATGGATGGATTTATAGCGTTTTGGAAAAAAATATGGATGGATTTATAGCGTTTTGAAAAAAAATATGGATGGATTTATAGCGTTTTGAAAAAAAATATGGATGGATTAATAGCGTTTTGAAAAAAAATATGGATGGATTTATAGCGTTTTGGGAAAAAATATGGATGGATTTATAGCGTTTTGGGAAAAAATATGGATGGATTTATAGCGTTTTGGAAAAAAATATGGATGGATTTTAGCGTTTTATAGCCAGGTTGTAAAAATACAGTAATGTGTATTGTGTCAATATGTCACCTCTAGTGTGTGGCCCGGCCCTTTGTTTATTTTTCTGTATTTGGCCCTCACTAAAAAAAGTTTGGACACCCCTGGTCTATATGGTTTTCAATTAGGGTAACTTACGTGTGCAGGCCTATTTCCTTACTAAACTTCCATGAATTTATTTTTATTTTGGGTCGGACCCAAAGACAGAGGTTTAAGTCTCTCTGGTTCTCTATCTCTCCCTCCCAGTGTTGAAATTAAGTTATAAGTGCCTCATTAAATTGTGATTAAATATGTTATTAATTCATTTTGGAAAGATATTTCATGTCTTTACTTGTCACTTTACTTAACACTTTGAAGTTTGAAGCCGTGTTGGTAGTAAAAATATTCTGATGGTAGTAAAATAGGTGGTAAAAAGGTAGTAAATTCAATTTAAGAATCTCTGTATAAACCCTGGTTTAGTAAATTCTCTGCTGTAATTGCTGTTTAGTAATTCTGAATGGAATCATGTACTCAGGGTCCCCGCGGATCCTTAAAAAGGCTTAAAGGGTCTTAAATTCGATTTTTTTTTTTATTTAAGGCCATAAAAAGTCTTAAAGTCTTATTTTTACTTATGAAAGGTCTTAAATTTTAGATGACACTTTGACTTAGACTTATCTAAATGCTTTCAAAATGAAAACTATCTAATTAGCGTAGGCCTGTGTATATATATTTTTTAATTCTATCTTTGTGGATTTGCTTGTTCACGTGACAATTCACGTCACTTACGGCAGCATATTAGCCTATCCGATTGTTAAGTCTGACGTCACGCGTGACGTTTTGGGTCCAAGCGCTCCTCTCGTCCAGAAATAACAACGGTGGAACCTGTACATTTATTTACGATCACGTCCTTCTTAGTGAGGCACCCTTGGCGGTCAAAAAGGGTTTAAATTCCTTTAACACCAACAGAGTGGTTAGTGTAGCTCATCACTCAGGTGGCATAATTAAGGGTAGAGTCCAGGCATCAATGAAAAAGAAGATTTACGAGGTTGAAGTGAGTTAGCTCGGGACACGGGACACAGCACTGCGGCATTGTAAAAACACTCAATAATAACCAAAACACCAGCGAAAGCGGTAGGTAGGTAGAGAGGACCTGGACTTTGGACCCGGAAAGAGTATTGGTTACGTCACGACTTAACAACCGAATATCTGTCTCCTGCACGCGAGAGGAGAGAAGAAAACGAGTAAATTTCAGTTCAATTGTAAGTTCATTCTTTATGTGTTTAGGAGTGTGCAATATTGTCTATGAACTATGATGATATTGTAATCATTGTTTTAACTATGTACGACGAGGCACTGCGAGTGCGAGCTGACATCGCGTTTGTCTCTCATGCTTGCTTTCACTGCGTGATGTGTCAGTGCAGTTATAGATGTCCCCAAATGAGTTTTTGTCTTATATTTATATCATTATGTTGTTATATTAGAATATCACATGAGCAAGAGTGCCGTTTTCCTGTGCACAATTACAAATGTGCTATTTATTTTATACAACAGTTGAATTAACAATAAAGGTAACATTGTGAGTTACTTTTTGGACACAATATTGTCAATTTTCACTTTATATCGCCGACGAGAATTTCAAAATGAAGCCGTAGTCAAAAAGACAGCAATGTGTTTTTTTTTTTTTTTTTTTTTTTTTTACTGAAATCCGCGTTTTGAACGAATCATTTTAACAATTCAATGAACAATCACTTGTTTTTCTGAATGAATCAGCCGTTTGAACAAATCGGTTGAATAAATGACTCCAACAACTCGCTTATAAGACAGTGACTTGCCGCCCCCTACTGGTAGTTTTAGTTTCATATTTAAAGTAGCCCTTTAATTAAACCGTTAAAATTATAAATCATTTCATATTTAAATATTGAATAGCTTTATTTATGCAATTGTAAATGAAGTGTAAATATAGTAGGCTAATGCCAGTTTTGATGCCGCTTCTGTGTCACCTCTGCACTGCAAGGATGGATTTTAATTTAATGATTTAATTTGACATTGGTACTGTTATTCTAATATAATTTAATTTGAATGTTAGAATTTGACATAAAAGGCTATGCATACCTCTAAATACGTTTAGAAACAATGTCCATATATAGGTGAAGATGCCCCTGGAAATCAATTTAAGGTGGCAAATATTGCCCCTTAATAAAAAAATTAAATTTCGGTCACTACTGTGAACTGACCTCTGCATAGAATATAAAAAATATGAATATCTTCGTGAGTCTGCTGTCAACAACAGGCCTAAACCAGCCAGGGTACCAGTACAAAAACACAATCAGTAAAATATCATCTAATTATTATCAACAAAACTTTGAAAATATCTAGACATATTTTTGTCAATATTGCGCACCCCTAATGTACGGTATTAATTTTGATTTCTTCAGGTCTTAAAAAGGTCTTAAAAAGCCTTAAATTTGACTTTAAAAATTGTGCAGCTACCCTGTGTACTGTAGTACACCTTAAATATACCTTGAAAAAGCTTGCAGAAAATTGAAAAATATACAAAATAACACAAAATAAAAATAACATGGCATTTGGGGGTTTTGGAAACAAGTTACCATGGTGAATACACAATACTAACAAAAACTGTTAATGAAACATGGAAACTGCTCCTGAATTGAATTAACATCATACCTGCATGCAATCCTTCCCAGCTAACACATGACGTACCAGTAATGTGATTTATTGATACTTTACTTTTATTTCATGACTTACTATTTGACTACATAACTATGACGTTGCATGCTCGTAGTTTCTTTTGCACTTTAGTGAAGTGATATACAGTATGCGCCGCCGCATTTGCACTTGCAATTGAAGAGTGCGCGCTACGAGCACAGTATAACGTCTGACAGGACAGGAAAGTTCGTTTTACTGAGGTGAGAGACTTTGTTTTTCTCAAAATATATATATTTAAAATAACGATAGAATAATGGGACTGAAATGTAGTCTGACAACATCTCATCTGACTGCAGATCAGGGTTTCCGTTGTCCGGTAATTGCCGGACATTGGCCGAAAAAAAAATGAATGTCCGACAAAATGAAATCTCTCTGGTCAAATTGTCCGATTAAAATTACCTAATAATCCCGCCCCCCTAACACAATCTGAATTTGAGAATAAGCCTAAAATGTATAAAACAAAAATACACCGACCTTTGGCTATGTTATAAAGGAACAGGCTCTACCGTTTGAAAGTTATTAAACAACATCGCATGCTGCATTTCAAATAAAACGCACGCCTAAAACGGCTGTAATATAGACCTAAACAACGAACGAATGAGTGAGACGTTTCAAATATGGCCAGGCCCAGGCAGACTAGCCGTAAAAGCTTTTTTCAGAGGCCAGACGCGACAGACGATGGTGAATCAGGAACGCCTGAAGCCTCAGATGTCCAGACAGCTCCACCACCACCGGAGAAAAAGCAGAATCGGATCAAGACGAAACAGCGAAGTCGCCTTGCGGAGAACAAGGTTACGCGGCTTATGCGCATTGCAAGTTGTGGAGAGACACTAGCCGCGTTTCCATTAGGCTACCCTTCAAATTGCGCAAATTGAAATTGCGAATTAAAAATACGCACAATGGAAACACGTTAATTTCGCGAAACCCCCCGTTTATCGCAAGAACGTTTTTATGCTCGCATGAGGTGGTTTTTCAGGCAATTCGAAAAAGGAATATTTCGCAAAACTGCAATGGAAACAGTTTTTGCGCATTTGCAGTCACCTGACTTAGAAGACGCGGTGTGTTTGAGGTCCATGTATAGCTACGCAAATAATAATAATTTTATATTATTTTATTGTATTATAACATTTAATAAGCAATATTTAGAAGACGCTTTTATGCAAAAAAGGAACAAAGCTGAGTGTGGAGCGCGCACTGCATGGCACGGAGGCGCGGGCGTGACCACTTGCATTTTCCTAATAACAGTGGAAACAACTTAAAATACTCTATCATTTCTGGTCATACAGAAAATAATACATTATTCTCAACTACTTTTATTTGTGTAAACTCACAATAACAAGAAAACGTTGTGCTTTTGTAAAATAAAATAAAACAATCAGACGCACTTTCATGATCTCCATAAACTGGAGCGTGAGAACTGAAACAAAATATAGCCTATGTAGGCTAAAGCTTGAAATGTCCACTTTAAAACGAACAAATTCGAATCGAAAGCTAATACCTTCTGATTATGTACCTAATCCGTATGAAAGGTGCATTTCTCTCTAAAAGCGCATCTGCTTAACAGCGGAGATGGAGATGTGATTTTAGCCGACACTTAGAAAACAATAGTTTATTCATAATATTAATGGCTCTTCTCATTCAGCACTGCGGGAAAAACATAAATTCCAGGTTCTAATTTGGCCTTTGAAAACCAGTAAAATCGACATGTTTTCCATATTAATTTGTGAATATTTTAAATGTTTAATAAAGGGGCAAAAAGTCATAAACAAAAATCAGAAAATGCGTCGGTATTTACTTTTTTGCGCAGCAGTTTGTGTAGCCAGTTCAAATTAAAATTTTGGTGTTCAACTTTGCGTTTTAAAAAGACAACAACCGTTAATTTTTCGTTTTTCAATTACGGGTTAAAAAAGGAAAAACGAATGGACAAAAGTAGCCTACATGGATCGTTTGGACAGAATACGAGACAGAGTTCTTTATTAAATTCATAAAAGAAACAATAATTAGCCTATAGGAATACTGGATTCTAAATCTCAAATAAATGCCACAATCAAAACCTCGGAGCAGAAATGAGGGCGAAACACCCAGAAACTCCTTGTGTCGTTTGCAGTACAAGGGTCTTTCCCTGCCATTAATGCTTGGATAACACGCCACGTCTCCTTCCATTAATCATAATAATAATGTCTAATGCGGTGGCTGTGATATTATATAAACCAACGTCCGTTGCCGTGATTTTTGAAATGACTTATCGTGAGAGAAAAAAGGATGTTTAGTTGCATATAACATCGGTTAATGGAAACGCCGTCATTTCGCAATAGTTTTTTATCGATATTTAGATAATAGCGCAAAACATTTGCGCAAATCTGTAATGGAAATGCGGCTATTTACACCGCGAGATATTCAGATATTTTATGTGGGGAAGGGGGATTGGTTTGTTAAACTATGAATGTGAAACCATAGTAAAAATAATTGGCGTTGATTGACGCCAATCGGACGTTCATGTTTTTTTTCCGTCTATTTGAAAGTTAGGCTAATAAACATATTGCATTCTATACGGCCTGATTATGTCATTTTTTAAGTTACATAGCCTGCCTCCAGTTTTCCTCAACTTGACTAATTAAGAGGCAATATTTGACCGGCATATCATCAAAATGTCCAGAAAACGAAATCTCTGCCGGTCACTTTGACCGGCACCATCTTTTTCTAGCGGAAACTCTGCTGCAGATACTGAATCGGGACAACGCGTTTTTCTCAGGCACCCTGACAGAAGTGTCAACACATGCACATCTTTCAAAAATAAGTCTCCCATCAGAAAAAACTTTTAGAATTAAGTTTTTTTTATTTTATTTTTTATGTTTCTTTGACTGCACATCAAGTAGGTCGAGACCCACCAGTTGAGTAACACTGGTTTAATCGACTAGTCTTGCACATCCCTAGCATTTACTCATGTAAGAGATCGAAAAACTGCACTTTTGAAGCTCCAATATGCTTATGAAGTTTTTTTTGTTCTTCGCTTAGGATTAAAAAGAAGTCTGAAAAATAGTTTTGCAGCTTGTATACTGTTGGTGAACATTCCAATGCATCCCAAGCTGTTGAAAGCAGCGTTTAGATAAGTATGTAAATATGTGCTGCGCCCTTTCCTCTAAATAACAAAATAAACACAGTGGTGAGAAAACAGCCGTTAAGAAAGCATCTGATCATAGCAATGTGGATGTTTTTCACAAGATTTGCAGCAGCTTTCTAGTGTGTTTGTTTCTACTTGCATCTGATATTGATGGGTTGAACAAAAAAGAACACATCTACTAATCACCACGGTGGTTTGAAGGTGTTTACCAGACAACTTTTTTGGAAAGTTTGGTTTGGCAAGTTGTTTCCTGGAACAAACTCAGAAAGATTTTTTTTTTGTTGCCTAATAATGTTAAAAAATCATGTCATGCTAGTTTGTTCTTTAATTACTTTTGATTGAAATATGTCAGGGTCTTTAAGTTGACAATCTTTACTACCAATTCAATACAAAGACTGTTCTAACATCCAAGTTAGAATGGTCATTCATCGTGAAGTTAGTTAAGCTAACTTTAACTGGACTTGAAATATGTGCATGCTAATTTCTCTTTTCTTTTTGCTTTTTTATACAACAGGCTGAATTGAAATTGTATCAGCAGAGATGTGAAGATGTCGACAGACTGAGAGCTGAAAGTGTTCAGACACTTTCTCTGTAAGACCACTCTCTACTGTAGTATCACTGTTGATTAGTTCTGCTTGTCATAGTTCTGCTTGTCATGATGTCTTCTACTCACTGTATTTATCTTTCTCTATTCCCAGGAAAGAAAAAGCTGAAGAATCCTTAAGACAAGCAGAGGGTACATGCATCAAAAATTATTTTAAGGATAAGATTAGAACAGGGCCTATATGTCAAGAGTGCTGATCATATTAATAAAAAAACAGATGATCAAAATGCACCTGGGGATGCACCAATACCACTTTTTCCAAAACGAGTCAGATACCGATACTTTCATTTTTGGTACTTTGCCGATACCTGTATTTTCACTGCATTTGTAATTTTTTAATGCATTGGGTAGAGAAACCAAAAAAATATTAATCATATTATTTTGCTTAATTTGTTTAGTAAATACAGTATATATTTCCTTCAGTTATTTTCCCGATAAGCATGTTAAAAGGTATTGTATGAGCTTCTGTAACTTTTCACACTAATTCTCTATTCCAATTTTGATACTACAGCAAAAACTACTAGCCTTATAAATGAAATGACGAACCGCTCGTTATACATAAATGTGATGTGTTCACTCACTGAATTCCTGGATCATGTTTGTGTTGCCCATAAACATGTAATTGTGCCATTTTCACAGACACTGTGCAAAAGCAAAACCTAGAGAATGAGAAGCTCAAAACAGAAATGAAATCACTAAAGGAGGATCTGCAGGAAACTCAGGTTAGGTTCTTTGAAGTTACCACTGTGATTTATAGATTGGTCAGTCTAAACAAAAGCTGTGCATTTTTTAAAAAGATTATTATCAATGGTGTTCAAGTGGAATAATGGCTTTTTAAAGTTAAAGGGATAGTTCACTTTGAAATTAATTTTTGGTATGTTTTAGCTTATCTCAAGGGCATCCAAGATGTAGGTGTCTTTTTTTCCGCAGTAGTTTCAATTTTTATATTTTTAGGTCAAACCGTTCTTGTCTGTCAGTCATATAATGCAGGTCTATGGGCACTGTCTCAAAGAGCATGCACAGAGTCCAAATTAAAACAATTCCCCGTCGTCCAAATTAAACAATTCCCCATCGTAAGTACACATTGATGGCCTAAGACACGAAACGAGCGGTTTGTGTGAGAAAACGAACAGTATTTATATCGTTTTTACCACTTATACACAGCCATGTCCAAGTGATCTGATCTGACGTGTACGCAGACTGGTGCATAGATATATACACTAGATGTCGCCTTAAAGACATTCGTTCCAATGAACTGCCGTAGACAAGGCGACATCTAGTGTGTATATATCTATGCACCAAGTCTGCGTACACGTCAGATGTACAATCTAAGTACCACCTTAGATTGGCTCTAAAATAGCAGAGTTAATATACTATTTGTCTTTTGCATCTTTTTGTATTTCGTTGATTGTCATAGGTTTTTTTTTTTTTTTGACACATTTTTGGGGTTTCTTTATTTCAAGGATTCTCTTAGAAAATATGTTCAGACCACTGAGGAACATGAGAATCTCAAGTTGGAGAATGCCAAGACACTAATAATGTAAGTCCAGCCGGGTCGGTTTTAGACATATTTGTAATTGGTCACACATCACAATGACAAATGCTTGTCTTTGTTTTTTTGTTAAATGTGTTGTTGATATTTGTTAGTGTTGAAGTGGACATTGATCTTCAGAAGAATTTATTTTTATTTTTTTATGTATGTCAATTTTTTTCTCCTCTCAGGAAAGGAAACCTTGAGAATGAGCTTTTGTTGCTGAAAGGTCTGTTTTAGTGATCTTATACATATTGCATATACATATTAGACTGCATGTATGAATGACATTTTAATTCTGCTTTAGATTTGTTTAACTTATCTGAATATGGACTATCACAGCACATTAAACATATTGGATTTTTTTGTAATCTCCTTACCTTATGTTCCAGTAAATGGTTTTCTGCACTATATAGATCGGAGATAAAAGCTAAATTAAAGTCTTACTGTGTTTATTTGTACACAGAATCAAAATTTCAACAGGACAATGAAATTGTTGTTCTAAACAATGAGAAGAGAAGACTTGAAGAAGTGCTGTACACAACACAGGTTCAAATTTTGCTGTAATAATTTACATGCTCTGGTGAAATGTAAAGAAAAAGGCAACCTGTAATCATTCATTCTGATTATTTAAAAATAAAAATGTCTTTACTGTTTTCAGCAAAGACTGAATAAACTTGAGAAGGAGTTCAACAAAGGTATGAGTTATGTATAAGTACACCCTAGTACCTACACCTAGTATATTATTCGTTTTCAGTCATTAAACAATTTTTTTTTTATCTTAGAAAAAAAGAGTACGTCTTCTCAAACAGATGCAGAGCCACTAATTGACAAAGGTATGCATTGTTTAAAACTGTTATACTCTCTGTTGTTCAATTAAATGTTTAGATATTTAAAAGAAAACATCTGGATAGCATGGCAATTGATAATGTTTCCTTTTCAGGCAAAGTCAGAATGCTGCTGGAAGAGCTCTGGCATTGCGTGGAAACTTCATCCCAAACACAAGAAAAATTGTTTATTGCTGGTAATCATTCTTACATTGATTAAGCAAAATTTTACCTTGCTGAAATGTATTCATTATCAAGTCACCAAGCTTAATTGTGATGAAGAGACAATGCAAATTTCTTTTACAGGAGAAGAGGCCGCACCCTTGAAAAGTCAACTTAAAAGAATACCTTCTCAGCCATTGCTGAACAGTCCTTTAGGAAGACCGATTTCTCATCCATCTCCAGGAAATCCCAGTCCAGAAACTAAGTTGCAATCTTCAAAACGCTCCACACCTAAATCACCTCCAGCGATCAATAGGCCTACATCATCACCTCAAAAACTGAAAAAGCAGAATAATGACCAACAGTTCAGTGCACCAAGTAGAAAGAGGAAAGTAAGTTCAGATGTGCTTGAACATGTGAACACTTGGACCGATGATGCCAATAGACCTTCACTAAAGGAAATGACAGATGGAGATTTCTTACATGGAGATTACTGTATTGATTTGCAGGGCATTAAAGAGTGGTTCAAACCTTTGCCCACAGCTTTATCACCTGTGCATAGCCCCTCAATAGAGCTGGTGAGTTAACATTTACGTTTCAATTACATTGTAATGCTCAAGTGAATAAATTGCAGTACCATTACTGTGATTTTTAGAGATGTGGACTTGAGTCTTGGTCTTTTAGCGAATATTAATATACTTCTGACTTGAATTTGACTTTATTTCAAATGAACTATTTGTGACTTTGCTTGTAACAAATATTTCCTTCTAAACCTTTCTATTGAGATCAGTTTAGATATGTTGAGAAAGCATCAAATGTGCATTGCGAAGAAAATATATATGAAGTTTCATCGACACCTACACAAGATTTAATTTCAGCCTACAGAAATTGTGCTGTAGAAATTCACAATACAAGTCATT
This sequence comes from Leuciscus idus, assembly GCA_021554675.1. Lineage (NCBI taxonomy): Eukaryota > Metazoa > Chordata > Actinopteri > Cypriniformes > Leuciscidae > Leuciscus > Leuciscus idus. The sequence continues at coordinate 12,808,282 of CM038635.1, read as the reverse complement.
TGTGTGACACAAAAAACGTGTGTAGCGTTGCATGTCATCTTAAATATAGTGGTATCCATGGAGATTCAACAGTTATGTTTCCTAAGGCAATTAGTTAAATCATTTAATAATGGCTTGTAAAAAATGTAACTGTAATAATGTTCCTAAATGGCAAGCAGTGGTGAAGAGATGTAGTGTAACATTTTTCATTTGTTCTTTCAGGTCAGTGTAAATGACGACCAACCAATGTCCGATACTGAACAGGAATATCAATCAGATACTGGAAAACCAGAAGCACTGTCAAGGTTACATAAAGATATTCTTCAAAACAACACACAATTAGAACCTTCAGATGTTGAGGATCAGAAGTCATTGCTAAAAGAAGTGGCCAAATCTTCTGTACTTTTGTCCCCAAACACTCAAGCAAGATCAGCGGTATCTGTTGAAAATGTAGATCTTGAAAACACTTTGTCTTACAGCCAACACATGGAGGTAGAGAATGTGTTTGAAGGAACGAATGGCTGTGAGGCCAACGCTCAGAGTCAAACTGCAAAGTCAGGTATAGAAAATGGACACAGTGTGGAAAGTTCCGTAGAAAGTGACACCACACAAACTGTGGTAAAACTTCCGCTGATGAATCCAAATGATGACACAACAAAATTGGAGGATACAAAAATCACTAATAATCTTAAAAATCTGTTGGAAAACTCAGATCCTCTGCAGGATATAAAATCTGAGCTAGTGCACACCAATTCTATTGAATCTACAGAAAGCAAAACTTCTCAGGTACAGCCCAATGTGACATTGGAAACTAATGTTAAGAGCGTTTCAACACTTGATGTGAACTATAGTAAGTTAGACTGTATTGACAATAAGGAATCAAATAATTGTGTACCACTAGAAATGAAGACTGTTGCAGATATATCAACACATGACATTCAGAACAAGGCTGACCAATCTGAAGATAGTACTAAGGATAATGTTTCAACGCCTACTGAAGATCAGAAAAGTTTGAATGCAAGAGTAAATGGAGGTGCATGCCCTTTAAGACCCTCAAAGGCTGAAGAATCATCATCAGAAGATGAAGGAATTTTTGGTTTGAAGATAAAGGTTAGGGGTGTTCACACAAGGTCAGAAGGAAGAATCCCCTCAGAAGAGTTGGATAAAGTTCCTGGGGATACGCAGTCAGAAATTGACAAAACTGTTCAAAATGTTCAAAAGTTACTGAGTCAAGAAAATAACCCTAAGGATACTGAAGAAAATGATTCGGCGATCCCAGGAAAAACATCAGTGCAAATGATTAATGAATCTCAACAGGCAGAGGAGTTGTCAACTGATACCTGTAGCCCCGGTGTCAAAAATGTAGTCATTGATGTTTATAACCACAAGGAAACATCAGGAAATTCTGCAGTAGATAGTCTTGAGGATACCAGCACATCATGCCAAGGTACTCTGGATGCAGAATATTCTACCTTTGAAAAAGGTGACAATATTTCCCTTGCTCCAGGTCTCCACACCCAAACTCGTATTACACCAACCTCATGTTTATCTCTTGGAAGGGTTCGAACAGAGATGGGTCCACCCCTACCTCCAGTGGTTATGCCACTTACTGCTACTCCTCCAAGGTTTGTAAAACATAACACTCCTTTAAAGCCTACTTCAATATCCTCTGGATTACCAACAGATGGACTAAAGTCTCCTAAGACGATACCTTCCGTGCCTGTTATTGATTCAGCTCTTCCGGATGCCTCAAAAATGTCTCCTTGCTTGAACACTCCATCGCCATCTTGTGGAGTTCCCTCCTCACCACTTCAGTTTGGATCAGCTACTCCAAAACATGCTGTTCCGGTCCCAGGAAGGCTCCCGTCATCTGCCTTATCCTCCTCCCCTCCCACCGCTTCTCAGGAAAACTCCATGCAGATGCTGGATACTATGTATCCTGACCTCTCTGCACGAGCCCGCACATTAAACATACTCCGTGGGAATGTTAACTTGAACCGAGCTGGCAACGAGAATGGTTCCTCCCCTCCGTCTGTTAACCAGATATCAGGAAATAAAACAATCAGTTCTTCATCTACTGCTTTTACCAAAACAGAGCAGAAACCAAAAAAGACTGGTGTGAACATGCTTTTGCCAAAGAGTGCTAAAAGACTCCGACTTGATAACTGTTCACCTGCTCCTCCTGGTGTTAATTTTCCTGCAGAACAAGTAAAGGATCATCAAACGGCTATTAAAACAGAGTCCATCCAATCTCACCAAGAAATACAAAGCAGTCAGCAGATAATTGAGAAAAAGCCAGACAACAACACAATGGACAAAGATTGTAAAATCTCGGAAGCACTGGCCAAAGTTGGAATGTCCTGTTTTGATATTTTGCCTGTTGTTAAGAGCCATGTGTTCCTTGGGAGAATATCTCAGGTGCCGATTTTGATTGATGAAGAAAAGGCTGTAATTGCTGAATTCTGTGTAAATCAGGTGCGTGTTTATGCTTGGCACAAGTCAGATGGTTTTTTTAGGTAATGCAAATGTGTGCATTAATATCCTGAAAGCTGCATTTTTTTTTTTTCTTATCTTTAGTTGTCAGCAGAAAAACTCATGTCTGCCATATTGACTAAACTAAAGACTGAGAGGCTCATTCTGAGTTGTGAAAATATACAAGCTCTGTGTAGAGTCTACACCGGGATATGTCGCCAGATAGGGGACTATCAGAAAGCCCATGCCTTTGCATACAACATTGTCAAAGAGGGTGAGTTTACAGCAGCTTTTCCCATTATATCTACATGTTATGTTTATTAAACATGTATCGGTTTAGTTGTTTAGCCTTTTTAGTCAGGGGGTCTCAACTCTAGCCCTCGGTCCATTTTCCTGTAGAGTAAGGAAAATCAATAACTCACCTTCACATAATTTTTTTTGTAATCCTGACAACTTTGATTTGCGTTGGAGCAAAACTATGCAGGAAAATGAACCTTGAGGGCCAGAGGTGAGAATCTCTGCTTTAAGTGTTGGTATTATTAAATGTAAGTAGACTTTCAGGGACATGGCATGTCTCCTATTTTAAGTTGTTGATTAAATCCGGATTCTTCACTCACAGATTTTCCTGATGCCTCCAAGCTAATTTTGTTCATGGTCACAACATGGCCAAATGTGCTTTTCCATGAGACTTCCTTGTGCAAAGCCATTCATACAGTGGCCAAGCTTAAATCAGAAGAAGACATTTTGGATTACCTAACTAAATATCTACACTGGGATAAGGTATGCTTCATTGCCCATGCTTTTTATTACAAAGCCAATAGATTCTGTAATTTCCTTCCTGACCCTGCTATTTGTCCTCTGGACAGCATATGTATAAAGAGTGTGCACACGACAATCTAATTTTGTACCCTTTAATTCAATGCATAAAATAATTTAATTAACTTGCATTTTAACAGTTGTCCATAATATTTCTTAGAGTCCTCCTGATGACATCCAAGAATTGATCAGCAACTCACTGAAGGCACTTCAAGAAGACAAAGCTTTGACATTCCAGAAGCATGATCGTCATGGTCACGACCTTTGCCCAACTGCTTGGGAATATATATATACCTTGGATCTCTTGTGTACACACATGAAGTGGAAGTGGACGCATGATTATGTTATTGGGTATATTTATTTACCAAGTACAGAATGTTAAATAGTTTAAAATAATATATAATAATAATAATATATAGAATGGATGGATAAAATATTTATCATGGTTTTTTTTATTTTTATTAAACAGCAAAGAGCTATGGCCCGTAATGAACACTTGGGTGACACAGTCAAGGCTTCAGCAATCCCCAGTCCGTGATGTTTCTGTAGCAGCTGTTCTGCGATTGATCGGTAAGTTGTTTTATTTGCATGTAGTGATTGATACTGAAAGTATTTAGTTAATTTAAAGTAACATTTCAATTAAAGTTGTTTTTTTTTCCTTTAAATTATTTGTTTATTTTAATATTATAATATGAAATTAAATTTAAAAATAATTATTTCTGTAAAGTTTAACACTTTATTTTGATGATCCCTTTTGAACTTTCTGTTATGTAAAGTTAAGTAACTTTGCAACTACATGCCAACTAACTCTCAGAGTATTAGTAGACTGCTTAATATCTGCTAACTCTTTATTGTGATGGTGCCACAACAGACATTCTACTGACTATAAGTAACTTTGCAACTACATGTCAACTTATTCTAACCCTACCAGTCTACTAATACTTTACTAACACTCTAATGAACGTGTTAAAGGGACAATCAAAATAAAGTGAAACTAGTTGAATTATTAAACAAAATATTTAATAGTATTTCATTAATAATATATTTTATTCTACTTTATAGGTATTTAATGATTAGTATCATTCACTTTTTTTTAGCTTGATGGTGCTTTTTATAACAGCACTACAATTCAAAATGTCATTAACAATAGCATAAAGTCTCACAAATAATATAAAACACAGCCTTTTGAAAGATTTGTATTACCAAGTTTTTTTCTTTTATTTATTATCAGTGTTTTTTTTTTTTCCCCTGCATTTCTCCAGGACGACTTGGTCAGTTAGGAATGAAGCAGAAGCTATGCAAATCAGTCCAAAACGTTGCAAAAGCTATAAACCTTTTTGGAAAACACGGGATTACAGAAGGTACTACATACCTACTCATGAAACACAACAGTAATAGCAAATTAAAGATATTTTAGTAAAAAATAAAATGGCTTGTCTTAGTTTTTATGTTTTAAAGTTCTATAACCCTTAGGGTTATAACACCTCAATCCAACCATTTGTTATATGATTGTAGGTGTGCCTGAGGAGGTGCAGTTGTCTGCTGTCTATGCCATTTATGACCTGGCACCCTGCAACCCCAAAGATTCCCTGGAGGCTCTGGCATCATGGCGAAGTGAAACCACACAGTCAGTACCCGCTGCGGTGACCAGCTGCATCACTCAGATTGGCTCCCTTTGTCGTCAGATTAAATCCTGAAACAAATGTTTTTGTGCATTCTTTTTTTTTTTTAAACAACCCTCAAGCTGTGCTCTGGTTTTGCTCTGTGACCTGACAGAATGTTTGCTCATTGGTTACAGAAAAACACAGAAATTATGCCATTCTTGTACATTTGTGTATATTATGTATGTAGATTAAAGATATGTTTATACCATAAAGAACATTTGTATTTAACTTGAAAATGTGTTTTTGCCTTTGTTGTTTTGTCATACAGAAACTGAAAGATTGTATGGTTCTTTTGTTTTGTGGCAAATGCTTTTCTGCTTGGAATGTTATATTTTTGATACATTTGCTTTTGTCCTGATCTGATTAGACACTCGAGACTGTGGTTCTTATGTAATTTTTCCATTTTAGTTCTGATCATTCATGGCAGGTTTTGATAAAAAAAAAAAAGGAAGCTAATAGAACCTTTATGAAAATTTCAGTGAGTATGGGGATGTTTTGGTTAACAGACTGAAGGTAAATCTAGTGACGGACAAAGAAACTCATCCATGTGATCTTCGACAGACTTGACTTACAATTTTAAGCTATGGTGGTTATCACTCAGATTTAACAATACATTTGAAATGATCTATCTTTGTAAGACATTTCGTTAAAGCCACTATCATATTGGCTACTTTGAATCTCCCCACTGGAAACTTTGAATTCATGGTGGAGGCTGAACCACAATTTTTTCTTTGTTCTCATAATTCTGTCATGCTATGCTGCTTAAATTTCATTAATACTTGTGAACATAATTACCATTAATAATAATTTTATAACCGTAAAATTAAGACTACATGCTAAGCTCTGTGACAAAATATTATGGTAAAATCACATTTAAATACCAAACCAAAGATACAAATTATAGGATTGTAAGTTATTCATTAAACTGCAAACCTAGAAAATGCTTGCATCACATTTCCATAAGGTTGGATAAATGGGTGGGGAAATGGAAGGGGGTGTGTTCGTTGCTCTTCCAGAAGAAGTTTAAATTCCCAGAGACATGCGCACTCGACTCGAGATTTCCTGTGCGCCATATTGGAATGCTCTGGATTCAACAGTTCGCTGAGAAACGGCTCACGTAGAGGAACTATCTCGGTTTCTCCAGTCTTTCCCGGGATTTTTAAACTTCTACTCAGCGTCTCACACATTCACGTGAGTCTTGTAGCTCTTGAGGGCGCCTGTCTGCCCTTATGTGAGAGAGTGTTTGGGAGATTTGTAACGGTAAAGTTAGATGGATCCTCGAGTGGCTTGGATTCAGCCCGAACAGAAAGGACCTGCCAACGCTTTATGGATGCGCGTATGGGAAACCTCGCAAAGGCGAAACCACTGTCACCCGCTGCGGGTGAACACACCTGCGTTGGCGGCCGGTTTCATGAAGCAGTTAACGCTGGTTCCCACCAACACAGTTTTAAAACCTATTAACAATTTCACCAAACAGCCTTGCAATGATGGTGGTGCCATGAGATCTCCATACGCATGTTCTGGTCCTGCACCTCTTTATGTCACCCCTGTCGAGGTCAACGGTTGTGATTCTTTATCACCTCTATCTTCAGCGGATTCCGAAAGTGACAGTCCGACATCAGATTCATCATCTACTACTGGTGACGGTATGAGCTCAAATCCAGCCAAAATTCACTTTAACTTCACTGAACATATGCACAATGTCAATAATTGTTTACAACAACAACATTATCAGCGGCTACAGACTCAAATAATGATGGACAACCAGCTTAAACACCAGGCAGAACGAAAGAGACATGACAATAAAGCGAACAAATATGGAATGAACCACTTTCTGTCCCACTCTAATGACAGTTATTTAAGTGAGACCCCATGGGCAACCAGAAGATACAGTCTAGGTATTAATGGGTAAGAGTACTTTCATTGATATTGGGTGACACACTTCACAGTAGTTTTTTTTTATTTTTATTTTTTACTTTGCTTAGTGTTAGTAGGTTGATTAGTGATGCCAGTTAGTTGTGCATCAGCCTTTGTGGGAAAAAGGGACTAGGGTACTTTCTTGGTTCTTGCTGTTTAGATGTCTATAATAAATGCTGACCCAGATCGGCATTTTGTTTGAAATACTATAAACCAGAAGTAAAATGGATTTAACTAACTAACTACTAACTAACTAACATTTGGTCTGTGGTGTTAATTAAGCCCACAAGTTCAAAGCAATGTGACAAACTGATGAGTCTGACAAACAAACAAACAAGCTTAAAGTCCATAAGTTTGGAATTGAATGTGTTTTATAAGCATACAACTATTACAAGGAAAACTATGGCTACGTTCACACTGCAGGCTGAAACGACCCAATTCCGATTTTTTTGCCCCTATGCGACCTGTATCTGATCTTTTCATGACAGTCTGAACGACACAGATCCGATCTTTTCAAATGCGACCCAGGCCACTTGGGTATGTGGTCCCAAATCCGATACATATCCGATCTTTTCAAATGCGACTTCAGTCTGAACGGCCAGGTCGCATTTATCCGACCCGCACGTCATTGATACGCGAAAAACGTCATAATCCTGCGTTGAAGTAGTCGTCGGTTTGAAAACGGACTGCATATTCGTCGAGCTGAGGTAAATCTGCCGAACGGGTCGACCTCGACGAGCCCGTTAATTAAAAAAAAAAAAAAGCCCACGGCCATTATATATACGTTATGGTAACTTATTTGTGCTGGATCTGATATTAGATAGGTCAGCGGCTGCTGTCTGGCTCTTGTGTAACGGTCGCTGCGCGCGCTCGTGTGTGTGTGTGTGAGAGAGAGAATCACAGTTAAAGTTTAGCTACTTCCGCAAACAATAAGAGACGTCGTTGACCGTTGAGTACTCTTCTGCGCATGCGGGTCACTTCTGGGTCATTTCACGTTCACACAGGAGATCACAAAAGGTCGCATTTAATTGGAAATGTGAACGGCCTTGCAAAAAAATCGAATTTTTTCAAAAAATCGGAATTGAGCATTAAGCCCTGCAGTGTGAACGTAGCCTATGATCAACTAAGGAAAACTTTGCCTCAATGGTGGTATTTGCCACTGATGCAGGTCATTAGTTCATTTTTAGACTACTGAAATATCTTTTGATTCTATATTTAGAGGGTCACAGGGCGTATACAGTGAAAGTATAAATGTTTTTGTCTCATATAACCACAGTTGCATTACCTTTCTTTCACAACCCGCAATGGTTTTGGCACTAAGTTGAACTAACAATGAACAACTGGATTTTTAGTAACTAACATTAATAAAGATTCATAAATACTGTAACGAATGTATTGCTCATTGTTAGTTTATGTAAGTTAATACATTAACTAATGTTAACAAATGAGACCTTATTGTAAAGCGTTACCGAAATGGTTAATTCAAAAATGAAAACTGTGATTTTATTTTTTACATCTGTAGAATGTCCTGGATACTCTTTCCATATTCTTGATATCCACCCTAGCTCTCGATGTGAGCTCATGGATTCCTAAACGGAATGCTCTTTTGAGTCAGCTTTTTTTCCACAATATCAATTTATTTCAGTTCAAAAAAACTTAGGACCTCACAATCTCTCTGTGGTTAAAAGATGTTCAAACTGATGTCATTCAAGAGATGAAGCAAAATTGAAAAAATGAAGCAAAATTTCTGATTTCAGAAAAGCAGTAGAGAAGTAGAGAAGCAGCTTTCTCTACACCTTTCCATTACTTTAGTGATCTGGTCTTTTTTTCATGCACATGCACACCCTTCAAAAACCTGTAAGAACGTCATCATTATGGCATTGATTTCTGGCAGAAACATCTCTGGTCCTGTCCCAATAGCCACACTTGCGGTCTTTGCACTTGACCATTTTTCTACTTTCATGATGTATTTCCTGTATTTGGTCCAGGTGTTCAAGCATGAAGACCACAAGTGTGTGCAGAACTTTTGATTTCCTGATGTAACACATTTACAACATTGTTGTAAAAATGCATGTTTTTCAGAGCTTTACAATTTATTACTTTTATTTTAATGTTCAATACTTTAAAATAAACTACATTTGTTTTCAGTAGTCTCTTATAACAGACAACACAAAATACCCAAACTGTGTCCCAATAAAGTGGGCAACACTTAATGTTTTGCTACTGAATTAAATGCAATAACTAATTTAACTTTCACTGTAAAGTATTTCTCGATATTATGCAATTTTAGGGCATGTGAGTTCCTTAAAGAACCTTTATTTTTAAGAGTGTGCGATAATTCATTATCACCATTGTTCCATGAAGAACCTTTAACATCCATTGAACCTTTCCATTTCCACAAAATGTTCTTCACACTAAGAAAATAAAGTTCATTTTAAGAACTGCTGACTGAAAGGTTCTTTGGGGAACCAAAAATGGTTCTTCTTCGCTGCGAAAACCACCTTTTGGAACCTTTATTTTTAAGAGTGTATACACATCACTAACCCTCAAATACCTCTCGAAAGCGTGGATTTATGGAACTTAAGGAACTTTTCTGACCTGAGACAGTCTTGCGCATTTTCTTACAAACCCGGCATATGCCTATTATGAGCTCAAATGCACACAAGATAAGGAATGTTTTTTTGTTTTTGTTTTTTGACACATGGGACAGGCATTTCCGCACTAATTTTACCTGGTGTCTGTTCATACAGTTCCAGTTTCATGTTATTCATATCATAGTTCTTCAATTGGAAGCAAGTTGTTGTAAGGATTGTGATGTTTATCTTCCCCAGCCTGCATGAGGAGATTGTGGATTTTTATCATTTCATGTCCCCACGCCCGGAAGAGGAAGCAATGAGGAGAGATGTTGTCAATCGTATTGAAGCTGTAATCAAAAATCTGTGGCCTACAGCAAAGGTGAGTCCAGCACAGAGAGATAACATGTTGCTGTTTGACTTTGGTGAGGGAAAAAAAGTATCTATACATTTACTTTACCCCATGTGACTCTGACATTCTGACAAACAATCCATCTTCAAGGCAACTAACAGAGACAATAAATGGCAAACACAAAGATTCATTAAAGGTCTAAAAAGACTTGAGGTCCTCTTCTGTTCAGATATTTAGGTAACCCCTCCCTCAGAAAACCAAGTCGTCGAAGTATGCTAGGAAAGGTGACCATGTTTCAAAAAATTTGGACCATGATTGGACCACCAAAATGGACCATGAATTTGCTCTTTTAAAGCTGAATGTATAAATCACTTCCTCAACCCATCTAAAATGTGTTGGGGAGTCAGCACTTTTTCAGTGAAGAATTAAACATCTCGCCAACAGCATGGTTAAGGAGATGACCTCATACATTCCTTCCTTAAGAACAATACTCTCAGGTCTAGTACAGAAGACCTACAAGTTCATCTTAAGATCTTAAGAAGGAGAGGTGACATTAAGTCTTTGCTTTTCTTTTGAGTGTCTGTCAAAGATTGCATTGTAAACTGCAAATACTAGTCGATTGCCAGGTCTTTTTAAAGTGCCGTTTCATCTTTCAGGTTGAAATATTTGGCAGCTTCAGTACAGGACTTTATCTTCCTACCAGGTATTGTATGATTGTTTACCTATGTTTGAACTTGCAGTGATAAATTGAATTTTTCTATTGTTATTGTATGATTTTTGTTCTTAATTGCATTATAAAGTGATATTGACCTGGTGGTGTTTGGAAAATGGGAACAAGCACCTCTGCAGCAGCTGGACCAGGCACTCAGACAGAACAACATTGCTGAGCCCTTCTCCATCAAACTACTTGACAAGGCTACGGTTAGTCATTATCAGCCTTGTTGTTCAGTGAGCACCTCAAGGTCATAGTCCTTGCCTCTTTAGTTACCTTTTTTCTTTTAGTAGTAGTAAGGTTGTTGAGTTCAGACTGAAATGATCAGGGACCTATTAAATGTATGTTTTGTACTGCATAGTTGTGTCTTTTGCAGAGTCTTTGCAGCTTAGTTTCATTTAAACTTTTTGGACTAGGGAGGAATTTTGAGTTCTGAAAGTTAAAGTATCAACGTTTGTTCTCGTAGTAGTATGTGAAGTTCTTGCATTTTTGATTTTCTCATATCAACCATTTTAAAATATTTTAAAAAAAATTCACAAGTTAAACAACAAATTAATGAACATGTAAGCAATGTGGGGGATGATTGTGAATGACAATGGCATTCAATTGCAGATTCTGTACAGAGCTAAATATTAGTTTCATAATTGCACTTAGACAGAATTTCTACGCTTGCAAACAGGGCTGCTATTGATGTGAAAGTACAGAGGGACTTTTTTTTCTTTTTTTTTTTTTTGTGGTTTGCTGGTGATTGTAAAAAATAACAGTAATAATTCCAATACTCTTTCCAAAAACTAAGAGGAATCAATTTAGTAATCAGTCTTTTTCTGTACAGGTACCAATAATTAAACTGACTGACAGAGAGACAGATGTGAAGGTAGACATCAGCTTTAATGTTGAAACTGGTGTCAAAGCAGCTCGGTTTATCAAGGATCATCTTAAGGTGAGAGCTTGCTTTAATTAATTTAAATGTGCATGTTGAGCCCACATTAAGTGCTTGATTTGGTGCTGCTGTTGAACTGAAAACATGTAGCTGAATCTTGAAACACTGAATCTTGTGTTAAGAACTGATTTTCATTGATATTGAATGATTAATGTATCCATATCCTGGCCATATATGAAAATATAAATATTTCTGAGTGAACACACTTTGTGTTGCTATTCTTTTATTTCCTCTCTTTTGAATACAGAAATACTCCGTGTTGCCATACCTGATCTTTGTGCTGAAGCAGTTTCTGCTCCAGAGAGATTTGAACGAGGTGTTTACGGGTGGTATCAGTTCCTACAGCCTCATTTTAATGGCCATCAGCTTCTTGCAGGTGAGGCACCAAGAAGGATATCTTCGTGTTGTGCTTTTATGCATGCCGTTTTCCAGCTGGTGTTACTCTCCTACTAATTGATACCATTTATCCTCATTTTGCATTGAGCCATTTGACCATAATATTATAATGGTATTTATCCCTTGGGAACCTTGATGTTCATGATTGATCAGATATTTAAAACATTTAAAAATATTTAATTGTTACAATAAACAGACATGGTCTTTTGTTTGTTTCAGCTCCATCCCAGAATAGACTGCAGAGCTTCTAATATTAATTTGGGCATCCTGCTCATCGAATTCTTCGAATTGTATGGACGGCATTTTAATTATCTGAAAACAGGCATCCGTGTGAAGGATGGAGGAGCGTATCTGGCCAAAGAGGAGATCATGAAGGTCATGGAGAATACATACAGACCCTCAATGCTCTGTATTGAGGACCCAAACTTACCAGGTATGAGGGCAAACCACCATAGATCAACCAGTTTTATCCCCTTGCAATGAAGGAAACTAGTCAGTCAAATTTATTGACTTTGATTTATTCTTGATGTTCTGGATGCCGCAATCAAAAATGCAAGTGGCACAGAGTACAGCTACAGAATGGCCAAAAAAAGCATAGTTTGAAAAGCTGTGTTAATGCGAATTGAATTGAAATTAAACTAACCTTAAGCATTTGAACATTCTCTGTTTGTTAGGAAATGATGTCGGCCGGAGCTCTTACAGTGCCATGCAGGTGAAGGAGGTGTTTAACTATGCATACCTCATCTTGAGTCACGCTGTATCTCCACTATCCCGCTCCTACCCCAACAGAAATATGGAAAGGTTAGTCCCAGATGAGTCCAAAACTATTGCTTTTAAATGAAAATTGCTGCCCCAGCCATTTCTGTGCTGCTTGAATGTTTTTGGCCAATGACATTTTAAAGACTTAAAGGGTTAGTTCACCCAACAAAATGAATATGCCATGATTAACTCACCCTCATGCTGTTTCAATACTTGCATTCATCTTTGGAACTAAAATGAAGATATTTTGAATGAAACCTGAGATTTCTGTCCCTCCATTGAAAGTCCATTTTACCAAAACTTAGATGCTTGATATTTCATAAAGAGATCTTAAAATAATTAAATGGTTTAATCCAAGTCTTCTGAAGACACGTAATATAATGAACCGATTTAATTGAGCCGTTTATTCACATATAAGCATTAAATATCGCACATAGAGCAGTGAGCACATCAATTATGTTACACACAGAAGCTTCCACTTACCATATTTGGTGTGTGCATCATTTGGGTTGAGAGTAACTGATAAAAATGTAACTATCCCTTTCACTTGTTAGAATGTTAACATGCTGTGAAATTTTTACTATCCTCAATGTAAAATCACTTATTTTCATTTTTGTGGCTGTAAGTGGAGTAAGAACTTATTTGTGTTTTAATTTTTAGCAATTTCATGGAAATATGGATATTGTCCTGCAATGTGACTGTCCTAATCATTCTGAAATTCATCAAAATTAATGTTGTGGATATTGAGCTCATTTAAATATTTGCATGATCTCATTGGAGTCTGCGTGGCCATGAATTTACAACTGTACATATATTGCATACATTTAGTTGACATTTGTTTATATTTTTACCTATTATTATTATTATTATTATTATTATTTTTATTGTTAATAATAATAATAATAATAATAACTATTATTATTATTATTATTATTATTATATATTTATGTGGAACTACCATGTTCATTCATTCAGTCCTGTGATGTCACTCTGCACTCTACATTATGCTTAATGCAAAAATGATTTCCATTGTTATTATGTAGGTTAAAGAATTATTACTATAATATTGTACTATAGATACAGTAACTACCAATGTTGTTCAATATCTTATTTTCCTTCACAAATTAGTTTTTGGTTCTTTAACATGATGAACCTTTCTGTGCATTGAAATCTGTCAGCCTTATTTTGTTGGAGAAATAATGTTTACACTTTCAATCTCAAGCACATTGGGACGTATCATTAAAGTGACCCAGGGAGTAATTAGCTACAGGGAGTGGATCATTCAGCAGTGGGGGAACAGACACGATGCCAAGATGATTGACATTAAAAGTAAGTCATTTGAATCACACACAATTTTTTGTGGAAAGTCCTTTTTTTTTTTTTTTTTTTTTTTATGCTTTGAGAACAAAGGCCAAGTTGATTTTGACAATGTTTCTGGTCATTTTAGTCCAGAATGTTGTAGACTTGGAGAAGACCTCAAGTGAGAAGCAGCAGAGAGACTCCTCATCACCACTCAGTGCTGGTTCACCTGTGTCCCTGTCCAGCCTTCAACAGCACTCTTCATCATCTTCCTCTGTGTCCTCACTGTCTGGGAGTGACATTGTAAGTTCCTGGTGTAGTTTCTTGAAGGGAACTAGATATGAGTTTGCAAGAGAACTCATTAAAGGCACATGTCAGCACACTTCTGCATTAAATCCAATAAGTCAACTCATACAAGACTATTAAAGAGATAGTTTACCCCTTATGAAATTTCTGTCATCAATTACTTACCCTCAAGTTGTTCCAAACATGTATACATTTCTTTCTTCTGCTGAACACAAACAAAGATATTTTGAAGAATGTCTATAACCAAACAGTTGATGGACCCCATTGACTTCCATAGTATTTTTTATTTTTTTCCCTCATACTATGGAAGTCAACGAGGCCAATCAACTGTTTGGTTACCTATATTCTTCCATAAATCTTTTTTGTTCAGAAAGAAATTCATTCAGGTTTGGAACAACTTGAGGGTGATTTAAATGATGACAGAATCTTCCTTTTTGGGTCAACTAACCCTTTAAGTTTGCTGTCATTACATTGGCTTTGTAATTTGCTAAATTTACATCTGCCATTTGAGGATGTCTTTTCTTTATCTCTCTCTCTTCATCTGTCACTATCTCTTTCTCTCCCAGGATTCTGACACACCGTGCAAAGCTTCAGTTCTTCATGAATTCTTCCCAATGTCCTGCATGACTGATACCAATCAGAAACCACAGAGAAAAGCAAACGCATCTGGAACTTTTCTGCACTCTGAAAGTCAAGTAAGGCCAACATTCCTCTGATTTTTATTTAATTTGCCCAGTCGATGGCTGCGCTCAAGCTTAGGCAGCTGACTTGATGCCTCGCTGCCCTATCAGGCAGTGACTTTGCAGGCAGCTTTTGCGCACAAAGGCACCTCGCAGAAAATGATTTTGGACAGACTTCTGAGGCAACAATATAGAGAAAGCTTTGATGAAAACTAAGAAAATATTTGATTACTAAAATACAAATTTCTCACTAAAATGTACATTTACACACAAACTGACCACCAACCACAACTTTCAGACGCCATGTTTATTTTTGCTAAACTGTCATAGAATTAAATACACAGTAGTGTGGGATATCAAAGGCAGCGACGGATACATATATGCTGCCTTGATCTTTCAAATTAAGGTATCTTAGTGGACAGAATGTGGCATGACTATTGGATTTGGACGTGTCTTGTTGCCTTCCTACCTCCTTATCTTTAGCCTTACTACGTCAGACTTCGTACTTCCGCTCAATTTCAGTTCGCTTCTGTACTCAGTCTGAGATAGCGACCTATCTCTGTTTTCCTCCGGCCTCAAAACAGCCGGCCAATCAACGAACGGAGGGCGGCTGAGAGCTGTAACGTAGACGCTGATTGTACCGTGGATGCATAGATTTACCTCACATAATCTGCAAAAGTAGTTCACAGCCATGTTCACTCCGGTATTTCGCTCGATGGTTTTGTTTTCGCATCATACATGTTTTGTTTTCGCATCATACATGTTTACAGTGGAAGTTAGATGCGGCTGAGCCAGCACATAACACACGTCATAACCAAACGTTATGTGATTGGCTTACGGGTAACCAATGATTTTAAACTTCAGACAAGCCCCCCCCCCTTTGCTTTTCTATTATGCCCTTCCAGACTCTGTCTACGAAGCAAAGCGAAATAGCAGAGTTTGGTATTACCAGGCTACCTTATCTTGCCTGTGGAGGCAGCATTTTTCAGCTTTCGGATGCAGCCAATATGTCTCTCAGCAACTTGACTCACATCATCCACCATGTTATTAAAAGAACTGCTTTTTTTTTATCTGGGAGTCGTCGACATTTTAAAGGGGTGGTTCGGGATTTTTGACATCGGACCTCATTTTTAAGTCAGCCTGGTTGTTATTCATCAGTGGAGACATTTTTTTTTTTTTATTATCCAGTCCTTATATTTGGATAGTTAGCCGATGCTAGGCTAGCGCGAGTCAATGGTATATGTTAGCCAGCCATTAAAAACCGTTATACCCACTCCACAGTGCACCAAACGCAAATCAATTATAACACTAGACTATCGATGTATATGTCCGTTGAGAGAATAATGTTAGAAATCAAACTTACCTTTCATCACATTGCATTAGTTATAATTTGTTCCCTGTAATCATAAGCCTTGTCTACAGCAGCAGCGGAGTGATATTGATTACCTAGGCAACCGAGTGAGCCGGTACACACATGACGTTAGCTGGATGTAACGACTGTAGTGCGCTTCTGTTCTGTGTTTACTTTTTGCCGCATTACTAACCGGAGCAAAGTAAAATTCCGCAGCTGCTGAGAAACTAGTTCCTTTGGGATCATTGAGATGAAAGGTAAGTTTGATTTCTAACATTATTCTCTCAACGGACATTTGCATCGATAGTCTAGTGTTATAATTGATTTGCGTTTGGTGCACTGTGGAGTGGGTAAAACGGTTTTTAATGGCTGGCTAACATATACCATTGACTCGCGCTAGCCTAGCATCGGCTAACTATCCAAATATAAGGACTGGATAATTTTTTTTTAAAAATGTCTCCACTGATGAATAACAACCAGGCTGACTTAAAAATGAGGTCCGATGTCAAAAATCCCGAACCACCCCTTTAAGCGGTGTCAGAACGGGTTATTTATTTGAGCATCTTCCTCCTTTCAAAGGAGTCCTTATGTTCTGACAAAATACATTTGTTTGTTTTAAGTTGGCCAGTGGAATTCCAGTTGTGGTTTTGTATTCCCTCTTCTTGTTTCAGTCACTCTCATTACCCAGCAAACAGTGTATGGATGCTTTGACTCATATGAATGGTGTACTCTATTTGTCTCCTGTTTACTCCAGCTCAATACCCAGCCAGAGTCACTACACTAATGTAAGGGACAAGTGTGATCATAGTAATGTGTGGGTATTTGCTTGTTTGTAAGGGTTTTAACGTAGTTGTTTTCGTTTCCCCCTCTTCAAATATCCCATTGACAAAGATGGCACATTAAATTTCCAAGTAGTTCATAAAAAAACAAGGCAGTGCTTGATGTAAATTGGGACTACACATTGTGTTATTTTTCATAGACTTGCTACTGGTAGTAAATACTGGTATTAAATTACCAGGACTCAAATTTTGGAACCTGACCCAAACAAACTGCTGCTATTTTAGTTACAGACTGAGTGATGTAGAGTTTGATGTTGTTTTCAGTCCTTAACAGAATGTTAATGCATTATAAGTTTGCTATTAAATCTATTTTCTGTAATAGTAAAGTTACATTGAATTTATTGACCGTCCTAGTTTCATTTTTATCAGTCAACATAGGTTGTTTGTGTTGCCTAAAGTATTGATAAATGCTTACTGCTGGCTGGTATCATACTTAAAATACTTGTATGTATTGTTTCAGAATGGCCAGAGGTTCAAGGGGCCTCCACACACTAATTGTTTAGAGCGCAACATCGTGCATGTTCCCAGAGGACATCATCCTCAGTATGGCCGTAACAGCTGGCGTCGGCGTCGAAGGGACACTGTTCCCATGAACCTCAGCAGATAGTGCCAACCACTTGTCTACCACTTCCACTTCTGCCCAAGATAAAGGATGTGGGCCACAGACCTTTGTTTTCCTAGGTCAAAGTTAACACTTTTGTTTAAGATGGGCATCATCTGAAATTGCACTTTGATTTTTGTCTAGTGCTCTTCCTGTGACTACACATTTAAATGTTCCTGATTTCATTTGTACATATTCCTTCCTATTTTTTTTTTCGTATGACAGTGTCTGATACCTTTTTTTTTTTTTTTGTGATACTTTTAGTTAATTTTTCATCTATTGTTATTGCTTTTCAGAATATTTTTGATAACAGAAATCTTGTTGCGGTACCGCTAGGCTGTGATTGCTTTTGTACTGTAAATCTTTACGTAATATACTATCTTTGTGCAATATATTTTAATTTTATTTTAGTTCAATTTTAATTTTCTTAAATTGAATGTAAATTGACATTACACTATGGATCACTTTGTATGTACATATTACTTTATCATGTTCAAATCCATATCACAACCAGTTTTATTGTTGGGATTGTGGATTTGTGCATGTTAAAATTTTGTGTGTACTACATATTACTTGCTGTCTACTGGCCTTTCAGGCATGCACTTAAGTTTGTAACTTAACATTTGCTCTGTATCAAAATCATCTCCCCTCTCAGACTTGTATACTGCAATCCATGTTACGTGTAATTTATTTAACACTTTAAAAGTATCCGGTGAATTACTTGAATACCTTAGGTTAACCAATTAGTATTTTCTGTTGATCTCCTGATTAAGGACATACTATTTTTCTACAATTTAAAGGGTTTTTAATCAGTTCCATATTCTCTTGCATTTGACCCCCTTCAGATGCATGTAATGATCAAAATGTGGTCTTCTTGGACTTTCTATTTTACCACAAGTATCCACCTAGTATATATATTTTTTTAATTTAATTTAAAAAAAGATTGCCATGAAGCTCACCATGCTTGTACAAAACATTTCACACAAAAATATTTTTGTTCCATAACACCTTTTGACAAGAATTGGCACTTCATACATTCTTGCTTGAAACCTGATTATAGTTTCTAAGGCCTGCCTGATTCAAACCGATTCCATTTTGACCATTTTCAATATGGTCCCGAAGCCAACTCTTAATTTCACTAGATGTTCTGAGAACGCTGAAGGTTTGATCACCAGAGAGGCTTTATTGTTACAAGTGTCTTGAAAGTGGAGAGTTTTGTGCCAATGCAGTGATTAAAATCACGAAATGAAATGCTAAAGGATCTACTAAGAAAGTCCTCTCACCTGAATGCAGGTGATGGTTGAATGTAATATGTCTTAGACTTTTTTTTTTTCTGATATACATTTTTTTATGTATGTTTTGTACTCAAGTTATTTTTAAAATAAACATCTTAAATGGCTGCTGTGTTCTTTATGCCCCTTTTCTGATTTTATTTTCTTTTTCTTTTTTTCTAGCCTCTTTTACACACCAAGCATGAGCAGAACACGTTTTGTGCCCATATTAATTGGTTACACATTTTTACACTGATGTACAGTAGTCAACATTTGAAGTGGAGCAAAACCTTTCATCAGAGTTATATATGAATGTTGAACAATACCCATTCTTGTCTTAGGACAACTTTTTTGATCCACTTCAAATGTTGACTACTGTAGTACTGCGACATTGCATTGCAATAGTGTGGTTAAACATAGTGTGGTTGTTTCTGGATCAGGAAAAAGACTTTGAGTTGACCATGACTTTTTGTTTTAAACAATATATGCTTTTGGGTTTTGAAAAGTTTTTATTTCTTGGCTCAAACTCTTGTTTATATGTTCATATTTTGTTTTAAAAATTGTTGGTGGTTTAAGTCAATCAATAAGAATATTGGAAGGGTATTAGACAAGGATGGCCACTGTCAGGTCAGTTATATGCTTTAACGGGGGAACCACTGTTGTATCTATTAAGAAAAGTTCTGTCCTGCTTAAGGGTTGGTTATGATACTCATTCTTTTAAACTGATTGCGTATGCAGATGACATTACTGTAATTGTAAAATAAAAAAAGTAAAAAAAAAACATCGATATTATTAATTACAGTATTGGATTGTGTGAGAGAGCATCATCTGAAAAACTCAACTAGGGTAAAACAGAAGCATTTTGGTGTAATGGTAAAACAAAAATGCCTTCACAAGTTATCCCTGAATTTTTTTATGAATTCAAAGGGGATCTTAGTGGACTCTCTTCTTTTTATGCCTCAGTGTTTAATGCATGGCAGATTTTTATTGATTCTGAGACACCTATTCAATGGCATCTAGAAGAACCCTTAATTTTTAATTCTCACCTCTCCAGTGTGATATTGGAATCACAGACTGTGTGCACAAGCTTGGTGGGAGATTTGCCATTTTAGGTTAAATGACCAATGGATTACTGCTGAAAAACGGGCCATAAGGACTGGTATCCGTTCTGTTCAAACTGTGCAAAAATTGTTAGCTGATATTCAAGAATCTTTTCCTGTTCTGCCACTAAAAGTTGGAATATCTGAAAATGTATTCCCCAAGATCAGTGTGGCTGTGAATGTAGGAAATTGGCAGGTGGCTGAAGGAATGGGGGATTTCACATTGGATAATAGCAACAAATAGATATAAGGCACATTTGAATCCTTTGCCAGGGGAAACGTGTTCTATTTGTGTGGTTTCCCACAAAACGTTTTTTCATATTTCTATTGGTAGTTCAAGGTTAAAAGAAATTCTTGGTGTGTCAGGAGAATTGAGTCATAAATTTCTCTTTACAAATGGTCTTTTTGTTTTTGGACCAAAATATAGTGCCTCAAACTGAAAGAAAATTTCATTAATGTTAATTAATTTCTTGTTTTATAAAGCTAAAATGGCAATTTGACTTACAAGGAAGAATAAAACACTTCTTAATGGAGGTATCGATCCTTTACATACTGTATGTTTAAGACTTTGGTAAAAAGTAGGTTAATGAATTAGTAAAAAAATAAAATAAAAATCTTTTTACTTTTTAAACTCCGTTTTTCTTTTCTTTTTGGGGTACTGAAAGTATTTTATGTCAACCAAGTGAAGAGAGTGGTTATGATATGTTATAAATTAAAACAATTTTTTATATATAGCATATTATGTAAATGTAGGTCTATGTCTTTTAAGTAATGTTTCTTGTGTAATGTAATATACATAATTTTTTATAACTGTTTGTAAATAAAAGAGGCTTAAAGTCACTCTCTCTCTAATTAATTGTACTAATAACAAAAATGGTGTAATTATAAGCTAGCAGAAAAAAAGAAGAAAAAAAAGAATAATAATACTAATAATAATTAGGCCTATTGTTATTATTTAAAGTATTGTTACTTGAAATACAACTGGAATTTAACCTCACAGAAATCTCTAGAAAAAAAATTTGTTGTACAAGTCATATACAGAATGGTCAAGAGAAATCATTCATCAAAAAAAAATTGCAGGAACCCTGTATGTTGTACAGCATTTCTAGAGGCAAGCTGATGATGTTTTTTTCCACAATGTCTATTCAGTTTATATAAATGATTACTGTTTAAGTGATTCTCTCATATGACCCATATTATACAGGAATTCCCATGTCTTTAACAGCTTTAACATAACACATTGTCTGTGAACCACACAGAGGCACTCTTGCTCTGTAGTTCGAAGCATTGCTTATTGCATGCAACTGGGATCACTGTGACCACTTTTTAGCATGAAAAAATCTTTCCTTCATCACTGTGGCCTCAAGTCCAGGTGTTGTCCACATACACATTGAAAAGACAAGTGTAAACGTGTTTGTGATCAAAATGTTATGTGTCCTGGTAGAGAGGTAGTAAAGGACACATTGTAAATGGATGTAATCAGAGTAATGTAAATGCCTTATAGCCATAATATCTACATTCACAGGATGACGAAAACTCCACCCACTATCACATAGCTGGGTGTTTTTGCGAGACAATTCAAGGGTGCAGAACGCAGTAAGTTTGCTTTCGCACCTGAAAGTTGCACAGTCATTCATTGTCTGTAACGGATGCGCCACATTTCTCGCTTAAGATTCCGGACCCATTCATTTCTTTTTACCATTTCGATCACAGCATCTATGCAATAAATTATTATTTGCAACCTCCTTCTCCTCATTTTATTATATTTGAAATGCGTAGCCCCACGACTGAAAATAGTTTTTAAAAGAAACCCCACCACTTCAGGTCGACTTTGCACAAGGGCCATTTTTCCATTACAAACTTATTTTAAAGGTGCAGTATGTAATGTTGACAGCTAACGGTTGAAATAGGTACTGCAGTCCAAATTCAAAATATTGGAGAGAGTTGTTTCCACTACCCGCTCCTCCTGAGACACAACGTACACACGGCTTGCCAGATTGAGGACACAAAACATGCGAGAGCAATTGACAATTGCTCCCGTGACAATTGACAACTCTCCCGTGGCCTCATGGTATAGTATGGCCCTGTCCCAAATAGCAATGCTTTAGTTCAGTCAAACAAATTACATACAGCACCTTTAAATATGTAAATAATGAGAAGCACGCCCACCGTCCGACTGGCGGTGCTGCAGTAAGTTAATTCCGTTTGGCAAAACAATGAGACAGACACAGTTGTGCTGTTATCAGTAACGAGTCGCTCTTGTAATCTTTTATTACAATAATTCAAAGATTATTTATATCTATATTTGTATAATTAAATCACAATATCTTGTGTCACCTATGTGACTCACTCAAACAAAACACCAATAAACATGTGTTGCATCACTCTTGTAAGTCTTTCTTATACTCAGGTAGTATTTTTCTCAGATAACTCAATACTTTTTCCCATAAAACATCCCAGCTAACAATGACCTGGCGGTCCACCAGCGTTTTTTGGGCGGCACAAAGTCAGCGGTTTGACACGGTCGGACCTCCGGCGGCACACCATCGGCAACCCGACCAATCTGAAAACCCCGTCGGTCTGCCAGCGTTTTTTGGGTGGCACGCCACCAGTGGTAAGCCGGCTGGGCCACCGTCGGCACACCAGTGGCAAGCCGATAGTCGGTCCACGTGTTTCTGAGCGCTTACAGGACGTCTTTAATTTATAAATGTATATTTGTTTTAATTTATTTTTACAGTTAAAAAGAATCTGAAAGCACAGAGTAAAAAAATGGTGAAACTGACCTAATAGCTGCAGCAATATCAAAAGCAAAATATTGGTGATATAAAAAATACTGCCTATGAGCATTTTTAGCACGCGTTCAAATGAAATATGGGGCTTGAGTGTTCGTAAAAACAACAACAAAAATATTTAAATTATTTTAAAAAAGCCACAATTGTCCCACTATCACGTGCAGTAGTGGTAATTGCACCTATGCATGGGTCATATAACTTCAAAATGAGTTTTAAATTCATAATTTTATGAAGAGATTTTTATTCAAGTAAGGTTCTTATTCTAGATGTTTATGTTTGTAAATGCTGTGTGACTGTGACGCGTTTTAATGTGCGTGCGCGTGAACACTCGAGCCGAGTTCAAACACTGGAGCGGAGATGAGTTGCCAAGGAAACGGCGCGGGACCGCACCGCACTACTGCAACTGTCAGCAAAACTCCGTCTCTCGCTATTGTTTTCACTGCTTTCAGGTGAGTTTAGCCTCTAAAATCCCACAAATAATACACACAACTGTTCTTGACACTTATCTTACTTGTAATTGACACGCTTCTGTTGAATATTTACTTTATAGAAATGGTTTAGTGTCTTCGAAAAAGTCCGTTAGCATCTCAACCGTTTTCAGAAGAGGTAGTTTAACTTTATAGCTTGAGCTTTTGTTTATTAAAGTTTGGGCCTTTAATCACATCTATGTGTAGATGAGAGGTTTTGATAGTTTTGTAAAGATTTTGCTTGGACGTAAGCTAATTTAACGTAAACGTACTGTTAATCGGTGACGTCACTTACATGGAGTACTTAAAAATTGCTGAAACTAGCTCAACGGTTAACAAATATTGATAAAAATTGTTCTGTGATTTCAGCAGCAACACAAATAATCCCTCTACAACAGAGGAAAGCTCCAAAATGTCGACATTTTTGAAGAAAGCTGCTGCCAGAGAAGTGGGAAACACATGGTGAGGTGAGGAAGCTCATTAAATAACAGAGAAGATTTTCTTTTTCCCGAAAATATTAGTTAATGTTATCTCATTGTTTTTTTTGTCAACTTGTTCTCTTTCAATTAGGACTGGTTTTATATTTCTATTTCCATCTGATTAATCGTGGGCCTCATTTAACTGAGAGTAGGCATTTATGAATAATTTTGGAAATATTAAATAAAATATGAAAAACATTGCACTGTTGATCAAACTAGTCTACTTTAATGTTTCAAAAGGAAGTTTGATTTGTTTTGTGTTTATCAATGTCAGATGGATAAATGAATATTAGATGCAGTTCAGGGTAGGATCAAGTTTCTCTCTGTGAAAAAGAATGTGTGTAATATTCAAAATAGTTTCTGTGTTTTAATGTGTGTGTGTGTGTGTGTTTGGGTAGCGCGTGTATGCATGTATCCACACATGCTCAGGTCCAAGGGCTCGATGTTTGCAAGCACACATGCACATATGTGTACATGAACATAATGAACATGTTCATATTTTACTTAATATTTTCAAAATTATTCATAAATGCCTACTCTCAGAAAAATGAGGCCCACGAATAATCAGATGCAAATAGAAATATAAAAACAGTCGTAACTGAAAGAAAACAAGTTGACAAAAATATTGAATCCAGAATTGGGTGATAATATAGCATAACAAGTGATTTATAAGCTATTTTTTGTAGACCAGTTATTTTTGACCGGGAACACCACAAGTGTTATAGGGTTTTGAACACAACACAATGAAAAAGTAAACCTAAAAACATACATTTTGTTATCCTAATTAAGAAATCATTGTCTGTTCTTTCTCTTTTCTGCATTTCACTTCTGTTGTAGCTTCTGTCCTTTTAATAAACCTGTGTTACGGGCGGACGGACACCACCCCTAACATAAATGGAGAGACGCACACAGAACAGCTCGTGTCCAACATAAGGGGTATGTTTATTTAGTAGGTTGTTCAGAAACAGAGGCAGTAATACTGAGGCGGAACGCTTTTGTTTCCCGGGGTGGACTCCTAACGCTTCAACGACAGCACGGCAGTGCATAGACTCCTGGCTCAGGCTCTGTGTGCGCCCAGGTGTGCTTCCGGAAAGCTTTTGTAGCTTCAGTATACGGCTGCGCTCAGGTGTGGCTCATCTGTAATTAAGAGCAGGGGAAACTCAAACACATAATTAGAACACAGCGG
Source organism: Leuciscus idus (assembly GCA_021554675.1). Lineage (NCBI taxonomy): Eukaryota > Metazoa > Chordata > Actinopteri > Cypriniformes > Leuciscidae > Leuciscus > Leuciscus idus. The sequence goes on along the minus strand of CM038635.1, from coordinate 12,783,331 downwards.
AGCTGAGGGACGTAACACCCCCACCCCGAAATGGTGACCTGTCGCCATACTCTAAACATAGGAAATACTTATTTTTACTCTAGCCTTCTGTGTTCAGCTTTCAGGTATCTGTATAGGCCTATGGAAACAAAATAGAATTACAGGAATGTAGTACTTTGGTGTATAAGGTCAACTCATAGGCAATACACACTTATGTGTAAAAAAGAAAAAAAACATCGCTAGAGACTTATATTAGATTAGCAGGCTCAATAAACTAAAGTAAATCTCAGAGTAAATAACGAGTATATACGAGTATATATTAAAAAAAATTCATAAGAAAATTATTACTATTAAGCATCCACCCTAGACAACGCATCTGCGACAATATTGTCTACTCCTCGGATATGTACAATTTGGAGGTTAAACGGTTGAAGCAACAAACTCCAGCGCATTAACCTGCGGTTAGAATTGTACATGCGACTGAGGAACTTGAGTGGGTCATGGTCAGTATAGACCTTAACTGGATGTATGGTAGAACCCAAGTACACTTCGAAGTGTTGAATAGCCAATACTAGAGCCAAAGTCTCTTGCTCGATAGTGGAGTACCTTCGCTGGGCAGAATTAAACTTCCTTGAGAAGAAACTCACGGGATGATTTACATGGTCTGCACCTGACTGCAACAGTACGGCACCGGCGCCTACGTTGCTAGCGTCCACAGCAAGCTGAAACGGTCTGTTAAAATCTGGCGCAGCGAGCACGGGAGTTGTCAGTAAGAGAGCCTTGACGTTTTCGAATGCTCGGTTACAGGACTCCGTCCATTCAAACTTAGTTTTGGGGCTCAATAGGTTAGTGAGGGGACAAACCACAGTCGAAAAGTTCTTACAAAAACTGCGATAGTAGCCTACCATTCCTAAAAATCGGCGTAACGCACGCCGGTCGCAGGGCACAGGAAACTCCTGAATAGCGGCTACTTTAGCCATTACTGGCAAAACATGTCCTCTACCAACTATCCGCCCCAAGTAAGTGACAGTGGCTTTTCCGAATTCACATTTTGCTAGATTTATCGTGAGCTTCGCAATGGACAGTCTACGGAAAAGCTCTTGAAGTTGTGTCATGTGTTCGGACCAGTGTGTACTATATAGGACTATGTCGTCCAAATACGCCTCGCAATTTGCCATTCCAGCTAAAACAATATTTACTAAACGCTGGAATGTGGCAGGTGCATTCCGCATTCCGAAAGCCATAACCCTATAATTCATAAACGCATCGGGGGTCACAAAGGCTGATATCTGTTTTGCTCTTGGTGTAAGGGGCACCTGCCAGTAACCTTTTAGGAGGTCGATTTTAGTGACAAATGTAGCCGAGCCAACACGGTCCACACAGTCATCCATCCGCGGTAGTGGATAGCAGTCTGGCACAGTGATGGCATTAACACGCCTGTAGTCCGTGCAAAACCGGTAAGTGCCATCAGGTTTTCCAACTAAAAGGCACGGGGAACTCCACGGACTAGAGCTAGGTTCAGCAATATTATTCTGTATCATGTACTCAACTTCCCGTTTCAGGATAGCTCGCTTTTCTGGGTTTACTCTATATGGGTGCTGTTTAATCGGGCCCTTATCACCCACGTCTATGTCATGTTCCAGAACGGTGGTCACAGTCGGAACATCTCCGAATAATTCAGGAAAATCATCTATCACAGACGATATGTCAGTTGCTTGAGAGGGTGTTAAATGTGGCAAATGATTTACAATACCGGACAGCATAGCGGAGTTTTTAAGTCGACCTTTAATCACGCACCGCGACGGAGGAGTCACCTCATCATCATCATCTACCAGTGAAGACGGCAACACGGGGACCTCGACAGGACCGGGTACGTTAAGGTCACACAAGCTATTTTTAACCTCTTCACGTGTATAATATGGTTTAAGCATATTTACATGACAGACGCGAGAATGTCTTCGTCTGTCTGGGGTCACAATTACATAATTCAGATCCGATATTTTTTTTTCAACAGTATATGGTCCACTGAATCGAGCTTGAAACACAGAACCGGGCACGGGTAAGAGAACCAACACTTGGTCTCCAGGTTTAAACGAACGGGCTCTGGCCTTGCGATCATACCATGTTTTCATGCTAGATTGGGTCTTCTCTAAATTCTCTCTAGCGAGTTCACGCGCTCTGTGTAGTCGGGTGTGAACGTCACTTATAAATTGTACTGCACTACGAGAGGTAGGCTTGCTCATCCATTGATCTTTAATGACGCTCAAAGGCGTGCGAACATCATGAGCAAACACTAGTTCTGCAGGGCTGAAACCAATTGACTCTTGCACGACTTCTCTAGATGCCATAAGCATCCAAGGAATCGCCTCTTCCCAGTCTGCACCCACCTCCAAACAATATGCACGCAGCATAGATTTTAGCGTCTGATGGTAACGTTCGAGAGCGCCTTGGCTCTCCGGATGGAACGCGCTAGAAATGCGGTGCTTAATTTGGAGCGACTTTAGGACTTGAGAGAAAACACGCGAAGTGAAATTGGTTCCTTGGTCCGTTTGAACGATTTTCGGTAGCCCCACAAAAGCAAAGAATTTTAATAGAGCCCTGGACACAATTCTAGCAGTGATTTTTCTCAGAGGCACCGCCTCTGGGAAACGAGTAGCAGTACACATGATTGTTAGTAGATACTGATATCCACTTTTCGACCGTGGAAGAGGACCGACACAGTCAATGATTATTTTCTCAAAAGGCTCACCTACGGCAGGTATGGGGTACAACGGTGCAGGTGGAATTATCTGGTTTGGTTTACCACTAACCTGACAGACATGGCACGTCTTACAATACTGCCGCACATCACGCTTCAGCCCCGGCCAGAAAAAGTGACGAAGAACACGGTTGAATGTTTTAGTCACACCTAAGTGACCAGAAACATAATCATGCGCGACACTCAGAATTGCACGTCTATTTTCAGTCGGCATAACGATTTGTTCAATGTCATTCCATTCATTACTTTTGTGAGGCGTCCACTTCCGCATAAGTAAGCCATCTCTGACAAAGAAAACAGAACTCTCGCTGGCACGGTCTGAAACAGATTGAATTGTATTATAACATGAAACAAGAGTAGGGTCTTTTTGTTGAGCACTAATGAGTTTCTCTAAAGATAACGAAATATCTGGTTCTATGGTTTTTCCTCCGTTCCTCACATGTACAGGACTACTGCTGCACGGAGCGGAAGTGGGTTCAAGGAGCCTCTCACACTCCGCAGGGTGAGCAACGAAACCCTCATCCTTCGAGTCTGCGACCTAGTGACAACACTGGTGGGAAAAACTTCTGGGAATTTTTGTGCGCACTCATCGGGGCACTCTTGAATGAGCGGCACAGACACAACCTCCGGTGGGACATCGCCACGGCTCCATACGTTTCCACCGGCTAGGTCATTGCCAAGGAGAAACGTGACACCGGGGATTGGTAAAGAGTCTTGAACACCAACAACCACATCACCACACACCAAATCTGAATCAAGACGCACGCAATGTAACGGCACATCAAGAAAACCCATCTCGATTCCTCGAACAAGGACACTACTACCAGTTGCAGTCTTTTCAGACAACGGCAACAAGCCGCGAAGGAGTAAAGACTGTGCAGCTCCCGTATCACGCAAGATGCGCACAGCGACAGCCTCCTCACCAGGCACAGATACGGTCCCATTCGTCAGAAAGGGCTCGTACATGGACTGGGGTTTCTCTGATTTTAATGCTGCACGAAGGACAGGCGACATTTTCTTCGAAGAACTAACGAGACCCATTGGTTTCGTGGACTGTTTTTTTTTTTATATTAAACAGTCCGCCACAACATGCCCGGGCTTTTTACAATAAAAACAGTGTCTGTCTTCTTGCTTTACTGCATTCTTTTTCGTGTCTATATCAGTGGTCGTAGAGGGGTTAACTCTCAAGCGAAAACGTTCCCTGGCAATGTTATGCGTTAAGACATATTCGTCAGCAAGTATAGCAGCTTCAGAAATAGACTCGGCCTTCTGCTCAGCTAAATAGGTTGCCACAGCGGTTGGCAGGCAGTTCTTAAATTCTTCTAAAAGAATTAGTTCACGCAATTTCTCCTGACTATCAACCCGCTGTGATGAGCACCAACGATCAAACAGAGCTGCTTTATCTCGACCAAATTCAACAAAAGTTTGACGCTCAGCTTTTTTTAAGTTTCTAAACTTCTGTCGGTATGCTTCAGGGATCAGCTGATAGCACCTCAACACTGACGCTTTCACAACATCATAGTCACCGCTCTGCTCCACTGTTAGCGATGAGTAAACCTCCTGCGCCCGTCCCACTAAAACGCATTGCAGGAGGAATGCCCATGCAGTTCTCGGCCAATTTAAATTAGTCGCGACACGCTCAAAGTGGGGAAAATATTTTTCCACATCTCTTTCCACAAAAGGGGGCACAAGTCGGATGTGGCGAGTGACATCAAATGAATTAGGGTCAGAAGGAGCGACACCTTCCCTCTGAGCCGCGATTTCTAACTTTCTCAACGCGAGTCGGTTTTCAAGTTCATGCTCACGTGCCTGTGCTTGCATGCGCTCACGGTCGAACTCAATTTCCTTCTCTCTGATACCTAACTCTCTTAACCGAATCTGCAGCTGTAACGCTTCTGTAGACACGGAGGATTGTTTCTCTACAGGCAGAATGCCCTTACTAACCAAAGCAGCTTGTAAGACGGTCTTGATTGTATCTTTGGTGCGTTTTTCAGCAGAAGTGAGCTCAACCTCGTAAGTTGCAGCCAAATTCAGTAACTGCTCTTTCGAAAATTTCAAAAATAACTCGATAGAGGGTTCTTTAACGAATACTTCCTCTGTTGCCATTTTAACGCGTAATTTTTAAAGTGCTTGTTAACGTTTAATTTTAAAGGTAAAGACAGTTAAAGCGCGCACAAAATTTAAATTACAAAAACTACAAATAAACACTCACCAAAGCAGTTTAACTGCGACAAAGCTACGAGGTAGCGAATATCTAAAGTGGTCAAACGAAAAGCACAATATAGGCTACAAACGACCACGAATTTTAATGTCCACCCACAAATTAATCAATACGCTAGTACAATCAGAATTCCAGCGCTCACTAAATAGGCGATATGCCACAAATTATCACAAGCTATACAACTAAACTAAAAGGTATTCTGATAGGCAAAAATGTTGTCCCACTTCTCTAACTAACTATACACAAAAACCAAAACAAAATCCTAAATACCTACGCAATCTTCAGTGGCTTACTCAGCTCGAGGCATCTCCTACGTGCCCCCTCCTGAGATATCCACCAAAATAAAATAAACGTCAACTAAACAAAGGAACAGACAATCATAATTGCTCACCAGAACACTCACCAAAATGTTGTAGCCTTCAAAAGTTCCGCAATTCACACTAAAGTCCGACTTAATCAAAATTATTAATCCCGGACGAGCCTCCAATATGTTACGGGCGGACGGACACCACCCCTAACATAAATGGAGAGACGCACACAGAACAGCTCGTGTCCAACATAAGGGGTATGTTTATTTAGTAGGTTGTTCAGAAACAGAGGCAGTAATACTGAGGCGGAACGCTTTTGTTTCCCGGGGTGGACTCCTAACGCTTCAACGACAGCACGGCAGTGCATAGACTCCTGGCTCAGGCTCTGTGTGCGCCCAGGTGTGCTTCCGGAAAGCTTTTGTAGCTTCAGTATACGGCTGCGCTCAGGTGTGGCTCATCTGTAATTAAGAGCAGGGGAAACTCAAACACATAATTAGAACACAGCGGAGCTGAGGGACGTAACACCCGCTATTCTTACAATGTTGGTAATATGTTAGAACAATGTTTACTCTTTCTCTTAGTTACGTGTACTAAGATATTCCTGTTTATTTGTCAGCAAAACTGTCATGCAAACCTTCCCTTCCCTGGTTCCACAGAAAAGGCTTAAGATAGTCCCTGACAAAAATGCATTTTTGAACTGTCTTAACTGGAAGCAACTTGCACTGACATATCTTAAAATATTTCAGGGCCATTGTTTTGTCTCAATATGCACACCAGTAATGTTTTTTTTTCCTTCTTTTTTTCTGAAGTACATTTAAAAAAGCTACTTAAATATCCTAATTTAACTAAGGCCTAATCCTGGCTTAATCTAAGCCCTGTGTGTGAAACTGGGCCAATGCAATGTAAGGATAATATCTGGCAGTTTTGTGTCCATCTATAGTTGTCACCATCTGAACTCTTTTTGAGTGTTGGTGTCATTAGAAGTCTTCACAAGTGAGGCTGGATCCACACTAGAGCTGCTGTAATCTCTAGTGAACTTGCTGAGCATCCTGAGATAGAAACAGGGAAGCAACAGGAGAAAGATTAGCATTGCTGCTGTCATATTATTTTAGGCAAAAGATGATCATGTGCACTTTTTATTATTTCATCACATATAACTGTAGTGCAAGATTATGAGATGTGTAAATTGAATGCTTGGCTACAGAGATGTGTCTTTAATCTAGATTTAAATTAGGATCATGTTTCTGGGCCCCAAACATATCAGGAAGGATATTCTAGAGTTATTCCCTTACATTCTATTGAATTAATAGGAAATCGTCAGATTTTAATGAGAAAACATGACCTAACGAGTCAGCATTTTTATATTTGAATACTATACATTCTCACAATGCAAACGTCCTAAACATTTCTGAGTATTTGCAATGTTGAAAACAGTTGTGCTGATTAATATTTTTTTGTAAACCAGTGTAACATTTTAATCCACTTTCTTTTCTCTCTCTCCAGGATTGTTAAATAGACCCAACATATATAAATGGTAGTTTACACTACTATTCAAAAGTTTGGGTTCAATAGAATGATTATTTTTATAAGAATAGAAAATAAATATTTTTATTCAGCAAGGATGCATTAAATTGACCAAGAGAGAGAGTAAAGATTTTTCAAAAAAATGCTTTTTTTCCCCTTTCTATTAATCAAATAATCCTGAAAAACACAAAAATGTGAAGCAGCACAACTGATTTCAAAACTGATAATAATCATAAACGTTTCATCAAATCATCATATTAGAATGATTTCTGAAGGATAATGTGATGTTTTCCATAGAAAACAGTTATTTAAATGTTTTAATATTATTTCACAATATTATTGTTTTTACTGTATTTTTAATTAAATAAATGCAGTCTTGGTGAGCATAAGAGACTTCTTTCAAAACAATTTTTTTTTTTTTTTACCAACAACATTAGTTTATGTTTGAAGTTTTAGTTTAGTTCCTTTATTGTCCACAAGTGGAAATTTGTCTTTGGCTTGGTTTTACTTACTAGTCATATGGGTGATAGCGCCTCAGAGATGATGATCAGCTCAACTCTGCTATGGTGCAGGGCATCTGCATGGAAGGATCTAGGAACACAACAAACCATTTGCCACAGAGCCAACAATATTATTATACAATGACAGGTTGTTACGTCCCTCAGCTCCGCTGTGTTCTAATTATGTGTTTGAGTTTCCCCTGCTCTTAATTACAGATGAGCCACACCTGAGCGCAGCCGTATACTGAAGCTACAAAAGCTTTCCGGAAGCACACCTGGGCGCACACAGAGCCTGAGCCAGGAGTCTATGCACTGCCGTGCTGTCGTTGAAGCGTTAGGAGTCCACCCCGGGAAACAAAAGCGTTCCGCCTCAGTATTACTGCCTCTGTTTCTGAACAACCTACTAAATAAACATACCCCTTATGTTGGACACGAGCTGTTCTGTGTGCGTCTCTCCATTTATGTTAGGGGTGGTGTCCGTCCGCCCGTAACAGCGGGTTAAAAATCTGCAACCCTTTGAAGGATAGCAATTAGGACTTTAAACTCATGACTTGGATTATCTTATGGACATTACTTTGTTGCCAAAAGATGCTCTCCAGTGAATAGCAGTCGCCTCTGGCTGATTAAAGGATATTTTGCGATTGTATAACCTTGAACATGCATTTTTTGTAAAGCTGCTATGAAACAATTTGTATTGTGAAAAGCACTATATGGTTTTACTATGGTACAACTGTACCAACCATGTTATTTATTTATTTATTTATTTATTTTTCAAACCATGGTTCAACTAGTAATATTGCTGTAATAATTGCTGTAAAATTATGGTAATCATGACTATAAACGTATGTTTTTAAACCTTGGTTGTTGTGAAAGCATGGTTCATTTTGTTAGCAACTATGGTTTTACTGCAAATGCTGTGCACCATGGTTAATTTTCATAAGGGTACAACTTATCCTATAATGTACTTGACTAATAGTCACATTGGATAAAAGAATCTGATAAATGTAATGCAAATGTATCCATTTCATCTGTTCACTGAAAATTAATTTAATAAAAATTAATTTGCAACTGCTATTGAGACTGGTGTACATTGCTTTTTTTATCCATTATAGTGAATTTTGGTTAGCATGAGTAACTGATTATAAACCGTGGACCGACCGTGGTCCGCCAGAAAACACATTATAAACCAGCCAGCGGCACGATAGCGGACCACCGTCGGGAAAGCGGCGGCTGCCGCTGGAGGTCCGCTAGAATAACGATGAGCAAAGGGCCGCCAACTTTGCCACCGGTGGTCCGCCACTGGCCCGCTGGACTCATGTTAGCAGGGATACATCACAATGTATTACAATCTCTGTACTCTGTGCAAATGTGTCCTACTAAATACTGTATAACTGAATAGTCGAGCGAACTATTCGAACGAACATTGGTTACACAATATAACCAGGGTCCGAAATTAACACCCGCCAAGCGCCAAATGCGGGTAGATTTTCTGTTTGGCGAGTAAATCTCATAAGGCTATCCGCCACACTGGCGGGTGAATGTTCATACCAAAATATTACATTTTAAGCGCGCATTTTAATGTTCCAGTTCCACTGTGTTTACATTCCTCGCGGCTATTTTGAGTTTAGGTTTCTACGAGCAATGGCGACTGAAGGAGTCATACAGATGGCTGTATTTCCGCACTTCTTCAAGCAATCTCTCGGTCACTTGGTCTATTTCCATGGCTCTTCACTGATCTTCGGAATTTAAAAATGGTGGGCGGGCGGTGCAGAGTGCAGAAGATCATTCCGGAAATGCGTAGGAGGAAACGCGATGCTATCCAGCCGACCAATCACAGATCTTGCGGTCCGCGTCGCCGCGACGCGTAGTTGCATTTTTGAGGAGGTGCGCGTCAGGGTACAGCGAAGGGTACGACGTATGGTACACGTCAATGCGTATGCTACGCCTTACCTTCTACGCGCACCCGACGCAGAAGTATAAATTGGCCTTAAGCGTGACAGCGAAGTTCGAGTTTGTTTAAAAGTGCGTCACAGACATACACGGACGAACCACTGGCGGCGAGCTAGTACATTCGGAGTGAACGGTCTATGGTCGCGTTCGTTGTGAAGGAGAACGACAACGGATGTTATTTCGGAGACTTTGGTGACTGGAGTCCCGTGCACTGCTGAACGGAGCGAGATACCGCGTTGGAAAGCGTCCGAGCCACTGGATGAATGGCGCACTACTGACGGCTGTTGAGTGCGCGTCTCGTGACGGTGAGATGGATTCCGGTTAGGAGCCCGATGGACTGTGACCGATCGTGATTTAATAGATCCAAATCTTCAGCAAAGGTACCTATTTTGTTTTATTTTATTTGTGGCTCAATTGAGTGAAGCGGCCGTGTGTTTTTGGCCTCTACGAACCCAAGCAGCGGAACAGGCCTGCAACAGAAACTAAGGGGTATTTAAAGTATTATTTGCCGGCTTAGGAGGTTATTCTATTTGTTTGAAAACTTTTATTTGTCTCTTTGATTTTATTGATTGTTGATTCACATGTGAATTTCATTTGAAAGAGAAAAGGACACACACTTTGTATCTTGACAAAAGCTTTATTGAAAAGGATAACACAGTATCAAAGATATTTTTGTTTTTGTTTACTCCGTATTGATAGATCATTTATTTTAATTAATTACATTTTATTTGGAGTTAATTCTTTGTATTGTGGTGAATTACATTTAATTTTCCCTTTGGTTTAATAGATAGCAGCACAAATTAAACTAAACCCATCATACTAAAGAACTTGGGCGTCACCCATTAAAATTCCCATTGACAGGAAGGGGGCGTTACATAAAATGGAGGCACCGCTGGGATGGGTTTCATAAGTTTGTGGTTATCTAGGATGTTCAGTTGTGTCTAACTTCTCTTGTTGTCATTTGTGAGAATAAACATGGAGCCTGCATTGTACCGCAAACACCAAGATACACTCAGTAGTTGGTGTAAAGGAGAACAACTTGATCCAGCTCATGCTGTAATGATTGCTGGGGTAGCAGAGGAAGTCAGCATAAGCCAAATTGAAGAACTGATGCAAACTGTGCGCTGTTGGGGTCGTGTAAGAGTAAGAGGAAGGACTTTCAGTGTTGAAGCAGGAGGTTTGCTGGTTCTATGTGAATGTAGGGAAGAAATAAACCCACAGATTATTCCTCCTGAAGTGAGGAGTGATGATGGCACTACTGTGTGGCACATAATAGTGGTGGATCAAAGCCCTGATTCGTCAGATGACTTTGTTGGCAAGCTACAGAATTTCTTGCAAGCTGAAGGTAAAACAGTTGCTGATCTCCAGGATTATGTGGCTACTTCACCATCTGCTAAAGGTACTGAGGAGTTATTCATTCATGCTATGGCTGAAGTGATGAAGCAGTCTAACAGAAGTATGGCTGAGAGTCACAGTTACCGTCGACTTCGAGTGTTTTCTGGTATCACTCCTACCCCAATAGGAGAGGAACAAGTTGAGTATTGGATTGAACAGGCAACCATGATGGTAGAGGGCAGTGACTGTTGTAAGAATAACGACTCGGGGTAAATATGAATTAGCTCAAGAATATGGGGAATCTTGGGATATTAATATCTGTGACTCATGGTCATAATTCATAAGTCGCATGTACATTTATTATTTTTTTATTATAGGAAATGCCTCGTTCTGTAACTGGTCTTACCAACCTTTAACTCGGCCAGCGAGTAGATGTAAGGTCAGTACAGTTAAGAAGGGGTATTCACAAACTCCACTAAAGTTTAGGTTCTGGCCAAGAACATTAAACTTTATTGAGTTTATTAATTAAAACTACTGAATGTAGTCTAATATTATAGAGCCTGTAGCTTTATAGATCTTTTGTTTCATTGACTTTATAAAAAGTGGGTTTTCAAACACAGAGACAGTTAAAAGTATAAATGGGTTTATTAATAAAATGGCACACGCTAGAGATTATAAACTACAAATATAAACGTACGTAAAAATGCAAACAAACACATAAACATTTAAACAAACATGACGTGATCGGAATGAAAATGGAATGAAAGAAAGAAAGATATAGAGGGAAGATAGAGGGTAACCTTAAATCACAGACCTAAGACCTAGACACCTGGAACAGCTTTTATAGGAATCAATATACTTGCGAGATGTGGTACTCTTTCAGTGTGATGCTGAAAAGGGGACGCGCGTGCGCGTGTCCGGCTGGTTTGCGTCTAGCTTCTTCTTCTGGGTCGTTTCGAAAAACGATGTAAAGGCTCACTTGAATTTAACGTTACCGGAAAAGTTCAGATTCGTCTCCCGGGATGGGAGAGGCTGGAAATCTTAGTTGCAACGAACGGGAGCTACGACTCGAACATGTGTTGGTCCGAGGAGAAGGCCAGGGCCTCCTTCAGATGTTCCTTGGAGAAACGCTGCGCCGAGGAAGAGGGTCCAGAGAAGTTGGATGAGTTGAGTTGGAAGAGAGAGAGAAGAGAAGAGAAGAGAGCGAGATGAGGGGGTTTCTGCCTTTTAACAAACATCTGTTTACGCCTTCTCTTGGAACGACAGCGAATCAGATTGTCTTTTCTGAAGCGGGAAAATTCTCTTTGTGTGAAGAAGAAAACGCCTACTTTCACCATATGTCTTATGAGAGAAAGAATTCATATTTCTTCTTAAGATTGTACACCTGGAACAATACATCTTACTGTAATACTATGTGCGGGACTGGTTGAATTAAAACAGGGCGGTCAGACAGATACCAAGAATTACAGGTAGATATTGGACACACATAACATTATGTTCATATGCATCATTACACACAAATAAAGCTTGCTTAAACACACAATAAAATGGTCAGTATTTCCGTTATGGCATGTGAAGACACTTGAGAAACACAGGAATACATATCAAACATTTGAAGAGTTTTCTCTGAAATGTTCCATGTGTGTTAAGGTGTTGGAATGTTGGCTTGCAAAGGAGCTGGATGAGCTGCAGCTTTGGAGCCATAAAAGTTTATGACCAGGTTCGAGTTACAAGACACTATGGAGTGATTTCCTTTCAATGAATCTTTAGAATTCAAAACTATACTCTAGCAAACCAAACCTCTATCACACGTGCATATAGGAAGGTACACACATTATAAAGGAAAATAACAGATATTTCTCTTATTCTCAGTTATACACAAAAGGGTGTTTGTGTGTGTGTGCGGAATGCCATGAGGCCATAAAGTTGGGGGATACGAGTCACATGGGCGCTGGTAAATGGGTCCTCGTGGGGCAATTATTAACCAGCAAGGACACAAGACGATGTGTCTTCCCATATGATCACTTAACGCGAGAAGCAGATGTCGTTGTGGCTACATTCCCCCTTTTTGTTAAACGAAATTCGGGATGGAATTCGTTGAACAACAAATAGGCACAACGAGTGTCAGGGCGTTGTCGGTGACCGTGGAGATGCACATCACCGTGCTAGACTTCTCTGAGTGTGAGTCCTGCCTTGGCAGTCAGGAGTCGGGGGTGTTCTTTCTCCATGCGATGTCGGATGCCAGACCTGGTGAGTGTGGCTGCTTTCTCGCGAACCACTGCGGCCTGCATCCTGTTAGAGGCGATAGGGAGAGAGAGAGAGAGAGAGAGAAGGAGAAAAAAAAAAAAAAAAAATTTCCAGCGATGGAGGTCCTTAGTTGGTTTAGGACAGTCTTTTTGGTTCGCTGAGGTTGGTATGCCACATGCTTTGATGTCCCATGCATGGCTTTTTGGCACATGTGGCGTCATTGTTACGCCTGGCCCCCCCCCCTTGTGCTGTGTGGCTTTACGAGCTGTGGCGCTGTGATGGCAACAGGTGCACAATGCGTATTGAAGTCTTGTGAACGCAACATGTGCGTGGTGGCAGACAGCTGTCTGAGGCACTGGTTGTCAGTGAGCTCGGATGGCCTGTGAGGGTGGTGGAGGGGTAAGTGGTGGCATAGGAAAAGTCTGTTCATCAGAGGCCCGCATGACTTTCTTTGTACACAGCGGAGGTAGCGTTTTAGCGGCTCTGAGGCGTGCAGTGTAGTTGGTAAAGTTCGTTTGTGCTGTGTAATCACTGCAATGGTTAGGGTGGGTGGGTGGGTTGTCTGTATGTGGCGCAGACATTGGTTTGGTTACTCAACTGCAGGTCAGTCAGGACCTTGAAGCAGTAGGTGTCAGTGTTCGTTTTCTGTGTCTGTGTCAGACGTGGCTGCACTGTCTTCATCTGTGATGTAAGAAGACTCTGCCTCACCAGTGTTCTGGAGAGAGTGGTTACAGGTTCGACGGTCTGGGCTTGGAGTTCTGGACGGCGGGTGATGCTGGTTCCAGAATCTTTCTGAGCGGTCGGTCCGACGCTTTGGACGGGCACCGTCACAGTCGTGCCGCCACCTGCTGTCTGGTTCTGAGCGGTGCTCAGAGACGGAGTGAATTGTGTGTGTCTTTACCGTCTTTTCATCCATGGCCCTTTGCTTGGTGTAAGCCTTGTGGGCTAAGTCTCTGAGTTCTCGAGTAGACATGGTTCGTGGGCAGACGAGCACGCCGAGATGTTTACTCACGGTGCTATGCAGGTTCCGCAGAAACAAAGTTCTAAAGGTTATATCTTCTTCCATATCTGGTGTGTTGGTTGCTCCGAAGAACGTTTGTCGGAGTCGGTCATAATAGGAGTGTGGGTGTTCAAGTCGGGCCTGTTTCACGTCGAGGGCCGTGATAAACCCTTGGTCTGATTCTGGGTCAGAGAATTCGCGGATCAACGCTTGTCGCAGTTGCTTGTAATCTGCTTTGACAGGCTGTGGTTGGCGATCCAGAAAACTACGCACCTCTCTGCTTGAGGTGATTCTTACCAGGTACAATTTGTCCCAAGCTGTCGCGTTGGCGACAGTTTGCAGGTGAAAGTCAATGTCTTGAAGGTACGCATGAACACTGCAGTCTCCGGCAAACGTAGGAATGTTTCTGGCCATCTTGTTGAGGTTTGTTGGACGAGAGCTGTTGCTGGGGGCCCAATCCGTCTGGAGAGGATTCTGACCCTTTACAGCTCTTGGTGTTTGGCTGACAGGCGTGGTGTTGTGCAGTGGGCTTTCGCCCCCCTTTCCAGCTCTGGGTGTGTGGCTGAAAGGCGCAGACTCGCTGGAAGGGGGAAATGGTGTGAGATGTTCTTCCCCTTCCCGGTCGCGGTTGAAACTGTAAGCATGTCTCAGTTCTCTGCGAACCATGTCTAGTTCGTCTTCGAGATCGTGTCTCTGCTGAATGAGCTGATGGATTTTAGTCTCTGCTCTCTCAAGGAGAGCTTCAGCCCGTTGGAGCCTTTCGTTGAGTTCCTTCCGGGTGTTTTCCTCCGACTGCTGTCTTTGATCTGTGTGCAGACGAAGATCGTCCAGGGCTCTTTGAAGTCTTTCAACTTCCTGTTGTAGCGTTGTGTCCGTCTCGTCCTCTTCCTCGGTCAGGAAGATTAGCTGGTCTAGCCGACTCTGTGTGTGGGCTCGGTCCTTCCGGGCTTCTGTGGCCTGGAGCTGTAGTGCGGCTGCCTTCTCTTCCATATCGAGGCTGAGCCTTTCGCTGGCCCAGGCCTTGGTGACGAGGTTGGGTGCGATTTTCCGAAGATTTTGGCCAGCTGCTCGTGGTCGTACTTCTGGGTTAGCTCGACATCTCTGCTTACTGTGGTGAGAGAAGCACAGCACACACAAAAAGAGACACAATGCAAGTTTGTTTTAGGGTTAATGAGCTATACTCATACGGGCTATGCCGTTTATGAGAATTTCGGGGCTAACTGATGCCGACAGTTAGCTGAGCCAATTTCGTGGGTATGGATGAAACCCACAATAGAAATTTGGACAGGCGGTAGCCTGGGGGGGTCGTCTAGCGACGCCCGCTTTGATCGTCACTCTATTATTCAGCTTTTCCTGGGGTCTCTCTTAGGTTCTGTGTCTAAGTGAAATGAAAGGAACAAATCACACAGAGTGGAGAAAGAGACAAGGTTGAAGGTAGGGAAGATCAGAGGGAAACACAACACAAGGAAGTGAATTGGTCTGCAATGAAATGTCGCAAACAATAACACGGGGAGCGTTATTTAAGGAAAATAAATCAAATAAGATAAAAATAAAATAAAAATAAAGAGGCCTAAGCCTTATTAACACTGCGAGAGTTCCTGATCGGGCCAGGAGATGCGTGGGTTATCGGGACAGGACCTCGAAAGAAGGTGTGTCTTAGAGAGAGAAAGGTGGGTCTAAGCACTTAAAATACCCCGAAGGAATAGCTAGTATTCTGTGGTTCATAATAAGTGGATGGGTTCTATCAAATTTTAGTTTACCTGGGGTGAATAGAGGTCATCCAGGCGGAAACCAGCGGGCGCGGTCAGACCCTCCGACGGTTCCAACACCAGACAGAGCGCAGTGTCAGTAACGCCGGACAGATGATCCCCGCCCACTGGAAACCACCAGGGATGACTTTCGGATCACCACAGTGCACTGACTGAGTCCTGCCAATAGATACACAATGAGGGATTAAAATGTTAGACTTAAAGTAAATTAAGGCTTTCTGGTTTCATCAAATTGAGTAAATATGTATGCAGGAGTCAGAGGCAAAGGCTTTACTAAAATAATGATACAACAAAAAGGAAATTACGATAATTGGTTGTAATTATCAGAATAACCTACCCCCCCCCCCTTGGAGAGACTGGAGAAAGAGGGAAGAGAAAAATAATTATCAATGAAATAAAATTTGAATAAACAACACAGGTTTGAGACGCAGGCAGAGGAAAAGGCCCCGGCAGTGGGTTTGTGCCACAAGGGTGAGGGCCGTGTTTCCTCTCAGTGGTCCACCTGGTTGAATAGACACAATTTGAAAAATGCAAACTTGTTTAAATTAAAATTCAAATAAGCATGCAAGGAGAGGTCCAAAATAATAATAATAAGGAAGGAAAGAAAATTAGAATGATAACAGTGATGTATCAATACTAAAAATAATCAAAACTGAAATTCAGAATGACTTCCTATAATCCTCACAATAACACTGAGGTTATTAGTATGGATCATAAAAATAATCAAACGAAAAGGGGAGCAAGGAGACACTTCAATTGCAGACTGGGGGTTAAACAGATATTGATAAGTCGACCCAAGATCGCCACACGGTGGCGTGCTTCTTCCTAGGTGGACCTATCAATGAACTGAGTGAATCGAATCTAAGTTTTTAATTCGAAAAGTTTTCCTTTTTTTTTTCGAACTTAACTTAAAGTGTGACCGTCGAAAACAGAAAAAGGAATTGTCTAACTCCAAATAATATCAGCATAAGCTAAGCTTGAATGCAGTTAAGTATTTGAGAGAGAAAAATGAATGCAGAGAGAAAAAGAAATTGAAAGCAAGTATTATCTTAGAACGCCACGAGATGGCGTAGTTGCGCTCGCGCAGGCTGACGTCAGTGGGAGGCGACGCTCACGCAGGATGACGTCGGTTGGGGGCGCGTAATTTGAGAACTGCCCCAGACTTAGAGGCTGCCCTCTAGTGTCGGTCAGTGGCGTAATTCAGCAGATTTTTTTTTTTTGGAATCACGTGGTGTTTTGCGCTTCTGTTGCATGCGGAAGACTGACGCGAGTTTCACAACATGTGACTAACAGGAATTACACATTATGCATTACACATTGAGACGGTTTTAGAATAAGAACAGGGATTATCATCTTTTCTTAATTCATAAAACTGGTCTCCAATTTACACATTATATATTATACACATGAGACGGTTTAAAGAAGGAGAACAGGGATTATCATCCGTTTTCTTAATTCATAAAACTGGCCTCCAATTACATATTATACATGGTTTACAATAACAACAGGTATTAAAACTTCGTGTTTTAATCACTAGAAACTGTGAGCAAACAGGCGTTGAACATCTATTTACTTAAGCTGTGAGCACACCAGGCATCAGAACAGCTGTGAGCAGGACTTATCATCTGCTCATCTCCCATAAGCATTAATCAAAATAGCACTTTTATGATTTTTGCGTAGGTTTACGAAATTGGATCGCGAGGCCAATTTCTGACCAGGAGTTTACCGTTAACGTATTAATAAGGCCTATTACGACTGAAAAACTATCAGATTTACGTCTTCGTCCTAAAAGAGATCCTTCGTCTTCATTTAGTCGGTTTAAATCATGTTACATGTATCAACTGCAAAGAGTTTTGTTTCGTCTTTACAGAGACAGATGTAATGTCATGAACTGCAGTTTTAGCAGAGCTGGGCTGGCTTTGTGCCCGCCATCAGCTGGGTGAGTTCGCCTTGGCGACTTTTCTCACAATTCAAAACGCGCGTATAGCCTACAATTATTAATACCAATAATACACATTCAACTGAAACTGAATTTGCCCACAAAAATGAAGTTTGAAACTGCTCGAAATATCTCCACCAAAAATGTAAGAATAACGACTCGGGGTAAATATGAATTAGCTCAAGAATATGGGGAATCTTGGGATATTAATATCTGTGACTCATGGTCATAATTCATAAGTCGCATGTACATTTATTATTTTTTTATTATAGGAAATGCCTCGTTCTGTAACTGGTCTTACCAACCTTTAACTCGGCCAGCGAGTAGATGTAAGGTCAGTACAGTTAAGAAGGGGTATTCACAAACTCCACTAAAGTTTAGGTTCTGGCCAAGAACATTAAACTTTATTGAGTTTATTAATTAAAACTACTGAATGTAGTCTAATATTATAGAGCCTGTAGCTTTATAGATCTTTTGTTTCATTGACTTTATAAAAAGTGGGTTTTCAAACACAGAGACAGTTAAAAGTATAAATGGGTTTATTAATAAAATGGCACACGCTAGAGATTATAAACTACAAATATAAACGTACGTAAAAATGCAAACAAACACATAAACATTTAAACAAACATGACGTGATCGGAATGAAAATGGAATGAAAGAAAGAAAGATATAGAGGGAAGATAGAGGGTAACCTTAAATCACAGACCTAAGACCTAGACACCTGGAACAGCTTTTATAGGAATCAATATACTTGCGAGATGTGGTACTCTTTCAGTGTGATGCTGAAAAGGGGACGCGCGTGCGCGTGTCCGGCTGGTTTGCGTCTAGCTTCTTCTTCTGGGTCGTTTCGAAAAACGATGTAAAGGCTCACTTGAATTTAACGTTACCGGAAAAGTTCAGATTCGTCTCCCGGGATGGGAGAGGCTGGAAATCTTAGTTGCAACGAACGGGAGCTACGACTCGAACATGTGTTGGTCCGAGGAGAAGGCCAGGGCCTCCTTCAGATGTTCCTTGGAGAAACGCTGCGCCGAGGAAGAGGGTCCAGAGAAGTTGGATGAGTTGAGTTGGAAGAGAGAGAGAAGAGAAGAGAAGAGAGCGAGATGAGGGGGTTTCTGCCTTTTAACAAACATCTGTTTACGCCTTCTCTTGGAACGACAGCGAATCAGATTGTCTTTTCTGAAGCGGGAAAATTCTCTTTGTGTGAAGAAGAAAACGCCTACTTTCACCATATGTCTTATGAGAGAAAGAATTCATATTTCTTCTTAAGATTGTACACCTGGAACAATACATCTTACTGTAATACTATGTGCGGGACTGGTTGAATTAAAACAGGGCGGTCAGACAGATACCAAGAATTACAGGTAGATATTGGACACACATAACATTATGTTCATATGCATCATTACACACAAATAAAGCTTGCTTAAACACACAATAAAATGGTCAGTATTTCCGTTATGGCATGTGAAGACACTTGAGAAACACAGGAATACATATCAAACATTTGAAGAGTTTTCTCTGAAATGTTCCATGTGTGTTAAGGTGTTGGAATGTTGGCTTGCAAAGGAGCTGGATGAGCTGCAGCTTTGGAGCCATAAAAGTTTATGACCAGGTTCGAGTTACAAGACACTATGGAGTGATTTCCTTTCAATGAATCTTTAGAATTCAAAACTATACTCTAGCAAACCAAACCTCTATCACACGTGCATATAGGAAGGTACACACATTATAAAGGAAAATAACAGATATTTCTCTTATTCTCAGTTATACACAAAAGGGTGTTTGTGTGTGTGTGCGGAATGCCATGAGGCCATAAAGTTGGGGGATACGAGTCACATGGGCGCTGGTAAATGGGTCCTCGTGGGGCAATTATTAACCAGCAAGGACACAAGACGATGTGTCTTCCCATATGATCACTTAACGCGAGAAGCAGATGTCGTTGTGGCTACACTGTCCTGAAAAGGAGAAGAGACGTAGAATAATAGAAAGTCTGAGGGGTCCTGCACTAGAAATTGTTAGGTCCTTGCGGTTTAGCAACCCTGAAGTTGACTCAGCTGATTATATTTCTGCTGTTGATAGGGCTTTTGGATCTCCAGAAACTGGAGAAGATTTGTATTTTGCATATCGTCTCATTCAGCAAAAATCTGGAGAGTTGTTGTCTGACTATGTACAGAGGCTTGAACCTTTTCTGACTAAGGTTGTCCGGAAGGGGGGTGTAAGTGCTCGGGATATGGATAGAGTGAGAATTGAGCAATTGTTGCGAGGAGCAGTCGGGGCTGACATTATGCTTTTGCAGTTACGTCTCAAAGAGAAAAAAACAAACCCTCCTACCTTTCTTGAATTGCTCAGTCAAATTAGGGTTGAGGAGGAATATGAACGGTCTCGACGCAAAGTCCATGCAAGGGTTCGGAGTGTTGGAGCACAGGATTGTGTCTCTGCAACTGATTTAGATTTACAAGAGCTTAGAGCCGATGTGAGGGCTCTGCAAGCCAAAATGTCTGAATTGAAAATGAAGTCCAGCTCAGTCAGTAAAGAAGGTGCTAACACAAATGTATTGGTTAGGCCGTGTACATCAGATGATAAAGCAAACGAAGCCTCTGCTTTACAGAAAAAAGTTGATAGACTAAGTCAGAAAGTGAAGACATTGGAAAGTAGAGAGCCAGCTCAACCTGCTACCGCTACTGCTGTGAAAGTAAGAGTGAGTGATTGTGGCAGTAAGAAACCTCATCCCCAAGAGAATGATGATTTTTTTTTGTTACCGTTGTGGGGAGGATGGTCACATCTCAACTAAATGCACTGCCACACAGAATGAAAGGAAGGTAATCCGGAAGCTTATAGCTTCCCTTCGGAAAGCTAAAGAGAAACAAAGTACTACTGATGATAGTCCTGACAAGGAGACAACACACTGCTCTTTTAACCCTCTGAGGTCTGAGGGGTTTTTGGTGTCCTTGAGATGTTCTGACATGCCCTGACATTTGTGCTTTTTTCAGTTGCTTATAAACATATTAATGGCAAAGGTATAATTACACTCTATTTAGCACAAACAGGGCTACCATAATATGTGAGCAACAAGAATGTACATGTCTGCATTTTTGAGAGAATAATGTTTATGCGTGGTTATTGAAAAAACTAAAAACTAAAGTTTCTGAAATAAGGCCATAAAACACATACTAAATATGTGCCAATAAGACTTTTGTCTAATAGATGTCATTGCCTAGTGTTTTTTCTTCAAAATGATGTGAAAATCATCCTGCCCTTATCATTCACATAACACAATACATTGATTTGAATTTTGCAAAGCACTTTCTGTTTGGAAAGGCAATATGCGGAGTGGGCGTCAACGATCATGCATATTTAGTGGTTCACACCTTAGGAGACAATGGGGCCTGCATACTTAATTAGCTATTCATTCAGGTGAGTCACTGAGCCACAAGAATGCAAGAGCAACAGTTGGAAGCATCTCAATTCTTTTTTATTTTTCCACATATTGTGCTTGCAATTTGGCCTATAATATCCAAGGAAAACATGTCTAGTAATTGTGCAGTTAATTCTCATACTGTATTTTCAGTTTTGGAATATTTATCCTCTCCCCAAATTTGTCACTAATAAAACACAATAAAAATTATTTAAAGAAAAGGCTTATATTTACCTTTTAATAGTTTGTTTACATCTACCTTGTAAATATATTTTTTTATTAAAAAGGTTACAATTACAACAACAATTCAAGTGTAATCTTTCTTTGTAAAAACTAAAGTATACATTTTATCATACATATTTCAAAGTTAAGGATTTGATTGATTATTTGATTACTTTATTTTTGACAAAACATACTATATTTAACATGAGCAAATATTGGCAAACAAAAGCTTATTTGAGTTGGCAGATATTTTACAGTAAAAATGTATAATCTATCCAAAACTAATCAACGAAATGTTGTCTTTCATATGTCTGTAACATAGGTCTTTCATTTTTATTATAAGAAATATAAATGTTAATTTGCAGTTTAATACGTTGCTTATACAAATACATTTTATTTCAACATTTCAGTCGATTTTTACTCAGTATAGCAATACAGTTTGCTAAAACCGAAACATTCATTCACAAACAGAAACGCCTGACTGTAACGTTGTTTTTATGAAATATTAGGGCATATAAATGTTAATTTTCAGTTTACTCATCTCAGTATAGCAATACAGTTTGCTAAAACATCATCATTCATTCACACAGAGACGCAATTTAAATTTAAACTGTCTTTTTGCGAGCTGTGATAAACAGCGCGCATCTCTGCGGCTGCCGTTCATTCATTCACAGAAACGCGATTAACTTGAGAAGGAAAAAAAACTTACTACATATTCGGATCCTCTCTCCTGCAATACCCGCACTCTGAGGTAGATTTTCCGTTATTATTATTCCTCACAGCGCTGCCAGATGGTGTAAACACGTAGGCTACAATGATATGATTAAACTTGTGTTTCCTCGAGCTGATATGGGGGGCGTTCACAGGTTTGCCTCAGTAATTTGCGTTTGAATAGCGCGCGCTCTCCGTGGGCGGAGTCACATTACCTTTGAATGAGCTCTAATGAGCTCGACTGGAATCACTCTCTTTTAACACAGATTTCACAAGATGAGAATATTTTCTTTTTATATAAATTACCTCATTTTAAAGAAGAGAATTCAAGCTTCATGCCTGTGTGACTGTATGCCTGTTTGACTCAGTATTCGCTGAGTTATTGTTCATTTTCGGACGCGTTTCAGAATGGTCTTCACTGACAGAGAGAAGGCAGAACTCGCATCACGTTTATTTTTCTTTATTTGGCAAAAAGCACAACAGTTTGTTTTTATTGTGAGTATACACAAAAATAATACACATTTAACAGAATCGATTGATGTATGAAACTTGCTTGTAATATCAAAGTCAACAGAGCAAAATTAATTTCTTTTGAACTGAACTGAAAAAAATCCAGCAAAACGCGCGGGCGCGTTTGTCGACCTCAGAGGGTTAAAACACAGATGGTCCAGAATATAGCATCAGTTGCAATTCCGGCTGGGTTGGTGGGACCAGTTTCTACGGTGACATTGAAGGTAAATGGTCAATCTTGCACTGCACTGTTGGATAGTGGGTCACAAGTGACCATTATATTTGAGAAATGGTACCAGAAACATCTGTCTCATATCCCTATTCATCCAGTGTCCGGATTGGCTATTTGGGGACTTAGTGACGAAAGTTACCCCTACCAAGGTTACGTAGTGGTGGATGTTCAATTTCCTAGAGAATTGACTGGCACTCTAGAAACCTTGTCAGTGCTGGCTCTAGTGTGCCCTGGACCAAATTCTCCTGATCAGACTCCTGTAATATTGGGGACTAACGCCAGTTTGTTCCAAAGACTGTTTGCTCTTTGTGACAAAGAGAAGGGTAGCAATCTGGTTTGTGTTTTCAATATAAAAAGCTTTCTACCAGATAGCCTGTCTGAGTCTACTGCGGTCAAGGTGAGTCAGGTTGGTGAGGATGACGTTGTGGGTCGGCTGAAATGGAAAGGACCTGGCTCAGTAATCATTCCACCAGAAGACATTTGTTGTGTCAGTTGTCAAGCAGAATTTTCTCAACCAGTGACAAAGGGCATAGTTCTGGTGGAGGCTGATGATTTAAACCCACTACCTCAAGGGTTGATGGTTCAACCTATGGTGGCTTTAGCTTCAGCTGTAAATGGAGAGAGTTTCTCTGTGCTTTTACAGAATGAGACCAAGCGAGAGGTTATCATACCTGAAGGTGCTTTGCTTGGGAATGTGCAAGTCGCGGACATGGCTGTTCCACCGATGAGAGAGAGTTAGTCTGAGGAGATAGATCCAAGCCTTATTGATTTTGGGGATTCTCCCATTCCTGTGGAATGGAAAGAGAGGCTTAGACAGAAATTGGTGCAGAAACGCAATGTTTTCTCCGTACACGAGTGGGAAGTGGGACTAGCCAAGGGGGTGGAGCATTGTATCCGATTGTCGGACACTCTGCCTTTCCGTGAAAGATCAAGGAGGATAGCTCCTGCAGATATAGAGGATGTACGTAGACATTTGAAGGATTTGCTAGAGACAGGGATAATCAAGGAGTCGAGGAGCCCGTATGCTTCTCCTATAGTAATTGTTAGGAAGAAGAATGGCAAAATCCGTATGTGTATAGACTACAGAACCCTCAACAGCAAGACTGTACCCGATCAATATACCACCCCTCGGATTGATGATGCTCTAGATTGTTTGGCTGGAAGCCGCTGGTTCTCTGTATTAGACCTTCGAAATGGGTATTACCAAATACCCATGTCTGAATCAGACAAAGAGAAAATAGCCTTTATCTGCCCGTTAGGGTTTTATCAATTTGAGAGAATGCCGCAGGGGGTTACGGGGGCCCCTGCGACATTTCAACGTCTCATGGAAAAGGCTGTAGGAGATATGAACTTGCTTCAGGTACTAGTATATCTTGATGACCTTATTGTGTTTGGAGGTACATTGGAGGAACATGAGGAAAGACTCCTAAAGGTGTTGGATCGCCTTGAGGAGGTAGGTCTCAAGGTTTCATTGGACAAGTGTCAGATATGTCGGGACAAGGTCAAATATGTCGGTCATATAGTCTCAGCGGATGGAGTATCAACTGACCCAGATAAAACCGAAGCAGTTGCTAAATGGTCGCAGCCAACTGATCTGAAGTCTCTCCGGTCTTTCCTGGGTTTCTGTGGCTATTATAGGAGGTTTGTTGCAAACTACTCTGCTATAGTTAAGCCTTTGACTGAGCTTACCAAGGGGTATCCTCCGGTTAGGAAAGGGAAAAAGCAGAAATCTCTCTCTGATCAAACTTACCATAATGAGTCAGAACCATTTGGTCTTAGGTGGACTGATTCCTGCACTGAAGCCTTCCATAAGATCATTGACTGTTTGACTCATGCTCCTGTATTAGCATTCGCTGATCCAACGAGGCCATATGTTTTGCACGTGGATGCCAGCCTGAAGGGGCTGGGGGCTGTGTTGAATCAAGTGTATCCTGAGGGGCTACGTCCCGTTGCATTCGCTAGCCGAGGGCTCAATGCTGCCGAACAGAGGTATCATATTCACCAGCTTGAATTTCTCTCCCTTAAGTGGGCGGTGGTGGAGAAATTTCACGACTATTTGTATGGTGTGAAATTTACTGTTGTGACGGATAACAATCCGCTTACTTATGTGTTGACCACTGGAAAGCTCAATGCCACTGGGCATAGATGGCTTGCTGCCTTGGCGACTTATGATTTTGAGGTTAAGTATCGTCCTGGTCATACAAACATTGATGCGGATCTACTATCAAGGCGCTGGAATGACTCACATACTGATATGTGGAAACATCTTTCAGAGGTTGATGTGAAAGGAATATGCAATTGTATCCATTTGAGAAACTCAGCCAATGCAGAGCGACTAGTTGATGGGTTGGGGGTGCCTGCTGAAGGTATTCCTAAGCTATACGTTTTTGCAACTAATCTTGGAATGGGGCAGTTGGAACAATTCACTAGAGGTGATTTGAGGAAGGGTCAAGACATGGATGATGTCACAGGAGTGGTTAAGAAGTTTGTGAGTGCAGATTTGTGGCCATCGGATTTGAGTCAGTATCCCCAAGAGGTTATGTTAATGAAGTGTGAGAGTGAGAAGCTGAAAATCAAGGATGGATTATTGCACAGAGTTGTGAAGGATGTATCAGGAAATGAAACATTTCAATTAGTGTTACCTGACAAGTTCCGGTTACAAGTGATTAAAGCTTTACATGATGATTTGGGCCATTTGGGAGTGGAACGCACGACGAGTCTGATTAGGGACAGGTTCTACTGGCCACGAATGGCACAGATGATAGAAAACTATGTGAAAAATTGTGGCAATTGTGTTTCATGGAAGACTACTCGTACCAGGGCAGCTCCGTTGCATCAGATAACTTCTGGGGGTCCTATGGAGTTGGTGTGCATTGATTTTCTGACACTGGAGACTGATACAGCAGGGTTCAGTAATATACTGGTTGTCACAGATCACTTTAGTAGATATGCACAAGCATATCCTACCAAAGATCAAAAAGCAGTCACTGTTGCTAAGGTGTTGGTCGAGAAGTTTTTTGTCCATTATGGATTACCCGCCCGAATCCATTCGGATCAGGGTCGGGATTTTGAAGGAAGAGTGATCCAAGAACTCTTGAAGAGTTTAGGGATTCGTAAATCCCGAACAACACCCTATCACCCCCAGGGTGATCCACAGCCAGAACGTTTCAATAGAACGTTGCTGTCAATGTTAGGAACTTTGAACACTACACAAAAACGTCGTTATGGAGTCGTTATGTGAGTCAACTTGTACATGCGTACAATAGTACGAAGAGTGACGCCACCGGATATTCACCGTATTACCTCATGTTTGGTAGGAAGGCTAGGCTACCGGCGGATATTTGTTTTGAGACAGAGGAAGAGAGAGTCAGTTATTCTCAATATGTAGAAGGACTGAAAAGAGATTTGAAACGAGCCTATCATCTAGCTGAAGAAACAGCAACTAAAGTGCACATGAGAAACAAAAAAGCTTACGATAAAGTCGTAAGACACCAGACGTTGGCTAAAGGTGACAGAGTGTTAGTGGAGAATCTTGGTCTTCGTGGAAAGCATAAACTGCAAAGTAGATGGAATCAATTGCCATATGTGGTGATGAATAAATACCAAGATTTGCCTGTATACACTGTCAAGCCAGAGAGTGGCATGGGTCGTTCAAGAGTCCTTCACAGAGATCACTTACTGCCGATTGGGCAGACGGTTAGGATCTCCCCAGAGGAAGACCCACTGTCTTCCATGAATAGGCCTATGACCCGACAACAGAGAGGTACCCGTTATGATGGCAGTCATAACATGCATTTTTCTGTATCACAGAGTCTAAGAGATGATGAAGCGAATAGTGAGACAGAAAATGAGTTTGAAACATGTTGTCATGAAAAAGAGTGTCATGAGACTCTTGAAAAGCAAATTCCTGAAACAAATGAGAACAAGACTTTTGAAGAAGAACTTGGAGAAATTCATACCACAGACGATACTGTAGGTTTGTGCAATGGTGTAGAAGGTTTTCAGGATGTGGAAAAAATAGGTGGGCATGAGAGAAGCCCAGAACCCCCACAGTTAGAAAGAGATGGTTCAATGAATGATGTAGAAGAACAAATTGAGGTGAATTTCCCTAGAAGATCTCAAAGGAAAGTGAAACCTGTCCTCAAACTTACTTACGATGAGTTGGGGAATACTACAGATCATCCCTTGACTATTGTTCATAGGGGAATAGTAATTAAAATAGGTTGAATTCCCATCTAATAGGTGTTAGGTCTCATGGGGCATGAGGACCATTTAAAGGGCGGGAGAGTGTAGCCCAAGTGGGAATCTGTTAGAGGTTTTAGATCTAAATAGTTTTCTACAAAGTTGTATACAAAAATGTATAAAGTTTGGTTTAAATGTACTGTGGAAAAATGTGTTTAGAGATAACCTAACTGTTAGGGCCTGTTATTTTTCTTTCTTTATAATGTGATTGGGTACTCTGTGAATAATAACCTATCAGGTATGAGGATATGAGGAGGGGCGGGACGAGAAGCGGGAGGAGAGGCAGAGAATGCACGAGATAGAAAGGAAGACAGATGTGGGATGTCGGCGAGACAACTCTCTGGAAAGTGTGAATTGTGTGTAAAAATGTATGCATTGTAGTTCATCTCAAGGATATTAGAGTGGACTTTGAACTGAGTTACTGCTGGCTAAGCGTGACAGCGAAGTTCGAGTTTGTTTAAAAGTGCGTCACAGACATACACGGACGAACCACTGGCGGCGAGCCAGTACATTCGGAGTGAACGGTCTATGGTCGCGTTCGTTGTGAAGGAGAACGACAACGGATGTTATTTCGGAGACTTTGGTGACTGGAGTCCCGTGCACTGCTGAACGGAGCGAGATACCGCGTTGGAAAGCGTCCGAGCCGCTGGATGAATGGCGCACTACTGACGGCTGTTGAGTGCGCGTCTCGCGACGGTGAGATGGATTCCGGTTAGGAGCCCGATGGACTGTGACCGATCGTGATTTAATAGATCCAAATCTTCAGCAAAGGTACCTATTTTGTTTTATTTTATTTGTGGCTCAATTGAGTGAAGCGGCCGTGTGTTTTTGGCTTCTACGAACCCAAGCAGCGGAACAGGCCTGCAACAGAAACTAAGGGGTATTTAAAGTATTATTTGCCGGCTTAGGAGGTTATTCTATTTGTTTGAAAACTTTTATTTGTCTCTTTGATTTTATTGATTGTTGATTCACATGTGAATTTCATTTGAAAGAGAAAAGGACACACACTTTGTATCTTGACAAAAGCTTTATTGAAAAGGATAACACAGTATCAAAGATATTTTTGTTTACTCCGTATTGATAGATAATTTATTTTAATTAATTAAATTTTATTTGGAGTTAATTCTTTGTATTGTGGTGAATTACATTTAATTTTCCCTTTGGTTTAATAGATAGCAGCACAAATTAAACTAAACCCATCATACTAAAGAACTTGGGCGTCACCCATTAAAATTCCCATTGACAGGAAGGGGGCGTTACATCCATCTTAGTACTATTCATAAAATTAATCACTACAGCTTTGTTCCAGTAGTGATTAATTTTATGAATAGTACTAAGATGGAGTAAATTGTTTTAGTGTGATTTTAGTGTCTTGTTCTGTTTGTATGGTGTTTATCGTTTATATGTTTGAGAAACTGCCTAAACTTGTTCTCTGGAACTTAATTTACCTACGGGTACAAATAAAGGAACTCTGACTCTGACTCTGACTCTGACCTTCTCTCTGGGCCTCGAGTTATTTCACGTAGTGTTTTAACGCAGCGCGTCTGTGTTATACGCCACACGCCTCTCACACATGACCAGCGTCGGCCAATACTATAGTGAGCCTACGTGGTGACGTGCAACACAGACGCGCTGCGCTTAAACACTATGTGAAATAACTCGAGGCCCAGAGAGAAGGAAATGAATAGTGGAATAAAGTCGTTATTTTTGTGTTTTTTTGCGCACAAAAAGTATTCTCATCGCTTTATAAACTTAAGATTGAGCCACTGTAGTCACTTGGACTATATTAACGATCTCTTTAATAACTTTTCTGGGCCAGCAAGTTTCAGTCCCTTAGAAGCCTATGGAGGAGTGAGACAGCTCTCAGATTTAATCAAAAATATCTTAATTTGTGTTCCGAAGATGAACGAAGGTCTTACGGGGTTGGAACAACATGAGGGTGAGTAATTACTGACAGAATTTTCATTTTTGGGTGAACTAACCCTTTAACCCTGTTTTCTTGTAGGTACTAATTCTCTAGTATCCACTAAAGGCAGCATAAGGTGGTAAGGTAGGATAGGACCCTATCTGATAAGGAAATGTAGGTGGGACATGAGCCACACATACTGGCCCCTGTACCGCAGAGTAATATGGTAACTGCTGTGTCTGCCTAAATTGAGCAGTCCCTATCTCAGGCAGTTCATAATTGGGCTGACCCAATGAGGGGTAAGTGAAGACCCGTGTGGGTTTTCTTTCTCTGCTGGATATTCTCACATATCCATCTCCTGCAGCTTTTCCCATTGGACTAACTATTTGTCTTTCTTCCTCCACAGGTACCATCTCTACCAGCTGATCATTCATCCCCTCAGATTCTGGTGCAGCAGATAAGTCAGTCAATGAGTGAGTTGCCACTGGCTCAGGTAAGTATTCTTCCTCTACTCCTAGAGTAATCTCTCCATGCCTCGCAGGTCCATCCTCACTATTTCTCCATCTCCAATCTCCTCTTTTGTAAGTGTCAGGTATAGTCCTTCTCTGCTTAGATCTCTGCTGTTCAGAGGAGCACAACCAGTAGTAAGCTCTTGGAGCGTCACTGTCATCTGAACATTAATCACTTTGAATTTGCTTCTTCAGGCTCTCTTGCTGATTTTAACTATCTTTGTTTCCTTCCCTTAGGTCTGCATGACTCATCAGCTCCCAGAGGTGGCGGGTCTACAGGTAGGTCATTAACCAGGTGAAGCAGGTTCCAATGCAAGGTACGTATAATTGCTGGATTTTGGCCTCCACTGGACTTAGGGTACACTTGAGAGACTGGTCCATCTATTATTCTTTCTTTGACCACGTCCACTGTTCTCTCCCAGTATGATCTTAGCTTTCCAGGCCTGCCCTGTTTACTTAGGTTACGAACCAGAACTCAATCTCCTGGTTGGAGCACAACACCTCGAAGGTGCTAGTCATAGTATTTCTTGTTCCGTGCGCTCGCTTGTTTACTGTTGTCCGTGGCTAGTTTATAAGCATCAGCCATCCGTTGTGCCCACTTCTCTACATAATCTCGAGGTGAGTTTTGGTCATCCTCTGATCTTAGACCAAACAACAAGTCGACGGGCAAGTGAGGGTGACGTCCATACAGGAGGAAGAATGGAGAGAACCCTGTCGCTTCATGCTTAGTGCAATTAAAAGTGTGCACTACCTTCGGGAGGTGGTCTTTCCATCTATCCTTTTCCTTCTCCTCCAGCGTCCTCAACATTTGTAGCAGAGTGCGATTGAAACGTTCCACTGGGTTTGCTTGGGGGTGATAAGGTGTTGTTCTGGAGTTACTGATACCTGTTAACTGCTGCAAAGTCAAGAAGACATGGTTCTCGAATTCATGGCCTTGGTCGTGATGGAGCCGGCAAGGATAGCCAAATCTTGGGATATAGTCGTTAAATACCCTCTCAGCCGTTGTCCTTCCAGACTTGTCTCTTGTCGGGTACGCCTAGGCAAATCTGGTAAAAAGGTCCACCAGCACCAGAATATATTCATATCCGCCCCGACTCTGCTCCAAGTGCAGATAATCGATGGACACCAGGTCCAGTGGACAACTTGAGGTAAGACTTTCCATCGGAGCCTTGATCCGCACCACAGGTTTCTTTTGCTTCACGCATCGGCACTGCTGGGTGACATAGTGCTCGATCTCCTTCTCCATAAAAAGCCAGTAGAATCTGCTCCTTGCTAAGTCTAGAATTCGTTCCGTCTCTACATGACCCATGTCGCTGTGCAACTGTTTCAAGGCCAACTGCTTAAACTTAGCTGGAAGAAGAAGTTGAAATCTGTAATTGGTTTTACGATTGAGCAGGTCCTCTTCAAGATCCAGTTTTCTCCACTCATACAACAGTCTCTTTAGGCCTCCTTTAGTGTTTTCATAATTTCAGATGTCAGTTCTCCACCACTCTCCTTTAATTCTATCACCTTGCCGACAACGCGATCTTCCCTCTGGGCGGCTTTCATCTCAGAGCGGTCAAGTGTCATCAGACTCTCTCCAAACTGGCACTCTGCATTCTCTTGACGCCGCAACCCAGGCAACATCATTCTCTTGGTCAGTCTGACTTCCTTCCCACTGACCACCTCCTCTGAGAGAACTTTGGTACATGCGGTCATAAACTTAGTGATATCGAGGGGACAACGAGAGAGCATGTCCGCGTCCGCATTCATTTTGCCTGGTCTGTAGCGAATGTCAAATCTGAGGTCTGCCAATTCTCCCACCCAACTATGTCTAACAGTGTTGAGTTTGAACCCCAATGAGTCTCTCCAACACACCTTAGTGCACACTCATCCACTCTACTTTCACGCGGGATGGTAACTGGTTCCCTCTTTTCTCAGTTTTACCTGACTTATTCTGCTCCCCAGAGGCTACTGATCCCCAAGACTGGAGGAGTTCATACAGTGGCTTAGCGATTCGTGAAAAGTCCTGGATGAAGGTGCGGTAGTAACTGAGGAACCCCAACAATTGCTGCAACTCCCCGGCAGTGGTGGGCTTTTGGTCTTTCAGGGAGAGGACTGCTTCTAGGTCTTTTGGGTCGATGCGGACACCATCCTCCGAAACTAGTCTTCCCACATATCTGACCTCTCTCTTGAAGAGTTCACATTTTGCTGGCCTCAACTTTACTCCATGATGCAGCAGTACTCTGAGGACTCTCCTTAGCCCCTGAAAATGGTCACTGAATGTTTTACCAAAGCAAAGTAAGTCGTCGAGATACGGGATACATAATTCATCTCTCAGCGAGTCCAGCCTCCCCTCTACACTCCTCTGGAATGCCGCTGGTGCATTAGCCAATTCGAAGGGTATGCGCATCCACTCATATAGCCCCCAAGGGGTTGTGAATGCCGAAAGGTGACAATATCTCTCCACCATGAATCCCTGATGGTAGGCCTTTCCCTGTTCCAGGATAGAAAACCATCGGCACCCACCTGGGAGGGTGTCAATGAGGTCCTGGATCCGGGGAAGTGGATGTCGGTCTGGGACTGTCTTCTGGTTTAACAACCTGTAGTCTATGCACAGTCTCAGCGTGCCATCTTTCTTCAGAGCGCACACCACCGGGGCTGCATATGGAGACATCGACTTGACCACCCAACCTTGAGCTAGTAAGTCCTGAACGTATTCCTTCACCTCCTTATATAGGGGTTTTGGGATGGAGGCATAAGCTCGCTGAACAGGGATGTCGTCCTTCAGGTTAATCGTCATCTGTAAGCTTGGGATACACCTAATATCATCATCTCCGCGAGCAAGCACGTTGGATTCTTCATAAAGCATGTCTTTGACTTATTTCTGCTGTTCTTCTCCGGCTTACATTGACCGGAGGATGCCACAAGCTGTCTGCCCTGCGGACGTCCTCATGTTCTTGGGAACCTGGTTCTTCTACATGACTCACTGGTAAGTCACCTCTGTTTACCAAGTCTTGCTGCTTCGTTTCGGTAATGCTTGATATTGGCTGAATACTTCCTAGAGGTGTACGTCGTCTGATAGTGACTTCACAAGAAGTATGGTTTCCCAGGGGAATCCTAACATAGTCCCCTGTCCCCTCTAATTTCATCAGACCTTCTCCAACATTTAGTTGAGTTAACGATGCACTCTCTTTACTGGACTCGAACAGTACTACTGGATCAGAGCATTCCAAGCCACCTGATCGGGTGGTACAACAACTTCTCTAGGGCCGACTGTGACAATAGGTCCACATGGGGTTGTTCCTGAATGAAGCTCACTATCGCGTTGGCTTGTTCACCTTTGATGTCCAGGGCCATCTTTAGGAGTTCTGCAAAAGCACATAGGCCCTGCTCAGTGTCCTTCTTTCCTCTTATTATCTCCGCGACCACATTAAACCCCAGCAATGGCCACTCTAATGGCATCTTCCCCATGAGCACTTGAATAGCCAAACTTGGATCATCATTCCCGGGCAGGTTTACTGTCAATTCTACCCATCCCTCGAATGGCAATGGTTCTCCATTAACAGCTGAGACATTGAAGTCGCCCCCATCGAGTATTTCTGATAGTGGTCGCAGAGCTTGATCCGGTAAGTATTTACTCTTCCAGTTGCAGTCGATTATACTAACTTGTGCTCCTGTGAACAGTAGAGCGGTTATTGCGAAACCCATGAATGTGGCACTTGAGGGTGGCTTTCTTTCTAATGAGCTGGGCTACTCGGCCACAGGGACTTTGTCTTTGATTTGGCAAATCAGGTGTCCTACCCATCCGAGCTTCTTTCTCCTTAGGCTTGAGATGTGGTTGCTCGGTCACTGTTCGCCCCTCATCAGTGGCCGCTGGTCGTTTCCCGACCCCTTTTCCCTTCTTAGACAGCCCACCGCATGATGTCCTTCCTCACCACACACAAAGCAATGACTGCAAGAGGTAACATCCTTGCTACTACATTTGGGACACATTCGTCGACGTTGCCTTCGCTGCAGCTGGGAGTCGATGACTTTGCACTGACCTTCTGTCGGTCTCGCCTTTGCAAGTGATTCAGCGGTATTTGTAAGAGCTTCAATTTGTGCACTCAACCAGCGAATCGTCTTAGTTTAGTCGTTTTGTCTACTGCAATCTGCATCTTTACGTTGGCTGGACTCACACTGGGCGCTGAGGGCATTCAACACTCTCTGCCATGCAGCTTGTCCCAACCGATGTTGTCTTTCACTCTCGTCACTGGCTATCTTACTTGGTGCAGGAGTGCCTCATCTGTCACGAGGCAGTTAGTAAGCAGGGGTTTCAATTCTATACATACAGGGTGTCACACATGGGAAACAAAGATTCAATAAATGATTTAGATACAGAAGCCACTTAATGTTGACAAGTGTAAACGCATAATAATGCCAAGTGTAAAAGCAGCCAGAGATGTGCAACAAAATGGATTGTCAAAACATTATTTATTATAATAATAATAATAATTATTATTATTATTATTAATTATTTTATTGCTAAACATCTTAAAGATTCTGCAAGGGGTATGCAGACCTATGAGATCAACTGTAGATATTTAAGTGCATAACTCAATGGATTTGAGTACAATAGGCATGGTGACAACACACCTTCAGGTTATCTATGGAAACATAAAGAAAATGAACACAAATTGTTCATGTAAACCCAAGCCAAAAAAAAGCATATATACGTTTAAATGCAAAGTTTACAAAAGCATTTGGCTTAATTAGCCAAATGTACCTGAAATACAGAAAAAAGAAACAACTGAAATAGCTGAAATGTATGCCTTCCAAGAACAGTTTTCTCTTTGTATTCTGAATGCTGCTTCCCTTGTCCTCTCTTCCTGAGCAAGCTGAGTTGAGCTGTACCTGAATGGCTTTCTATTCAATGGGGACATTACATTTTCTAGTCCCATACATGATAAATCTATTCATTCTTTGTCAATCTTTCATTGAAGAGATTATGAGTCACAGTCGGTCTTCTATAAAAAAAAAAAGAAAGAAGTCATTTGTAAACCT
Source organism: Leuciscus idus (assembly GCA_021554675.1). NCBI lineage: Eukaryota > Metazoa > Chordata > Actinopteri > Cypriniformes > Leuciscidae > Leuciscus > Leuciscus idus. The sequence goes on along the minus strand of CM038635.1, from coordinate 12,749,026 downwards.
ACTGTACGGTGTTGTACAAAGTAGGCTTTGGAGGAGTAATGGAGTAAACCCACTTATAAAACACATTTTATCCAGCACTAACTCAAATTAAGTAGGTTATAACTCAAATTAAGTAGGTTACGTTACTTTACCATTAATGTGGTTATTTTCTGGTAGTTTGTATAAAAGGCTGTCTATATATGCGGTCATTTTAGTGACATTTATGCATGTAATAATAATTTTGCCTTATTTTACAATGAAAAGATCTGTCACCATTCACTTGCATTAACAACATGACAAATGTAGCAAGCCAAATCAGCTATCAGATTTCTGAAACAAAAGTCATACATTTTACTTTCAGTGAGTAATGACCTCTCTTCTTTCGTATTTAAGGAAATAACAACTAGCCTGAGTAAGCTCTGGGCACACAGTTGACCCATGGGAGTTTTGGAGAGAATATTTGCCTTTTAGCCTACTTTTGTTTACATTCACTCTGTAGCTTGCTTCTAGACAACCCTCATTTTTCACTTCTCAGGATGGGAGAAGAGCCTCATCAAGCCCAATAATGATACATTCACAGTCCATGTAATTTCAAGACTCTGAGATCTACGAGTTTGTCTGCCTGTTTTTATTTTAAAATTTGCTGGCATTGATGGAACACTGTGACTTTTATAGAAAGCATGAGCAGAATTTAACATGACAATTCTTTGTTTTTAATTAGTGGAGATTGTTAAGGCAAGCAACACTATTACTCATACTTAGCATCAGACTCCTGCTCACAGCATACCATATCTATAACTGTAATTTTTTATTTTATTTATTTCATAGTATAACTTGCCCCACACTGTTTGTGCTGGTCATGAATGAAACTTTTTGAGGAGAGGTGTGCTATTACTTTTCTAAGTAGTCTGACAATTTTGCTTGGCGGATGATAAATTGACAAAACGTTCCCATTTACATTGAAGGAGTGACTCAAATCATGGTCATATTATATAATAGGTTGCTCATGCTGTAAGCAACCACCCATGATAGAAATGCTCAACAAACTGCATAGCAAAACATGCTTAAATCAACTCATAACACATTTGCAGCCGCATACCCTGGCTACACATTTTCTTCAGATAATGTTCAAATCTAGTAGCTATTCCGTTATTAATCATTAAAGTCATATAAGTTACATATTCTCTTCAACATAACATTAAAATAAGTGCAGCAACACTTTCCCCTAAGTGCACATTGAATAATATGTATAACACTGCATTCACACAGGGCGTCGGGGTCAACGCTTGACGGAGGGCGTCTGAAGCTTGGTGCTGACGTGACCGCCATAGTGACAACAGCCAATCAATATTACTTGCATCACAAAGGCCGACTCAGTGATGCTGTTGGCAATTGAACTTGCCGAGCGACTCGCTATCTGTCTACGGTAAGGATAATTTTATAATGATTACACTTGTGGTCTAGCTTGAAAAGTCTATGTATGAACTGTATCGGCCTGAGAGGCATGTGGTTTAGTTTAGTTTCTTAAGTCACCAACATTTTTTGTTTAGTTAGAAGCTGAGTTCAGCTTGAAATTTTATTAAAAAATTATGTAATACTACATACAGTTGTGGTCAGAATGAATGGCACCCCTGGTGCATATGACAAAAAATGGCTGTAACAAATTAATCTGCATTGTTTATCTTTTTGGTCTTTCATTAAAAAAAAAACTAAAAAACATTATGAAATAAAAACATTATGAAATAAATGTTTTTCTCTAAAACACGTTGGCCACAATTATTGTTTTGGAAAGATTTTGATAAAGGCATCGGGTACATTACTATTTCTAAGAACAAATTATGTGCCCTATGCACATAAATTGTACAGCTCGATTCTCTTATGTGTGTCAGCAACTAAGAGTCAAGTCAAGTCAAGTCATCTTCATTTATATAGCGCTTTTAACAATGTAGATTGTTCCAAAGCAGCTTTACATTGATAATAGGAAATTAAAGTAACAGAGATTGTTTTGGCTTTACAGCAGCTCAAGAATAAAGTTATTGTCCAGCTAAAGTTAGTTTTGATTGATTCACTTCAGTCGCAACAATCATTAGTTATTAACTCAGGGGCCGCTAACACAACACTGTTTTAACAGAAAACTCTTAAGTTCTTTCTGAGCAAACTACAAAAAAAGCGAACCTGAGTAGTTATAACCCTACACCTTGTGTCAAAATGATTGATGGCTTCCGGTTGTCATTGACCTTTCCGGTTGCCCTTCCGGTCACTATTGTTATGGATTGACCTATTGACCCTTCCTATCCGTCGATCATGTGGTTTTGACAGTTAGTTTTGACCTATTGCCCCTTCCTATCCCTTCGATCATGTGTTTTGACAGGTTGACCTTCCGGTGTCTATCCGGCATATGTTGTTATGGTTTGCCCTATTGACCTAGCTATTCTTTGATCATGTGGTTCTGACAGAAAGTTTTGCCCTATTTGAACCTTTTAGTCCTAGATCATGTGATTTTGACAGAAGCTTTTGCCATTTAACCTTTTTAACCCTAGATCATGTGTTTGACAGAAAGTTTGAAGGCTCTGTTATATAGATGTGTCAGCATCTCCGCATTCCAGAGCACATTGTGTGCCCCTTTGGAATGAGAGAAGAAAAAAGACTGTGTAAGTGTGTCACACGACCATTGAAAAACAATTATACAAACAGTTAAATGTTTATAGAGTGCTGAAGAAAAACAACATACAGGTTATGGAAATCAGTGTGGTGTCTATCACACAAAAGAATAAATGAATAAGGATAAAAGAATACATCACACAATATATAATATCATACTAAAACCTACCACAAAAAGTTGAAAACATACTGTTCTTTAAAAGTATAAATGAAATGGTTACAAAATAATTGAACTAAGGTTGAAAAAAATACTGTTCTTTAACTAAGGTTGAAAAACATTCTGTTCTTTAAAAGTGTATAAAATAAAAAAAACTACTGAAACCAATTGTTTTAGTTTTAGATAAACAAAATAATAAAATCACAGAGTGGTTCTCTCTTACAGCACCACCTGACGGTCTCTGACTCCTAGGGTTTATTCAGCGATCAGAATGAGACATTGTGTTAGGGCTAAAATTATTTCAAAGTTTAAATGATATCTTTATACATTTTTATTTTATTTTATTAAATTTAATACATTATTAAAAGTCGTAATAATGTTTTAATAAACAATTTTATTAAAGTCTTAATAAAAAAAGTCTCTCAAACATGGGCCCCCGCTCGTGTCTGTCAGCAGGCGCGCGTCTATCTATCTCACCAGTAAAGGAGCCACGCGCGTATCTGTGTGTCTATGCGCACGTCCTCTACATCCTGACACCCCCCTCCTGCTCCTCCGCATTCCATAGGTAACAGTGAATTTATAAAAGTATATAAATTAAATGGTTATAAAAAATATCTACTGAAACCATTTGTTGTAGATAAACAAAAACAATAAAATCCATCTTACATGTTTAGAGAGTTACAACGAAAATAACTACATAGGACTATCTTCAGAGAGAGCAACCATGAAAACATTTAGAGACTGTCCCGCTGATAGGATACTTATAAGGTCCTTCCGATCAGCGCTGCGTCTTCTGAGAAAGGTGGAGGCTTTTTTTTTTTTTTTTTTTTTTTGACCCTACTACAAGTTAGTTCTCCCAAAAGAATTTCTCCCATCTAGCGGTGAAATTGTATTCTGCATTTAAACGAATAGTGCTCTCTAGCGCCTCGCTTTTTGCAACTGCGTGTTGCAACTGCGGTAGCCGTTATGTGTCAAGAATCTATGACAACATGTCTTCCAATAGCACTTCATCGAGTTTAATTGTACATGTTCTACTGTTATGCTGCCTATATAATGATTTACACAAGCAAGCAATGAAAAAAAAGCTTGTAATTTAGACCGTAACTTTGACTCACCCGTCGAGAAGAAAGCAGAATACTTCCCTTTCAAAGTCTTTCTCCTTCATTAGCTCTTTCCACCTGGGAGAAGCTATCCCGATATTTATTTACATCCCTATAAATAAAATTTTTGCTTTTAGGCCACAAGGATTCCTTCTCCTGTGGCTCGGCATAAGATCCAGCATTATATTGTACCGTGCAGTGCAGCCTTTTCAAATTTGCCGGGGGCAGTATCAATGCCTCTCATATGGTCTAGCGGTTAGGATTCCTGGTTTTCACCCAGGTGGCCCGGGTTCGACTCCCGGTATGGGAAGACAATTTTTTTATATTGCCAACAAATTCAAGTTATTCAAGTTCATCAATAATCATTTTTAGTTATTCATAGTCTTAGAGGCCTACACGAACTGCAGAAACAAGAAGAAGATATGTAAAAACTCATAAATGATGATTCAGTACTGAATCATTTTCACAAATACAATTATATTGAATTCAGAAAATTTCACTATGGAATATTTACTTTATCTATCATAATTTCAATTTAGTATGTCATCATTTAAATTTTTCATCTCATAATTATGGCGCATAGTCATCATTTTAATTTCAACTTTTTAAGTCATAATTTGGTAGCACTATTTTGATGGTCCTTTTGAACGTGCTGTTGACTATAGTAGTGTTGCACCTGCATGTCCACTAACTCGCTTGTGAGAGTCAGAGTGTGTAAAGTAAACTCTCATTAGTGTTAGTAGAGTATTAGTGGACTGGTAGGGTTAGAATAAGTTGAGATATAGTTGAGTTACTTATAGTCAGTACTAGAATATCTGTTGGGGAGCATCACAATAAAGAGTTAGCAGATATTGAGCACAGTCTATTTTTTCAGATATTTAAATGACAAAATAACATTTTTCAACCGATTGAATCTACACATGTGAGGTCTTCAGAAGTCATAACTTCATGGGTCAACGGTTTAGGCCAGTTGGCGAAAACACTGCATGTGTAAAAATCAAATACTGTATTACACTTTTCAAAGGATAATCTAGCTTTAAAGTTAGAATAAAAAGTTAAGTGTCACAAAGTCTGACACAAGGCCATTAACTGGTTCTTTTTGTTTTATAAATGTATTTTGCTTATTTCTACAAACATCAACCTGATAAATATGGACTTAATACACGATTAAACAAGATAATCATGCTACCCAATACGTCCGACACAACATTTGTAAGATTTTTTTTTTTTTAAATACAATCAAAAAAACAAAATTAAAATATTTTTTAAATTTTGACAGTCCTACATAAATGCATGTTGATTACTAAGTTTCAGACGTAGCGCAACCACGCAATGTAAGATTTCTCTAACACTGTGATGTCTCACTCACAACGCACAACCTTGTGTTGGGTGGTCCAGGCATACCTTTACTAAAATATTATGGAAGTCATTGTAAAATGTAATTCTACCATATTTTATTTATTAATATTATGGCTTCATGTTGATTTAAAGTTTTTTGTTGTTATTAACTAATACCTACTAACATCCGGCACAATCTGATCCCAAATAAACGAGATAATGGAATGTTCACAATCTACACTATACAGTTAGATATTCTCCTACTTAGTATCTTTGGGTGTATCTTTGGGTGTATTTTTACACGCCATAGTGATGCAATGTTCCACACTCTATGAACTAACTTTAAAACATAATCTTTATACAGGAATCACACGTGTCCATGTAAGATTCAAAAGACCAAATCACTAAGAATTTGTGATACTCAAATAAATACACAAAAGTTTCCAAATGATGATGGTTTTATTACTCCACTAGATTTAGTCATCTTGTTGGACTGTATGTGTTTTAGGTGAAGACGTTTCTTTGAGAGCCGTTTATAGAAATAAATGACGATTAAGAATTTAAGCGATAGTTTGAGAACTACATTGATTTAGTGCATGCTGTTTTACACTGTCACCCCCCCCCCCCCCCCCCCCCTTTTTTTGAGTAGACATAAAAATGCACATTTCAAACTTAAATGGTTGTAATTAAATAATGCTTTGGAGTATAGACGTACAATTGGTCTTGTTTTAAAGTAGAATTTTGTAGAAGTGAAATAAATTAAGAAAGTGAAACAGAAAAAAGTTATAGAAGTTTGAGTTTATGGAAATATACAATGTAAAAAAAAATTATTATTCATATTTTATATAAAATATATTTTTTTAAAACTTGGGCGACTCTAAAACTGCAAAAAATCTGAACAATTTTGTGTTTCAAAAATTAGGTTGATATCTCAAAAAAATGAGCTTTCAGTAAGATTTTGTTTGGGCGCAGTACCAAACTTTTTCACTAGGTGACAACTAGACTCCATTACTGCCCATATAAGGGTGCCTCCATTTCCATATGTGGTTTGAGTGATCTGAACCATTATTTCCACAATTTTCATACAATTTATGAAGTAGACATTCTATTCAGAAGTAATATGGGAAGTTTGGCCGATTTTGATATGAATTCAACCTCTAAGAAACACATAAAAAGAACACGTATGTGCGCTATTAGCTCGCTGCCACATCACAAATGGTGAATCTATTATTTTTTTCTTTATATTTAAAGCATTTTCAGACCCTTTTTCTAAAATAATTGAATGGATGCTATCTTTTGAACTCTTGGCATGAAAACAAACTGAGGTTTCTACCATTCTTTCATGATTTTTCATGTTCTTTGCTATTTCAAAATAAAGGTCTGAACACGCCTTAGGAATATGAAAATATTCTTGTTGCAAATTGATAAATTACGGCTCCTCTGTAATTTTATTTTGAAAATCAGTCACCAAATATGAAAACTAGATATTGTAAGCTTTCAAATGATGTATAGTTTGTCAAGATTAGTTTAGGTTTAGTATAGGATATTACTGTTTTAAATATGTAATGGATTTGGGCCCACCGGTGGGCCCGTGACACTTAACAGGTTAAACTATTACAACAGAATCACATCTGACTATTGCACCGAGAGGCATATTCATCAAAGCTTGAGGCCTTAAAGTTCCACACTAACTGCAACCTGTAGATAAAATTGCACAATAGTAAATTCTAGAGGTCAACTTGCTAAAAAGTAATTGCAGCATGAGCCATTTAAAACAAATACAGAAATGCCACTTGTCATCAGTTTTGAATGTTTGTAATCGGCTTTTTACACACTAGTCGATTACGCTGTTCACATCTTGTTTTTGTACAGTTTGCAAAAAGTATATAGTCTCATATAGGAATTTATGAAAAATATTGCATAAAGAGAATTAAATGACGGTAATTCTAGTATGAGAGTGTTTAAGACTAAACAAATCATATTTCTGCTATGGCTACGAAACATCGACGTGAATGTTGAGTATTACACTTCAAACTCGTCTAACTATTTCACTTAAAGAGGTGCATTTCGCAGCACAGTCGTAGATACACAGCTATTTTGTGTATGTGTGTCGCTAAACAACGGCTAAGCTAATGAATTGCAGTTGATAATGGTATTTTTATGTGAAAGATTCATTTTTTTTATTCTGTCCACACCCGAGTTTTAGGCATCTGTCTTTTAGGCCCCATCCAGAAAACAGATGTTGTGATTTTTGTCTTAATTGCTCTTCTTTCTATGAAAACATGTGGTAAGCAGTTTTTGGTCTCATCGGCATAATGCCAAAATGTTTTAACATAACGTAAATTTTGATTGTTAGATAAATCATCATCATAAACCATCATCATCATCATCAGATTCATCATCCGATTCGCTCACGTACTCAATGGCTGTACGCAGCAATAACATCAGTTGTCTTCTGTAATGTCCTTTAAACATGAATTCCATGAAGCTCTTACGGCTACTGGCAGCAGCCATGCTGGTGGGGTCTCGGTCACTCGCCATTGACGATTGGAAGACCTTCCCAGAGATCAACAACGTCGTTGACGATTTCCGTGCAGCGTTTGTCCAGAAGTTTCGCCCTGATTTCATCTAGCTTAGAGGCGATGAATGGTTTGTCTTTTAATTCACGCAGAATAGTCCCGACTGTTCCTTGAATCCGATGCGGATGGTCGCAGTAGCACAGCAGTCTGTGGCTAGTAGAGCTAGAGCCCTTCAGTTAGGAAAACTGAGCACTGTGTGTAGAGTTTATCATGACAACTGACAGAGCTCAGCCACCACGCTGGAGGGGGTGTGTAGTGTGTACGGGGGTTGTCATCAGGAAAGCCATAAATAACTAGGTCCTGCATTAAACAAGTCCTACATGCCGCCAGAGAGAAGTGTATTATTTTCACTCAATCCAGATGATTACAAAATCTGATTAAACATTATATGTTTAAAACATACACATCTGTGAATTGTTCGCAACAAGTTCCGTAACAAGCATTTAGAAAGTAGCTAGGATTTGCGCAGGCTTTAGTTAATTTTACCAAATATTAAAGTTCATAGTCCTTTAGCGCATTCAAATGTATTGAGTTAAGATTAAAACGTGATATCAATAGAAAGTAATTTTCTGATAAATCATCGTACACGGATGCACTGTTTTGTTGTATGCACAGATTTTGAGGGCCCTTGTCTTTGTTTCGCGGCATTTTTTATTTATTAACATACATTTCAACATACAAAAACGTACGCAAAAACGCACATTCATAACTCTTGTATATGTTTTCTTTAGGTGTAGAGTAGGTGGTGCAGACAACAGAAATTTGTCTACCAGCTTCCGAGGAAGTCTCTTGAATGTGTAAGTTCAAAGTGTAAGGAAAATAGACAAGCTACAATAGATTGAGAATGGTGATGGTAAACAATTTCAAAACAGGGTGTTTCAGAAGAAATGCAAACAAAAGCAAAGGTGTCCAAATGTTACGTGCTAATATTTGGTCTTGTTACAGAGTCAAACATGCGGTTCAATAACAATGTTCGATATATAGCCTACAAGAATCCAACTCAAATGCGACTGAGCTTGTTTCACATATAACTGTTGATTGTTAGATGATTTATCTAACAATCGAAATTTACGTTATGTTAAAACATTTTGGCATTATGCCGATGAGACCAAAAACTGCTTACCACATGTTTTCATAGAAAGAAGAGTAATTAAGACAAAAATCACAACATCTGTTTTCTGGATGGGGCCTAAAAGACAGATGCCTAAAACTCGGGTGTGGACAGAATAAAAAAAATGAATCTTTCACATAAAAATACCATTATCAACTGCAATTCATTAGCTTAGCCGTTGTTTAGCGACACACATACACAAAATAGCTGTGTATCTACGACTGTGCTGCGAAATGCACCTCTTTAAGTGAAATAGTTAGACGAGTTTGAAGTGTAATACTCAACATTCACGTCGATGTTTCGTAGCCATAGCAGAAATATGATTTGTTTAGTCTTAAACACTCTCATACTAGAATTACCGTCATTTAATTCTCTTTATGCAATATTTTTCATAAATTCCTATATGAGACTATATACTTTTTGCAAACTGTACAAAAACAAGATGTGAACAGCGTAATCGACTAGTGTGTAAAAAGCCGATTACAAACATTCAAAACTGATGACAAGTGGCATTTCTGTATTTGTTTTAAATGGCTCATGCTGCAATTACTTTTTAGCAAGTTGACCTCTAGAATTTACTATTGTGCAATTTTATCTACAGGTTGCAGTTAGTGTGGAACTTTAAGGCCTCAAGCTTTGATGAATATGCCTCTCGGTGCAATAGTCAGATGTGATTCTGTTGTAATAGTTTAACCTGTTAAGTGTCACGGGCCCACCGGTGGGCCCAAATCCATTACATATTTAAAACAGTAATATCCTATACTAAACCTAAACTAATCTTGACAAACTATACATCATTTGAAAGCTTACAATGTCTAGTTTTCATATTTGGTGACTGATTTTCAAAATAAAATTACAGAGGAGCCGTAATTTATCAATTTGCAACAAGAATATTTTCATATTCCTAAGGCGTGTTCAGACCTTTATTTTGAAATAGCAAAGAACATGAAAAATCATGAAAGAATGGTAGAAACCTCAGTTTGTTTTCATGCCAAGAGTTCAAAAGATAGCATCCATTCAATTATTTTAGAAAAAGGGTCTGAAAATGCTTTAAATATAAAGAAAAAAATAATAGATTCACCATTTGTGATGTGGCAGCGAGCTAATAGCGCACATACGTGTTCTTTTTATGTGTTTCTTAGAGGTTGAATTCATATCAAAATCGGCCAAACTTCCCATATTACTTCTGAATAGAATGTCTACTTCATAAATTGTATGAAAATTGTGGAAATAATGGTTCAGATCACTCAAACCACATATGGAAATGGAGGCACCCTTATATGGGCAGTAATGGAGTCTAGTTGTCACCTAGTGAAAAAGTTTGGTACTGCGCCCAAACAAAATCTTACTGAAAGCTAATTTTTTTGAGATATCAACCTAATTTTTGAAACACAAAATTGTTCAGATTTTTTGCAGTTTTAGAGTCGCCCAGGTTTTAAAAAAATATATTTTATATAAAATATGAATAATATTTTTTTTTTACATTGTATATTTCCATAAACTCAAACTTCTATAACTTTTTTCTGTTTCACTTTCTTAATTTATTTCACTTCTACAAAATTCTTCTTTAAAACAAGACCAATTGTACGTCTATACTCCAAAGCATTATTTAATTACAACCATTTAAGTTTGAAATGTGCATTTTCATGTCTACTCAAAAAAGGGAGGGGGGGGGGGGGGGGTGACAGTGTAAAACAGCATGCACTAAATCAATGTAGTTCTCAAACTATCGCTTAAATTCTTAATCGTCATTTATTTCTATAAACGGCTCTCAAAGAAACGTCTTCACCTAAAACACATACAGTCCAACAAGATGACTAAATCTAGTGGAGTAATAAAACCATCATCATTTGGAAACTTTTGTGTATTTATTTGAGTATCACAAATTCTTAGTGATTTGGTCTTTTGAATCTTACATGGACACGTGTGATTCCTGTATAAAGATTATGTTTTAAAGTTAGTTCATAGAGTGTGGAACATTGCATCACTATGGCGTGTAAAAATACACCCAAAGATACACCCAAAGATACTAAGTAGGAGAATATCTAACTGTATAGTGTAGATTGTGAACATTCCATTATCTCGTTTATTTGGGGTCAGATTGTGCCGGATGTTAGTAGGTATTAGTTAATAACAACAAAAAACTTTAAATCAACATGAAGCCATAATATTAATAAATAAAATATGGTAGAATTACATTTTACAATGACTTCCATAATATTTTAGTAAAGGTATGCCTGGACCACCCAACACAAAGTTGTGCGTTGTGAGTGAGACATCACAGTGTTAGAGAAATCTAACATTGCGTGGTTGCGCTACGTCTGAAACTTAGTAATCAACATGCATTTATGTAGGACTGTCAAAATTAAAAAAATATTTTAATTTTGTTTTTTTGATTGTATTTAAAAAAAAAAAAATCTTACAAATGTTGTGTCGGACGTATTGGGTAGCATGATTATCTTGTTTAATCGTGTATTAAGTCCACATTTATCAGGTTGATGTTTGTAGAAATAAGCAAAATACATTTATAAAACAAAAAGAACCAGTTAATGGCCTTGTGTCAGACTTTGTGACACTTAACTTTTTATTCTAACTTTAAAGCTAGATTATCCTTTGAAAAGTGTAATACAGTATTTGATTTTTACACATGCAGTGTTTTCGCCAACTGGCCTAAACCGTTGACCCCTGAAGTTATGACTTCTGAAGGCCTCACATGTGTAGATTCAATCGGTTGAAAAATGTTATTTTGTCATTTAAATATCTGAAAAAATAGACTGTGCTCAATATCTGCTAACTCTTTATTGTGATGCTCCCCAACAGATATTCTAGTACTGACTATAAGTAACTCAACTATATCTCAACTTATTCTAACCCTACCAGTCCACTAATACTCTACTAACACTAATGAGAGTTTACTTTACACACTCTGACTCTCACAAGCGAGTTAGTGGACATGCAGGTGCAACACTACTATAGTCAACAGCACGTTCAAAAGGACCATCAAAATAGTGCTACCAAATTATGACTTAAAAAGTTGAAATTAAAATGATGACTATGCGCCATAATTATGAGATGAAAAATTTAAATGATGACATACTAAATTGAAATTATGATAGATAAAGTAAATATTCCATAGTGAAATTTTCTGAATTCAATATAATTGTATTTGTGAAAATGATTCAGTACTGAATCATCATTTATGAGTTTTTACATATCTTCTTCTTGTTTCTGCAGTTCGTGTAGGCCTCTAAGACTATGAATAACTAAAAATGATTATTGATGAACTTGAATAACTTGAATTTGTTGGCAATATAAAAAAATTGTCTTCCCATACCGGGAGTCGAACCCGGGCCACCTGGGTGAAAACCAGGAATCCTAACCGCTAGACCATATGAGAGGCATTGATACTGCCCCCGGCAAATTTGAAAAGGCTGCACTGCACGGTACAATATAATGCTGGATCATACTTATGCCGAGCCACAGGAGAAGGAATCCTTGTGGCCTAAAAGCAAAAATTTTATTTATAGGGATGTAAATAAATATCGGGATAGCTTCTCCCAGGTGGAAAGAGCTAATGAAGGAGAAAGACTTTGAAAGGGAAGTATTCTGCTTTCTTCTCGACGGGTGAGTCAAAGTTACGGTCTAAATTACAAGCTTTTTTTTCATTGCTTGCTTGTGTAAATCATTATATAGGCAGCATAACAGTAGAACATGTACAATTAAACTCGATGAAGTGCTATTGGAAGACATGTTGTCATAGATTCTTGACACATAGCGGCTACCGCAGTTGCAACACGCAGTTGCAAAAAGCGAGGCGCTAGAGAGCACTATTCGTTTAAATGCAGAATACAATTTCACCGCTAGATGGGAGAAATTCTTTTGGGAGAACTAACTTGTAGTAGGGTCTAAAAAAAAAAAAAAAAAAAAAAAGCCTCCACCTTTCTCAGAAGACGCAGCGCTGATCGGAAGGACCTTATAAGTATCCTATCAGCGGGACAGTCTCTAAATGTTTTCATGGTTGCTCTCTCTGAAGATAGTCCTATGTAGTTATTTTCGTTGTAACTCTCTAAACATGTAAGATGGATTTTATTGTTTTTGTTTATCTACAACAAATGGTTTCAGTAGATATTTTTTATAACCATTTAATTTATATACTTTTATAAATTCTCTGTTACCTATGGAATGCGGAGGAGCAGGAGGGGGGTGTCAGGATGTAGAGGACGTGCGCATAGACACACAGACACGCGCGTGGCTCCTTTACTGGTGAGATAGATAGACGCGCGCCTGCTGACAGACACGAGCGGGGGCCCCTGTTTGAGAGACTTTTTTTATTAAGACTTTAATAAAATTGTTTATTAAAACATTATTACGACTTTTAATAATGTATTAAATTTAATAAAAAAAAAAAAAAAAAGGATTTAAAAAGATATCATTTAAACTTTGAAATAATTTTAGCCCTAACACAATGTCTCATTCTGATCGCTGAATAAACCCTAGGAGTCAGAGACCGTCAGGTGGTGCTGTAAGAGAGAACCACTCTGTGATTTTATTATTTTGTTTATCTAAAACTAAAACAATTGGTTTCAGTAGTTTTTTTATTTTATACACTTTTAAAGAACAGAATGTTTTTCAACCTTAGTTAAAGAACAGTATTTTTTTCAACCTTAGTTCAATTATTTTGTAACCATTTCATTTATACTTTTAAAGAACAGTATGTTTTCAACTTTTTGTGGTAGGTTTTAGTATGATATTATATATTGTGTGATGTATTCTTTTATCCTTATTCATTTATTCTTTTGTGTGATAGACACCACACTGATTTCCATAACCTGTATGTTGTTTTTCTTCAGCACTCTATAAACATTTAACTGTTTGTATAATTGTTTTTCAATGGTCGTGTGACACACTTACACAGTCTTTTTTCTTCTCTCATTCCAAAGGGGCACACAATGTGCTCTGGAATGTGGAGATGCTGACACATCTATATAACAGAGCCTTCAAACTTTCTGTCAAACACATGATCTAGGGTTAAAAAGGTTAAATGGCAAAAGCTTCTGTCAAAATCACATGATCTAGGACTAAAAGGTTCAAATAGGGCAAAACTTTCTGTCAGAACCACATGATCAAAGAATAGCTAGGTCAATAGGGCAAACCATAACAACATATGCCGGATAGACACCGGAAGGTCAACCTGTCAAAACACATGATCGAAGGGATAGGAAGGGGCAATAGGTCAAAACTAACTGTCAAAACCACATGATCGATGGATAGGAAGGGTCAATAGGTCAATCCATAACAATAGTGACCGGAAGGGCAACCGGAAAGGTCAATGACAACCGGAAGCCATCAATCATTTTGACACAAGGTGTAGGGTTATAACTACTAACCTGTGAGAACGCTGATGGCGTGCACATGCGTATTACAAGTTCAGTCAATAGGTATTCGCGTTTGAATATATGTGCGCAGGCGTGTAGTCCTTCCCTACAAACCAACCCTCAACAAACTACTTGTCTGGCCTTAAAATGTATAATACAGAATTTCTATCGCTTCCGCGTAGCCACGCAAACCGGAATTATCCCGACAACGCTTTATCTGTACAGAGGTAAAGAGAAGGGAAGGAGGCCTTCACAGGGGAGAGACTAGTTGACACTTCAGGACTGTGTTGTTGTCGCGTCCAGGCGCAGGTCCTTCATCAGATCTGGATACGCCCTGGATCCGGCAGACTGCAGCTAACCTCGGGATAAACAGAGAGACTAATATTAGCGTAGACGCCATTCTTCTCATGATGTAACGAGTACATCAGGATTTATGGGAAGTGTTCCCGGTTCCGGCTGACCTAATCTATTGAATTATAGAAGTCTATAATGTGTTATGTGTATGCTAGGTCAAAGCGATGTGTTTTTAGTCTAGTTTTGAACTGACAGAGTGTGTCTGCTTCCCAGACAATGTTAGGAAGATTGTTCCAAAGTTTTGGTGCTAAATAGGAAAAGGATCTACCGCCAGCAGTCGTTTTTGATATTCTACGTATTATCCACTGGCCGGAATTTTGAGATCGCAATACACTGTAAAAAAAAAATACATCCCCAAGTCAAATATTTCAAGTGACCGATAACATCTACATTTTTTCACTTAGTCTGACGTATTATTTCTCATTGAGCCAATGTTAACAGACTATTGCAACAAGAATTTCACTTGGGCCAATTGAAAAATTTAGATGTTATCGGTCACTTAAAATTTTTGATTTGGGAGGGTTAGAAATTTTTTACAGTGTAGACGTGAAGGATTATAATGCGTTAAGAGCTCGCTCAAGTACTTCGGAGCTAAATCATTTAGTGCTTTGTGAGTAATCAGCAATATTTAAAAATGTATTACGATATTTAATAGGGAGCCAATGCAGTGTTGACAGAACGGGGCTAATATGGTCATACTTCCTGGTTCTGGTAAGAACTCTAGATGCTGCGTTTTCGAACAGCTGTAATTTGTTTATTAAGCGTGCAGGGCAACCACCCATAAGAGCATTACAATAATCTAGCCTTGGTGTCATAAACGCATGAACTAATTGTTCCGCATTTGTCAATGAGAGCATATGACGTAATTTAGATATATTTTTAAGATGGAAAAATGCGGTTTTACAGATACTAGACACGTGACTTTCAAATGAAAGATTGGTATCAAAGAGAACACCCAGGTTCCTAACCGACGACGAAGACTTGACAGAGCAGCCATCAAGTGTTAGACAGAATTCTAGGTTATTACGTGAGGAAGTTTTTTGTCCAATAATTAGAATCTCTGTTTTTTCAGAATTAAGTAGTAGGAAATGACTAGTCATCCAATTTTTTGAATCAGCTATACATTCCGTTTATTTTGTGAATTAGTAAGTTTCGTCAGGGTGTGAAGAAATATAGAGCTGAGTATCATCAGCATAACAGTGAAAACTAATGCCATGCTTCCTAATGATATCTCCCAAGGGTAGCATGTACAGAATGAACAGCAACGGTCCTAGTATTGAGCCTTGTGGTACGCCATACTGAACTTGTGATCGATAAGACATCTCTTCATTTACTGCTACAAACCGATAACGGTCAGATCAGTATGATTTTAACCATGCTAATGCAATTCCACTAATGCCAACATCATTTTCGAGTCTATTTAAAATAATGTTGTGGTCAATAGTATCAAATGCAGCACTAAGATCGAGTAACACCAATAGCTGATGATAAGAGCAAGTCATTTGTGACTCTAATTAGACCAGTCTCAGTACTATGGTACGGTCTAAATCCTGACTGAAAATCCTCGCAGATATCATTTCTTTCTAAAAAGCAACATAGTTGTGAGGATACCACCTTTTCTAGTATCTTTGACAGAGAAGTTAGATTCGAGATAGGCCCGTAATTGACTAATTCTGTAAGATCAAGTTGCGTTTTTTTAACAAACTGTTTAATCATAGCCAGCTTAAACATTTTTGGTACGTATCCTAATGACAAAGATGAATGAATGATATTAAGAAGAGGATCTATGACCTATGACCCTACTCTCTTTCAGTAGCTTAGTCGGTATAGGATCTAACATACATGTTGTCAATTAAGATGATTTAAGGAGTTTAGAAAACTCTTCCTCTCCTATAGCAATGAATGAATCAAATTTTTCTTCGAGCATCGAACAAACCTCCTGAGCCTTGCCAATCAGTTTACACTGAAGTAAAAGGGACCACACATCTGTCGGCCAACGGGGGGACACGCACACAACACAAGGACGTAACAGTAACGTTAACCTTATTTCTGCATAACTTCATTCTTAATTTAGGGTTAAACTTTGAATTTATGGATTGTTTTTACTTTAGTGCCTTTCAAGTGACTTGGTGCACAATTTGTAAAGTTGTTGATGTCTCTTCTAAACTTTAAAGGAGACCGTTGTGAGAGTGTTAGAGTTTTTGTCTCAGGAGACAAGTGTGAGAAGCAGGAGACTCAAGCAAAAGTCTCCATTTGATGTTAAAGTAACCTCATTTTTGTCTAAAAGGAACATTTAAGATGTTAAAGAGATCTCTCTTTTTTTTTTTTTTTATTCTGGGATATTTGAGAAATATTAATAACATAAATAGTAAGAACCTGAAGTTTCTGAAATAAAGAAGCAGATGAAGTATATGTATTTGATCGGGTTGCAATCCTAACAAAATGTTTCTGAAGGATAAAATGTTTTTGAAGAGTAGTAGGAAACTATATTAAAATATAAGCGATACTGATCAATTAAACTATAGTAAAGAGTAAGAAGTCACTCTGTAGTTACAAGATTCCTAACCCTCCTTATTTTACCAGTATTTATGTATTTTTCTGCTCACATAGTCAACTTGTTCCCTCCAACTCAAGCTCTCGTCAACAAAAACTCCCTGGAATTTTGTAGTTGACACTTGAATAGACTCAATTGTAATCTTTGATGAATCCGTAGGGTATAATATTTTTTTACCAATAAAAATTATATATTTTCTTAACTGTCACCGTCCCGTATACGGGACGCCTAAGTTTACGTCACTATATTACAATTAAATCCTAATTTAATCATGACAAACTATATATTGTTGGAAAGGTCTAAGACTCCTTAATGGATATTTCAGCACTGTTTTTTGTTACAATTTATGCAGGAACAGTAATAGATCAATTTATGACAAGAGTGCACCTCAAAAAATCGACATCATAACAGGAGTTCTGGCGTTTGTCACAAAAAGTCGACACACACACTTTTAATAATTGAAACTTTGGTTTTCATGCTAAAAGTTCATAATAAAACATTTAATCTAGTATTTGTCAATAAAAAAAATATAAAATAATATTATCTTCTAAAAAGTATAACATATATATTATCCTCTAAAATATTATATTATATTTTTTTATCGCCTTTTTTTATTACATTAAATATTTTAGTAGTTATCATAAATTAGGTATCATTTGAAAGCTTACGATCTCAGAATTCATCCTGTGAAAACTGTTTTGAAATTGGACATTGTGTTACCATAGAAACGGTACTCTAAATTATTTTATCAGGCTCCTCCCCTTTTGGGCATAATTATGTTTCATAATTTATGATAAAAATATTTTCTAATCTTGACAAAACACATATTGTCAGAAAGGTCTGAGTCTCAAGGTTCCATATTTAGTGACAGAAGTGAAATTTGGACAGAAATTTTTTAATTTGTTATGTTAGAATGCATACAGTTAAATTCAATGGAATTCAATGACACCCGGTGGCTATTTTTGGTAATACGCCTAAACAAAATCTCATGGGAACTTCAATTTTTGTGATATCAATTTCAAATTTGGAACACAACTTGGTTAGATATATTTCATTTTATAGTAATTTTTTTGTAAAACATATTTTGTAAAATATATATTTTATATAAAAGAAAAATATTAAATAAATTATATTTGATTTAATGTAAATTTAAACTTCCATAACTTTTTCATACTTTAATTTTTTGAAGTGCTTTCACTTCCCTTTAAAACAAGACCAAACTTAGGTCTATACTCCAAAGCATTCTTGAATTACAACCATTTAAGCTTGAATAGTGCATTTTAATGTACATTCTCAAAAAGGGGGGTGACAGCTAAGGGGTTAAATATATTTAAACATAGTTTATTTAAATGAAACCAATTAGCATAAGCGAGTAGACCATCATTTACATTCTTAATAACATTTGAGTGTAAGATAAGGTTGTGTCATCTGCAAACAGTATTGGAGTAAGATAGTTAGCTGTAGCATTTGCTGTTCTGTTTGGATTATATTTTTTTCATTCTTCATATGTGAATAAAAGGCCTGCGCTTAGATCCATGCCTCTTCTTCTTGCAACAGTTGCACATAGTTACTGAAAGTGCTCTGCTTTTTTGCATGAAAGAGTCAAATCTGCCTCTGCATTCACTCCTGATGAAGAGCGAGATCAGGAAAAAGAGGAAAAACAAAGCTGATTGCTAGTCTTACAAAAATGAATACGAGGAACAAACCTCTTCAATGGAACAAAAGTCAGTATAGTGTAATTTTTTACTTACTGATTTTTTTTCCTACCGTTTTTTGGTGACTGAGAGAGAATGAGAGCGGAGAAAGAAATGGACGAGTGAAGTTGGTAAATGAGACAAAAAACACTGAAATACAGTATAATGTGTAGACTTATGTAAGAACTAATCTTTACATAACCTGTCACATTTAAAGAATCCAAAGAAAACCTTTGTTTTCTGCTCTTCTTTTGCTGTGTGCTGGGGAACCACATTATCCTTCATGGGTAATTATTGTTATAGATATTTGCTGCATAATGCATGCAACAACCATGAAATATAACCTAATTCAAATGCACTTTAAACTGTTCCAAATACCTTTTTCAATGTGTAAAAAAGTATGTGTTATGTAATTGCATATCAGAAGAACATATAATACCCACAGCATTTTTCATTGATTAAATAAGAAAAATGGAAATATATGCACAAAATGTAATGTACACAAGGATATCACATAGCTTTGGGTACTGTTTGCTTGGCAACATGCTAACATCAATCTAAACAGACTGCAGCAAATATGAAATTGTGAGAGTGAGAGTGAAAGTTTGGGAAAATAGTTCTTTGTCTCTGTGTTGCTGTCAAGTCAAGTCAAGTCACCTTATATAGCGCTTTTGACAATATAGATTGTTACAAAGCAGCTTTACAGTGATAATAGGAAATTAAAGTGATAATAGGAAATTAAAGTAACAGATATTGTTTTGGCTTTACAGCAGCTCTAGAATAAAGTTATTGTTCAGCTATAAAGTTCGTTTTGATTGATTTACTTCTGTTAGCTTACACGACACCGTTCAGAAAAACCCTTAACGCGCTCCGGCCGCTCATTTGCACAACAACAGTGCCTGGTGGCATGTGGCTCGAGAATGTAAACCTTGAAATAGGTTCCAAGGTGCAAGCGGTGAAGTTTTAAAAAAAACTTTTACTTTACTTGAAAACTTTACTTGAAAACAATTTCTTGTCTGGCCTTAAAAGTTCATAATACAGTTTTTTTTTTCGTTTTTTTTCTTGTTTTTTTTCTGCGTATCCATGTGAACTGGAATCATTTTGACAACGGTTTATCTGTACAGAGGTATAGGGAAGGGAAGAAGGCCTTCACAGGGGAGAGACTAGATGACACTTCAGGACTGCGTTGGTGCAACTCACTCGTAGACTGCAGGCTTCAGGAGGGAACTTGTAAAAGTGAGTAGAGGTTGGAGGATGCAGAGCAAGTGGCTGGTCTTGAACTGGATGCGAGTTGCAATGGCAGCCATGTGAAGCAAGACAAAGAGAAGTGTATTATGTCTTGGGCTCATTGAAGACCAAATGTACTGCCATATTTTGGGTCATTTGCAGAGGTTTGTGTATGCAGGAAGACCATCTAAAAGAGCATCGCAGTAGTCTATGGCCTGGGAAAGGAATTGTACTCCATGAACAGACTTGGATTTTCTGTGTAAACTGTCATTTTGAATCAAAAAATATTATGTGGTCAAATCAAAATAAAACAAATATTTGTAAAACCAATAAATCATCCATTATGATCTTCCAAACTTCTAAGATGGTAATGCTATTTATCTCTATAGACTTGCTGTTCAATAGACTTGTCGGAGACACTAGCAACTATTTAACTTTTCTCACAATTTTTTGTTACTGTTGTCTTTCAGGGATCTAGTTCTTTATTTTATTATTTTTGTCTTGTTTATTTTATTGTTTGTGTCACTTGAGAGACTGTTTCTGACGTTGAGAAGTGTGAGAACAGTACATGTATTGTATATATATATATATATAAAAAAAAAACCTTCCAGGTTCTCTTTGTTCGTGTAAAGGAGTAGACAGGTGCAGGGAAACAGTTTTCATGTCATGCTGTCAGTAAGCTGGCCAGCTAGGGATCTTCTCTCTGGATGCTTATTTTCATTGAAAACTCAGATGCACAAGAGTGTGTGTGGCTGAAAGATGGAAGGAATAACTAAGCAACCCAAGTCAACCTAAGCATCTGCTGCATACATGGATACACAGAGTTCACACATTTGTACATTTTGTGAGAAAAATGTTATATGAGTGAGAAATGTTTTATATGTATGTCTAAATGTAAATCACACAGATAATCTGTTTCATGTTTGACAGTATATGTGAATATAAAACAGTGGGATAGACACAGATAAAACTGTCTGTAATGTTTATAAGCCTGCTGGGAGATCTAGGAGTGACAGGGAATTGGAACAGTGCATGATTAATTTTTCTACCATGAGGTTTCTTTCATTCTTGAGTGTCAAATTTTGGAGAAAGTGTTGTTGTCGGAGAAGTGTTCTTAAATTGCTTAATTTGCTGCTGTGAATAACAAGTTCCATTAACAAATAGAATACATCAGTATTCTCGGCCACTGCATCAACCACAGACAGGTAAATACATTTTTATTCATTTCCAATAATGAATACATTTTTATTGTCTCAAAAATATATAATATTATAACGTATTCACTAATTATCTTACATTTTCCCATGGTGAGCTAGGCCTACTTCAAAATGTAATAACAAAGCGTTAACTATTGAAATCGCAGTGTACATTTTTATTCATAAAGTTTTAGTCATATGGGTTTTAGATATGTTCAATGCTTTATCCATGCATTCCATGGATTATCAGTTTAACAAATATTTTATTTTATTCTATTATCATTATTAGAATTCGTTATTCATTTTGAGGTCTTTATTTTTCTTTCTGAATAAGGTATCAGTCACATCTCTAATTTAACCAAATAAAATGTAATTATCATTTGATATGTTACATGTTTTTTTTTATTCATATGTATTTTTATATTTTTCTGCTGCCTGTGATGTCACAGCTAATCAGTGACGTCAATGCATCCTTTTAATAGTAATTTGTCACATGCATGTATGACAAACAAGCAAAAAAAAAAAAAAAAAAAACCTGTGTGCACATAAGCAAAGTGTTACGGACCACACAGAAACGGAGAGCAATGAACCCAGATGCGGGATTAATATTGACAGAGATTGAGAACAAGCAGGAAAGCAACAGAGAAATTAAGTAATAATGGCCTAACTGGTGAAATAACAAGAATGTCCTTGATGTTGGGCAGTTAGCAATCTAGAGAGCAACGAAATTCAACGATTTTCAGGGCAAGGACCCCTTAGGCGATATAGTTATGGAGCAGGGATCCCAGATACAAAATGTGTCAAACAGAACATAATATTAAGCATCTAGCCTTAGATATTAAAGCTACACTGTGTAGGATTTTCTCCCATCTAGCGGTGAAATTGTTTATGACTACCAACTGAATATTACTTTCTAGCCCCTCCCATTCGGAGGGCTTTTTAACTCCTACGGTGGCCGTATTATTTCAAATCTGCCGGCAGTCACGAGTAATCTCCCCCTCACATTCGGCACGGTGCCACTGAGTGTCAAAACGCGAAAGGCGAAGCTTGAATTTCCAGGTATGTCCCTCTTTGGCTAATGTATTTTCAAGATGGAGGCGCAACATGGCTGCCGCCATTCAAGCGACTCGCTCGTATGTATTCTAAATGGCAGATTCTACGCTTACGAGAATACTTTATTAGTTGGTAGAAGTAATTACACATTAATGAAAACATATCATTTTGGAAGAATCAACTTAAAAAATGACACAGTGTAGCTTTAATAGAAACCACCCATATTATGATAGTTATATTATGATGGTGGTTGATTATGATTTCACTTTTTAAACTTTAGTTAGTGTGTAATGTTGCTGTTTGAGCAAAAATAGCATCTGCAAAGTTACAACGCTCAAAGTTCAAAGCAAAGGGAGATATTTTCTTCATCAGAAATCGCTTTTTAAGGACTATAACAAACCGCTGGTAGGGACAACAATGAGCTTCCCCGCCCCCGGGAATGCGATTTATAGATTACCATGATAGAATATGCTAATCATAGTTAACTCCACATCATCTACATACATTCATCAACTAACCATTGAGAAATGTCCTGTTGCAATCTACATGTTGCCACTTCTTCTTGAGTCTCTCCATCTTTGCCGGACTCCGGTTTGAACATAAAAGGCTAAAAGTTTTTTCAGAAATTTCTTATTATTGCTGTTAACATAACTGTTTCAAATAAATATACATTTAATACAAAAAAACTTTTAAAATATGCATTATAGGCTATATCTGTGTGTAAGTGTCTCAACTTTAAAACTTGCCATCTCATCTTTGGACCCTGCATTACCTAACATTTCTTATGAAACTTACTTAAACATAACATGACACAATTTGTAAAATGCAACTGATGTATAGATTAATATCTTACCCTCATGGTCTTTTTCTCTATCTTTTTTTTTGTTTGTTTGTTGTTTTCAGCTCATTGCTAACTCTTCTTTTCTCATTTGTATTCTGATGACATTAAACATATTGTTAAAAAAAAAAAATGTTTTAAGTGTTTCCCCTGGAAACATTTCAGTTTCTGTATTTGGTTGTGTTGGGAGTATTTGCAGCGCGTTTCTGTATTTGGTTGTGTTGGGAGTATTGGGAGCACACGTGTGTTGTAAAACTGACGAAGATGTTTTTTTCTATGTTTTTTTCTATATGTGTTTTCTGCAGTTGCAGCACATTGAGCTCTCTTGGCCACCGTACTTATAAGACCCATTTAAGACAGTAGATTAGAATGCACGTTATTGTTGTTGCACATGCATCACACTTTTCATTTGTTAAAATTGAGATTTATGCATCATAACAAGCATATGTTGCAATAAAAATCACAATTCATTAGTTGTTCACAGTTGTTACGATCACCAGCTGGAGTGCCCTTGAGAGCCACCACCGGGTACTCCACATCAGACTATTGTCATTCCCTCACAAACTATATTTCCCATAATTCTCTGCATGGGCTTATCAGCACTCATTGTTTTCAGCTGTCTCATTATCCTGTTTAGCTCACCCTATATTAGCCTAGTTCATTCTTGCATGTGTCTAACTGCATTTCTGAGCGCTTTTGTATCCTATTTCTCACGTGTCCTGGTTCTCTTGATTCTCTGCCTTTTCCCTTGGATTTCTCTGTTTGCCTTGGCCCTTAACTCAGTTATTGTTTGGATTGTTTGTTTGTCTATGACCTTTTCCTGGATTTTGATTATGATTGTGGATTAATCTTTTAATATATACTGCATTTGCATCCTCAACCTTTGTGTCTCAGGGCAGTTCATGACAGTTGTAAATAAGTTTAATGGATTTGCAGTCACATACATTTTAATTTTATTAGTCAGTTCATTAAATTCATATTTTAATTTAACTGTCAGATGGATAATTGAACATTTACTGGAACTTTAACTTAACGTTTACTACAACTTCACATTTTAATTTTACTGTGTGATGGACAATTAAGAATAAATTCACTGAGCATCTGAAATTATCGAGGGTTCTCTAGCAAAGTGCAGATGTAATGTGTAAGCAACGGCTTCACCATAACAAGAATAGCAATGTACAGAGAGACTTTTTAGATTATTTACAAGTCATCACTTTTACAAATATAAGAAGGCTAATTGGAATGGAATATCAAAAATATACTTATACTGTACGTATATTTTCCTGTTAATCTATTGGTCTGCATTTACATTGCCCGTATCTATTTGGACATGCCATATTTTTGTCCCGTGCTAGTTATCACTGTCAATTGCAATTTCTAGGTAATCAATCAGGTAAGTACTCTAAAGGAAGGATAGAGCAATCTGTGCAGTCCTTGGGGATAAAGATAATACCAGACACTGACGCTGACTGGAAGTGCGGGTGAGTATTTATGCAGTGCTTGATGGAGAGTTAAGGGCTAGTCACAATACACGTTTCTTTCTATTGACAGTCATTCATATGCATGCAAATGCAGGAGACCAGAAACGCAAGCTTATGCTTCAAAAGTTAAAGTTTGGTTAACTCTGACCTGCAAAAATTCGTATCACGTGAGGACGTGTGACCTAATAGAAGAAAGATAAGTAAAAGTGTGACCTCTTTGCTGAATTAAAAGAACACAAACTTAAAAGCAGCAGGTTTGCAGTGTTGCAGGAAAGATGAGTAGGTCATGTATTTTTACATTTTGCATTTATTATTTGTTCTATGTTGAATTAAAAAAAGGTGCCACAGTGCGTAATGTAATATCTCATTCATTGCAGTGTCCAAGGAAATTCCACATGTCTAATGTAGCAATGAGGAGGCTCTTCAAAATAAGAAATTCTTTAATTAAACAGATAAACTCTTATCCCGTCAGCTTTTTAAAAAAAGTAGTTGCCAGCCACCGGCAGCATTTTTGACCATTTTCACAAAATTTTCATTGCCCCCAGAATATTTTGTTTCATGAATGTCTGAACATGCAAAAATATCAAAAGAAAGAACACAGTCTCTGCTTTAAAAAAACAAACAAAAAAACACTGTTTTATTTTAGCTAATGCATTATTTTCTTTTTTTATCAACACTTGAATGTGGCTAAGTTTCATTTAAAAAAGCAACATTTTGAGCAAAAAGCTGAGAAAAATGCGTATTTGTCAAAGACATCCATACATCCTGATCAGATTCAGAAGTATGATCAAAACAAAGATGGATTAGGTCGAGTCCACCAACACCCCCAAAACTTCAGTCATAGCTCGTGCTGGGTCGACATTTCATTCAGTAACATGCCAGTAGCCCTATAAGGCAGCTTGTGTCAAAAATGATTTATGACCCTGATTTATGACATGTGTTTATGACCGGATGTTTGTAGGTACACATGGGGGTTTTACGATGACCTTTGACTGTGTGTGTTTCCGGGATTTTTATGGGTGTTTTATGATTGTAATCTGGTTGGTGTGAGAGGAAACGTTTTTTCAGGAGGGGGTGTTTTTATTATGGATAATATTCACAGAATGACGAGATTATGAATATGAAGAGATCTGTCATGGAATTTCAGATTTCACGGCCGCGTCCATAATGTCTGTGGGAGAGAATGAAAATGAGTTTAAAAATTAGCAATGATGACCAATAAAAATAACAGATAAATAATATATAAGAAATACAAATATTAAGTAATTAAAAGTTAGGTTTAAGCTTTTAAACGAACTCTGAGTGAACTCAATGACTCAAAGTCTCAAACAGACAAGCGAGCTGCCGATCGTGGTATTTTTCCGAGCAGAAGAAATGTCAGAGTGAATTGTTTTCAGATTACACAGATTACACATAAATACAACGATAGAGATTATATGAAACAAGATGTTAAATTATCAAGTATTTAAAAGTTATTTTTAACCTTTCAAACCGGAGTCGAGTGTCCCCACACAGATCTGAAGTCAACAGTTCGCGTGTGTCAAGTCTGTTCACGCCAGTAGCGTAGCCAGGAATCACAATGTAGGTGGCCCAGAGAAAATCAGGTGGGCACATCCTAAAAATGCATCTGTTATCAAAATAGGCCAACACAACTACACCTGCTTGAATACACCACAGTTTAATCAGAGCACAAGCATGTATGTCATCATAAGCAGTGTTAAGAACATAACGATAAGAACAGCATTTCCACTGCGCACCACACACACGCGCGCGTGCGCATCTGACAGATGCAAAACAACACCATAATCAAATCGGCAGGACAGTAGTGGACAGCAGTGGCGGTTCTAGACCATTTCAACTGGGGGGGCCAAGCTGGGGCCAGTTGTACTGTTAGAGGGGCCAGTTTAGACCTTATTATTGTCATATCATTTTCTGCACTGCACTATAGGCATTAACAGGCAAAATACCATGTTTACAATCATTCAACAATGTATTTGCATTTCCATTATATTTTTTAGATTTACTTACATATTCAGAATCAGTCACATTAACTGTATTCTACGATTTTTGTGTTTTTTTGCAAAAGGCTAGATTTAAGGCCTTTGCCCTCCTTGACTCAATACTGATGGTGCGTTCACACCGGACGCGAATAGCGCGTCAGGCGCGAGTGATTTCAATGTTAAGTCAATGCAAAGACGCGTTACGCGCGTAAAAAATTCCTGCGGCGCGGTAGACGCGAATACGCCTCATTCGCGCGTCAAGTTCGCGCGAATAGCGCGAATTGAGCGTCTGGCGCGTTAAGCGCGTTACGCGCGAATGATTTTATTAGTGCTATTTGTGCATTCACGGGTTTGATGCGAATTCGCGTCTGCCGCCCGAGTTGAAAAATCTGAACTTCTGCGTGAATTCGCGCCGCGTTAACCAATCAGGAGCCTGCTTGCTGCTGTCACGTGGTGAAGTGACAGTTTATAATGTTATTTTATGTTTGGCCTCAATAAATTATTTTGTAATATGACTAAAATGCACAACAAAGCAAATCTTTCACATAAAAACTCGATTTCAATATATGAGAGATACTCATTTTGTATTGAATGCTATTTATTCCATATCTATTCTAGATTATATGAAACATTATTATTCTAATGTAAAGACAACAAACACAATTTAGTGTATAAAAACAAAAATCACAGGACAGGTTTCACTTTTGGAGGCTGGCTCCATTTATTATCAAAACAAAAATAAATGACAGATTAGGTGGGTGCGGGCGAGGGTGAACCTCGCGCCGGGCTGTAGAGCGCGGGCTCGACAGGCAGCGACCACTCGAGGCCGAGGCCTTATACGGCCTACGCTGTCCTCGTCAGCGTCCTCACCGTTATGTCCACCAAACCTAGCTCCTGGAGCAAATTGTGAAACTCCTGAAACCCTCCGGAGGGTCTGGTGGATCCGAGTACAGCGACGATGTCCCCTACGCAGCTGTTTCTGCTCTCCAGAGCATATACGAGCGGTGACTCTCTCGATTAATGCTAACGTTAATGCTCGATAAACATCTAAAAAAGATGGCCGCCAAAACTTTCACCTCTGACGCGCGTAAATTTCGCTTCAAACTTTTGTTTTTACGCGCGTTAGACACGCGAATTAACACAAAGTGGTCAAGCGTCAAACTAGACGCGGCAGGCGCGAATTTGACGCGCTATTCGCGTCCGGTGTGAACGCAGCATTAGAACACCTAAATTGCTTAATCTGTCATCTGACATTGTGGACCTGAGATAGGTTTTCACCAGCTTTAGTGCATACAATATAATATACAATTAAATTATGCTTATTTTAAAAGTATTGTGCAGGCTAGGTATAAAAAATATAGGAAAAACCATGATAATATGAAACGCTTCAAAACAGAGCGCACAAAGCGCGTATGCGCATCGCGGGTGCAGAATGATGTGCTCAAAGCAACATGGAGTCACAGTGTGCAGCGCTGCGCTGCACAAGTGCGCATTTAAAAGTTCACAAAGTTCCTTGTGGTGTGAACAGGCACACGGTAGCGAGTCGTTTTAAAACAGCAACAAACATAAAATACAAATGCACAAAATAAAGTCATTTTATGCATATCCACAGCCTTTTATCTACAGATCAAGCATTATAATGTGAATATATCATATTGGAGAGAGTTCTCTTACGAGAGGTTCTCTCGTATTGCGTAAGTTAGCTTACGCTACGGGAAAGTCATCTTTTCTCGAGATCTGAAGCCAAAAAATTATCCTTAATTTTTATAATTTTGTCAACGCAGTGCAGCAGCACGCAGACCTAGGGCAGGCTTACTAGCGTGCCCATTGGCTGCCCTGCGGCAACTGCAGCAGCCTATCGCTGAGCCTATCATGCGTCACAGCCCGCGAAAGAGGGGGTGTGGCTTAGCGTATACAAGCGAGGCTCAGAGGCTGCTTCACTGATTTCTGTCAGTAGTTGATACCCTACACCACCTGTCAAAAAATGATTGATTGACAGGTGCCACACCCCTTCCGGTGACAGGTCCCGCCCCTTCCGGTGACATGTCCCGCCCCTTCCGGTGTCCCGCCCCTTCCGGTGACAGGTGTCCCGCCCCTTTTGGCATAGGATCAAAGGGCTCAAAGGGCTTTTGACAGCTAGTTTTGACTTTTGATTGACAGGTTGACAGTTAGTATGACTTTTAATCATGTTTTGACAGCTAGTTTTGACTTTTGATTGACAGGTTGACAGTTAGTATGACTTTTGATCATGTTATTGACAGCTAGTTTCGGGTTTTGATGTCTTTTGAAGGCTTTTGAAGGCTTTTGAAGTCTTTTGATATTGACAGAAAGTGTTATAAAAATATGTCATGGTATCTGACAGCTAGTTTGATGCCTTTTGAACATGACAGTTAGTGTTTTTGAAGCCTTTTGATCGTTTGAAGACACTGTGATTAAATAATACGTCATGGCTATATGACAGCTAGTTTTAATTGTTTGAAGCCTATTGAAGCCTTTTGAACATGACAGTGTGTGTTTTTGAAGTTGGTATCACACACACGATCCTCCCTACATATTCCTGAGCGTATCCGGGCTGTACTGTGAAACTGAAAAGGGGAAAACTGTGGAAGTTTATCTCACACAAACGTTGAAAAGCCATTCAGTTCTTTTAAAAGAATATAAAATAAAGATCTTACTAAAACCTCACACCAAAAGTTTAAATAAAATGGAGTCATAAAAACAATTGCAATCAGTTAAATGTTTATAGAGTAAAAAAAACAAAACAAAAAAACATACAGGTTATGAAACAATCAGTTAAATGTTTAGAGAGTTGAAGAAAAAAAACATATAGCTTATGAAACAACGCAATAAATGAAACGGGTTCACGAAAATAAAAAAATAAAAAATCATCTCACATGTTTAGATAACTAAAGCGCCTCTCCAGCACAGCCCCGGCCTGAGTGGTGCGCGCGCCCTCCACATTCTGACATCCCCCTCCTTCTGCTCCTCCACATTCCAGAGCACAGTGATAGTGAGAAACAGAGATTTTATAAAATAATGTATATTTCACACAAATAATATAATATACAATAATATAAAATAGCATCTTACTGAAACCAATTCTTTCAGTTTTAGATAAACAAAAGAATAAAAAATCATCCTACATAAAACATTCTGTTCTTTAAAAGAATATTTGAAATTTGAAATTTGAAATTTATTTGAAGGATAACCCCTTGAGATGCACCATCTCGTTTTCGAGGGGGTCCTTAAAACAAACACAAATACAGACAACAGGTTACATTGTATAACACATAATACTTCACATTCATACCAACATTTAGCTCTCCATATCTCCTCACATACCAGCCCTCTAAGTACATTAAAACAGTAAGTATACAGTCATCACATATAACATGCAGGTTCAGTACCATTCAGTATAATGAAAATCACATGTTTGAAAGTGGGTATAATCAAAAGCAAAAACATGTATTCTGCAAATGATCATGTAGTAATGGCCTAAAAAGATTAAACGAAGTAATGGATCTGATTACACTTGGTAAACTATTCCATTCTGATGGAGCTTTAATTTGGAATGCCCGACGACCAACTTCTTTATTAATTTTGGGAACATAAAAAAATAATTGATCAGTGTGCCTTAAATTATATGAAGAACGAAATGGAGTTAGATATTGTTTCAGATACAAAGGATAATTTAAGTAATAACATTTAAAAATAAACTGAAGCCAATGAAAATGCCTTCTTGAATTTAAAGATAACCATTTTAATAATTCATACATTTGGCAGTGGTGCGTTTTGTATGGACATCTCAATACAAATCTGCAAAGACTATTATAAATAACATTAAGAGGACGGAGATTTGTATCAGAGGTGTTCTGGTAGATTATATCGGCATAGTCAAGGATTGGAAGTATTAACTGAGTAATAATTCTTTTTCTAACCTGAGGAGTAAAACAATTAATAGAGGAATAAAGTATTCTAAGTCGATATGATATTTTTTTAATAACTGAGTCAATATGTGATCTAAATGACAATTGAGAATCAAGCTGAAGACCCAAATATTTAAACTCATCAACTTTTAACACTGAAGTTCCGTCTATAAAATTAATGGAGAAGTCAGTTGGTGGTGAAATTTGTTTTGTATTAAACAACATATAATAAGACTTATTTTTGTTTAACAGAAGTTTATTATAAGTAAACCAGTTTTGAACTACGTCAAAATCAGACTGCAGTGATCGCTGAATATAAGAAATATCAGAGCTAGAAAAATAAATTACAGTATCATCTGCATATAACTGAATTTGACAATTAGAACAAACCTGTGGAAGATTATTTATAAAAATAGAAAACAATAGTGGTCCATTATCAATAGTTAGAGAAGGTAAGGTAATCAATAGAGAAGAGAAGGTACTCCTCTATCAATAGTTTTAAAATCCGAGCAACTTCCCGATACAAAACACATTGTTGTCTATGGTGTAAGTATGAATTAAACCAAAGTAAAAAAGATCTTGAAAGGCCAATATCATACAATTTATCTAAAAGAAGATAATGATCAACTAAATCAAAAGCTTTGGTTAAATCAATAAATATGGCACCAGTTAATTTATTAGAATCGAAAGAAGATGTAATATCATTGGTAATTTTTAGAAGAACGCTTGTTGTAGAAAAATTTGGTCGGAAGCCGGACTGAAAAGGAGATATAATATTGGAGTCATTAAAATACTTTGATAATTGATTGAAAATTTTTTTTTCAAATATTTTCACCACGCTATTAATTATTGAGATTGGTCTGTAATTATTAATGTCATGTTGATCACCGTTTTTATACAATGGAGTAACTCTGGTACGTTTCCAAGATAATGGAGTAAATCAGACAACGGATACACCAGGACATGTGAGGCCATTTTCAGAAACTTGATTTCCAACCCATCTGGGCCTGCGCTGCTATCTGAGTCTAAACTGTCGATAACCTGCTGAACTTCCACAGGACTGATGAGTCTAAAGGAGAAGGAGTTTTCACAAATATGATTAGGAGGATTAAAATTAGAATTGAACTCAGAAGAATCAGAGGGTATAGGACTACCTTTGGTAAAGTATTGATTAAATGCATTGGCAATTTCAAAGGAATCATCAACAATTTCGTTATTTATTCGTATAGAATGAACAAGAGGAGTAGCTGGCCGCACACTGATCAACTCAAGACTTGAAGTCTACAAAAGCATATTTTATTTTTCAAATTGCATTGTGCAAATAAAGTGCAAAGTGCATGTGGATTAAAAACAGACTAGACACCAGCAAACGTTTCAGCACATTGCTATCTTCAGTGCTCATTTAGCTAACAACATTCACCCTTTTAAAGTAAGTCAGCAATTAAGGATAAACAGCTGAATACAATCATCTCAATCTCAATTGTCTCAAGTAGAATTACAAACAGATATAAGTTTCAAATGAGCAGCTTCCAATGATAATACAGCATTGTAGACATACAGAAAGAAAGAATGTGTTTTACAAAAAACAGGAAAATTCAAGTTCTTCATTCATGCCTTCAGGAAATAAAGTTTTAAGTTCAAAGATCCAAAAAGCCTCCCTTTGCAATAATTTTCTATCTCTATCTCCACCTCTCCTGTGGGGTAAAATCCTCTCGATGCCCAGGAACTTCATGTCAGACAAAGAATGGTTAGCAGACTTAAAATGACGAGAAATTGAAGATGTATCATCCTGTCTCCTAATGGCACTTGTGTGTTCAATCATTCTTGTGCGTAATGCACGTGTAGTTTTGCCAACATATAGTTGTGGACATGGACAAATGATAATGTAAACAACATATGTACTCTTACAAGTAATCAGTTGTCTAATCTTATACGTTTTTAGTGTACGAGGATGTGTGAATGATTTACATTTGACATACTTAGTACAGGAAGAGCAATTGTGACATGGAAAATTCCCCTGGGCATCGACAAGAGTAGTTGGAGATGAGATGTGGGTGTCAGCATGGACAAGCTTGTCCCTCAAATTAGAGCTCCTGGAAGAGACAAAAAGTGGTTGTTCACTAAATACATTCATTAACTGGGGATCACTTTGAATAATGTGCCAATGGTTATTGATAATGGTTTTGATATCATTACTCAGTGGACTAAATGTGGATTTAAAGATGCATGAAAAATTCTTATTTCTTTTTTATTCGTATGAAATTAGTTTGTTTTTTGGGTGAAAAATTGGTTAAATGATTAATTCTATCCCAAAATATTTTGGGATTATTATAATTTGTTGCTAGACAATCCTTAAAATAATTTGCTTTAGCATTTCGCGTTTTTGTTGTACATATATTCCTCAACTTCTTATAAGTATCCCAATCTGTAGAATCCCCTGTTGAGCGATATTTTCTCCAAGCTCTATCTCTATCTTTGAAAAGATTTATTAAATCGCCATTTATCCAAGGCAAGTGTCTTCCCTTAACTTTGATTATTTTCCAAGGTGCATGTTTATCAATAATTTTAGTGACTTCTAAATAAAAATAGTTCCATGCATCTTCAACAAAAGGGATTAACTGAAATCTATCCCAGTTGATGTTAGTCATATCCTGGATAAAGTGTTCAGAATTAATATTTTTTGATTGTCTGACCCTAATTAATTTTGGAGGTAGTCTAGGTATGTTTATTTTCCAGACACAGTAGATCATAGAATGATCGCTAAATGAGTCTGGCAAAACTCCAGATGAAATAATCCTATCTGGATGTGTGACTAGGATCCAGTCTAGCAAGGATGATGAGTTAGAATCCTTTCTGGTGGGTTCTGTTATAAGTTGTGTTAAATTTGAACTACTAAATAAATTACGATCGTACCTGCATGAGCCAGCTAAACAGTTATTATTAAAATCACCCAGAAGTATAATTTCAGTGTGATCATCAAGGGATTTAATAGTTGATATAATACCTTTAGTGGATTAAACCGGAGCTTTTGGGGTCTATAAATATTGCCTATTATTAAATGTTTATTTTTATGAAGAATTATTTTAACAAATAAAAATTCAAAATACAGGGGATTCTCCTTTGGTGTAATAAGTTCTGAGACTAGAGTTGAGGAAATATATGTAGCCACTCCTCCTCCTCTAGAATTACGATCAGATCTGTATAAGACATAATTGTCAAGTTTTATATCATCATCTGATATCGTACTATTGAGCCAGGTCTCGGAAAGTGTGATTACTTTAGGTTTATTATAAGTAAGCCAGGCTCTTAAAAGGTCAATTTTGGGTAGTAAACTTCTGATATTCAGATGAATGATATACATACCTTTACTGATGTTCATAATACAGTTTTAATATGACAGTAAACAAAGCAGTCCGACAGACGAAACATGGCAATAGCAAGGACTAGCTGTAAAAAGGTAGATAAGAGAGCTTATACACTCATTCACATATACACACACATTTCTACATAAAAACATAATCTAAACAAAAAAAAATAAAAAAAATTTGCCAAGCTCAGTCTGCTTTTTAGCGTTTTATTAAATGGACTAGAGAATATAAATAATGAGCTGTATTCATACTACTGGTCAAAACCTCAAACATCCCATCCCTTCCTCTGGGGAAAAAACGTTTTAAAAAAAATAAAAAAAAAATAAAAAAGGTACAATGCTTCATTAGTAAATTACCATATACCAGTCAAAAATAGTACGATAATTTCACAAAGTTTAAGTCTAGGCAGCTTAAGAAACAGAGTAATTCACAACGACCAACTATCAGCCACTACTAAAGTGGTGTACTTATTGTAAGTTTAGAGCAATTTATACTATTTGCGGCAAATAGAGGTCATGTTAGTTCAGCCACAGGTGGCATACTGCCCACATCAGACCATGAAAAAAACAAAAAAATCAGCTCAAAAATACCAAAATAAATCAACTTAGCTATTCAGCTGTTTAAGATCTAACACAAACAGATACTATCAATAAGACTAACAGAAAAAATAACAGTATTACGAAAGTCCCATGGGAGCATTACGAAGGAAGCCCTCTGCCTCCTCAGGGGAATGGAGAGTGGTAACCTTACCATCCACAGTTACCCTCAGCGTTGCAGGATACTGTAACGAGTAATTGATATCCAGCTCTCGGAGTTTCTTCTTAATGGGATCGAAAAGACGGCGTTTCTCAAGAAGGGCAGCGCTGTAGTCTGGGTAAATGTAAATACGTGTCCCCTTGTACTGAAGATGCCCCTTCTCCCGAGCGAGACGGAGAATTTTCATCTTGTCCTGAAGGTTCAGGAGCTTTATCAGGATTGACCTTGCACCCGATTTGAAGTTGGGATTACGTACAGTTGAAGTGCGATGTGCCCTTTCAATCACTGGAGGTATAGGGTAGTTTTCCACTCCGAGAAGCTGAGGAATAAGCTGCTTCATGAAGCCCAGTATGTCACGTCCCTCTGCTTGTTCCGGGACCCGCAAAAAGCGGAGATTATGTAACCGACTTCTGTTCTCCATTTCCTCTGTTTTTTCTCTCAGGTGAGTATTTTCCTTCTCAATAAATTCAATACGTTTTTCCAGGTCGGATATATTGTCTTCATTAGCACTGACTCTTTGCTCCAGTAGGGTAACTTGGTCTCCAATAGTAGTCAGGGAGGCCTCTATTGTGTTCAGGCTCGTTTGTAGATTATCCATTTTAGAATCAAAGTGTGCGAGCAACTCATTTTTCAGCTCTTGTATCACTTCAGATATATACTTGTTGGAAGTCATTGTGACACACACACAAAGAAGCAGAGCACGCTCTTAATTGTCGTCTGTTTGTGTCAGTTTAGTTATAAAGTTACACAAGAAATATTGGCCTTTGTTGAAAATATAAAGATAGATGCCTTGAGTCCACAATATTTAAAGAAAATGATTCATAGTGCAGACCTGAGCTTCAGCAAACACTCACGCTGTTGTCAATGCGGCCATCTTGGACCAAGGTATTGGACCACAGTTATAAATGATTATAAATAAATAATATAAAATAAAGATCTTACTAAAACCTCACACAAAAAGTTGAAATAAATGTACAACTATCCAGTTTAAATAAAATGGATTCACAAAAAAATTGCAATGAGTTAAATGTTTATAGAGTTGAAGAAGAAAAAAACATAGGCCTACATGTTATGAAACAATCAGTTAAATGTTTAGAGAGTTAAAGAAAAAACATACAGCTTATGAAACAACACAATAAATGAAATGGGTTCACAAAAATAAAAAAATTATCTTTATTAGAAATCAGGGCCCTCTGGCCTCTTTACACCAGCGTTTGACCTGCGGAGCTTTCAAAAAGCACCAGCCAAAGGGTGTGTGTGTGTGTGTGTGTGTGTGTGTGTCTGTGAGAGAGTCACACAAATTCAGTGATCAGGATATCAGGTGCTGAGTTTATAAGAAGTATAATCTTAAAAGTTTAAATGATATCTTTTAAAAATAAAAGATTGTTTTAGTCTGAAGTTTCAAGTTCTTAACTTTCTTTCTTAAAAAAAAAAATATTTAAAGTTGAATACATACACATCTTCTATTTATCTTTTAGAAGATTACTGTAATGATTTTGTTTAACGGTGACCCTAAAGTATAATTGTTATAATGTGAGACAATGTCTGTTCAAAAACTTTCGATGGTTGAAAAACTGAAACTGAAAAACTCGAGGAGATAATGTCACAGTAAATCTAGTCTGCGTTCCAGAGCATACTACATCCAGAGTTTATACTAAATTCATTTAAAAGCATAACCTTAAAAGTTTAAATTAGATATTTTAAAAATGAAAGATTGTTTTAGTTTGAAGTTTGAAGTTCTTAACTTTCTTTCTCGAAAAAATCTTTAAAGTTTTATTAAAATCATATCTTCTATTTATCTTCTTAGAAGACTTATGTATTATTTTTACTAAACGGCGTCTGTTCAAAAACTTTAGATGGTTGAAAAACTGTACTTAGGCGTCTTAGATCTTATTTATACAAAAATATTTCAAACATTATTTTGTCCATACAACATGTTGTCAAAGTTTGTCACAATGTTTTGTTGTTGCGTTATTTTTAAGAAATCCGAGGACTCTACGTTGCTCTTATTTAGACTAAGTTGTATCATCAAGTTAAATGTAAATTTGCAAATCCAAATGATAGGAAAACTTTATGATAGGAAAGTACGGACAGCGCCTTTGACCAAGCCTCTACATATGGGGCACTTGCGTAGAGAAGGCGCACATTCTTTGCACACAACTAGGTGACCACAGGGGATGAAGACAATGTTCACTTCCTTATCCATGCAAACTTTGCATGTGCGCTCCTCTTGAAGTCTTCTTAACTGTTCCTCCATAGGCAAGTCTGAAAGATCTTGACTCGGTGATGCAGCTTCATTTGTCTGGGCCATCAGTTCTCTCAGCAGGCAGACATCGTTCTTCTTGATCCAGTTGCGGAAGACATCTGCTGCTGCATTTCCTTTCGACAGGACTAACTCAATGAGCTGCCCTGTCTGCTGCTTGACTGTAGTGTAGTTACAAATAATGCCATACTCTTTCTGTGAGATGACGTTCTCCTCTAGAAGATGGTCCATTAAGCTCTGCACACTTTTTAGGCGCTGTGACACGGCAAGATGATGTTTCTTAAGAAAAGTAAGAAACTTACTTTCTCGCTCCTCCTCTCTCTTCTCATCTTCCGCATGTAGTAAATCAGACACCAACTCTTGAACGGTTTTGTCATTTTCTCCACTTGCGAGAATTTTGCTTTGAACGGTTTGCTTCACCACAGGATTGTTCATCATCACTGCATCTTCTCCAGGACCCAGGTGTGCAACAGATGGATCAACGAATTCTCTTGAGTTGCTGTCTCCATTAGTCAATAGCTGTTCAAACACAAAAGGAAATCTTGCTTGAATCTGATGAACAAACTCTTGGCCCTTTTCTTGCAACAGGTATTCACATCTTGGAAACCACTTAGCATGTTCTACCCATGGATCATCACCAGACTTCCAACATCTGAGTCCACCATCACAACAAAAGCACTTCACGTCATCATTAAGACCAACATAGTAAAAACCAGCCTTAGCCAATCGGTCTGGTCGAACAGTTATTCTTGAGGGCCAGTGGACAAATGTGAGCAACCTTTCTTCACACTGTTGCAGTTAGATCCATTGGAAAGGCCGCCACCAGATAAAGGTACATTATCTGCACGGTCACCTCGAACAAAGCGGCAGTTGGGGTAATGCCTCTGGTGCTCTGATACTGCACGATCTCCCGGTTCCCAGTTGCTAAGCTGACCTCCACAACTGAAGCAAGCCACTCTGTCGCCCTGACCAAGGTAGTAGAAACCACTTTTGGCAAGCTCGGCTGGAGTTACTGTAGCAAGAGTCCAATTCTGAAAGGTGTCAAGGCGTTCCTGTTCCCGACGCATGCCAGGATTGTGACAAGCCGGAGGTCGCTGGTGAGACATATCCTCAACTCCACGGGAGGAAATAGGACTGGAGAGGGCCAGGTTGCTGAATGCCGTGTTTAAGTAACCCACCTGCTCCTCCATTTGGCCTGAAATGGATACCGTGGTGGTCGATGTTACGGCTGTCGCAGGGGCAGAAAGCTGTAGGATGGCTACGTTGTGAAGCGGGGGGAAAAGGCAGAGTGAGAGGACGACAGGAGGTTTGCGGTAGCGGGTAAAAATGTGACCACTCAAGCCCTTCTCTCTGCTGGACATCCCATGACTAGTGTCTAGTCGTCCATGACAGAACACATAATCTTATTAAACTTATTAAATACCCTCTATGATGCAGGAACCGATGCTAAGAACAAAATCAAATTTTGTTCAACACCACAATTTCAAAAATTTAAAAATCACCACACAATTTCAGGTATACACATCTTGGAAATGGTTGCCACCTCGGGAATACAGTAATTAAAATGCAGAAAACAAATATTTAAATATTTAAATATTTAATATTTTAAATCATGTATTTTTTTAAAAATGATTCTAAATATATTATTATTATTATTATTATTATTATGTATACTATTATAATACTATTATTATGAGCTCAGACATTACCACAATAGTCATTTTTGTAATTTTTTTATTTCAACATTATACTTTCGAGTATACATTGAAGTAGTGAAGAAAATGATAGACCGGCAGTACATAAAGTAAAACGACGTTTACAGATGGTCTAACCAGAATAGAAAATCTCTGCAGGCTATCATGTTTTGCTCTAGGGTATAGTTGACCAGACTTTCAACTAATTCACCAACGTCAGTTTTTGCATTTTTTGACACCAGTGACACGCAGAGATCTGTTACAAAAGTCCATATAGCGAGTATCTCGGTGATTTCGAATTCGTCACAACATTCACGCAACACATCCAGAACTTTTCTGAGGATTACGCCGTTCGGCTCTTTGCCGTTAAAAAACATCGGTGTTACATCAGGCCATGGCTTTGTCAAGCCTCTTACGACATCCATTTCATTTTTGAGATGTGTCACACGTTTGGTATCCTACGCACAATCGTTTTTCATACCACACGCAGCATCAATGATCCTGTGCATCAAGCCAACCATCTGACCTCTAAAATGATCTTTAAACATAGAGTCTAGCGTAGCTCTTAAAGGACACTCTTTGCCCGTGGCGCACTTACACGCCGGATGATACTTGTTCTCCATCCGTTTTTGCGTCGCCATTTTTTCAATTTTTCGAATAGTCCACTATTCGATGATGAAAGATGCTTTTCGTTCCTGGAATGTTCCTGGAATCTCCTGAGTGAGTCCTTGCGGCACAGTCGTCCAGGGTTTGTGCGTTAATGCTCGGAAGTTTGTGTTTTTGGGTCAGAAGCGTGAGTCGTAGAAGCGTAGTTTGCGTCAGGTTCAGGCAAACAGGAATGCTGAAGCGGCTTTTGATCAATGAGATGATGCAGTAGCACAGCAGTCCGTGGCTAGTAGAGCTAGAGTAGAGCTAGAGCGTGCGATGTCCTGAAATATTTATCAGGACAGCGATTGGGGTCCGCCCCCTCGCCCCACTGGAGGGGTTGAATAGGGTGTCGTCATCAGGAAAGCCTATGTAAATTATAGTCACGATACAACAGAAGTAGCATCATGGAGAAGTTATGCATATGCCACCAGAGAGAAGTTTATTATTATTTTCACTCAATCCAGTTACAAAATCAGATTTTTTAAAATCAGATTTTTTAAAATCTGAAAATTTAAAAAACGTTTAAAACATATGCATGGGTGAATTGTTCACCATAAGTTCTGTAACAAACATTTAGAAAGTAGTTAGGATGTATTTCATTTTGTGCATGCTTTAAGTTAATTTTACCAACTATGAAGATGTTAAAGTTCATAGACCTTTAGCGTATTGAGTTAAAATTAAAACGTGATATCCCATTAAACGCATCATTACTGAATTCACGGGTGTTCCTAACATAGACTATTATTGTTATTGTCCTAACATAGACTATTGTTTAATAACTTCAATAGTTATCAAGCACCAGCTGATTGAAGTTTTTCTTCAAACAAAGGTAATTTTCTGATAAATCATAGTACACCTACATGTGTTTTGTTGTATTTTTAAAAACATAGAACCAGAGAACAGAGAACCTTGTGTGGTATTCTATATCCGCATAAAGGGTTAAAATATAAAAATATAAATTTTAGTGCTATTTAAAAACTAGGACGGTATAATAATAATATAATGTAAATGTCTCACGTGAAGATGATGGTTTAAACCATCATTTTATCAAATCAAACCAATTCATGTGAATACTGTCGTATATGAACAAAGAGAAGACCTAGAGTTCACTAACATTAGCTAACTGTAGGAAACAGATATCCGGGGGAAAGTGTAAAGAAAACGCCATACAAAACATTACAATCACACCCAGCAATGCGATAAGTGTTACGCTAGTGATGTTAAAAATTGTTAAACAATTTCAAAACAGGTTGTTTCAGAAGAAATGCAAACAAAATCTTTTAAACAAAGTCTTGTTTCAGAGTCGGTATGCTCCGGTGAAAACTTTGATGAGGCCAAGAATAATAGCGCTGTTAAACATGCGCTTCAATAACAATGTTCAATATAAACAAGAATCCAACTCTAATGCGACTGAGCTTGTTTCACATATAACTGTTGATTGTTAGATATAATAGTTAGATGATTTTTCTAACCATTGAAATTTATGATATGTTAAAACATTCAGCATTATGCCGAATAAAAAGAAGATCATAAAAAGAAGAACAATTATTAAAACCCGTTACTCGTCAGGGATCACTGGTGATCCCGGATTATTGTTGTTCAAAATTCATTTCTCGTCAAAACATCACACTCTTACTTGATCTGGACAAACTCAGCATTATAAGAAAGGTTTAAGACTCCAGCTTCGATATTTGACCACTGTTTATGATTAAACTGGTTTGCAGTGACATTAATTTCTTAATTTATGCCAGGAGTGCAAAATAATTAATCTGTAACGATCGTTATTTTGAATAGAAATAATCACTCACACAACATTCATTCTCGTCTTCTCCGGTTTATTTGTGCTCAAATACATGCAATATACAGCATCCGCCAGG
The DNA here is from genome assembly GCA_021554675.1 of Leuciscus idus. Lineage (NCBI taxonomy): Eukaryota > Metazoa > Chordata > Actinopteri > Cypriniformes > Leuciscidae > Leuciscus > Leuciscus idus. The sequence continues at coordinate 12,707,794 of CM038635.1, read as the reverse complement.
GCTCTTAGTCCAATAGTGCGCATATTTGGAGAAATAATTATTAGTTATCACATGCTAGTAAAAAATTGAGTCATACAGAATAACGATTTCTATTCATTTCCACTGAATAATGCGATCTGAAGAGCTCAAACAGCTAACGGAGCTAGATGTGTATCTCCTCTTCCTGATTTGCGTCAGATGTGACCTCAAACAAATATGATTTGCTTGTGCAGCTGTCAATCATCCACGTGATTCAACGTGACCTCTTCTGCATGACGCGTCATGTGTACACTTCCTGATTCTGGACATCCGTGATAACAAAGCGAAAGTAACATCTCTACACCTGAAACAAGAAGTTAATAAATGCACGAATTAAGTATGTGTGTTTTGTGGGTGATTTTCGTGCGATTTTGGGTATTTTTATATGCATAAAGAATATAGGTAAGCATAGCGCATAGCTTCATATAAAATGCTAAATATAACATATTTCAAAATCTTTTTATGACTTGAAAGCATTGTAAACCGCGACCGGAATATGATACAAATACTCAATGGTGTTTTAAATTGAGCTTTAAATAAAAGTATAATATTAATAAATTAAATTGTGTCATGTAGCTCGAGGCTACCTGTTGTGCTAATGCGCCTGCTGCAGGAGCTTTCTCCTGACATGGTCACACAATAGGCTTCATAAAATGCATAATTTTAGAGATATCATCCTCAAAATTGAAATGAAGCATGACCACAATTGTGGCTACACTTTAGTTGTGGTTATAAGTTGCTATCCTAAATTCACATAATATTTTTATACATTTAATAAATATTGTCTTAATATTTGTTGTTTTTGTTTTTATGTTTGAGCTTATATATCTCAATATTAATAACAGTCTGGTTAATTTTGAGTCTTGAACTGTAAACTCTCAAGGGTTGGCTTTCTAAATATATGTTGGTTATGTGTCTATTCAGAATGACTTGTGAGCAGCAACCTTTTTATTTTGGGTATGTCATGTATGCATCACTCGCCAAAATTGGGGGTGATGAGGAAGGGGTTAAGACATAAACACAACGTCTGTTTTCTGGATCGGGCCTAAAAGACAGATGCCTAAAACTCAAAGTATTGGTGGGGACATAATAAAATGAATCAACCCTCCTTTCACGTATCAACTGTGATTCATTAGCTTAACTGTTGTTTAGCGACATACACAAAATAACTGTGTAATAATAACAAAATAAGTGTAATAGTTAGACAAGTTTGAAGCGTAATAGTAGGTAACAGAAAAAACAGCAATACTCATCTTTCACGTCGATGTTTCGTAGACATAGCAGAAATATGTTCTAAAATAAATATGATTTGTTTAGTCTTAAACACTCTCATACTAGAAGGACCGTTATTTCATTCTCTTTATGCAATATTTGTTCATGTTTTTCATACATTCCTATATGAACATGTTTGACCACGCTCGGAGACTATATACTTTTTGCAAACTGTACAAAAACAAGATCAATTACAGACATTCAAAAGCTAAAACTGATCACTATAGTGGCTTTTCTGTATTTGTTTTAAATGGCTCATTTACTTTTAACCTAGTTGACCTCTAGAATTTACTTTTGTGCAATTTTACCAAAGTGTGGAACTTTGTTTAACAGCCTCAAGCTTTGATGAATATGCCTCTCTCAGTGCCATAGTCAGATGTGATTCTGTTGTAATAGTTTAAGTGTAAAACAGCATGCGCTTTGTGTGATTCGTAGATAGAGGGAAAGTTTCTTCTTAAAATTTCACTTAAATTCTTAATGGTCATTTATTTATATAAACACTGAATGTTGACGGCTCTCAAAGAAACGTCTTCACCTAACACACACACACACACACACACACACACACACACACACACACACACACACACACACACACACAGTCCAACATACAAAATGTGAAACAGTGTCGTCTGAACAAGATGACTAAATCTAGCGGAGTAACAAAACCATCATTTGGATACTTTTTATTATAAACAGAGCTTTTCAATCCTCTTTTCTTAGGGATTTGGTCTTTTGAATCTTAAAGATAAAGAATAAGATGATGTTTTAAAGTTAGTCCATAGGGTGTGGAACTTTGCATCACTATGGTGTGTAAAAATACACCCAAAGATTTAAGCACAACTATTTACACACATACTATGTAGGAGAATATCTATTGTGAACATTGCAGTTTATTTGGGGTCAGAGAACATCCTTAGCTCATACATCTCTTTAATTTTGTGCTGGATGTTAGTTAAAAGATGAAGGTATTAGTTAATAACAAACAAATAAAAAACTTAAAATCAACATGAAGCCATAATATTAATAAATAAAATATGGTATACAGGTCCTTCTCAATAAATTAGCATATTGTGATAAAGTTCATTATTTTCCATAATGTAATGATACAAATTAAACTTTCATATATTTTAGATTCATTGCACACCAACTGAAATATTTCAGGTCTTTTATTGTTTTAATACTGATGATTTTGGCATACAGCTCATGAAAACCCAAAATTCCTGTCTCAAAAAATTAGCATATCGTGAAAAGGTTCACTAAACGAGCTATTAACCTAATCATCTGAATCAACTAATTAACTCTAAACACCTGCAAAAGATTCCTGAGGCTTTTAAAAACTCCCAGCCTGGTTCATATCTCAAAACCGCAATCATGGGTAAGACTGCTGACCAGAATGCCATCATTGACACCCTCAAGCAAGAGGGTAAGACACAGAAAGAAATTTCTGAACGAATAGGCTGTTCCCAGAGTGCTGTATCAAGGCACCTCATTGGGAAGTCTGTGGGAAGGAAAAAGTGTGGCAAAAAACGCTGCACAACGAGAAGAGGTGACCGGACCCTGAGGAAGATTGTGGAGAAGGACCGATTCCAGACCTTGGGGGACCTGCGGAAGCAGTGGACTGAGTCTGGAGTAGAAACATCCAGAGCCACCGTGCACAGGCGTGTGCAGGAAATGGGCTACAGGTGCCGCATTCCCAAGGTCAAGCCACTTTTGAACCAGAAACAGCGGCAGAAGCGCCTGACCTGGGCTACAGAGAAGCAGCACTGGACTGTTGCTCAGTGGTTGCTCAAATTTTGCATGTCATTCGGAAATCAAGGTGCCAGAGTCTGGAGGAAGACTGGGGAGAAGGAAATGCCAAAATGCCTGAAGTCCAGTGTCAAGTACCCACAGTCAGTGATGGTCTGGGGTGCCATGTCAGCTGCTGGTGTTGGTCCACTGTGTTTTATCAAGGGCAGGGTCAATGCAGCTAGCTATCAGGAGATTTTGGAGCACTCCATGCTTCCATCTGCTGAAAAGCTTTATGGAGATGAAGATTTCATTCTTCAGCATGACCTGGCACCTGCTCACAGTGCCAAAACCACTGGTAAATGGTTTACTGACCATGGTATTACTGTGCTCAATTGGCCTGCCAACTCTTCTGACCTGAACCCCATAGAGAATCTGTGGGATATTGTGAAGAGAAAGTTGAGAGACGCAAGACCCAACACTCTGGATGAGCTTAAGGCCGCTATCGAAGCATCCTGGGCCTCCATAACACCTCAGCAGTGCCACAGGCTGATTACGGCCATGCCACGCCGCACTGAAGCAGTAATTTCTGCAAAAAGGATTCCCGACCAAGTATTGAGTGCATAACTGAACATAATTATTTGAAGGTTGACTTTTTTTGTATTAAAAACACTTTTCTTTTATTGGTCGGATGAAATATGCTAATTTATTGAGACAGGAATTTTGGGTTTTCATGAGCTGTATGCCAAAATCATCAGTATTAAAACAATAAAAGACCTGAAATATTTCAGTTGGTGTGCAATGAATCTAAAATATATGAAAGTTTAATTTTTATCATTACATTAGGGAAAATAATGAACTTTATCACAATATGCTAATTTATTGAGAAGGACCTGTAATTACAGTTTGAAAATTACTTCCATAATATTTTATTTTAGTAAAGACCTCGCAAAGATTACGCCAATATTAGATTTCTCGAACATTGCACTATGCCTGAAACTCAGTAATCAACATGCATTTATGTGTAGGACTGTCAAAAACTGTAGGACTCTCAAAAATCATCTGTTATCATGGTTTAGTTGTATTTTAAAACACTGTTTTTTCTTAAAAATGTTGTGTCAGACGTATTTGGTAGCATGATTATCTTGTTTAATCGTGTATTCAGTCCATCAGGTTGATATTTGTAGAAATACATTTATAAAACAAAAAAGTTAATGGCCTTGTGTCAGAACACAACAGGTATGAAGATATGTCTGGTTTTTACTTTTTATTCTAACTTTAAAGCTAGATTATCCTTTGAAAAGTTTAATACAGTATTTGATTTTTACACACGCAGTGTTTTCGCCAACTGACCTAAACCGTTGACCCCTGAAGTTATGACTTCTGAAGGCCTAGATTCACTCGGTTGAAAAATGGTATTTTGTCATTTAAACATCTGAAAAAATAGACTGTGCTTAATATCTGCTAACTCTTTATTGTGATGCTCCCCAACAAATATTCTACTGACTATAAGTAACTCAACTATATCTCAACTTATTCTAACCCTAACCCTACCAGTCCACTAATACTCTACTAACACTAATGAGAGTTTACTTTACACACTCTGACTCTCACAAGCGAGTTAGTGGACATGCAGGTGCAACACTACTATAGTCAACAGCACGTTCAAAAGGACCATCAAAATAGTGCTACCAAATGATGACTTAAAAACGTTTTAAGTATTACATTAAAAAGGCGTAATTGACAAAGATTGTAATTCTGAATTAAGTAATAATTATGACAAAAAGTCGAAATTATGACTTAAAAAGTTGAAATTAAAATGATGACTATGCGTCATAATTATGAGATGAAAAGTTTAAATGATGACATACTAAATTGAAATTATGATAGATAAAGTAAAATATTCCATAGTGAAATTTTCTGAATTTAGTATAATTGTATTTGTGAAAATGATTCAGTACTGAAACAGCATTTATGAGTTTTTACATATCTTCTGCTTGTTTCTGCAGTTCGTGTAGGCCTCTAAGACTATGAATAACTAAAAATGATTATTGATGAACTTGAATAACTTGAATTTTGTTGGCAATATAAAAAAAATTGCCTTCCCATAACGGGAGTCGAACCCGGGCAGCCTGGGTGAAAACCAGGAATCCTAACCGCTAGACATTATGGGAGGCGTTGATACTGCCCCGGCACATTTGAAAGGCTGCACTGCACGGTACAATATAATGCAGGATCATAGTTATGCAGAGCCACAGGAGAAGGAATCCTCGTCGCCAAAAAGCAAAAAATTTATTTAAAAGGAAACGTGACCGGCGAATTCAAAACGAGGGTAAATATCGGGATAGCTTTTCACAGGTGGAAAGAGCTAATGAAGGAGAAAGACTTTGCTGGATGGCGCCTTGCATGGCTGACACCGCCGTCGGTGTGTGAATGGTTGAATGTGAGGCTATGTAAAGCACTTTGGTGGCCATAGGTCTGTGAAAGCGCTATATAAATGCAGTCCATTTACCATTTACTTTGAAAGGGATGCTGAAGTTGCCTGCTTTCTTCTCGACAGGTAAGTCAAAGTTACGGTCTAAATTACAAGTTTTTTCATTGCTTGGTTGTGTAAATCATTATATCATTATATCATTATATAGGCAGCATAACAGTAGAACAAGTACAATTAAACTCGATGAAGTGCTATTGGAAGACATGTTGTCATAGCTTCTTGGCACATAACGGCTACCGCAGTTGCAACACATAAAAATAGTATTATAATAGTATACATAATAATAATATTTAGAATCATTTAAAAAAAAAAACATGATTTAAAAGATTAAATATTTCAGATCATACTCAACAACTGGTTTAATAAAAACTTTTAGCATTGAAATGATCAAACAAATTCACATCTGTATTAAACAGTTGGACAAAATTCGCTGTAATATAAAATACTCTATCAAATCTAAAAATTTAAATAAAAAGTCGCTTGTTTAAAGCAAACAGAAATCGCTTGAGAAGTGTAAAACAATAAAACCATAACCTCTAATTTGATATTAAATGCTGAACCGAAAAACAGAGTCATAAAGGAATAAAGTAACTATAATATCAGGAATCATCAGATGCTGAAGACGGAAGGTAATGTATATATTTTTTTATTTTATTTTTTTTGTGCTTTTTACGAACGCCCGCTCGACACGTGACGTCACATCTCCGCGCTGCTGTTTTGGCGCGCTTTATGGAAGTTTGAATCGTTGGAGTCACACACACAAGTGCAGCGATGGAGCGCGTGAACACGAGCAGTGTGAGAGGATTCCTGAGATCTTGCGACGATCTGACTGAGAAGATTCGCTGTTTAATACAGAAGAAACTCATCAAGAAGTACTTGAGCAGGTGATAGTATGCGCTTACGATTTATGTGTGGATTAAAGAATAGACATTAGTAGAATAGACAAAATAGGCATTTAATGAAGATATATTTTATATCATTGTAGAATGTATTTCTGAGCACCAGACGCTCGCTCTCACTAGCATATGGACACACAATCCCATGCATGCCAAACTATCTAAAATGGTGCCTTCGAAGGGCACTAAAGTTTTTAATCATTATCAACATATTTTTTGATAAAAATAACTATAAAAGAGTTTCAAATGACACTTATTTTTGAGCCCCACAATTTTAAGCGCTCCAAAGTTCTAACTAGAGCAGTGGGCAGAGTTAAAAAGGAACTTTGTTGTTCTTGTCTAGCCTTAATTTACTGAAGGCTATGGATTTTAGGTAAATGTTTATTAAATTAATTCACAATATGTACACATTCATTATTAATCTTATGCCTAATATGATGAAAAAGGCTGTTATTTGTTTCTTCTCCTCTCACATTAAATCACATGTATTATATAGGCCTATTTTAAGTTCAAAATGGTGAAATTAGAAAAAAGTTGATTAGTTTGCCTTGATTATTTTTGTCGTTGTTTAACATTTCTCAAAACTTTTCTATCAAATATGAAATGTTTAGTTTAGCTACTTGCACCTTATCTCGCACTTTATGACCGTTGTCAGCAGGAACTCGCTCTCAGCGGCTCCTGTGAACATACTATTGTCCTAACATAGACTATTATTGTTATTGTCCTAACATAGACTATTGTTTTAACCTGCTGTGCATCTGTTCACTGTCCATGTGGCTTTGGTTGCCATATTTATGAGCTAATTTGGCCTTTGAAAAAGTGAATGTTTGAACTCTGGTGTATGCTAAATGAAAACAGGTGAACAGGTGTATGAATGTGTCTGCAGGTGTATCTAACCCTAACAACTAATGACCAACTTTATTTTTGCTATTGTACATACATTTTATTCTTCAAATTGTTTGTCTTTGGTTAACACAGCTGGAGAAGAACAACAGGGAGGTTGGAAGACACAGTAGAGGAACTACAGAATAAATATGGAGAGAAAACAGCATTAAAAAGGATCAAGTCCATTGTGAAAAAAATCAGAAAAAAGAATATAAAATGTAGGAAAATATTTATAATTTACTTTGTTAGTAGTCAGTATGTTTCTCAATCTTCAATAAGCTTTACATGGTTTTGGTTGTGTATTTAATTGTTAATTTTTAACAGATGGTGCACATTCTGGAAACATGACAAATCAACAGCCTAACAACCTTCCACAACGAGAGCATAATAATAATTCTACATCATTCGGACAGCTTAACTTAACAATTGTCCAGAGGAATGGTGGGTCAATATTTGCTCCAATCATGGTAGACAAGACAATATATGGTGATGTTAACATCAGTGTGGTGAGTGTCTGAAAATTTAAGAAACAGTTGCTTTGTTAAGAAATGATTTGTGTATGTTATATATATATATTTTTTTGTTTTGTTTTTCAGGTGTCTCACTCTACCTCGGTAAACGAACATGGTAAGATCTCTTGTTGTAGAACACTGTGCATTCATAAGCGTGATGCTCCTGTTAATAATATGACTATCCAACGTTGTCCTGATTTTTAGAAATTCTTCAGAATGTAAGGAATGAGAGGACTTTGGAGGGAAGTGCACCACAGTCGGTCTCTCTAAACAAGATCTACACTGAACTGTTTATCATCAATGATGAGACTGACCCCATCAATAGAGAACATGAGATCTGGCAGATCGACACATAATTTAAACACATCAGCTCAGAGACTCATAAACTACAAGGAAATCCTTCAGCCACCCACAGATGAAAATATAATTGTGTGGTGATTTTCCAAATGATACAACTTAGTCTAAGTAAGAGCAACGTAGAGTCCTCGGATTTCTTAAAAATAACGCAACAACAAAACATTGTGACAAACTTTGACAACATGTTGTATGGACAAAATACTGTTTGAAATATTTTTGTATAAATAAGATCTAAGACGCCTAAGTACAGTTTTTCAACCATCTAAAGTTTTTGAACAGACGCTGTTTAGTAACAATTATAATTTAGGTCTCCGTTAGACAAAATCATTACATAAGTCTTCTAAGAAGATAAATAGAAGATATGATTTTAATAAAACTTTAAAGATTTTTTTGAGAAAGAAAGTTAAGAACTTTAAACTTCAAACTAAAACAATCTTTCATTTTTAAAATATCTAATTTAAACTTTTAAGGTTATGCTTTTAAATGAATTTAGTATAAACTCTGGATGTAGTATGCTCTGGAACGCAGACTAGATTTACTGTGACATTATCTCCCCGAGTTTTTCAGTTTCAGTTTTTCAACCATCGAAAGTTTTTGAACAGACATTGTCTCACATTATAACAATTATACTTTAGGGTCACCGTTAAACAAAATCATTACAGTAATCTTCTAAAAGATAAATAGAAGAAATGAATGTATTCAAACTTTAAAGATTTATTTATTTTTTTAAGAAAGAAAGTTAAGAACTTTAAACTTCAAACTAAAACAACCTTTTATTTTTAAAAGATCATATTGAAACTTTTACGATTATGCTTAGAAATAAATTCAGTACGAACAAAACTTTGGCTCTGGAAAGGCGTTAGCAGACTAACATTACATACGCTGTGACATGATGCACATAGAGATTAGTTCATTTTTAGAACCGTGTGTGTGCGCGCGTGCAATACAGCTTAGAAATTATATTAAATTATTTATTTTATAGTTTTCTGTGATGGTCGTGTTTAGGTGTACATGATCGAATATGCAGTTACGGTACAAAAATCATCATGGCTATGGAAAGCCATCAAAATTGAAACTCCACACGGACAAAAAATTATGATTGAATCTTTTCATATAAATGAGATTTAAGATGACTAAGTACAGTTTTTCAACAGACATTGTTTAGTAACAATAATACTTTAGGTCACAGCAATCTTCTAAAAGATAAATAGAAGATGTGTATGTATTCAAACTTTAAAGATTTTATTTAAACAGTCTTTTGTTTTTAAAATATATAATTTAAACTTTATTATACTTCTTATAAACTCAGCACCTGATATCCTGATCACTGAATTTGTGACTCTCTGACACACACACACACACACACACACACACACACACACACACACACACACACACACACACACACACACACACACACACACACACACACACACACACACTTTGGCTGGTGCTTTTTGAAAGCTCCGCAGGTCAAACGCTGGTGTAAAGAGGCCCTTTAGTTATCTAAACATGTGAGATGATTTTTTATTTTTGTGAACCCGTTTCATTTATTGCGTTGTTTCATAAGCTGTATGTTTTTTCTTTAACTCTCTAAACATTTAACTAATTGTTTCATAACATGTAGGCCTATGTTTTTTTCTTCAACTCTATAAACATTTAACTCATTGCAATTTTTTTGTGAATCCATTTTATTTAAACTGGATAGTTGTACATTTATTTAAACTTTTTGTGTGAGGTTTTAGTAAGATCTTTATTTTATATTATTTATTTATAATCATTTATATTCTTTTAAAGAACAGAATGTTTTATGTAAGATGATTTTTTATTCTTTTGTTTATCTAAAACTGAAAGAATTGGTTTCAGTAAGATGCTATTTTATATTATTGTATATTATATTATTTGTGTGAAATATACATTATTTTATAAAATCTCTGTTTCTCACTATCACTGTGCTCTGGAATGTGGAGGAGCAGAAGCAGGGGGATGTCAGAATGCGGAGGGCGCGCGCACCTCTCAGGCCGGGGCTGTGCTGGAGAGGCGCTTTAGTTATCTAAACATGTGAGATGTTTTTTTTTTTTATTTTTTTTTTTTTCGTGAACCCGTTTCATTTATTGCGTTGTTTCATAAGCTTTATGTTTTTTTTCTTCAACTCTCTAAACATTTAACTGATTGTTTCATAACCTGTATGTTTTTTTTTTTTTTTTTTTTACTCTATAAACATTTAACTGATTGCAATTGTTTTTATGACTCCATTTTATTTAAACTTTTGGTGTGAGGTTTTAGTAAGATCTTTATTTTATATTCTTTTAAAAGAACTGAATGGCTTTTCAACGTTTGTGTGAGATAAACTTCCACAGTTTTCCCCTTATCGGTTTCACAGTACAGCCCGGATACGCTCAGGAATATGTAGGGAGGATCGTGTGTGTGATACCAACTTCAAAAACACACACTGTCATGTTCAAAAGGCTTCAATAGGCTTCAAACAATTAAAACTAGCTGTCATATAGCCATGACGTATTATTTAATCACAGTGTCTTCAAACGATCAAAAACACTAACTGTCATGTTCAAAAGGCATCAAACTAGCTGTCAGATACCATGACATATTGTTATAACACTTTCTGTCAATATCAAAAGACTTCAAAAGCCTTCAAAAGCCTTCAAAAGACATCAAAACCCGAAACTAGCTGTCAATAACATGATCAAAAGTCATACTAACTGTCAACCTGTCAATCAAAAGTCAAAACTAACTGTCAAAACATGATCAAAAGCTGTCAACCTGTCAACCAAAAGTCAAAACTAGCTGTCAAAACATGATTAAAAGTCATACTAACTGTCAACCTGTCAATCAAAAGTCAAAACTAGCTGTCAAAAGCCCTTTGATCCTATGCCAAAAGGGGCGGGACACCTGTCACCGGAAGGGGCAGGACACCAGAAGGGGCGGGACATGTCACCGGAAGGGGCGGGACCTGTCACCGGAAGGGGCGTGGCACCTGTCAATCAATAATTTTTTGACAGGTGGTGTAGGGTATCAACTACTTCTGTCTCTTCAGCGACGCTCTCCGCATCGCTGGACTCTGAGGAAGCCGCCGCCGTTGAAACAAGCGACCAGCACGCCGAGGATATCAGCCTGAGGAAGCCGGCCGTCTTCGCCGCCTTCAGCCTTCCCTGCCTGCTCCGCTATCCGGCGGATTATATCCTTCTTTGCTCTGTGTTGTGTGTGTTTGTGTGTTCGCGCCGCGTAAAGAAGAAAAGCCGCGCTCAGAGGCCTCCGGAGCCGGATGCAGTAGCTGAGCGCTCGCCGGAGCCCCTCCCGTGAGCCTCGCTATCTCCTTCTCCCCCCCACCTCCCGACGCGCAGCGGCCGGCTTTCGCCCGCACTGCCGTCGCCTCAGGGGATGAAGCAGACAACGCTGCTATCATAGACAGCTGCTTACCCCCCTCTGTCAAGCCGCGCAAACGGCGCCGCTCACAAGGGATGTCAGAAACGGACGGTCTCGGGCTATAGCTTCCTTTACGTTACAAGAAAGCTACCCCCCCCCCGGTCACTGGCGAAAGGAGAGAAGAGTGTTTAGCCTCACCCAGGTCGGACTAACCTCCATTCTCACATATTTCTCAGTCCCCTCCTAAGCTCAGGCGACTGGAAATACATATATTGCAGTAAACGAGCCTGTTTTTATACACGCATGCCTGCAAACAAACGCTGACGCAAAACATAATGACACTCGCTCCTTCCCGCGCTCTCCCTCTCTGTCGAGCCGCGCAAACAGGCGCCGCTCACAAGGGATGTCAGAAGTGGACGGTCACGGGCTAGCTTCCTTTACGTTATAAGAAAGCTACCCCGCGTCTCGATCGCGCGCGTCACTCACCTCCATTTCTCACACATTTCTCAGTCCCCTCCTAAGCTCAGGCGACTAGAAATATCAATATTGCAGTAAACGAGCCTGTTTTTAATACACGCACGCCTGCAAACAAATGATGTCACAACACATGATGACATCTTCCCGCTCTCTCTCCCTTTGTTCGAGCCGCGCAACTGCGCCGTTCTCAAGGGATATCAGAGCGGACGTCACGAGCGACGCTCTGTCATATGCTCGCGCTAACTGAAAGCTTACATGTGCCCCTGTGGCTCAGTGGCAGAACATTAGGCTTTCGCGCCAGAGACCCGTGTTCGAATCCGGCCCTGGCGGAAGAAAAAAAATAAAAAATAAAAATAAATAAAAATAATAATTTCTGTTTGCTTCTCCGAGCTCGCGGCCAGCTTTCTTACATACAGAAAGCGAACCCGCATCTCGCACCCTCCCGCTCACAAGGATGGTGCTTGAGTATTTATGAGCGTCTAAACATATGAGCCATCTAAGCGCCCAGCTCTGTCAGTCCCCTTACAAGAGGCTACTGCAGCAGCTTACATCGCAGCCAACGAGCCAGTAACACAACTCGCTCGCCTGCACACAAACGCCGTTTTTAAGGCGGCCCAGATAAATCTCATAAAGAGTATAAGTTCGGGTTGTCCGGCTCACGCCGAAGGTGTCATAAGTGTAGAAAATGTGCCCACACCCTCGTGCTCACTGCTACACACAAACACGGTTCCCCTGGTAACGCGCTCAGAGTGCACTCTCATAAAGCGGGCACGCGCCGCTCGAGTGATAAGCGTAGAGAATGTGTCCACGACTCTGTGCCCACACCTACCCACTGCCCGCTCTGCCACACAGTTACCCCGGGTTGCAGACCCTCTAAAGCGCTCAAACACTGGCCGTGTGACAAATGTAAGCCCTGCGCCCGCTCACGAGTGCGCGCACTTACTAACAAACACGATACCCCTCATGCCGCTCTCGCGACACGGGTTTTTAACAGCGAAATGTGCCCCATCCATAAAGATCGAGCCGTCATACGCTGTACAGCCAGTCACTACTGTCTACCAGCCCCCGTGTTCAAGCACCGGCCGCGCGCGCGCCGCCCCATCTTCTCTGATACAGGTTCCCCATCTCGCGCAGTGCGGCGATCTGAACCCAGAGACCATTCGACCCCTAGCTATGCGTGCGGAAGCATGGGAAGCTATCCAGGGCATGTCAGAATGGGTGCTGAACACTATAGAACACGGCTATTCGCTTCAATTCGCTCGCCGTCCCCCGCGCTTTTTAGCACGGACGGAGACAAAAGTGAATTCAGAAGCAGCGCATCTGCTTCATGCAGAAAATAGCAAAGCTGCTGCACAAAGGGGCTATAGAACAGGTCCATCCTTCTCTGAGCGAGTCGGGCTTTTACAGCCGTTGCTTCCTCGTACCCAAGAAGGACGGAGCGCTAAGACCTATTTTAGATCTGAGACATTTGAACAAAGCCCTCATGAGACGGCCGTTCAAAATGATCACAACCAGACAAATCCGCGCGCAAATTCACCCAGGAGACTGGTTTATCTCTCTCGATCTGAAGGACGCATACTTTCAGATCCAGATAACACCCTGTCACAGGCCATTCTTGAGATTCGCCTTCGACGGTCGGGTATATCAATACACAGTCCTGCCGTTCGGCCTGTCTTTGGCACCCCGTACATTTACGAAGTGCATGGACACGGCTCTCGCTCCCCTCAGAAGACGGGGAATGCGTATACTGAACTATCTGGACGACTGGCTTATTCTGGCGCAGTCAGAGACAGAGCTTGTGTCTCACAGAACAGTGCTTCTCAGCCACTTGGAAAACCTGGGTCTCTCGGTTAACTGGACCAAGAGCTCATTATCGCCCCGCCAGTCAATCTCCTTCTTGGGATAGAACTGGACTCGGTGGCTATGACGGCCAGATTATCGGAGCAGCGTGCGCGCCGCATCCGTCATCTCGCCGCATCCTTCCAGGTGGGCAGCCAGGCTCCGCTGAGGACATTCCAGCGAATCCTGGGGCATATGGCCTCAGCTGCAGCAGTGCTTCAGCTGGGCTTACTGCGCATGCGCCCGCTTCAACGCTGGCTGAAAGCGCGCTTGCCTCACCGAGCCTGGGCGGCCGGCGACTCGCGAGTCAGGGTGAATCAAGGCTGCATTTCAGCCCTACAGCCCTGGCTGGCAGCCGAATGGTATCGCACGGGAGTGACGATGGGAGCGATCTCGCACCGGAAGGTTGTCTCGACAGACGCTTCCAACCAAGGTTGGGGAGCGCTCTTCGAAGGCAGACCGGTCTATGGCCGCTGGTCAGACCAGGAGAATCTCCTTCACATAAACTGTCTAGAGATGCTCGCGGTCGAGAAAGCGCTCAGGCACTTCCTCCCAGTCCTCCAAGGTCACCATGTTCTAGTTAGCACGGACAATACATCAGTAGTGGCCTACGTGAACCGCCAGGGCGGCATCAGATCCAAAATGCTCTGCACCCTGGCGGAACGCCTCCTCGTGTGGGCTCAGCACTCACTGCGCTCGCTGAGAGCCGCGCATGTGCCTGGGCACCTGAACGAGGGTCCAGACAGACTGTCCAGGGACAATGTTCCCCCTGGGGAGTGGTCCTTGCATCCCTAAACAGTCCAGTCACTGTGGCGCCGTTTCGGCAAAGCGAAAGTCGACCTCTTTGCGTCAAAAGACAACGCTCACTGCCCAAAGTTCTTTACGAAGAACGAGGACGCCACTATATGCCTTCCCGCCGGTCTCTCTGTTGCCACAAGTCATCAGGAGAACCAGGGAAGCGCGCCACACGGTGCTCCTCATAGCCCCGTACTGGGAGAACCAGACTTGGTTCCCGGAGCTAATACAGCTGGCAGACACAGTCCCCTGGCCGATTCCGGCGAGAAGAGACCTCTCTCAAGCCCGCGGCTCGATCTGGCATCCCCATCCAGAGCGCTGGTCTCTGCATGCATGGAGACTCAACGGATACCCGTTGACCTGCCAGAAGGGGTTGTGAACACGATCACCCAGTCTAGAGCCCCCTCTACGAGGCGGCTCTACACGTCTAAATGGTCTGTGTTTAAAAGTGGTGCACTGCCAAGGGGCTGGATCCATAAGCATGTGGGGTATCGCAGGTATTGGTTTTCCTTTAAGAGTTGCTGGACACGGGCAGGTCCCCTTCCACGCTCAAAGTCTATGTTGCGGCCATCTCAGCTTTTGCCGGTTCGGCGCTGGGCCACGCATTAGGAAGGAACGAGTTCGTCACCCGCTTCCTTAGGGGAGCCAGGAGGATGAACCCCCCGCGACCCCCCTCGGTTCCTATGTGGGATCTTTCGCTGGTCCTAGAGGCCCTGAAAGCGCATCCCTTTGAACCCATAGAAACTGTGGATATGAAATACCTCACGCTCAAAACCGTTTTTCTGATAGCTCTGTCTTCAGTAAAACGTGTGGGAGACCTTCACGCGTTATCCGTTAACGCCGTGTGCCTCGAGTTCGGACCTAATGACTCGAAAGTCATTCTTAAACCGAGGCATGGTTACGTCCCCAAACTATTGGGCACTCCCTTCAGAGCACAGGTCATTTCTCTCTCAGCCCTGCCGCCTTCCGGCAGCGAGGTCGATGGTAATCTCCTCTGCCCAGTCAGAGCGCTGAGAAATTACGTCACACGCTCCGCCGCTATCAGGCGCTCGGAGCAGCTTTTCGTTTCGTTTGGTGGGCGCACCAAAGGTCTCGCCGCCTCGAAACACAGCCTGTCCAGATGGATAGTGTAGCGTTTATTGGTAACAATCGTAATTAGGTCATATATGAAATATTAGCTCGAGCAGTAAGGAAATTTGGGGAAATATTAAAATCATAACTCATAGTCATAATTCATAAATTTCACATATGCTATTACATTACCTGCAAATTATCAAAAATATTTTGTTCTATAACTGGTCTCTCATCAGTCATTCGACCAGCGAAAGCTTTGATTATACCAGTTAAGAAGGAATATTTATATTATCAAACCTCAGACAAATTCTCTCCTGGCCGTGGATGCAAATTGCTGGGTTTATGAATTAAAATAAAGAGCTAGTAGCCAGATCTTATCGCAATTTCATTGACAATTACATTGGTGGGATTGTAACACAGAGTCAGTCAAAGTATAAAAGATTTATTTAATCAAAAATGACACACAAAGGATTATATGCATATAGGAAGTAATATAGGCTAATCTACGTACGTAAAATTACACAAGACCCACGAACGTTTAAACAAAACAAACATAAAACATGACTTGATCAGAATGAAAATAGGAAGAAAGTTAGGGAGAAAGTATGGTAATTTACAAACAGAACCTTTTAAGAGACAACTGTGAAAGCCGCTTCGAGAGAGATCATTTTATACGTTACTTGCGATTCTGTTCCTTTGTCTGTGTGAAGCTGGGCTTCGGGACCACGTGCGTATCTTGGCTGGACCGTGTCTCATTGATTTGTAGGCTTGCGTTTCGCGTGAAGTTCTTAAAAACTTACTGATCGTAACATTACCGAGAGGTACGGAAGTCTCTTCCCGGTGCGGGAAGGGCGAGAAAACTTGGTTACAGGACGAGACTGGATTTCTACATCCGCGGTTCGTTTGGATGAAGGCCCTGTCCCCTCTCCCTGCTCGTGGTGCAGGGAGGGGTGAGAGTGCAGAGTTCAGAGTTCGGAGTCACGAGGGTGAGAGCGTGTGAGAGCAGAGAGGTGAGCGTCTGCTTGTGTTGTGGTTTTAAAGCAGCGCGGGGTAACGCCCTGTTTGATGACGGGACCCAATGGAATCTTTCGGTTCTGAGGCGGGAGCGTTTCATTGTTTGTGAAGGAACGCCTCTTCTGATCGTACACAGAAAAATGCATTAAAACTTTAATACCACATTATGTCTAGAAATATAAACATTTGTGCGGAATATAGTTTATATTTCTGTATAGAGAAGCTCAGTACGATCCGTAGGATATCATACCCGACATTAATATCAGTTAATGAAACAGATACATCTCAAATGTATCAACACACGTGTCCATTACATCTGCAGAGGTGCATAAATATCTCAATTTATCCCATCACAACCCATAGACAAGAAAACTACATAAAAACATTTTGATAATGATTCATGCGTGTGTGTAACTTGTATTTTAGGAGTTTCAGAGTGGTTTGGTGTGTGTGTGATTCAGAGCGGGTTTTCTGTTGAGATCGGAATGTCAGTAATGTCTTTGAAGCTCACACTGTCGAGAGGGGGGAAGCGAGTCGTAAACGGGGGTTCAGTTACAGAGTTTGCCAAGTCTGTGGGACTTAGAAAGTGTTTTCACTTTTAATTAGTATATAAATTAAAAGTCAATTTTTACCCATCGAGCCATAGTCATTACAATAGTGGACGCTATCGCAGCTGCTTATGCGTCTAAAAACCTGCAGTGCCCTCTGGGCATCAGGGCTCACTCCACCAGAGGCATGGCCTCTTCGTGGGCTTGGTCCAGCGGAATTTCCATTCATGACATTTGTACGGCGGCGGGCTGGGCCTCCCCCTCGACATTTGTTAGGTTTTACAACCTGGAAGTTCCTGCCTTGCAGGCGAAAGTTTTATCAGTCTAAGTCACGCGTAGGCCGGCCCACTGTCTGTGCGCGGGCTACTGCGGTTGATTTAGCTCTCCTGGTTGAGCTGCATTATACAAGGGTTTATCAGCTCAGACCGGCCGTGCCGCTCTGAGCGCCCTAGTGTGTGCTTATGTACTGCGCTAGCCATTCTATTGGCCGCCCGGTTCCCACTCATCGTGTTCCCCGGACTTCCCCTGGGACTCATTTAGTGGATGCTGGGCGCACACGGCGTTGACAAGGGAGTTCCCGTAGCGTAAGCTAACTTACGCAATACGAGAGAACCTCTCGTAAGAGAACGTAATCGGTTACTAACGTAACCTCGGTTCTCTCTAGAAGAGGGAACGAGTATTGCGTAACCCGCCTTGCTCGCGCCACGAGCTCATTCGCTTCAGCGACAGAAACCAGTGAAGCAGCCTCTGAGCCTCGCTTGTATACCCTAAGCCACACCCCCTCTTTCGCGGGCTGTGACGCATGAGGCGCGCCAAGCGCGCTCATTGGACATGACATCACGTCTAAGGCTCAGCGATAGGCTGCTGCAGTTGCCGCAGGGCAGCCAATGGGCACGCTAGTAAGCCTGCCCTAGGTCTGCGTGCTGCTGCACTGCGTTGACAAAATTATAAAAATTAAGGATAATTTTTTGGCTTCAGATCTCGAGAAAAGATGACTTTCCCGTAGCGTAAGCTAACTTACGCAATGCTCGTTCCCTCTTCTAGAGAGAACCGAGGTTACGTTAGTAACCGATTACGTTTTACCGTGTAACCGGGCGAGGCGCGCGCGCTGTTTGAATACTGAATGGAGAATGATTGACAGATGAGGGAAAACGAGTTTCCATAAACTTTAATTTAATGATGTAAATAGACTTCTGTCCCTCACAATAAGCTATGGAATGGCTTCAGATGACTTTGTGAAATTATAATCAGACCCTCTCAGACCCAAGTCACCCAAACTGACGTGAAAAAGAGGCGCAGAAAAGCGCGCTGTTTGCATCCCTTGTTTAAGTAAAAATACTCAGCACCATGAGTTTGTTGATCATATTTGATCCTTTTTCAAACTGCCACAAACTAACAAACGGCCAGGTTAAGATTAGCTGATCTAACGTTACACTTCTGTAATGTATTTAATACAAATAGCCTACAACATATTAACAACTTTACTCAACTCTATATTTCCTTCTTTGCTTTAACTATAATATTCGCGCAAAACGTCCACCAACTTCTGAATAGAAAAAACCCTGCAGATCCGATTTAAGCAGTCCCTCTAGGGTTACATTTGTGTTCCGTGTTGCCACTGTCTAATAGCGGATCATGTGAAAAACAACGATAGCAAAAAATAGTTTAGTAAAAATTATTTGACACTCCACATTTAGGGGGGCCACAAGGGGGTCCAAGCTTGTTGTCACAGGGGCACTGGCCCCCCCTGGCCCCCCCTGGCCCCCCTCTAGAACCGCCACTGGTGGACAGTGTGTAAAAACAATGCTTGATCATAGTCTGGCTCAGCGGCCACATAAACCACGTTAAATAAACAACATTGACTAGGAAACTGCATAAATTGGCTTACTTTTGATGACTAGCTTATAACAGCAGACGACGGGGCTTAGAGTTGAACACTGCAATGATTTCGTTATAGTCCAACGATTCAGTCAATTCTCTTTCAAATGAGAGCAGGGACAAAGGCTACGTTCACACTGCAGGGCTTAATGCTCAATTCCGATTTTTTGAAAAAATTCGATTTTTTTGCAAGGCCGTTCACATTTCCAATTAAATGCGACCTTTTGTGATCTCCTGTGTGAACGTGAAATGACCCAGAAGTGACCCGCATGCGCAGAAGAGTACTCAACGGTCAACGACGTCTCTTATTGTTTGCGGAAGTAGCTAAACTTTAACTGTGATTCTCTCTCTCACACACACACACACACACACACACACACACACACACACGAGCGCGCGCAGCGACCGTTACACAAGAGCCAGACAGCAGCCGCTGACCTATCTAATATCAGATCCAGCACAAATAAGTTACCATAACGTATATATAATGGCCGTGGGCTTTTTTTTTTTTTTAATTAACGGGCTCGTCGAGGTCGACCCGTTCGGCAGATTTACCTCAGCTCGACGAATATGCAGTCCGTTTTCAAACCGACGACTACTTCAACGCAGGATTATGACGTTTTTCGCGTATCAATGACGTGCGGGTCGGATAAATGCGACCTGGCCGTTCAGACTGAAGTCGCATTTGAAAAGATCGGATATGTATCGGATTTGGGACCACATACCCAAGTGGCCTGGGTCGCATTTGAAAAGATCGGATCTGTGTCGTTCAGACTGTCATGAAAAGATCAGATACAGGTCGCATAGGGGCAAAAAAATCGGAATTGGGTCGTTTCAGCCTGCAGTGTGAACGTAGCCAAAGAGTCTTTTTGACACGAACTTTAGTAAGTTGCTCTGTTTCATTTTAGT
The DNA here is from genome assembly GCA_021554675.1 of Leuciscus idus. NCBI lineage: Eukaryota > Metazoa > Chordata > Actinopteri > Cypriniformes > Leuciscidae > Leuciscus > Leuciscus idus. Next base: position 12,687,714 of record CM038635.1, on the reverse strand, counting down.
TTAACATACTTAGCTAAACTTCAGTGTCCCTCTGTGAAATGTGCTCGTCGTTGTGAAGGGGGGATGGGCTGTTCGCAATCTGACTGCGAAATGCGCTACACGGGCATTTCGTCATCACCATGACAACCAAACAAGAATCAAGAAACATTAAGATTTATTTTTATAGTTTCAAGTATTGTGATAATCGCAACAGAATTCCCTCCTAAAGCCTTGTTTATACTCGACGCGTCCACACGAGCGCGAAGGTGCGCCGCGGTGTGGGCGGTCGTGCGCGTTGGGTTCGCAAGACCCAATTTCGCCTGGCGATGTGCGCGACATTTTTTGTAACAACGCGCGCGGCGCCGCATCCGAAGATGAACGACTTCGAGCCGAATCTGGCCGAGCTCGAACTTCTCACCACACCGGCACCCAGTTTGCACGTCTAAATGAGTTGCTTACATTTAACAAATGAGCATACAATAGCATAAAAAGTGTTTTTAATGAACATAAAGGTCCATGTTTAATAAAAATGTTCACGAAACTTAATGAAATGTTTAGTGAAATTAGAAAATATAAGAGATTGTTAATTTATTTATATTGTATACACATTCTCATATCCATATATTTTGTTTTATTGTCACTAGTAATAATCTCAGGGTTTACTGGGTTTTACACGATTCTTTTTGTAGTGTGGTATTGGTGGCCGTGTACTAAAATAAACATTGTCACGTGTGTATAGCTTCTTCTTCTAACCGCTGATTCCTGATGGTTTAGAGGATAATCACTTGAGTCGCCCCCTATCGTTTCAAAGAATAGTACAACGGCGAGCGCGTCAAGTATAAACGCCTCGTCCGTTTGGGGAGGTGCGCGCGCAGTCTGCGGAGACTCGCGCTGCGGAGCCAGGCGAAAGTATAAACAAGGCTACCTTGTGAGGCCACTGACTGGATGGGCCTGAGTCTGACTGACAGGTGGGTGGGCCCAGGCCCATCAAGGCCCACCCGTAGCTACGCGAGTGGTTCACGCAGCAATCCGAACTCACGGGTCTGTCTGTAGGCTCGTTCACGCCACGATCCGAACTCAGAAGCATGAAATATGATCAACCCCGCGTAAAATGTAAATTTTATTAAGTATAACTATTTCTAAAGTTAGTTTTAATCTTTAAACATGTGTTGAATTCAAGGGCGTAGGTTTGGCCTCAGCTTTGGTGGGGACATCCCCCTCCCCTCCCCCTGGAATGAGTTATCTATATGTAATTAAATAATGAACAAATGAATAAAATACACACGTATCATAGTATGCATTCAACACAACAAATCCATTATTATTATCTATTATTATTATTATTATCCATGATTACAGTATTCCATTAATACTAAAATTGTATCTACTATTCTATATCAAATTCTATTGATATATTCTATTCTTAAATATTAAATTCTTAGGCTACACTCACTCACAAATACATTACATAAATAGAATGTAGAAACGAAAAATGTCTCAGATCCACTGTTTATGTTGACTGCAAGATTCTAAGTTAAGGTCAGCTAATTAACATTCAGTGACTTGCTAACGTAGCATTCTATCATGATAGCGTGACTTCTATGAGTCTATCAGTGCTGCACAGCCTAATCAATACTCTTAACCTTAGTTGAAAGATTGCTGCTGCTAGGTTTAACTGTAACAACATGGTAACACATACTATCACCAATCAATACTATTTTCCAGAATCTGCATTTGAAAGCCTGGTCAGTCACTACTACTGCTAGTTTATTTGTGTGGCTAGTTATTTTGCCTACTTACACTCTGCTTTATGAAAAAGCTTCGTATGTCCCCTTTCTTCTTCTTGGGTGGCATAGCTGATCTATCTACAAAGTACAAAAAGTGGCAAAAAACGGAATATTAAAATGTTTTACTCTGGCCTTTGTATGTGGCAGAGAGACAGGCAGCCCTGGTAACTTACCGTCGGCGTCGTCGACGCGCGCGCGCACGCACGCACGCACGCACGCACGCACACACACACACACACACACCACCCGCTCGCTGCCAGTGCAAGCACAAAAGTAGTCCCGGCCCGCGCGTGTAGCCTGTCAGATACACCGCCGCCAATCAAATTACGGCGTTTCTTGTACTGTCCTTGTTTTGGCCGTTGGAATCGATCCAAATAGCAGCGCAAAGATCCAAATAGCAGTTCAAAGGAGCTTGCTAAAAATTGGTGGGGACACATTTGTCATCTCAAAATATTGATTGGGACTAGTACCTACCCAGATAGCACACGTACGTCGGGCCGACGTTGGCCCGATGCACAAAGTTCCATCGGCACGATGTCGCTCAGAGATCGTTTGCTCATCGGCAATATGTCGCCTCGACGTCGGCCTTTGATCGCAAATGATCTCCGGCCGATGTTTGAACGATGCAAAGCTGTAAATCTTTTGGCAGCTCTGCATGGGTTTTATAGGACCTTTATTTATATAGGTCGGACCTTTCGGGCTACTCCTTACATTAGACACCATGCGCTGCTTTCATTGACGCACGCACTTACGAACACACACACACACACACACACACACACATACAGAGCGGAGATCGCGCTGCAACACTCACTCAGCAGCACATAAACTGTAGTCAACATTGCCCCGAGACTTAAATTGATAAAATAGCTTTGATACTGAACACATGAAACTTTCATCCCTCTTAATGGTCATATTCAAGAAAAAAAGTGGAGTAGTTTTACACTTCCATCTTACCTCGCACGCTTTCAACGTTAAACTGCTGGAATACATGCTGTTTCTGTGAACAGTAAACACCGCCTTCTATGATTTGATTGGCTATCTATTTGGATGGTCGCTGTAAGGTAGACCAGCCTAAAATGTAACTTTTAAACCTTTTTGCCATCCTAAAAACAGAGCGGAGCAAGAATTTCCAATATTGAATTTCCAGTTTGGCCATTTCTAACTATTGACATACTATTGTTATTATTGACGTATAATTATACACTGCAAAAATGCCTTTCTTACTTAGTATTTTTGTGTTGTTTCTAAAGCTAAATTATCTGCCAGTGGGGTAAGAAAAATAATCTTGTTTTCCAATTGAATCAAGATTATTTTTCATACCCCACTGGCAGATAATTTAGCTTGTTTTAAGCAAAAATTACTTACTTTCTGTTCATCTGAAAACAAAATAGAATGTCTTATGTCATTTTACTTCTCTAAATGCTTCTTGATTTAAGAATTTTTAGATATTTGGACTGGAAACAACACAAAAATACTAAAGAAAAGCATTTTTTGCAGTGTAGGACTTGTCCCCCTCAATGTCTATGTACATATATACAGCCCTGGAGTTACTTGACTATCCAATATGAAAAAAGTAGGCTCTACTGACATTGAAAAATATCTTAATTTTTTGTGTAACTGTCTCTAGTATAATGAACAGACACAATTCAAGTTAAGACATTTTAATGACACCAGAAAGAACTCCAGGAGAAAAGGGATCAAAAAGGAACAGCAACAATGTAGAGAAGGATTCTTCCTGGCAACCTGTAACAGAGTGAAAAACATTGAAAAAAAGCAGTTAGGACTAAAGCTAAGAATAAAATTGTCATTACACTGGATAATATAATTAAACATCTAACAACAATCAAAGGTACATCAGCTGGCAAACCATTTAATAGGTTTAATAGTCTATTTAAAGGGAATGATTGTGGTGGGGAGTTTGCTCAAACTATGGCAGCGATACAGCGAATAGTTGTTCTAAAAGACGGCACCGTCCGCGGAGTGCTTTCAAAGGCCAGTGAAAGCATACTTTCAGTTAAGTTGTAAGTATTCGGATGCTAACTGTTTCTCATGGGTTCGTATGGTATTTTAAACATTTACAGGGGTAAGTCTGTGATTTTATTGCCATCCGAATCCATAATGTCAGTGTTTTTTCTCACCCAACCCGCGTACATTTCTTAATTTCTTTTATAAAGAACACCGCTTTCTCACATAACGCAGTGAAGCAGCCCCTGCACGAGTGAATAAATGATTCTCGAGCCACCGATATCAGCAGATTCAGCAGCATCGCCACGGGCAGCACTGGGTAACGTCACACGTAAGAAGGAATATCTTTAGCAGCTTCCTAAGGTATGGTTCGGGGAACACGCCTATAAACGTTATACCTTTAGTTAAGTTATACCTTAAGAGTCTTCGTAGCGCGCTAAGAGACAACGTTATCGGGAAACCCAGCCCAGGTGTTTATGAATGAGACACTGAATTAATTGGTTTTAAAAGTGTTTAAATTAATGATTCAATTGAGTATCTTTTTTTTTAATAGACTGGAACATGTTATTCTGATGTATGTTATCGTGATCTCCATTTTAAACAAAACAAAAATGATTTTAAACCAAATAGATTCTCAGTTTATCCTGAATTAGGGGCCGTTCACATATCATGTCTAAAAATGTGTGGAAAGCGCTCTCTCCTTTCTAAAAGCACTTGCGCTCCCGTCGCGTCTGTCGTTGCTATGCAAGCATGAACTGCGCTCTCCATGATGACGAGGAAGTATCAGCAAAGGATTAATTGATTTCTAGCCCTTGCATTAGCTTACTACTACTACTACTAAATATACTACTAGATATATTTATGGAGATGAGAAATAAAAACTTGCCCTGTACAGCTATGATCAGCTGTTCGGCCGAGTTTTCCATGTTGTTACGGAAAGGCCAAAGCTGATCGGTTGGTTTTTGTCACATGACCTGCGGTGCGCTTGTGGCATTCTGAAAAGTTGAGATGTTTTCATCTCACTGTGGCATATGCATGCCTGGAAAAACGAGCACGCCGCATCGCATGCGCGTCACTTCTATTATGGTATTACCAATGTTGTCACACTTGATTAACTGGTGGGGAAATATCCGAACGTATGACTTATAGAAGGTACAATTAACTAAGAACGTTTCGGGAAACACGTATTAACGATAAGGTACAGCTTAAGGTATAACTTGGGAACGACGTAGCGTTAAGAGGGTTTCGGGAAATCCAGCCCTTATCATAATTAATAACGTGTTTCCTGAAACGTTCTTAGTGTTGCGCTTTTATTGAGCAGGTCATGCAATAACATAAATTAGTTATTTACACCAATAATATGATGCGGCTGCTGGGCAATCTGGTGAGTTTTGGAGGTGGAGCATTGAAGAGAGGGGTGTGTTTGTTTGGGTTCATTCCAAATATCAACTATGTCCAACAGCGTTTTTGAAATATCGCTTACCCCACCTTAATATCTGGCAGTTTTTATGTCCATTTATAGTTGCCATCATCTGAAGTCTTCACAAGTGAGGCTGGATCCAAACTGGAGCTGCTATAATCTGTAGTGAACTTGCTGAGCATCCTGAGATAGAAACAGGGAAGCAACAGAAGAAAGATTAGCATAGTTGCAGTTCATATTATTTCAGGCAAAAGAGGATCATGTGCACTTTTTACTATTTCATCACATATTAACTGTAAAACAAGATTATGAGATGTGTTAACAATGCTTGGCTAAAGAGATGTGTCTTTAGTCTAGATTTAAATTGGGAGAGTGTGTCTGAGCCCCGAACATTATCAGGAAGGTTATTTATGAAAGTAAAAGAGTGGCAAAACTCGAGAGCATAAAGATGTGAATTTGAGAACTTGTCCCCTGTAAAATACAAGTCCAAAGTTGAATTTAGAGATTTGCACTCGCAGAACGTGACTTAACGCATAGACAGTGATATTAAAATAAATAAATGATAACTCTGTAAACACCATACTAATTAAAAATAGACTACTATGTACAGTTAAGCGTTTTCCTCACATAGAAAACTAGTAGAAAACGCTTAAAGATCCCATGGCATGAAAATTTCACTTTATGAGGTTTTTTAACATTAATATGAGTTCCCCTAGCCTGCCTATGGTCCCCCAGTGGCTAGAAATTGTGATAGGTGTAAACCAAGCCCTGGGTATCCTGCTCTGCCTTTGAGAAAATGAAAGCCGGTAATAATCATAAATGTTTCTTGAGCGTCAAATCATCATATTAGAATGATTTCTGAAGGATCATATGAAGCTGTGATGCTGAAAATTCAGTTTTGATCACAGGAATTAATTACATTTTACAATATATTCACATAGAAAACAGTTATTTAAAATTTGTTATATTATTTCACAATATTATTGTTTTGAATGCTGTCTTGGTGAACATAAGAGACTTCTTTCAAAACATAATTTTTTTTACCAACACAATTAGTGTATGTTTGACATTAGTCTATGTTTGAAGTTTTACTTACTAATCATATGGTTCATAGCGCCTTAGAGATGGTGATCCGAGATGATGATCCGCCCAACTCTGCTACGGTGGAGGCCAGGGCATCAACATTGAAGGATCTAGGAACACAACAAACCATTTGTCACAGAGCCAACAATATTATTATATAATGCCAGGTTTATTACAAGTAAGAAGCTATAGCTAAGCTATATTATATATACAGGTGCTGGTCATACAATTAGAATATCATCAAAAAGTTGATTTATTTCAGTAATTCCATTAAAAAAAGTGAAACTTGTATATTATATAGACTCATTACATGCAAAGTGAGATATCTCAAGCCTTTATTTGTTATAATTTTGATGATTATAGCTTACAGCTTGTGAAAAACACAAAATCAAAATCCCAGAAAATTTGAATATTACATGAAATCACACAGTAATTACACAGTGATACCATGGTCATTGAACCAGGTTTTGGTTATTTTGGCAGTGTGGGCAGGTGCAAATCCTGCTGGAAAATGAAGGAAGCATGAAGTGCTCTGGAAATGTCCTGGTAGACGGCTGCGTTGAGTGGACAGCACAGTGGACCAACACCAGCTGATGACATGGCTCCCCAAACCAACACAGACTGTGGAAACTTCAAACTGGACTTCAGGCATCTTGGATTGTGTGCCTCTCCATTCTTCCTCCAGACTCTGGGACCTTGGTTTCCAAATGAGATGCAAAATTTGCTCTCATCAGAAAAGAGGACTTTGGTCCACTGTGCTTTATTAAATCCAGAGTCAACGCAGCCGTCTACCAGGACATGTTCAGAGCACTTCATGCTTCCTTCATTTTCCAGCAGGATTTGCAGCTGCCCACACTTCCAAAATAACCAAAACCTGGTTCAATGACCATGGTATCACTGTGTAATTACATGTGTGTGATTTCATGTAATATTCTCATTTTCTGAGATTTTGTGGTTTTCACAAGCTGTAAGCCATAATCAAAATTATAACAAATAAAGGCTTGAGATATCTCACTTTGCATGTAATGAGTCTATATGATATACCAGTTTCACTTTTTTAACGGAATTATTGAAATAAATCAACTTTTTGATGATATTCTAATTATATGACCAGCACCTGTAAGCTACAGCAGAAGTGAAATGCTTTTCTGAGATGAGTTTCTGAATCTATTTGACCTGCATCTGGGCATGGAGTACCTATGGCCTGAGGTAAGTAGCTTGAACTGGCAGGACAAAGGATGACTAGGGTCAGCTGCCTTCTTTGCCACTCTGTTGGAGTAAATGTGTGAGAGAGGGGGAAAGTTAATGCCTGCAATCTTGCTACACGTCCTACTCTCTAATCGTTTTTTTGTAGACAAGGAACCAAACCAGCAGATAAAACAGAAGGTTAAAACAGACTCAATAAAACAAGAATAAAACATTCTCATCAAAGTGGGGTCAATGTTAAAATTCCTGTCTATGGTAAAAATGCATTTGCTGCTGGGCTTTGGCACAAACAGCATCAGTGTGTGATTCAAAACATAGCTTACTATCAATTATTGTGCCAAGGTACTTGTATTCTTGTACTATCTCAATAGGTTGGCCATCAATGATAGTGAGGGGAAAGGGGGGGGGGGGGGGGGGATTTCCTACCTGTATTTCCAACTTCTCCAGCAGCAGCTTTCTTCAGAAATGTTGAAGTCGTGGAGCTTTCCCTCTGTTATGGGTTATTTTGTTGCTGCTGAAATCACAGAACATTTTTTTATCAATATTTGTTTACCATTGAGCTAGTTTCATCCAATTTCCTCACTCCATGTAAGTGACGTCACCGATTAGGTCTACATACGTTTATGTTTACGTTTGTGTAAAATAAATGAGCTCACTTCCAAGTGAAACCTTTACAAAACCTCTCATATACACATAACAGGTGATTAAAAGCCCAAACTTTCATAAACAAAAGCTCAACCGAGTTAACATTAACTTAGCTTAACTTAACGTAGCTGCTACCTCTTCTGAAAACGGTTGATGCTAACGGACTTTTTCCGAAGACACAAAACCATGTCTATAAAAGTAAATATTCAACATAAGCGTATCAATTACAAGTAAGAGAAGTGTCAAGAACAGTTGTGTGTATTATCCGTGTGATTTTAGAGACTATATCACCTGAAAGCAGTGAAAACAACAGCGAGAGAGAGGGAGTTTTCCTGCTTACCAGTCGCAGTGGTCCCGCGGCGTTTCCATGGCAACTCAGCGCCGCGTCCGCTCCAGTGTTTGAAAGGGACTTGAAAGTTCACGAGCACAACGCGACATCGGCCTCCCGTATATTGGGCCGACCTAAAGCCGACGTAACGGAGCTGGGAAATAGAGCACTGACTGACAAGAGATCTGCCTACGCCTGGCCGACGCCTTTGCGATGTTATAGGGAGGGAGGCCGACGCTCGATGTTGGGCCAACGTCGGCCCGACGTACGTGTGCTATCTGGGTAGCGTCCCCCCCTAAACCTACGCCCATGGTTGAATTTACCTGAGATGAAATGAGACTGTCTTTTTTTGTCACTATCTGCTGAAGACCACAGCTCATTGAATATTTCTGAGCAGATAATATGGAGGGATTATTGGGTCAGATTAAAAACTAAAAGTCTAAAACTAAAAGTCTTAAATGAAAACTAAAAGTCTAAATTTGAAACTGAAAGTCGAAGTCGAAAACTAAAAGTCGAAGTCGAAAATGAATTTGGTATTTAGGATTGGGCATTTGGTATTTAGGATTGGGTATTTTGTATTTAGGATTGGGCATTTGGTCATTTAGCCATTTTGGATTGGGCATTTGAGGATTGAGGAGTGTATGCAAATAAGGAGGCGTGGCCCAAATACTGGAGGCTGGGTTTGAAATGGCTGGTGCGCAGAGGCACCTTATGGACAGCAGAGGGAGCTCCCAGTACTAAGGAGCACACTGTAATGAAACTAAACAGAGCGAGTGAGCAGGGCTGGAGCGAGTACTGTATAATGTGATAACTTCAACTTAATGACAGCGTTGTAACATTTATGTGGCCTCACACACAAAGTCACCAGTGAAAGGAGTGCTATCGGTCTGACGACGAGAAAGCAGCAGACAGTGCAGCAGGTAAGATGCTAACATTAGCTACTAATTATATTAGCTGATATTGCTAACATGCTTTAGTAGGCTATTGTTAAATGCTGTTTATTTTTATTTAAATTATTACAAAATAATTTTCATTTAACACCGTTGTATTAGCTTTCTCATTCAAACACAATGCATTGCGTTAAACTGACTTGAAACAGTTGCGTTTGGCTTAACTCCATATTTTCATGTCGAAAGAACATGTTTCAGATAAGTAGACCAAAAATAACATTATGCTTGCTCAATTTACTTAAGTAAATGGAGTTAATTCAACACGATTCTTTTCAACCGTTTTACTTAATCCATTTGCGTTGAGATTACATAAATGAGTTTAGTTGTGTTAAAATAGCGATGTAGAAAACTAGGAACAGGATTTCCCCTCCCCATCATGCTTTGCACAGGACTGGATAGGGGTGTAAATTTAAAATAAAACCTTATTGTATGTGTTTTTTCATCATGATAAAAAATTGGTGACTTTGTAATGATTAATGTTCTTTAATGTTTATATTTAAAAGAGTTTCTGATATGTTAGTGTTTTTGGAGGTTACCATTGTGATGAAGTGTTGACCTTGTGCTTGGGTGAGGATGTGCTAACAACAATTAAAGTGGTTTTAATAATAATACAAACAACTACTTCAGACATACATTGGATGCAACATAACTGTTTTCTAGCAAATGCTTAACATTAAGAGTCTTTACAGAGTAAAGATTTTGTAAAAGGTTTTCTTATTAGATAACATTTGTAAAAGTTGTAAAATTGCTGAATGCATTCACTAAATAAAATAATCAATTGAATAATTGGATTATTTGTTTTCATTTTTGTTTGATATTAATTTTAGGATAATTGAACTTAATAGTTTTGGACAAAATTAAGAATGTTAACCTGATTCTACTAAATGACATTGAATTAACCTTATGTAATAAACTTAATTCTGCTGAAATAAACAATGTTAATTAAATGCCACATAACCCCGTTACGTAGAGCCTGTTGCCATAAAAAGTTAAGTAAATCTACCATATTTTCCAACAAAATTTTGATTAAACATTACACGGTCAAGACATATGCATGGGTGAATTGTTCGCAATAGATCCATAACATACATTTAGAATGGACAGATAGGATGGAATTTCTTTTTGTGCAGACTTTAAGCAAATTCATGTGAATACTGTCGTACACTCAAAAAAATTATCTGTTGAACGAACTTAATTAAATTAAGGAAAGGTTTTCCACGAAATTGAATTACATTTTTCCAACAAAATGGAATTAGTTTGAAATAATTTGTTGTAATCTTGTTGTATGAATTTAAATTAATTTAGTCATTCCTGCTAGATAAAGTTTTGTCAGGTTAACTACATTTAGTTTTTGTCCTGCCTTAAATCACCAACATTATAATTTTAGTTAATTTGACTCTACGGTCACTTCTAATGATAGACACTACTAGTGTTCAATTGAATTAAAACCATTTTTTACATAGTAATATAATATTACTTGTGCAAGTCTGCGAGTGAGGTTTACACATAGTGTATACTGAGTGCCCACAGCCTGAACACGAGGTTAAATGCACATAGAGTGTAATACTGAGCCCACAGCCTAAACACAGTCGCCACTCTTGTGCATAATGGTAACCACAAAATTCAAAAACATTACAGAAAGTCCTCTAAGTTTCTAACATAACTGAACATTAAACACTAACATTAACTAACAACATCTTTCCATTTACTGAAAAACACATAAAATAACACTTTTCCCTAAATTGACCCTCTTAATGCAGTCCCTTGCAAAGCATGCTGGGAACTACAGATCCACTGCCCAGTTAGATGTCAACAACAATGATTCATGTAGTTTTCACAAAAATTAATTAGGTTGATTGAACACAATTAAATTAAGTTGTGACAATATTAAACAATCGTGTTACTTTGGCTTATTTTAATTAATTATTTTAACAAGAGGCCAAAATTCATTTTTTGAGTGACATCCGGTTAAGACGAACGAAAAATATTCATGTTGACTCAATTAAAAAAAATTACATTGATTACATTTAATGAAATTAAGCTGGAATCATTTCTATGAAGGGTTGTGTCGTATATGCTCATTTTAATTAATGAAATTGAACAAAGAGCTAAAATAATTTTTTTGAGTGTATATGAACAAATAGAAGACGAGAAGACCTCGAGTTCACTAACATTACATAGGAAACAGATATCCAGGGGAAAGTATAAAGAAAACACTACACAAAACATTACAATAACACCCGGCATTACAATAAGAATGGTGATGTTAAGAATGAAAATGAGAACAAAATCAAAGAAACATATAACTCAATCTCCATACTGCTACAACTAATTGCTGTTTTTGTTTTTTGCTTCATAGTCAAAACTTTGTGGTTTATATGTGTACTCACAGTCATGTGATGATACCAGAGCCACTATCGCTGGTAATAGCAAACTAATGTGACAGTGACATTCTGTGTAGATTATCTCTTCATTAGCATTTGGTAACAATTGAGCTGTGAGCTGATGCTAATCAATATTTATAATCGTGAAAAATTAAGATATGTTAAACTGATGAGGGACAAAGACTGTTTTTCTTAAAGAAACACACATTGTGAAGACAAACATGACAAATTGTCTATCTGTGACACCTTGACTCGTAATGCGTAACTTAATTGAGGGATTTGTTTTAAGTGTAACAGTCGTCGTATATGTGATAGAAAAACCATCAGGCCTCACTTTTCATGTTGGGCCTGTTATGTGTCTTGTGACCGCTTCGTAGACAGACCTAAAAGAATATCGCAGTTAAATTTTTGTAATTTTTGTAATTTTCTTATGCTGTATTTGTTCATTAAATAAAATAAAAAAAGCATTATTCACTTGTTTCATCGTGTGTTAACTCTATATTTATCCGGTTGAAATTTGTAGAAATAAGATAAGTAGGCTACATTTATAACACAAAAATAACCAGTTAATGGCTTTGTGTCAGAACACACCAGGTATGAAGCTATGATTGGTTTTAACTTTTTTATTCTAACTTTAAAGCTAGATTATCCTTTGAAAAGTGTAATACAAAACATACGGTCTTTGTTTTGGGGGGATATTTGGAAAACTACCTTACACACGCTGTGTTTTCACCGAATGAGCCGTTGACCGTCCTTAAAGGTCCCGTTTTATGCCCCTTTTCACAAGATGTAAAATAAGTCTCTGATGTCCCCAGAGTGTGTATGTGAAGTTTGAGCTCAAAATACCCAACAGATCATTTTTTACAGCATGTTTAAATTGACATTTTTTGGGGCTCAGAAAAACGAGCTGTTTCAGTGTGTGCCCTTTAAATGCAAATGAGCTGCTGCTGGACGACACAGGGGGCGGAGCTTCATGAGCTCGCGCTCAGTCTGTCAGGAAAAATTCATCTCACGGAATGATGATTATATCAGAAACTCTCAGTAACGGCGTTCATTTCGAGTCGGACAATAATGCCTACAGAGTCAGAGTGCTGTATAGAGATGAAACAGGTATGGTTTAGTAGTTTAATTACGGTTATTATAACGTATTTGTCATCTGCTTGTAGGCTATGTATCCATTATTTATTAAAAGCCTACAAGTCTGCTGTCTGAATGATGATCAAACATGTACTGATGAGTTTAATAAAGTTTATTGTACATCACACAAAAGATGAAGCGTCAGTTTTACTTCAGAAAATCACCATAAGAGCTGAGTAAACACAGTAGCCTAAGTTATAAGAAGTGCACAAGTAGCCAGTAGAGTTGAGGGAGCATTCCTGTGGGCGGAGGTTAGTCAAGAAACGGTTCTAGTGACATCATTAAAGAAGGAAGTAGAGGGATGTAGTCCAATCGAGCCGTTTTTTGTAGTCAACTTCTGTTAAATAAAATATCTCGCTTGGCATTGAACTTTGAGCTTTATAATTTTACAGATATTATTTATGCTCTAACAGCAACATTACACACTAACTAAAGTTTGAAACATGGGATCACGCAGAACGGGACCTTTAATGGTGTCATTGTGTGAGGAACTGTTTGGAGTATTGCAACAGCTAATTCTTAAAACATTGCGTCAGGCATATTTATCATATTTTTACTTCATACTTGCTAGGAAAATGAATTGAAATTGAAACTTTGTAGACGTAAGAAAAGTAAATTTTATAAAAGAAAAAGTACCAATTAATGACATTGTGTCAGAACACAATAAAAAATGTGTAATACAAATTGTATACACTAGGCCCTATTTGATTTTGGTAGGGAACACTGGAAACTAGATTCTTTTAGTTTAATCTTTGGTTTTAAGGGAAATTAAATAGTCTCGGGATCCCCACTGACCCCTGAAGTTATGACTTCTGAAGACCTTAAGACGAGTACAATTAAATATCCACTCAAGACAACTTTACTTATGCTACATCATGGACCACATAGGCTTATGTGTGCTGATTTTCTGTAAACCCTAACGCTCAAAATAATGAATTGGTTGAGTAGGGCCAACTTAAATTCTACAAATTAGTTCAATCAAATTAACTTTTATGAGTATTAAGAACTTTCTTTTCTTTTGAGTTCACAAAACTTACACATTTTAATTATATTGAATTGTTTAATTGTTTTGAGTTCTATGAACTTGTTTCTTTTAATTAGACAAACTTAAATTGAACTGAAACTGGGGTGGGATCTCTATTCCCCAGCATGCTTTGCCATGACACTTAAAGGGGAGAGTAAATGCTAAAATTGTTTTGTACCTGATTAATGTTATAGTGGGAGATTTAGTAATGTTTAATGTTTTGTTTTGCTATAGTTTAGAAAAGTTTCTGGTATTTTGGTTTTTTGGGGGTTACCACCATTGTGACGAGTGGAGCATGAGCTTGGTTTGAGAACAGTGAATTAACCCTTTAGAATCTGAAGCTACAATTGGTGATTTTCACATATAATTTGTTTTTGACTGTAAAATTCTAAAACAATGTGCGCTCTTCAAGTGTAAGGTGTCATCTTTTTCAGAAAAAAGATGGCTTTCAATAAATTACAGCTATTGGCCATTAGTGTGTGTATGTGTGTGTGTGGTGAGTTTGTAAATAGAATTTAAATAGACAAAAATAATATAAACGTGAATAAATGTAAAGATTTTTATTTAGAAAAAAATCTTTAAAAAAAAATCACGAACAAAAGAAACTAACACTTTAAAGTGGGAAATCTAATTATAATGCATATATAGCCTACAAGTCCTTTTGTGACACTGGGTTGCACGGTTTTCATTTAGGATACTTTGTCATACACGCACGCATATACCGATACATACGCACGCCACAAATACATCATGCTGGTGTGTGTCAGTGGACAAAATACTGTTTGAATACCTTTGGATAAATAAGATTTAAGATGACTAAGCACAGTTTTTGCTTTAAAATTGTAATGTTTTGAACAGATGCTGTTATGTAAAATAACAGCTCGGGTAAAATTTATGCAAAATCCTTTCTGGGTGATTTTAAGGCAACGTCCATTTTCTGTCCCTAGCCTTTACAGAAATATCGCACTTGAAAAACACTTTAGGGTTACAATTTCTTTACATTTTAAAATAAAACAATATGTTATTTGAACAATTACGTCGTCTTGAGCCATCTATGTGGCAATATTTGATTTTTAATATTTGAAAGTAGTGGTGCCCTGGAGTTGGGTCACCGTTCAACAAAATCTAATATTTTAAAATAAAAATCATACTGATGACATCACTCGACTTCCTTCTTCCAAATTCATGAATATCTATGAAGAAAGGCCCATGGCCTCTTTTCAGATATCAAAAATCTTCTCATTTATCTCATGATTTCATATGAAGCTTTAGTTGAACTCACTGGTATGACCCACTTTACTGTTAGGGGGATGTAAAAATAAAAATAAAAATAAACTAGAATACTTATGGAATAAACAACTTCATTTTTATGTATGTTAGTATGATTGACAAGATTACAGTTAGTATGATTGACAAGATATGGTATTTTTCATGAAAATTATCACTGGTGTTACTGTCACTGGTGTCTCTTTTCTTATGGGAGAACCCCAGTGACACCGGTGACCCCCATTTATAGATAAACTTTATTCGAAGCTATTAATTTAGATTGTATGCCAAATGTAACAATTTAGTCTCATCTACATAATTATGGTTGAAGAATAATGATCTTTGGTCTTATGTGTGTCATTGGTGATTCATTGTGTCATTGGTGTCACTGTCTTTTCTATCACATTAAATAAAATGTCACATGATAATTTTACATCCATTTAATTCTGATGCACTCAAAGTTAAGATTTAAAGGATTGCATCATTACTTGATTTTAACAGGTTTTTCAAATACTTTCATTGTTATAGCAAATACATGGTAGCGCAGATGAACTAACATCATTCAAGCATACTTTTAACAAACCTGATTAAAATAAATAAGACATAATCACCTTATTTGTTGCACTATTATTATTTTCTGTAACTCTGACTACATGTGCTGAAAAATATAAATAATATTTCATAAAAACCTTTAATATTGCCAAAGTAAGGTAACACAAGCGTCAAAATGGTAGGCCTACATGCAGTCTTTAAATAAATGCACAAAATATAAAAATCATTAAGCTGTCATTTTTGTGTATTCATAAAGTCAAAGTGTGTTCTATAATGTGTTTTAGTTTAAATGTTAGAAAAAGAAATCTGATCTTCAAAAGGTGTCAGAATTGAGGTGTCATTTTTGGGTTTCATCTTTCTTTCACACGTTCTCCTAGAACAACAGGCTGGGGGACAGCTCACCCATGAAGAGGACGATTTAGCTTATCAGCACAATCACTGGATAAGAGTAGGCTATATAAAATGTAACTTCCTGGCTCTTTTGTTTTGACCCCTGACTTTTATATGCTAATACATAGCAACTACGCATAGAGGAAGGGGAGGGCCTGTGCCCCTGCCATGATGGAACCAATCTTCATTTTCAATTTAGCAAACGGAGTGCAAACATCTCTTCTGCTCAAGAATTCTAAATTCAAAGAGCTATATGATTTTAACCAGAGACAAAAAGACCTCATCATATAGAGACTGTGTCTGTTCCCCGAATTTGGAAATCCAAAAAACGTTTAAACCCATCTAAGGTTAAAAATTGAATTGATGTTCAACAAATAAAAAACAGCTATAATACAGATGAGCAAATGCTAAAGCTTGGGTTGCTGAATATTCGATCGCTTACTTCAAAAGCACTCATTGTTAATGATATGATTTCAGATAATAATCTAGATGTGCTGTGTTTGACAGAAACCTGGCTAAAACCAAACGATTACATTACTTTAAATGAGTCCACCCCGCACGATTACTGTTATAAACATGAGCCTCGTCTGAAACGCAAAGGGGGAGGTGTTGCTGTAATTTATAGTAATATTTTCAAAACCACTAAGAAATCAAGTTTTAAATATAATTCTTTTGAAGTGTTAGTACTTAATGTAAAAATATATAGTATAAATGATAAATCACGCTTGAGATTTATGCTGGCTACTGTATACAGGCCACCAGGGCACCATAAAGATTTTATCAAAGAATTTGCGGACTTTCTATCAGAATTAATATTGACTGCAGATAAAGTACTAATTGTTGGTGATTTTAATATACACATCGATAATGAAAAAGATGCATTGGGATTGGCATTTAAAGACATTGTAAACTCAATTGGAGTTAGACAACACGTGTCAGGACCTACTCATCGTCGTAATCATACTCTAGATCTAATATTATCACATGGAATAGATGTTGATGCCGTTGATATTCTGCAGCAGAGCGATGACATCTCAGATCATTATCTAGTCTCGTGTAAACTTCATTTAGCCAAGGCTTCAAAGCCGACTCAGTGTTTCAAATATGTTAGACCTATCACTTCTGCCACTAAAGATTGCTTTATTAATAATCTTCCTAATCAGTTTCATCATCTCAGCATCCCAGATAGCTTAGAAGAACTCGATATTGCAACAGAAACTTTTAACTCTCTCTTTTCCAGCACTTTAGACACAGTTGCTCTGTTGCGCTTAAAGAAGATTAAAGAAAATAGTCCAACGCCGTGGTACAACGAGCACACTCAGGCCCTTAAGAGAGCAGCCAGAAAAATGGAGCGCAACTGGAAGAAAACAAAACTAGAGGTATTTCGCATTTCATGGAAAGAGAGCTCGATTGCTTACAGAGAGGCCTTAAAAGCTGCTAGATCTGCTTATTTTTCAAACCTATTAGAAGAAAATAAACATAATCCTAGGTATTTATTTGAAACGGTGGCTAAACTAACGAAAAAGAAAGCTTCAAGCACAGAAGTTTCCAAGCAACACAGCAGTAATGACTTTATGAACTTCTCACTTATAAGATTGATAATATCAGGGAGAAAATTATAACTATGCAACCGTCTACTACAGTATCGCATCAGGCAGTGCATTGTAGTCTCCCGGAGGAAAAATTTGATTTGTTCGTTGCTATAGAAGAGGAAGAATTTACTAAACTCGTTAAATCATCTAAATCTACAACATGTATGTTAGACCCTATACCGACTAAGCCAGTGGTTCCCAAAGTGGGGGTCGCGACCCCCCGGGGGGTCGCCGAACCCCGGCGCAGGGGTCGCGAGATGATTTCTTTTTAAAAAAGTGGAAAAAATATATAGGCCCTATATATTTTTGTTGCAATTAATTTAACCCTTTCGCACGTACGATCACACCGGGTAGATTTTCTGTTTGGCGAGTAAATCTCAAAAGGCTATCCGCCACACTGGCGGGTGAATGTTCATACCAAAATATGAAATTTTCAGCGCGCACGCTGAAACACGCACAGAAGACTGCCTCTAAGAACGAACAGAGAGAGAGAGAGAGCGAGAGCCCCGGCCGCGCGCGCGCATTCACTATTCAGAGCGGCCCAGCGTAAAGCTTCCCCATACTTTTTGACAAGCGTCCTTGACAGGACGGCCAGAGCTTCTTTGCAGCTCAAGTCGGCGGCGGTGTGTACACAGTTAACGCTCTATCTGTTGACGGCGCTGAGGAAAAAGCTCCTGCCACTGGAAGAAGCGGTCACCGCCCATTTGTGTCCTGCTGGCAGTTGGAAGGCTGCGCACCCATCTAAGCCGTGCAGAACGTCTTCAGCACTCGCGGATCGTGCATACTCCGCCGCTGGCCAGGCTCAGGCTGCTTCTGCTTTACACACCATGGCCGTTCTTTTCTCGAGAAAAGGAGTTTTCCCATAGCGTTCGCAACGCAATACTCGTTCCCTTATCTCTCAGGGAACCGAGGTTACGTTCTGCCTTCCCTTCCACATGAGTCGGCTAACAAAACTGACAAAAAATATATATATATATTATTTCACCCCAATGATAGTAATATTTCATATATTTCTCACATTTTGATCAATATAGGCAATATCGATTTTTTTTATTATGCATTTCAAATTTTGCTCTGGACATTTTTTTTTACGTTTCTATTCAACATAATAGGCCTACCTTATTATCTCAATTAAAAGTACTGAAATTAATGTATATGTGACAAAAAAAAGGCTGTTTATTATTTTGGCTGGTAAAAAATATGCTTGGCTGGTGGATTTTTTCATCTACCAGTCCCCGTGGCAGGTGAGCCAAAAATTTAATTTCGGACCCTTGGGTGGGGGAGGTGCGGGGTCGCGGGGCAGCAGCGCATTTATCATGGGGGTCGCGGGCTAAAAAGTTTGGGAACCCCTGGACTAAGCTACTGAAAGAAATGCTTCCAGAGGTCATAGATCCTCTTCTTAATATCATTAATTCATCTTTGTCTCTAGGATACGTACCAAAAACCTTTAAGCTGGCTATGATTATACCGCTTGTTAAAAAACCGCAACTTGATCCTACAGAATTAGTCAATTACAGGCCGATCTCGAATCTACCCTTTCTGTCAAAGATATTAGAAAAAGCAGTATCTTCACAACTGTGTTCCTTTCTTGAAAGAAATGATATCTGCGAGGATTTTCAGTCAGGATTTAGACCGTACCATAGTACCGAGACAGCTCTCATTAGAGTCACAAATGATTTGCTCTTATCATCCGATCGTGGTTGTGTCTCTCTATTAGTGTTACTCGATCTTAGTGCTGCATTTGATACTATCGACCACAACATTCTTTTAAATAGACTCGAAAATTATGTTGGCATTAGTGGAATTGCACTAGCATGGTTTAAATCATACTTATCTGACCGTTATCAGTTTGTAGCAATAAATGAAGAGATGTCTCATCGATCACAAGTTCAGTATGGCGTACCACAAGGCTCAGTACTAGGACCGCTGCTGTTCACTCTGTACATGCTACCATTAGGAGATATCATTAGGAAACATGGCATTAGCTTTCACTGTTATGCCGACGATACTCAGCTCTATATTTCTTCAAAACCTAACGAAACTTACCAATTCACAAAATTAACGGAATGCATAGCGGATATAAAAAATTGGATGACTCGTCATTTCCTACTTCTAAATTCTGAAAAAACAGAGTTTCTAATTATTGGACAAAAAACGTCCTCACGTAATAACCTAGAATACTGTCTAATACTTGATGGCTGCTCTGTTAAGTCTTCGTCGTCGGTTAGGAACCTGGGTGTGCTCTTTGATACCAATCTTTCATTTGAAAGTCACGTGTCTAGTATCTGTAAAACTGCATTTTTCCATCTTAAAAATATATCTAAATTACGTCATATGCTCTCATTGACAAATGCGGAACAATTAGTTCATGCGTTCATGACCTCAAGGCTAGATTACTGTAATGCTCTACTGGGTGGTTGCCCTGCACGCTTAATAAACAAACTACAGCTAGTTCAAAACGCAGCAGCTCGAGTTCTTACCAGAACCAGGAAGTATGACCATATTAGCCCGGTTCTGTCAAAACTGCACTGGCTCCCTATTAAACATCGCATCAATTTTAAAATATTGCTGATCACGTACAAAGCACTAAATGGTTTAGCTCCGCAGTACTTGAGCGAGCTCTTAACACATTATAGTCCTTCACGTCTATTGCGATCTCAAAATTCCGGCCAGTTGATAATACCTAGAATATCAAAATCGACTGCTGGCGGTAGATCCTTTTCCTATTTAGCACCAAAACTTTGGAACAACCTTCCTACCATTGTCCGGGAAGCAGACACACTCTGTCAGTTCAAAGCTAGACTAAAAACACATCTCTTTGACCTAGCTTTCACATAATACATTATAGACTTCTATAATTTAATGTTAGGCTGCATAGATTAGGTCAGCTGGAACCGGGAACACTTCCCATAAATCCTGATGTACTCGTTACATCATAAGAAGAATGGCATCTACGCTAATTTTAGTGTCTTTGTTTATCCCGAGGTTTTCCCGCAGCCTGCCGGATCCAGGCCGTATCCAGATCTGATGAAGGACCTTCACCTGGACCCGATGACAACGCAGTGCTGAAGTGCCAACTAGTCTCTCCCTATGGAGGATCCCTTTACCACTCTACAGATAAAGCGTTGTCGGGAAACTCAATTTGCGTATCTACCCCGAATTGATAAAATTAAATAAATTCTGTATCAAAAATTATAAGGAAACACCAGTACTTTGTTTAGGCTTGGTTTGTAGGGAATTACAAACCTGCGTACATATATTCAAACGCACATAACTATAGAACCAATTCTAAATGCGCATGTGAACGCCATCAGCGTTTCTCACAGGTTCGCGTTTAAAGTCTATGTAGAGAGAATTGTGTTGTCTTAGCGGCCCCTAATTTAATAACAAATGATTGTTGCGACGGAAGCGAATCAATCATAACTAATGTCACCGGGTGAAAACCTGGCAAATCCAAAAAAATTCCTCATTGGTCCTAAATCTGGCTCTGTTGAGTGTTGGCCATAACGAGCGCCAGCTGAAGCAAATCCGCTGCGCTTCATTGAAGCACGTGCTCAGGAAAAGGAGCATAAAAAGGGAGTGTTTGAGCAGTGCGCGACACGGGCAGGCAGCAGTGTGTGTTCTGACAGCAGCGGGGAAATAAGAAGGCTGAAGGTTTAATGCTGGATCGGGGTTCTATTGTGAGATTCCCCGAGGCATGCTCATTTAGTGAGTTTTTCCGAGGAAAACACGAACAGCAACGCAATGAAGTAAGTGAGAAGATTATACAGAAGAAAAAAAGGGAGTGACTGGCAGAAGTGAAAGAGGAAACCACTGCAGGATATTGAGTGACTCACCGGGGAAAAGTTAAGTGCACCTTTCTGTTGATTACCTGTTGAGAAAACCACATTTGAAGATTGACCATTCACCAGTGTGCAACTAACCTTTGTTGCGGGCAGTGTGTGTGATCTTGTTGACAGAACGAAGCGGAGTAACTGGAACAGCTGGGAGGATCGCTGATGTGTTCATGCTGATCTTCCGAAACCATTATTTCTCGAGTCATCCCCCTTACAGAGAGAGGAGAAACGAGTCGATTAATCACTGTGGAGATGAAGTGAGTTTGCAGTGTCTGAAAGAGTGAAGTGCACACGTGTGAAGATTTACAAGAGTGATTTATGCACAAGTGTGGTGAGATCAAACGACTACGTTCTTCTGAAACTTTGATGGATGAATATTGACTTATGACTGTGAAGATTCCTTCAAATTGATTTGTCTAAAGCTGTGTCCAGGTTCCCACTTGAGTTTACGGTGTGGAGGGAAAGAGCTCAACGTACCCCGAGTACCACACTTCACGAGCACTCTCTCTCACGTCCACGAAAGCCCAGTCTCACGAACTCTCCCAACGACGCCGCTCTGTTACGCACGGAACGAGAGCAAAGGCGGGTAAATTACCACAGTCCTGTCTCACTTGTTATTGCCTGATCTACCGTCACTGTCTGTCCCTGAGAAGAGGTGAGGAAGCTGCTGTCATTCGATCGGCTGTTCCATGAACACGTCCACAAGCCGAGTCTGAGCACCGTCACTGTCTGTCCCTCAGAAGAGGTGAGGAAGCTGCTGTCATTCGATCGGCTTTTCTGTGAACACGTCCACAAGCCGAGTCTGAGCACCGTCACTGTCTGTCCCTCAGAAGAGGTGAGGAAGCTGCTCTCATTCGATCGGCTGTTCCATGAACACGTCCACCAGCCGGGTCTGAGCACCGTCACTGTCTGTCCCTCAGAAGAGAAGAGAAGAGGTGAGGAAGCTGCTGTCATTCGATCGGCTGTTCCATGAACACGTCCACAAGCCGAGTCTGAGCACCGTCACTGTCTGTCCCTCAGAAGAGGTGAGGAAGCTGCTGTCATTCGATCGGCTGTTCTATGAACACGTCCACAAGCCGAGTCTGAGCACCGTCACTGTCTGTCCCTCAGAAGAGGTGAGGAAGCTGCTGTCATTCGATCGGCTGTTCTATGAACACGTCCACAAGCCGAGTCTGAGCACCGTCACTGTCTGTCCCTCAGAAGAGGTGGGGAAGCTGCTGTTCATTCGATCGGCTGTCCTAAGAACATCTCCACGAGCCGAATACTTACCTGTTCTGTCCGTGGGGAAATCTGAAGGCGAGCAGAAGCCTCTGTCCATCCTACAAGCACATTCTGACGAGTCGAAGGAACGAGAAGAAATTACTGTCTGTCCTTCAAGCACCTTTCTGACGAGTCGAAAAGACGAGAAGAAGCCATTGTCCCACCCACGAGTCAGTAGAGAAGAGGAATATCCCTCCCCCCAGCTCCTCTTCCCAAACCGGGGTCCAGCCACGAACATTCTCAGCACTGTTTTTATTCTTTTAAATTAATAAAAACCTACCTTTAGAAGTCATTCTGGTGTCCGCCTCTTGGTGTCCTCTGGTGTCTGCTCCTCCGGAGTGTGGTAATTGTCCCTCGGCCCTAACATCGGTTACATAACTTTTGGCGTAAGTCGGCAGGATTACCACTCGGAGTTGAGCGGCCAGAGGACCCAGGATGGCGGACGAAGATTTGCCAGCTGCCCGACAACCAATGGCATCTATGTTTATGGGAGTCCCGTGGGCCCAGAAGTATGGTGGGTCTGGCTCAGAGTTAAGTTTAACGGACTGGAGAGCGCAAGTAGAATACTTGGCCGGACTGCAAGGGCTCCGCGAAGCCCAGAAGATACAATTCGTATTGAATTCGCTTGAGGGGGAGGCGAAGAGGGAAGTCCGAGCAGCACCTGAAGCCGTCCGAGCCACCACACAGGCCATATTTGAATTCTTGTCCGGGCAGTATGGTGATTCCACTCCAGTGGCAGTGCTACGAACACAGTTCTTTAACTGTAAGCAGGGACCTGGACAGACCCTACGAGCATTCGCTCTGCGATTACGAGAACAGTTCTCTAGACTGAAGAGTCGAGAGCATCATGGACTGGGTGAGGAAGAGACACTACTCAGAGATCAGTTCCTCTTGGGGTTACGAGAAGGTCCAATACGACAGAGTCTGAGACTGCAGCTTCGAAGGGATGCCGCCTTGACATTCGAAGATTTACGTAAGGAGGCCCTAGCCCTGGAACAGGATCACCAACAGACCGTAGAGACACCGGTGTGTATGGCTGCAAGTGGAACGAGTGCCTCAACACAGCCCGAACCGACAGACTGGAAGCAAGCCCTACGTGCAGAGCTGATGAAAGACGTCCGAGAAGAGATGGCTGAATTCTCAAAATCCATTCTTGGGGAACTCCGCCGTGGGCGGCCAGAGCCCTTGCCTTTACCTCGGGAACGGTCGTATTCTGACGGAGGGAGGGATCCGGGAAGACGCACCAGCCGCCCGTTCAGTTCCAGGTTCCAGTGGGATGAACAGGGGCGCCCGATCTGTAACACCTGCGGAGAGTCAGGACATTATAGCCGCCAATGCGGCTCCCGACGGAACTCGCAGGGGGGTTTTTAGAACGACCGGCCACTGTGGGTCAAGTGGTCGGGACCCCCCGGGTGGACCCTTGCGTCAATCCAGCCCCACGAGATGGCCTGGTGGGATATTGCCCTCTCGTGGAGATCAAAATCAATGGTGTTACTGTTCGGTGCCTGGTAGACACAGGATCCCAGGTTACCATGCTTGCTGAGAGTCTGTCCAAAGATCTGTTCGATGCTCATCACTTACCTGAAGCTGAAGTCCCCTGGCTCACCCTGCGAGGAGCAAATGGCCTGAACATCCCCTACATCGGGTATCAGGTTACCAACTTCGAGATCCATGGCACCACGATCCCACAAAAGGGAGTCGTGATTGTGCGAGGCTCCTGTCTGGGGGAACATCGAGCCCTGTTGGGGATGAATGTGATCATGGACTGTTGGGAAGAGCTGTTTCGGGCTGGTCCTCTCCGTTACACCTCCGCAGCCGAGAAGAACGAGTGGGAGCGTGTTGTGACCGACTGTCGGCGAGTGCAGGTCGCAAGTTCCCAACGAGATCGGGAAGACGTTGGTCGGGTAGCCTGCCGCTATGCTGTCTCTGTCCCTGCCCGGAGCGAGGCTGTGGTCTGGGTTCGGCTTCCAGAGCGGGCCTATGGCCCCGAAGATTGCATCCTTGTTGAGCCCCACTGGGAGTGCCAGACTATTGAAGTCGCTCGGGGGTTAACAGTAGCCCGTCGGGGCCGAATTGCAGTCAAAGTGAGGAACACGAATACTTACCCTGTTCACCTCTACCGGCACCAACGACTGGCCCGTATCACGCCAGTAAGTCCCCATCAGGTGAGGGAGGAGCAGGAGGTCCGCTTCTGCCAGGTGAGCGCAACAGTGGTTGAAGTCGGTTTGGCAAGGGAAGAGTCTTGTCCTGGTCCCGCTACACGAGGCATGCCGATCCACCTACTGAGCGAGTCCCTGCAGGGGGAGGGCCTATTAGAGGAACAAACCCGCCGACTTCAGAGTCT
The DNA here is from genome assembly GCA_021554675.1 of Leuciscus idus. NCBI lineage: Eukaryota > Metazoa > Chordata > Actinopteri > Cypriniformes > Leuciscidae > Leuciscus > Leuciscus idus. Next base: position 12,662,563 of record CM038635.1, on the reverse strand, counting down.
ACTGGCCAAGTGGCAACACGTCTTTTCCACCCATGATGAGGACTATGGGTGCACCGATATAGTCAAACACGCTATACTTACCGGAGACGCTCCACCCAGTCGAGAGCGGTACCGTCCGGTACCCCCGACTTTATATACAGAAGTCCGTGCCTTACTAAAAGGAATGTTGGGACGTGGAGTCATTCGAGAGAGCAGCAGTCCATGGGCCGCCCCAATTGTCCTAGTCCGTAAGAAGACGGGCTCTTGGAGATTTTGCGTAGACTATCGCAAACTGAACTTGGTGACGAAGAAGGATGCCTTCCCCCTGCCCCGGATCGAGGATTCCCTTACGGGGCTGACCAACGCCAGCTGGTATTCCACCTTGGACTTGGCGAGTGGCTACTGGCAGGTGAGAGTGGAGGAACAAGACCGCGAGAAGACTGCCTTTACCACCCCCTTCGGCCTGTTTGAATGGGATCGCATGCCCTTCGGCCTCTGCAACGCCCCTGCGACCTTCCAGAGGCTTATGCAGCGATGCCTGGGAGGGCAGCTGATGGACTCTACCCTGGTCTATTTGGACGATGTGATCGTCTACTCCCCCGACTTCAATTCCCATTTGTCACATCTGGAGCAAGTCTTCCGGGCGATGGAGCGGTATGGGCTGAAGCTCCAGCCAGGGAAATGCCAGCTCCTCAAAAAGGAGGTTCAGTTCCTGGGGCACCGAGTGAGCGCTGCAGGGGTGGCCGTCGATCCAGAGAAGGTGTCCGCGGTGCAGGGTTGGGTCCCACCGAAAACCGTGAGGCAGGTGCGATCCTTTCTGGGATTCGTCGGCTACTACAGGCGCTTCATAAAAGACTTTTCAAAAATTGCAAAACCCCTGAATCAGCTGTTGGCCGGGGCTGGTGTGTCACGGAGCCGGAGTTCCCCCACCATCACCTGGAGTCCGGAGTGTGAGACCGCCTTCCACCGACTTAAGCAGGAGTTGTTACAGGCCCCCATTCTGGCTTATGCCGATTTCACCCAGCCTTTCATCCTTTACACCGACGCTAGCAACAGCGGATTGGGAGCCGTACTGGCCCAACGACAAGAAAGGGTCATTGCCTACGCCAGTCGGAGCCTCCACCCTGCTGAACGGAACGATGCCAATTACAGCTCTTTCAAAATCGAGCTGCTGGCCCTGAAGTGGGCTTTGTGTGAGAAGTTTAAGGATTACCTGTGGGGGGCCGAAGTACTGGTGGTAACCGACAACAGTCCACTGGTGCACCTCCAAACCGCAAAGCTAGGGGCGGTGGAGCAGCGGTGGGTGGCCCAGCTCGCCAACTTCAACTATCGGCTACAATATCGACCAGGCCGAGAGCACATAAATGCCGATGTCCTGTCCCGATTACCACCAGCTAGAGAAGGGGGAACTCCAGGGCCAGAACCAGAAGAAGGGCTGATGGTGGGAGTAGTGGAAGCACCTGGAACACGAGCGGAGGGAGTACCAGTAAGTTGGGGATGGGACCCCCGTCGATGGAGGGAACGGCAAGAGCAGGATGCAGGGTTGGCTACCCTACGTACCTACCTGGAGCGGAACAAACTCCCTGGGGTGGAAGAACGACGGGAACATCCAGGGAGAGTAAGGAAGCTTCTGGGGCAGTGGAAAAGATTGAAGTTGCGAGATGGTGTGATCTGCAGGTCCGTTCTGGACTCCAGGACCCACGAGTTGGTGTCTCAAGTGGTGGTGCCCGAAGCCCAAATCCAGCCGTTGCTCCAGGCCTATCATGACCAGCTAGGACATCAGGGCCAAGAACGGACGGTGTCACTATTGCGCCGGCACTTCTTTTGGAGTGGGATGGAAGAGTCGGTGGGGAGGTATGTACAAGGATGCCCCCGTTGTACGCTGTTCAAGTCCCGGCTAGACGTGAGGGCCCCCATGGTCCCAGTAAGACCTAGATCCCCGTTGCATATGGTGGCTATGGATTTTCTGACCTTAAGTCGCCCTACCGATCGCTACCAGAACATCTTAGTAGTCACCGATTTATTCACCAAATATGCCTGGGCCATACCAACTTTAGACCAGACCGCCACCACCACTGCCAGTGCTCTATGGAGACACGTCTTCCAGCCCTTTGGATGCCCTGAAACGCTCCATTCTGACCAAGGGCCGAACTTTGAGTCCCGTGTCGTCCAGGAGCTATGCAATCTGTACGGATGCCGGAAGACCCGCACCACGCCTTATCACCCACAGGGGAACGGGGGGTGTGAACGTTTTAATCAGACGCTCCTGAGCCTGTTAGGGACATTGGACGCGGACCACCAAGGGTACTGGACGGACAGTCTACCGGCCCTGGTACAGGCCTACAATAATAGCATCCACAGCACAACGGGGTATGCCCCTACTTATCTGATGTTTGGGAGACATGTACGTCTGCCCACGGATCTGCTGTTAGGGACGGCTCCAGCTGAGGCCCCCGCCACCACCACCGAATGGGTACACCGACACCACCGCCAACTCCACTCTGCCTACGACAAGGTATCCAAACATCTCGATGTCGCAGCCAAGAAAAACAAGCGCTTGTACGACCGCACTGCCCGAGAGGCCCCTTTGTTGCCCGGAGAACGGGTGCTGGTACGGGATAACCGGCGCCAAGGGAAGGGGAAACTTAGCGACCGGTGGGAGACCACCCCCTACGTAGTGGAGCAACGGCAGAGGCCTGACCAGCCCGTGTACACCATCCGTCCCGAGGGTAAGCCCGGCCCCGTGAGAGTCCTGCACCGAAACTTGCTGCGCCCCTGTCCCAATTACCCGAGACAAGAGCCAGAGGCGCTAGCGCCTGTGGCCCCTGCACCACCTTGGGTGGGCTGGGCTATGATCCGTAGAGCCCCCACTCCGGAGCCAAGAGAGGAAGAACCCGCTGCCCCAGCTCGACGCTCCCAACGGGAGACCCGAGGAGTACCCCCTGCAAGATACGGAGAATGGGAGTCTGGGCCCCGTTCTCGGGACTAGAACGGATCCGGTGGGGGAGGGTGTCACCGGGTGAAAACCTGGCAAATCCAAAAAAATTCCTCATTGGTCCTAAATCTGGCTCTGTTGAGTGTTGGCCATAACGAGCGCCAGCTGAAGCAAATCCGCTGCGCTTCATTGAAGCACGTGCTCAGGAAAAGGAGCATAAAAAGGGAGTGTTTGAGCAGTGCGCGACACGGGCAGGCAGCAGTGTGTGTTCTGACAGCAGCGGGGAAATAAGAAGTCTGAAGGTTTAATGCTGGATCGGGGTTCTATTGTGAGATTCCCCGAGGCATGCTCATTTAGTGAGTTTTTCCGAGGAAAACACGAACAGCAACGCAATGAAGTAAGTGAGAAGATTATACAGAAGAAAAAAAGGGAGTGACTGGCAGAAGTGAAAGAGGAAACCACTGCAGGATATTGAGTGACTCACCGGGGAAAAGTTAAGTGCACCTTTCTGTTGATTACCTGTTGAGAAAACCACATTTGAAGATTGACCATTCACCAGTGTGCAACTAACCTTTGTTGCGGGCAGTGTGTGTGATCTTGTTGACAGAACGAAGCGGAGTAACTGGAACAGCTGGGAGGATCGCTGATGTGTTCATCCTGATCTTCCGAAACCATTATTTCTCGAGTCATCCACCCTACAGAGAGAGGAGAAACGAGTCGATTAATCACTGTGGAGATGAAGTGAGTTAGCAGTGTCTGAAAGAGTGAAGTGCACACGTGTGAAGATTTACAAGAGTGATTTATGCACAAGTGTGGTGAGATCAAACGACTGCGTTCTTCTGAAACTTTGATGGATGAATATTGACTTATGACTGTGAAGATTCCTTCAAATTGATTTGTCTAAAGCTGTGTCCAGGTTCCCACTTGAGTGTACGGTGTGGAGGGAAAGAGCTCAACGTACCCCGAGTACCACACTTCACGAGCACTCTCTCTCACGTCCACGAAAGCCCAGTCTCACGAACTCTCCCAACGACGCCGCTCTGTTACGCACGGAACGAGAGCAAAGGCGGGTAAATTACCACAGTCCTGTCTCACTTGTTATTGCCTGATCTACCGTCACTGTCTGTCCCTGAGAAGAGGTGAGGAAGCTGCTGTCATTCGATCAGCTGTTCCATGAACACGTCCACAAGCCGAGTCTGAGCACCGTCACTGTCTGTCCCTCAGAAGAGGTGAGGAAGCTGCTGTCATTCGATCGGCTGTTCTATGAACACGTCCACAAGCCGAGTCTGAGCACCGTCACTGTCTGTCCCTCAGAAGAGGTGAGGAAGCTGCTGTCATTCGATCGGCTGTTCTGTGAACACGTCCACAAGCCGAGTCTGAGCACCGTCACTGTCTGTCCCTCAGAAGAGGTGAGGAAGCTGCTGTCATTCGATCGGCTGTTCCATGAACACGTCCACCAGCCGGGTCTGAGCACCGTCACTGTCTGTCCCTCAGAAGAGAAGAGAAGAGGTGAGGAAGCTGCTGTCATTCGATCGGCTGTTCCATGAACACGTCCACAAGCCGAGTCTGAGCACCGTCACTGTCTGTCCCTCAGAAGAGGTGAGGAAGCTGCTGTCATTCGATCGGCTGTTCTATGAACACGTCCACAAGCCGAGTCTGAGCACCGTCACTGTCTGTCCCTCAGAAGAGGTGAGGAAGCTGCTGTCATTCGATCGGCTGTTCTATGAACACGTCCACAAGCCGAGTCTGAGCACCGTCACTGTCTGTCCCTCAGAAGAGGTGGGGAAGCTGCTGTTCATTCGATCGGCTGTCCTAAGAACATCTCCACGAGCCGAATACTTACCTGTTCTGTCCGTGGGGAAATCTGAAGGCGAGCAGAAGCCTCTGTCCATCCTACAAGCACATTCTGACGAGTCGAAGGAACGAGAAGAAATTACTGTCTGTCCTTCAAGCACCTTTCTGACGAGTCGAAAAGACGAGAAGAAGCCATTGTCCCACCCACGAGTCAGTAGAGAAGAGGAATATCCCTCCCCCCAGCTCCTCTTCCCAAACCGGGGTCCAGCCACGAACATTCTCAGCACTGTTTTTATTCTTTTAAATTAATAAAAACCTACCTTTAGAAGTCATTCTGGTGTCCGCCTCTTGGTGTCCTCTGGTGTCTGCTCCTCCGGAGTGTGGTAATTGTCCCTCGGCCCTAACATCGGTTACACTAACCTTAGCTGGAAAATAACTTTACTAAAGAACCGATATAAAGCCAAAACAATCTCTGTTACCATAAATTATACGTTTATCTCTGTAAAGCTGCTTTGAAACAATCTACATTGTTAAAAGCGCTATATAAATGAATATGACTTGACTTGACTTGACCTCCTAATTTCACAGATGGTAAGTTCACTTCAACACATGTTTAAACCTTAAAATACTTGATAATTTAATGTCTTATTTCAAACAAAACTAACATGTTCAAGTTCAAATAAAGTTTTGACAAAAAAGGTTTTATAAAAAGATAAACCTCACATATTTCAGACTTTAAATACATTTTTTTTTTATAAAAAGAATGAGTCAAAAAGATAAATTACTGACATCTACAATGCACTTTAGCTTATCTTTTATTATTAATAGTACAATTCGATCCGATTTTCCCGTGGCATCTGTCGTTGCTATGCAACCATGCACTGCGCTCTCCACAATGACAAAGAAGTTTTAGTGGCTAATGGATTTCCACCACCGAGAAACGCTTGCTGTAGCTCTGTTACAAGATTTATTTACGGTGAAGAGAAAAACACCCCGTAGTGTTTGGGTGCATCCCCATCCTCCCTGTTTCCTGAGCTTTCAATGTTGTTACGGAAAGGGCGAAGCTGATTGGTTGGTTCTTGTCACATGACCTGCCGTGCATTTGCGGTATTCTGAAGAGTTGAGATTTTTTCATCTCGCTGCGCCTGGAAAAACGAGCGCTTCGCTTCATTTATGAGCGTGCTTTTCGCGCGCCTACTATTCTTATCTCATATATATATTTTATATTATTATTTTATTTTACAGCAATACTTTTTATTTCTTAAAAACTAATTTGTAAACTTTTCATCTGACCAGGAACATTTAAGATAGACCATAAAGACCGTCTCATTATATGGTAAGTTCAACACATGTTTAAAGATTAAAACTTACTTTAAAATACTCATACTTAATAAAATTAACATCTTATTTCGTATTTTATGTTTTATTTATCTATAGCCTATGTAAGGCAGTATTTCGTTGTGTATTAGATTAAAATACTTTTCATTTATTTATGCGTTTTATTTAACAACAATGATTTTTTATTTCTTAAAAAACGAATTTGTAACATTACATCTGCTCAGAAATATTCAATGAGCTGTGGTCTTCAGCAGATAGAGACAAACAAAGACAGTCTCATTTCATCTCAGGTAAATTCAACACATGTTTAAAGATTAAAACTAACTTTAGAAATAGTTATACTTAATAAAATTAACATCTTACGTTGGTAGATCATATTTCATGCTTCTGAGTTCGGATCGCGGCGTGAACGAGCCTAACAGACAGACCCTAAAAATAACTTTTAAATACTTGATAATTTAACATCTTGTTTCATATAATCTCTATCGTTGTATTTATGTGTAATCTGAAAACAATTCACTCTGACATATTTCTTCTGCTCGGAAAAATACCACGATCGGCAGCTCGCTTGTTTGAGTCATTGAGTTCGCTCAGAGTTCGTTTAAAAGCTTTTAAAACCTAACTTTTTATTACTTAATATTTGTATTTCTTATATATCATTTATCTGTTATTTTTATTGGTCATGCATTGCTAATTTTTAAACTCATTTTCATTCTCTCCCACAGACATTATTGACGCGGCCGTGAAATCTGAAATTCCAGATCTCTTCATATTCATAATCTCGTCATTCTGTGAATATTATCCATAATAAAAACACCCCCTCCTGAAAAAAGTTTCCTCTCACACCAACCAGATTACAATCATAAAACACCCATACAAATTCCGGAAACACACACATTCAAAGGTCATCGTAAAACCCCCATGTGTACAAACATCCGGTCATAAACACATGTCATAAATCAGGGTCATAAATAATTTTTGACACAAGCTGCATTATAGGGCTACTCATGCCTAATGACATGTTTTGATTTATATGCTGTTTAAAGTTGATGATCGTGTTATTTTACATATTACATATCTGCTTACATGCTATCGCTTGTTTCTGCTTCTTCTTCACATCATGTCTTTTGATCAGGAGATTCTGTAATCTTTCATAACATGTGTAATACAATGTAATAATGTGTAATACAGTCACTGCTGGAAAGGGTTCAAATATGCAAAATATGCTGGAAAACTGAAGAATTTGCAGGACCTGAAGGATTTTTCTGAAGAACATTGGGCAGTTTAACTGCTCAGCACAAACAAGGAACTCAAGAACAACCATCACAAAACAAAAAATAGTCGTGGATCATTCAGGTAACGGCACACAGTATTAAGAATCAAGGGTATATATATTTTTTTAAATTCAGCTATTTTTTTTTTGTCTTGTGGACTATATGTCACATTTTATGTAGAATATCTTATTCAGGACAGTACTAAATAAAAAAATAACATATTTTGTATGATCCTTCTTAGTGTATTAAAATAATTCACATTTTGCAGATTCTGCAAGGTGTATGTAAACTTTTGAGCCTGTGTTGTATATGGCAGAATATATGATAACGTAATACATAGGCCTATATATAAAAATGCTTGGACTTGAACTTCTATAAACCCGTGGTATGGATTCAAACATTCTGACAGTGAAGCATTCACAGTGAAGCATTCACTGGAAAGAATAGGTGTGTTCGACTTCATGTGGCGCTGCGCGGACCAATTGTTGTATGACATCAAAGTACAGTGAGAGTGATTTAAAAGGATACGGAGCCATCTGCTCTCCAATCGCTCTCGCGTTACTTCAATGTCATACACCGATCGGTCTGAGCAGCGCCGCATGAAGTCAAACACACCTAAAGTGAGGCCTCGTTTTTCGTTGATCATGTGATCACAATATACTGTATCTTGGATGGCCTTGGGGTGAGTAAATAATCAGGAGTTTTTTTCGATAAACTATATGACTTTAAGTTTACTGCCTTTTGGTCAAGACTGTGTCTGAATGTGACGCCTTAAGGAAGAATGATAATATATGTAGGTAGACAACTAGGTTACAACAGAGCTTCTGTCTCTGAACTGAAATACTTTTATTCTTTCAGTCTGAATTTTTTGTTCTGAAAGCTTGACGTGAGGAAGAGGAAGAAGCTACATGGCCCTATGGCCAGATTGTACCAATGATGTGACATAATGGAACAGCTGCAGTGCTGCTAACAGACTCCTGACTGCAATTCCAGTTATCCTCATTAATACTTTCTATTATCGACAGTGTCTCTGGGCCAGTCTGTAGTTCAACGATTTGTCGGATTCACCCTTTCTCTCTCTGTCTCTTATTGCTGTGCTGCTGGTAAACCCCTAAGGTATCTCATTTGCAAATCTATTCTCAACCAAGCAAACGGGCACACACCGTTGTTTTCTTTGTCATATAAGGCATTTTGTTTATCCCTTTCTCTCTCCCTCTATTTCTGTTTTTCCAACACACATTCTCCGTTTATGATTACTGAGTTGGGCAACAACAAATAGACTAAAGGGAAGACTTCTGTGTGGTCACTCAATGGTAAATTGTCACGGTTCATGGATTCATTGACTCGCCCTTGCTATGTGTGTGCGTGTTGTGTGAATGGGCGTGGCTCATCAGCACGGCTCGTTATCGCTGATGAGCTGATCAGCGCCAGCTGTTTTGAATGAGAATGTCCTATATATTGTTTGTCACCTCGTCTTGTCTTTGTCAGATGGTTGTGGAGGTTCTCAGGCTCTGCTCACAGTTCTCTCTCTCTCGCTCCAGTTCCTGTATTCCTGTTCTGAGATTCGTCTGCCTGTTCTGAGGATCGGACACGAGTTCCTGTATTCCTGTTCTGAGATTCGTCTGCCTGTTCTGAGGATCGGACACGAGTTCCTGTATTCCTGTTCTGAGATTCGTCTGCCTGTTCTGAGGATCGGACACGAGTTCCTGTATTCCTGTTCTGAGATTCGTCTGCCTGTTCTGAGGATTGTCTGCGGTTCGACCGTTGCTGCCTGCCCACTGAGTCCTGCGTTGCCGAGCCTGTTATTCTACTGTTTGCCTGACATCTCAACCTGCACTTCCTTTTACTATTGTGTTAATAAACACCAGTATTCACTTGCTATTGAATCCTTGACTTTTCCTTCGAGCCATGACAGAACCATCTGACCAGATCATGGATTCAGCGAGTGCAGCCACATTTGAGCAGATGTATGCCGATAATCACGCCCGCATGGACCTTCAGGATGAACAGATCGGTTCCTCGGGTCGGGCGATACAGGCTCTGGTAACGCAGGTGTCCGAGCTCACCTCTCAATTACAACGTCTGAGACGTCCCACTGCGCCAGCACCGCCCCCGCCTGTTCCCCCGGAAAATATCAACATCAACCGACCGGAGCCGCGCATCCCCACCCCCGAGAGATATTCTGGAGAACCGAATATGTGCCGAACTTTTCTAACCAAATGTTCGATTTACTTCTCTCTTCAGCCTGTGACGTTTTCTTCTGAGGAGAGTAAAGTGGCACTGGTGATGACGCTGTTATCTGGACGCGCGGCTCTGTGGGGAACAGCGGTGTGGAAGAATCAACACGCATGCTGCTCCTCGTTCCAAGCACTCGAGCAAGAGATGAGCCGCGTGTTCGATCGCGCGGTCGCCGGACGCGAGGCGGCTCGCCAACTTGCCGATCTTCGACAGAACAACAGCTCGGTTTCCGACTATTCCATCCAGTTCCGGACGTTGGCCGCCGAGTGCAAATGGAACGAGGAGGCGCAGTGGGACTTGTTCCTGCATGGGTTGGCTGATCGTGTTCAAAAGGAGATCTACACGTTGGATTTACCCAAGACTCTTGATGGACTGATTGAACTGGCACTACGAGTCGATGCACGATTACAACAGAGAACAAATCGATCGTTCCAGACTCCAGTGGGGGATTTCGCTGAGTTTCCCAGTCTCAGGGAAGTGAACACGGTCAGCCCCTCGGACGATCCTGAACCCATGCAGGTAGGTCGAGCTAAATCGTTGTATTTATGTGTAATCTGAAAACAATTCACTCTGACATATTTCTTCTGCTCGGAAAAATACCACGATCGGCAGCTCGCTTGTTTGAGTCATTGAGTTCGCTCAGAGTTCGTTTAAAAGCTTTTAAAACCTAACTTTTTATTACTTAATATTTGTATTTCTTATATATCATTTATCTGTTATTTTTATTGGTCATGCATTGCTAATTTTTAAACTCATTTTCATTCTCTCCCACAGACATTATTGACGCGGCCGTGAAATCTGAAATTCCAGATCTCTTCATATTCATAATCTCGTCATTCTGTGAATATTATCCATAATAAAAACACCCCCTCCTGAAAAAAGTTTCCTCTCACACCAACCAGATTACAATCATAAAACACCCATACAAATTCCGGAAACACACACATTCAAAGGTCATCGTAAAACCCCCATGTGTACAAACATCCGGTCATAAACACATGTCATAAATCAGGGTCATAAATAAATTTTTGACACAAGCTGCATTATAGGGCTACTCATGCCTAATGACATGTTTTGATTTATATGCTGTTTAAAGTTGATGATCGTGTTATTTTACATATTACATATCTGCTTACATGCTATCGCTTGTTTCTGCTTCTTCTTCACATCATGTCTTTTGATCAGGAGATTCTGTAATCTTTCATAACATGTGTAATACAATGTAATAATGTGTAATACAGTCACTGCTGGAAAGGGTTCAAATATGCAAAATATGCTGGAAAACTGAAGAATTTGCAGGACCTGAAGGATTTTTCTGAAGAACATTGGGCAGTTTAACTGCTCAGCACAAACAAGGAACTCAAGAACAACCATCACAAAACAAAAAATAGTCGTGGATCATTCAGGTAACGGCACACAGTATTAAGAATCAAGGGTATATATATTTTTTTAAATTCAGCTATTTTTTTTTTGTCTTGTGGACTATATGTCACATTTTATGTAGAATATCTTATTCAGGACAGTACTAAATAAAAAAATAACATATTTTGTATGATCCTTCTTAGTGTATTAAAATAATTCACATTTTGCAGATTCTGCAAGGTGTATGTAAACTTTTGAGCCTGTGTTGTATATGGCAGAATATATGATAACGTAATACATAGGCCTATATATAAAAATGCTTGGACTTGAACTTCTATAAACCCGTGGTATGGATTCAAACATTCTGACAGTGAAGCATTCACAGTGAAGCATTCACTGGAAAGAATAGGTGTGTTCGACTTCATGTGGCGCTGCGCGGACCAATTGTTGTATGACATCAAAGTACAGTGAGAGTGATTTAAAAGGATACGGAGCCATCTGCTCTCCAATCGCTCTCGCGTTACTTCAATGTCATACACCGATCGGTCTGAGCAGCGCCGCATGAAGTCAAACACACCTAAAGTGAGGCCTCGTTTTTCGTTGATCATGTGATCACAATATACTGTATCTTGGATGGCCTTGGGGTGAGTAAATAATCAGGAGTTTTTTTCGATAAACTATATGACTTTAAGTTTACTGCCTTTTGGTCAAGACTGTGTCTGAATGTGACGCCTTAAGGAAGAATGATAATATATGTAGGTAGACAACTAGGTTACAACAGAGCTTCTGTCTCTGAACTGAAATACTTTTATTCTTTCAGTCTGAATTTTTTGTTCTGAAAGCTTGACGTGAGGAAGAGGAAGAAGCTACATGGCCCTATGGCCAGATTGTACCAATGATGTGACATAATGGAACAGCTGCAGTGCTGCTAACAGACTCCTGACTGCAATTCCAGTTATCCTCATTAATACTTTCTATTATCGACAGTGTCTCTGGGCCAGTCTGTAGTTCAACGATTTGTCGGATTCACCCTTTCTCTCTCTGTCTCTTATTGCTGTGCTGCTGGTAAACCCCTAAGGTATCTCATTTGCAAATCTATTCTCAACCAAGCAAACGGGCACACACCGTTGTTTTCTTTGTCATATAAGGCATTTTGTTTATCCCTTTCTCTCTCCCTCTATTTCTGTTTTTCCAACACACATTCTCCGTTTATGATTACTGAGTTGGGCAACAACAAATAGACTAAAGGGAAGACTTCTGTGTGGTCACTCAATGGTAAATTGTCACGGTTCATGGATTCATTGACTCGCCCTTGCTATGTGTGTGCGTGTTGTGTGAATGGGCGTGGCTCATCAGCACGGCTCGTTATCGCTGATGAGCTGATCAGCGCCAGCTGTTTTGAATGAGAATGTCCTATATATTGTTTGTCACCTCGTCTTGTCTTTGTCAGATGGTTGTGGAGGTTCTCAGGCTCTGCTCACAGTTCTCTCTCTCTCGCTCCAGTTCCTGTATTCCTGTTCTGAGATTCGTCTGCCTGTTCTGAGGATCGGACACGAGTTCCTGTATTCCTGTTCTGAGATTCGTCTGCCTGTTCTGAGGATCGGACACGAGTTCCTGTATTCCTGTTCTGAGATTCGTCTGCCTGTTCTGAGGATCGGACACGAGTTCCTGTATTCCTGTTCTGAGATTCGTCTGCCTGTTCTGAGGATTGTCTGCGGTTCGACCGTTGCTGCCTGCCCACTGAGTCCTGCGTTGCCGAGCCTGTTATTCTACTGTTTGCCTGACATCTCAACCTGCACTTCCTTTTACTATTGTGTTAATAAACACCAGTATTCACTTGCTATTGAATCCTTGACTTTTCCTTCGAGCCATGACAGAACCATCTGACCAGATCATGGATTCAGCGAGTGCAGCCACATTTGAGCAGATGTATGCCGATAATCACGCCCGCATGGACCTTCAGGATGAACAGATCGGTTCCTCGGGTCGGGCGATACAGGCTCTGGTAACGCAGGTGTCCGAGCTCACCTCTCAATTACAACGTCTGAGACGTCCCACTGCGCCAGCACCGCCCCCGCCTGTTCCCCCGGAAAATATCAACATCAACCGACCGGAGCCGCGCATCCCCACCCCCGAGAGATATTCTGGAGAACCGAATATGTGCCGAACTTTTCTAACCAAATGTTCGATTTACTTCTCTCTTCAGCCTGTGACGTTTTCTTCTGAGGAGAGTAAAGTGGCACTGGTGATGACGCTGTTATCTGGACGCGCGGCTCTGTGGGGAACAGCGGTGTGGAAGAATCAACACGCATGCTGCTCCTCGTTCCAAGCACTCGAGCAAGAGATGAGCCGCGTGTTCGATCGCGCGGTCGCCGGACGCGAGGCGGCTCGCCAACTTGCCGATCTTCGACAGAACAACAGCTCGGTTTCCGACTATTCCATCCAGTTCCGGACGTTGGCCGCCGAGTGCAAATGGAACGAGGAGGCGCAGTGGGACTTGTTCCTGCATGGGTTGGCTGATCGTGTTCAAAAGGAGATCTACACGTTGGATTTACCCAAGACTCTTGATGGACTGATTGAACTGGCACTACGAGTCGATGCACGATTACAACAGAGAACAAATCGATCGTTCCAGACTCCAGTGGGGGATTTCGCTGAGTTTCCCAGTCTCAGGGAAGTGAACACGGTCAGCCCCTCGGACGATCCTGAACCCATGCAGGTAGGTCGAGCTAAGCTCTCCCGGGAGGAGAGAGAACATCGCCGTTCGAGAGGTCTGTGTCTCTACTGTGGAGAGGCCGGCCACTTCATCTCCACCTGTCCTTTAAAAGGCCAAGCCCGGCGGTAGGACGGAGGCTACTGTCGGGCGGGATATCCTTGGCCAGACCCTCGAACGCCACCCTCCTCCCGGTGAGACTCCAGTGGGCAGGCCACGCCTTCAACGGCCAGGCGCTGGTGGATTCGGGAGCGGAGGGGAATCTGATGGACTTTTCTTTGGCTCAGAAACTTCACATCCCCATCACACCTCTGGAGCACAGTATCACCATCCACGCACTTAATGGACAGGAACTTCCGGGCATCACTCACACCACTGGACCCATCACACTTATCACTTCGGGTAACCACACTGAGAGGATCTCACTCTACCTCACTCAGTCACCTCACGCTCCCATTGTCCTGGGTCATCCGTGGTTGGTGAAACATGGACCCAGGATAGAGTGGGGTCAGAACTCCGTGTCCAGTTGGAGTAATCAATGTTATGCCTCATGTCTTTCGTCTGCTGTTCCGTCTGTTTCTTGTTCTGTGTTGCAGGAGGAGCCAGTGAATCTGTCTAACATGCCACCAGAGTATCTCGACCTGAAGGAAGTGTTCAGTAAGTCTCGGGCTGCTTCTCTTCCTCCGCATCGTCCCTATGACTGTGCTATAGATCTACTGCCAGGTACGTCTCCGCCTAAGGGCAAGTTATATTCGCTTTCTGTTCCAGAAAGGGAGGCTATGGAGAAATATATTTCTGATTCTCTAGCAACTGGATTCATCCGCCCTTCCTCTTCTCCAGCGGGGGCGGGATTCTTTTTTGTGGGGAAGAAGGATGGCTCTCTGCGACCTTGTATTGATTACCGGGGGTTGAACAGCATCACGGTAAAGAATACTTATCCTTTGCCGTTGATGTCTTCAGCTTTCGAGAGGTTGCAGGGAGCATCAATCTTCACAAAATTGGATTTACGTAATGCATATCATTTGGTTCGCATCAGGAAGGGGGATGAATGGAAGACCGCGTTCAACACCCCCAGGGGGCACTTTGAATATTTGGTTATGCCGTTCGGGCTTTCCAACTCCCCAGCGGTCTTCCAGGCACTCGTCAATGATGTGTTGAGAGACATGGTAGACCAGTTCATATATGTTTACCTGGATGACATATTGATTTTTTCTTCGTCTCTCCAGGAGCACGTTCAACACGTCAGACGAGTGCTTCAGAGGTTGCTAGAGAATGGGCTTTTTGTCAAGGCGGAGAAATGCGCTTTTCATGCACAGTCTGTTCCTTTCCTAGGGTACATAATTTTGTCTGAGGGAGTGTGAATGGATCCTGAGAAGGTTAAGGCTGTGGTGGAGTGGCCAAGCCCAGATTCCCGTAAGGCCCTACAGAGGTTTCTGGGGTTCGCCAACTTCTACCGGCGTTTTATTCGCAACTTCAGCCAACTAGCCGCACCTCTGACTGCCTTGACCTCCCCCAGAATGGCGTTCAGGTGGTCAGACACAGCTGAGGCTGTGTTTGCTAAACTGAAAGGCCGCTTCGTTTCAGCCCCCATCCTTATTGCCCCTGATCCATCACGTCAGTTCGTGGTGGAGGTCGATGCGTCAGAGGTGGGGGTAGGAGCAGTGCTATCCCAGCGTTCTCCCACAGACGACAAGATGCATCCCTGCGCGTTTTTGTCCCGTCGTTTATCGCCTGCCGAACGTAACTACGACATTGGTAACAGGGAGTTGTTGGCAGTAAAGTTAGCGTGGAAGAATGGCGTCATTGGTTAGAAGGGTCGGGGGTACCTTTTATCGTCTGGACCGATCATAAGAACCTGGAATATATCAGAACCGCCAAAAGATTGAACTCCAGGCAGGCTCGGTGGGCACTTTTTTTCGGTCGTTTTGATTTTTCTCTCTCGTACCGTCCGGGTTCCAAAAACATCAAACCCGACTCTTTATCGCGTATTTTTGACCATTCCGATCGCCCGTCTACTCCCGAGTGCATTTTACCCGAGACCCTATTTGTCTCCACACTCACATGGGAGGTCGAGTCGAAGGTCAAATCGGCCTTAGAAGGGGTAACGCCTCCGCCCGGTTGCCCACCGAATCGTTTGTTTGTGCCGGAGGGATTACGGTCCGACGTTATTCAGTGGGGTCATTGTTCCAACGTAGCTTGCCACCCAGGAGTAAATCGCACTAGTTTTTTAGTCAAGCAACGGTTCTTGGTGGCCACTGATGGCTCGTGACATTCACAGTTTTGTTTTGGCTTGCTCGGTTTGTGCCACTGGTAAGACTTCCAATCGACCCCCAGATGGGTTACTTCAACCGCTGCCTGTCCCTTCGAGACCCTGGTCCCACATAGCGCTAGATTTTATCACCGCCCTCCCACCCTCTCAGGGCAATACAGTCGTTTTGACTGTGGTGGACCGGTTCTCGAAGGCGGCTCATTTTATTCCCTTGCCCAAATTACCCTCAGCCAAGGAGACAGCGTTGACCGTTGTTGATCACGTCTTTCGCTTACATGGCCTCCCGATAGACGTGGTTTCTGACAGAGGACCCCAGTTTGTGTCCAAATTTTGGCGAGAGTTTTGTAAGTTACTGGGAGCGACTGTCAGTCTGTCCTCAGGGTTTCACCCCCAGAGCAATGGTCAAACCGAGAGAGCCAAACAAGATTTGGAAAGGGTGTTACGATGTTTGGTCTCCAAGAATCCTTCCTCCTGGAGTCAGCAACTTTCAATGGTGGAGTACGCACACAATACGTTGCCAGTGTCGTCCACGGGCCTATCTCCGTTTGAATGTAGTGTAGGTTACCAGCCACCAATTTTCCCCAGTCTGGAATCCGAAGTCGCGGTCCCCTCCGCTCACGCCTTCGTCCAGAGGTGTCACCGCACATGGACTAGAGCCCGTGAGACTCTACTCCAGGTGGGGGCGCGCACCAAGGCTAAAGCCGATCGCCACCGGTCTAAGCCTCCCGTATACGTCGTTGGTCAAAAAGTGTGACTTTCAACCAGGAACATTCCTCTCCGCTCCGTTTCTAATAAACTTGCTCCCAAATTCATTGGCCCGTTTACTGTCACCAAGATCATTAGTCCGGTGGCAGTCCGCCTCAACCTCCCTCCAGCGTACAGGAGGATTCATCCCGTCTTTCATGTGTCCAAAATAAAGCCCGTATTTCGTTCTCACGTTAATCCGCCTGCCCCGGTTCCCCCCCCCCGCCGCGACTCGTAGATGGGGAGCCTACTTATTCGGTTAATCGTATACTGGACTCAAGGCGGAGGGGACGCGGATTCCAGTACTTGGTGGACTGGGAAGGTTACGGTCCGGAGGAGAGAAGTTGGGTTCCTGCTAGGGACATCCTGGATCACTCCCTTATCGATGATTACAATCGACAGGTAAGGGTGTCTGGGAACGCCAGGCGGCGTTCCTAGGAGGAGGGGGTACTGTCACGGTTCATGGATTCATTGACTCGCCCTTGCTATGTGTGTGCGTGTTGTGTGAATGGGCGTGGCTCATCAGCACGGCTCGTTATCGCTGATGAGCTGATCAGCGTCAGCTGTTTTGAATGAGAATGTCCTATATATTGTTTGTCACCTCGTCTTGTCTTTGTCAGATGGTTGTGGAGGTTCTCAGGCTCTGCTCACAGTTCTCTCTCCCTCGCTCCAGTTCCTGTATTCCTGTTCTGAGATTCGTCTGCCTGTTCTGAGGATCGGACACGAGTTCCTGTATTCCTGTTCTGAGATTCGTCTGCCTGTTCTGAGGATCGGACACGAGTTCCTGTATTCCTGTTCTGAGATTCGTCTGCCTGTTCTGAGGATCGGACACGAGTTCCTGTATTCCTGTTCTGAGATTCGTCTGCCTGTTCTGAGGATTGTCTACGGTTCGACCGTTGCTGCCTGCCCACTGAGCCGAGCCTGTTATTCTACTGTTTGCCTGACATCTCAACCTGCACTTCCTTTTACTATTGTGTTAATAAACACCAGTATTCACTTGCTATTGAATCCTTGACTTTTCCTTCGAGCCATGACATAAATTTCCTAGAAATTATTTGTTTCTTTCATCTTTTTTTAAGCCTCATGAGTAGCTCTTTATTTTATATTTTTTATAATTTGTCCTTATGTGATGAGGGAGTCTATCAGGTCTTGATTATCGCTGAATATGTTAAAAAAAGTGATGAGAGAAGATGATACATCACTGAATTTTTAATTATTATTATTATTTTTTTACAATTATTTAGTCTAATCATTAAACATGAACATGTATAAATTGTGAACATTGCAACTGTAACGCTTGACGCAGGGAACAGTAGAGAAAAGGGGTTCCAATATACAAGTGACAGTACTCCCCATCCGAAAGCCGGCTCCTGACGCCTAAGTATAACAACATACCACCCAGTTTGGTGTGGTGGAGGAGAAGACCCAGATGGAGGAAGAGACCACTTGGGAGCCGGCGGAGTGGAATGCTCTTACGGAGACGAAGGGATGAAGTCCCACAGTGGAGCCTCAGGCGGTGCAGTCCAAGGCGGAGCCAGGGAGATGGAAGACCGAGGCAAAGTCAGGCTTTCGGACTGGAGAGACCAAGGTGGCGCCAGAGAACAGGGTTGTAGCATTATATTTTCACAGTATGATAACCCTCTCTGAAAATATCACGGTTTCACAGTATACGGTTAAGCAATCAATTATTATTATCATCAGTTAAAATGACTGTTAAATGAATGCAAACTTGTTTATTCGAATTCCAATAATCAAAAACATGTCTAATCAATTACATTTAAGAACTGATTATGGATTAGATGAACAACTTATTTTTATCAGTAATAATTGATTATGTTAATTATCATATAATTGTTAATTATACAAATATAATTATATTATTAATGTATTTTATTCAGATTCTTTTTTTCTTTATGACTTAATACAAATACATGATACAAAATGCTGGTAATCAAATTAATGCATAAAACTAACAATTTAATTGACTATTATCAACTTTTATCGTTTTATTTTTGCCAAAGTGCTGCACAACAGAGATTTACTACATTAAAACATGGACACAAAATTATATTCCTTAAATAATGTTTAAATAAGTTAAATTACTGTCACTGTAACATTTTTATTGTAAAACATTGGTCAAAAATCGATGCTGGAATCTTAAAGACTCCCTGCAGTGAAAATCAAGTTTTTAATGTTGTGTATGTCTGTGTGGTGTTTTTAATATGCTTTTAGACAAACCATGTTCAAATTCACAAGTCAACACCATAAGGAGTATTTACTCCTTAAAACTGCAGTGAAAAAAGATGCTCTCAAAAACGTGGTTTGAAATCTCCGGTGTTCTCTACGTCACAAACTACCTCCCATCAACATGCGGGTGGGCTTAAGCATATCATTAACTATGCTCTGAAGCAGGGGAGTCTCAAGAGAAGCCAGATTATCCTGGTATATTTTTCTGTTGATATGAAAAATCAGGTAGATTTAGCAATATAGCAGGTGAATTATGTATATGATGCATGACGGCAGACAACATTTGGGCCGATTGTGGATGGGAGGTGTGTGGCCCAGATCATGTCAGCCAACTGTGGGCCAAGTGTGGCAATGATGGCACTGCATGACGGCAGACAACATTTGGGCCGATTGTGCATGGGAGGTGTGTGGCCCAGATCAGTGTAGCGATTATGGGCCATACTTTGTGTACTGGACAATTATAAGTATTTAGGCCGCTACTATATATTCAAGGATTGTCCCCCCCACCACCACTATTTTTCACGGGAGAAATAAAACAGTTTAAAGTGTTGTCCATGGATGGTGCAGTTATCAAAACTACGAAAGAGATGTAATGATTTTAATAATTAAACAATAATATGAATTGACTTATGAGTCAGTGAAAAAAGCTATGTCCAGAAAAAAATGATAAATAATTAATAAATATAGCATTTAGTTTTCAGCAGTGTTCACAAAATTCAATAATCATTTAAAAATTCCAAAATCCATTTGACCTGAACAAAATATACATTTTCCTAACATGACAATTGAGTTACATTTTTTTATTTTTTATTTTAATTGGTTTTTATGAATTTCTAATAAAAAAAACTTAATTCACATACAAAATAGTCTAAGTTTTCCATACTCTTTAGTTTAAAGGGTTAGTTCACCCAAAAATGAAAATTCTGTCAGTAATTACTCACCCTCATGTTGTTCCAACCATAGACAGTATATAAACTGGACACAGCGACCCCATAGGTTTCAACGGAGAGAAGTGAAGCAAATTAGAAGCCCTCACTTCCTGATGGCTGAGCGTACTGCGCAGACTCAAACTGAGCTTGACGACGTGGATGTGACATGAGCAGCCTGCCTGACAGTTGTAAGTCTTCTAGTAGCTGTGCCAAGCGAAATCTGAACCATTCCCTTCCGAATCTCGAAGAGACGGAGAGCGTGAGTAGGAGCTGTCCATGAGCTAGGAGCCGGAGCAACTTTATGACTCTCTATGGGCTTCTCCTTTGACTTTATCGGACTTTATGCCTCCATGTCCCCCCGATTGACTGCGAGCTTCTCTTCCTGTCTCTACGGTAAGCCTGTGGAGGAGTGATCCAGCACTCAGATTTCATCAAAAATATCTTCATTTGTGTTCCGAAGATGAACGAAAGTCTTACGGGGTTGGAACAACATGAGGGTGAGTAATTACTGACAGAATTTTCATTTTTGGGTGAACTAACCCTTTAAGCACCACAAAATCATGTTAAAACTTATATATATATTCTAAATGACAGTTTATAAAAAAATATGTACAGTTAACTGTGCAGTGAACTATTGTTTATTTTGGTGCGATCTCCACGGTAACAGCAGCTTTCTGGTTGGTGGATGAGGTTCACGTGATGCGTCGTTTGAAATTTCTCCCGCTGAAGGGCGTAGTACGGAGCCCGGGAAGTCACCTGTGGGAAAAAAAACAACAATCCGTGGCGACGGTTTTGCAATCTGTCCGCTCAGTTTATAAACCATACTCACGAATTCTCAAACTGTTCCCTCGGTTTAACAAATCGTGCCCACGGATTAATAAACCGTACCCACGAGTTTCTAATCCGCACTCTCAGATTTGTAAACCGTGCCTTCAGTTTTTGCAATCTGTACCCACAAATTCATAAACCGTGCCCACGCTTTCACAATCCGTTCCCACGGGTTTGTAAACTGTACTCACGGATTTGTGGCTCACTCTCATTTTAGAAGGAATCTTACTGTATATTGTTTTATTGTGGAATAAGTGGAATACATCAAATTGTCTTAACTGCGTCTGCATGCTTAAAGTGATTCTCAGTTGTAGCGGGTATGGGTGGAATATACGATTTAATATGAATGACGTGCATCAAAATCTTTTGTTTATTTGTGATAATCTTAGCAATTTATTATTATTTTCTAACCTGTATTATAACTAATATTTGACGAATTGCTTTGTTCTTTTTTTGTAAGTTTTGGACAAAAGCGTCTTCTAAATATGTAGCCTAAAATGTAATAATAATAATAATAATAATTATTATTATTATTATTTGAGTTATAAATTAACTATAAACGAGTTCACTTAGTAATACAGTAATATGTTTGTCATCAAATAATTTATCAATGCTTTATTATTATAGGCTATAACCTAACCTTTTACAGTTTTGGATAAAATAGGCCTACATTTTTTGCATAATTTTTGCTTAAAAATAAAGCATTCATAAATTATTTTATGATAAACATATTACTGTCTTAAGTGAACACATTTATAGTTATTAACTCAAATAATAATAATAATAATAATAATAATAATATATTATTATTATTATTATTATTATTATAATTATTACATTTTAGGCTACATATTTAGAAGACGCTTTTGTCCAAAACTTACAAAAAAAATGAACAAAGCAATTCGTCAAATATCAGTCATAAAATAGGTTAGAAAATAATAATAAAGTGCTAAGATTATCACAAATAAACAAAAGATTTTGATGCACGTCATTCATATTAAATCGTATATTCCACCCATACCCGCTACAATTGAGAATCACTGATGCTGATGCAGTAAAAGACAATTTGATGTTTTCCATTTAATATTCAATAAAACAATATACCATAAGATTCGTTAACAACGTGTTCTTCTAAAATGAGAGTGAGCCACAAATCCGTGAGTACAGCTTACAAACCCGTGGGAACGGATTGTGAAAGCGTGGGCACGGTTTATGAATTTGTGGGTACAGATTGCAAAAACTGAAGGCAAGGTTTACAAATCTGAGAGCGCGGATTAGAAACTCGTGGGTACGGTTTATTAATCTGTGGGCACGATTTGTTAAACCGAGGGAACAGTTTAAGAATTCGTGAGTACGGTTTATAAACTGAGCGGACGGATTGCAAAACCGTCGCCACGTCAGGTGACTTCCCGGGCTCCGTAGTGAAGAAGACGTCTGTCAGACAACCGAACCGCTGTTCAGGTAAGTGAAGCTATTTTGTGCACAAGCCAATTTTTTTTACAGTCTATATATTGTGTACGACCTAACATCAGATGTAATACATACAGCAGATATGCAACCACATGGGTTCTCTTTTGCACTCATGCCGAAACAGATCAAGCCTGCGATGTGTTTACAGCTCTCTTATATTTTTATTTAACCTTAACCTCGATTAAAAATCGACTGTGGCGGGTACGAAGGTTATTTTGGCAGGTTATGTAATGGCAATCTTTAAAAAATAGAAGAACATCTCTTTTTTGGAGC
Organism: Leuciscus idus; assembly: GCA_021554675.1. Lineage (NCBI taxonomy): Eukaryota > Metazoa > Chordata > Actinopteri > Cypriniformes > Leuciscidae > Leuciscus > Leuciscus idus. Next base: position 12,640,170 of record CM038635.1, on the reverse strand, counting down.
TTTTTTAAATACCTGAAATCAAACTCGGATGTCACCTTGTTCTTTATTGAAGTGAACTTTTGCCTATATGGTAGGTAGCTGAGCTGATTCACTGCCCTGAGCTTGAGAACCTGACCCGACCGGGGTGCGATTGACCGGCCTGCGGGTCATTCAATAGAGCTGGTAAGTCCCGCTCATCCGTAAACCCCAAGTGGACCTCTAGGGCCCTGTCCCAAATGGCACACTCCGGACTTGTGGACTTCCTCAGAGTCCACACTTTGGTGACGTCATGTAGTGCAGACCTATAGGGCCCTTGGCGCGAGTCCACGAGGGCGCACTGAGTGGTATTTTTGGGACAGACTCGATCGGCATGCCGGAAATAACGGTCTGGTTTTTGTTGGACAGGAGAAATCACATTTTTGCGCTCCGACGTCTTATCTGCATGTCCACTACACAGCCTAATTTTACAGTTCTATATTTTGATATTGTGCATATCATCTGGGCATTAGACAATAGATATATCATGCTTATTTAAATGATGTATACAGTTGTACATAATAATACATAATGTTCCATTTAGACTAAGATTACAATTTTAAAACATAATTTAAACATAATTTTTTCAATTTACAGGTTTCAATATTCATACTATGTTTACATATGACTCAGTAAAGCCCTGCCATTCGGTTCTATTTATTTAATGAATCATAATGCGATCGTATTATTAAACGCGCTATTATTATGTTTGAGACATCAACCGCTGCTCGATGACCATAATGTTTGTATAAACTGTAGGTAACAACTGGTAAAACGTACATTTAGGTCATAAAAACCGTAATATTTTCTTCTCAGCCATGTCAACAATTATCCGTGAGTGAAATCTCCTCCCATCTGTTGTCTGATTGGCCTTTTGCAAGGATTCCTGGGTAGTTAAAGTGCGTGGAGCCTGCTTCTATGCGGGCTTCGTGGAAGACCGCTTCAAGGGTACAAAGGGGGCGCTGCTGAGCACACTTCAGAGCGGTAAAATGCTGAATGGGACGGCCTACGGACTCGTAGACTCAGCGAGCACGTGCAATTCAAGTCCACGAGACCGAAAGTCCGCATGAAGTGCGCCATTTGGGACAGTTTGAAAAATCATCAATGCAAGTGAATGTGAGAAAATAATTATTTTCTGGTCCCGTTTGAATTGTGCCATGAATGTGAACATATGTTGTCTGTGAATTTTTTATATCATTGTTCATGTTACGAGTTTGACAGTATATTGTATGATTCTTTGGCTAGCAGTTGTGGAAAAGACATAACGAGATGTCACCTATTGGCGCTTTTCCACTGCATGGTACGGCTCGGTTCGGCTCGGTACGGTTCGACTTGGCGCGGAACGGTTCGGCTCGCTTCGCTTTTCCACTGCGTGGTACGACTCGACTCGGTATGGCACGGTTCGGTTCGCTTTAGCTCGGTTGCTTTTCCACTGCAGTTAGTACCGCTTCAAAGTGGGTGGGTCTGATCGTTATAGTTGCAGTCTCTAATGCCATGACATCATCATATTAAAAGCGAATTTTTCATTCCGTGTTTTCCCATCCGCTCCTCTGCAACCAACGAGAGGAACGTCTGCACCTCGTCCACTGACCACGATTCAGCCATTTCTTTTTTTGAAGTTTATACTCTTTTTTTGCAGAAAATACTTTTAAAACAGGTGCTACAGCGTTGGCTGTTGTCTACTGGCTATTTATCTAGCGGGTTTAGTGTCTTGTGTCGTAAATATAATGACGCTGGTAGTGATGATTCTGTGGGTGAAATGCTATTTCATGCATACTGAGTTTTTTACACTGTTAAAGAGTTGGATTCCCATGATAAACATGGACAAAGTTAAAAAAATTAAATTGTACGTTTGAAGGAGTATTTCTGTGCCAAAAATTCTCCTTCCGGTTTGTCACAAGTTTCGGAAAGTTTTTTTCGAGTATGGGCCTGTGTGACGTCAGATGGGGCGGAATTTCCTTATATGGGTCCTAAGGGCACTTCTCCCGGAAAGGCGCGGGCGCGCGCGCATCCGTAGACCAGAGAGAGAAGAGAGCCAAAGCAGTTCGCCCATCAAAGCGCTGTGCCCGGCTTTAGGGAAGTCAATGTCACCAAAGAAGTGTGTTTTTGGTTGCCAGGGCAAGACAACCCTGCACAGATTCCCAAAGAACCCGGCGTTAAGGGACCAGTGGATGGAGTTGGTTTTTCCAGAGCATCAACGGAGTTGTGCAAGACTGTTTGTTCCCTGCATTTCGACGATGATTGTTTTATAAACAAAGCCCAGTTCGACGCCGGATTTGCAGATCGTCTAATGCTTAAGGATCGAGCAGTCACAATGATAAAGGTTCGCGGTCGTGCGTTGAAACCGCAGGCGGTGAGTAAAACTGCTTCAAATGTCTGTGTGTTGTTAGCTATCGGCGCGTAAGCACAGCTTTAGCTCCGCCCACAAGGCACGCCTCCAGCCGCTCGGTTTTTTCCGGAAAGACTCAGTACAGCCTATCTTTCTTTTATAAATATAATAAAACTAAAGACTTTTTGGAGATTTAAAGGATGCAATACTACTCTATAGGTACTCAAGATTAACATGAGATTGACTGAAAATTAGTGTTTCACCCCCCCTTTAAGCTTTGAATGTACTAAAAAAATTGAAAATAATAATAATTTATTATTATCGGCTTGTGCCTATTGTTAAATAAACTAATTTTGAGAATTGAATTTTCTTGTGGCTTATTTGTTCACATGGTTTGGGTAAGATTAGGCTGAGTTATGGCTCAGTTTTGGGGTTTCTGGTTAAAGGGTGGTGTCGATATGGTTAACTTATGGCTGAGAATTGGTGCCAATAATAAAACTTGTTTTGGCCCAGTTCAGGGCCAGTTAAAGGTGACTAACTGGCTGAGATTCGGGCCAGTTATGGCCCATGTGTGACCCTTGTCTTTAATCCAGTTCTGGGCCACTTCAGGGCCGTCATTCTTTGCGGTACTTGGGCCGAGGGAAAAGTGATTGTGTGGCCCGGAGCTGGGCCAGAAAAAAATTTCTATGGATTTGCTATGGGGATACATAAAAAAATGCATTATCATTCTGATACATTGACTTGTAGATGAGCCTGTATAATTCACTCTCCCACTTCTTCTTCTGAATCAGTTTCTGGTTCAAACATATATGGTTGAATTAAACCAATATTTCCACTTGCCATTGTGCAGCTTTTACTATAGTAAAGCTGACCGAGCAGATGGGAGTTTTTCTTTCTCAAAAGTGTTCTGAGGGCAGAAAGGAAAATAGTTTACAGATTCAACCAATGGAATTGAAGCAGAGGCGGGGTCAAGACTCTAGACGTTTGAACGTGTGGAGGGAATAGTCGGAAAACTTCAGACAGATGCGTTATTGACTGTTCGTGGGAGAAGAACGCATAATTATTGCAAGGTAAGTGAATTTACTATATATTTTATGTTAAAGTTCAACATCCTCTAACGTTTACTAAGATAATCAGCGAACATTAAAAATGCACAGAACTAACAATCATCATCTAAATATCCTATCATATGCATTTTGATTAGACTGCTTCATCAGTCGACTGGCACAACAAAGCTATGGGGTAACTGGAGTAAAACATGTTTTTCCAATGCTACCTTGCTGTCTGTGAAGTATGCGACAACAGAACTCTTCAAATATCCGTGACATTTTATTGGTCAAAATGATAGCCTTTATCTCCCGCAATATTACTGCTTTAATGGCAGTGGTACTCAATAGACCTTTTTCACAACTTCCGTATTGGTTAGAATCACTAGTGTATTACGCACCGCTCTCAGGGCAGTAGGCTACTCAATATAGGTTCAAATCGCTGAATTGAAAGAGAATTTCAAATAGAGTAAAAAGAAAAATTAAATATTAATGAATGCACAATTAATCTTGCATAAATAGTCGACCAGCTGTGTTGGGTTGGTAATTTAAGAAATGTTAAGAGATACATCTGGCAGAACTTTCATATCACCATGATGAGTAGCATATATCCCCAAAGAACATTAAAGTAATCATAATGGCCATCCTGCCTGCCAAACAGCAGTTATAAAATCATCAACAATAAAATCAAATATGTCTGTTTTAATATTAAAATGAAGTACGAAGTATAGTAAAGAATACACCTTTACCCCTATTCATGATCAGATTTTTTTGTTTTTTGTTTTTGTTTTGTTTAGTACATAGGGTAATCTTTAACTTCCAGCATAAGCAACTGCAGCTGTGAAAGGTTAATAGCATTTCCAAAGACAGCTCCATCTACAAAGATGAGTTATAAAAGTTTAGATAAACCACCTGGTGCTGTGAGGTGAACTATGACCATGGAGACTTTAACGTCAAGTCACTATTGATTGGAATAGAAATAACCTGTGATAATTCCTTTATTTAGATGTTCAATAATTCCAAGAGCTACATCTTATACTGCATGTTCATACAGCCAAACCAGCTTTGATCTGAAAAAATAAATAAAATAAATCAAGGAGTAGTTTATGAAGACATTGGTTTAGACATATTAATCTGAGTTTTCTCATTCACAATGTCAGTGAAAGTACATGAGTGTGCTGTCATTTGTTTTTATATAACATTTGGAATCCAAAGGGCACAGTCCCTTATCCATTTTTAGTTGAAACTTGTGGAGCAACCTAGTTTGAGTCAATTTAAAAAACTTCCGAAAGTCAAGTCAAGTCACCTTTATTTATATAGCTCTTTTTACAATTCAGATGGTTTCAAAGCAGCTTTACAGTGATAACAGGAAGATAATGCAACAACGTTTGTTTCGGCTCTACAGAAGATCATGAAGAAAATAGTGTCATAGTCCCGCTTAATAAGTTCAGTGTTAGTTCATTTCTGTTGTAAAAAGTGATTAATTTAGTTCATTTATCTATACAGCCGCTCTGGAGTAATAAGTGATGTCATCATCCAGCTCAGCTCAGTTCTCATTCAATGGTGTCAATGCCTCCAGGGCGGTGCCGGCAGTTCAGGGGGCCAGGGCGGCTCGTCCTTCATGGCCTTGCAATGGGAGCCAGGCTTGGCCACTATGGCCACGGACGGATAGCCACCCCAAACCATTACTTGGGAGGTTTCTGGGCTGGAACGGGCTCATGGGCTAGAGCAACCTCACGGGCTCGAGCCATCACTGGACTCTGGTCTGGGGCTGGAGCCCACGTGTATGCTGCCCACACACACACAACATGGCAGTGGCCATAATGGTCAGCGCTTCATTCACAGAAGCTAACTCAAGGACTGGAACGAGCTGAGGAATTTCCCTTTCAGGAACGGTCTCAGGCGTGGCAGCCATCTTGGCTGAGGGCTCAAGCGTGGTGGCCATCTTGGCTGAAGGCTCAACCTTCAGTGGACTCTGGACAGTGAAGGTGGAGCCAAGTACAAGAAGGGTGTTATCCAAGAACGTGCTCAGGGATGCTCAAGGACCATCACGGACAAGAAGGGATTGAAGTGAATGGTTTAGTCCATGGCAGAAAAGTCAATCAGAACATAACCCAGGAAGTTGGTGGGATTTGAAATGTCTAAAAAATCTTTTATGTGGTCCTCGAGCGAGTATGTTCCTTGGCGCAGTCGGACCAACTTTACTGCTGCTAGATCAATTTTTCTGGTCAATTCTTCTGTAACAAGGTGGTTGCAGCAGAGATGAAACAGGATCTAAGTGCAGCAGCTTTATTCAAAAACAAACTCAAACCTTCACAAAACAGAATCTTGGGAACAGAAACGTGAACAGAACAGCCAACTAAACACAACGTAGAACTAGAGATGCGCAGATCCGATACTCAGTATCATTATCGGCTCCGATACTGCCATTCTTTGCCGGATCGGGTATCGGTCAGACGAGAGCTTATACTATTGTGTTATTGTTAAGCCTCACAAAGGCACAAAAACATTAAAAAGATCCATCAACTTTTCGTGCACTGTATTATAAGTGTTCTAAAGCCATTCCATAGTTTAATGTGACGTAGAGATTAATATTTAAGTCTTTAAACTCAAGTAACTGCTTCCCTCAGTCTGTCCCTTGGCTGTCGGTCATTCTCCATTCAGCATTCAAACAGCGTGTCGCGTTCAGTTACAGCAGTCAACATGATGAAACTCTCTCCAAGATAATTCAATGTTACTATTGTTATACTTGATCTGTAGATAAAGGTCTATGGTTTCGCATAAAATGATGTATTATCTTTTAATTATCTTTTCTTGTTGAGAAATTATCTTTCTGGAGTTTATTGCTGTTCATGTAACTTTCTCTCTGGGGTCTTTTAGATCACAACACTGGAGTAGAGAGCGCTATTATTGTTCTTCACGCGCACAGCAACTGAAATTTTTAAACTGTTAAAAACAGGCCCCTCAACAGAGACCCGCCCCCTTCTTCCCAGAAGTGCACGGCGAGCTGACGCCACACCACAGACCTGGCCCTGCGAGCCACAAAGTCGACAGCCCAGGCGATTGGACGAAGCATGGCCAGCTTGACGGTGCTTGAGCTATGGCTTAATTTGACTGACATGAAGGACGCAGATAGGGCAGCTTTTCTGGACTCCCCTATCTCCACCACCAGTCTGTTCGGCCCAGCAGTCAAAGGGTTTGCGGAGCGCTACACTGAGGCTCAGAAAGCGTCGCAAGCTATGCGTCACTTTCTCCCGAAACGCTCCAGCTCTGCTTCGAGCCGCCAAAAGAAGGCACGACCTCCTCAGCAGGTAAAAACAGCGCCTCCGGTCTCCCAGCCCCGCCCAGCGGCTGAAGTCCGTCACCGCTCTCGCTCTGCAAAGCGCCAGCAGTTCCCTGAGAGACGGGGACCCCGACCCAAGATTGTGTTGGACCCCGAGCCTTGTAAGCTTTCCTAGCCTTAGGAAGAAAGAGAGAGAGTTTGAGTCCCGCCGAGGCCGGACCACTCTCCAAAAAGCATCTCACACCTTTCCCAGTCCCCTCTTTTCAGGTGGCTGGAAATACCGACGTTGCTCCCCCCAGCTCATGCGGGAGATGTAAGTAATGTAGGTTGTGTGCCCCCATTTGAGCCACTTTGTTCTACGGACCTGAAGCATCTCTTGCTCAAAATCGCTCTCTTACTGGCGCTCGCTTCAGTCAAGAGAGTGGGCGATTTACATATGCTATCAGTAAGCGCATCCTGCCTTGAGTTTGGGCCTAACGACTCCAGAGTTGTCCTTAAGCCAAGCCAAGGCATGGTTATGTTCCAAAGGTGCTCTCGACTCAGGTGATTTCACTAGCAGCTCTTCCCTCACTAGAGGATGAAAGAGATGCGAATTTACTCTGTCCCGTCAGGGTTCTCAGAGTTTATCTGAGTTTATCTAGTTGTATGAAATCATTCGGTTAATTTTGTGAATTGGTGAAGAAATATAGAGCTGAGCATGTGAAAACTTATAGCATGCTTCCTTACGATATCTCCCAAGGGTAGTATGTACTGGGTGAAAAGCAACGGTCCTAGTACTGAGCCGGTACTCCATACTGAACTTGTGACTATCTTTTAATTGTAATGGAAAATTTTGATTTTCATTTATTTCCAGTAAGACATTGAAATGACCCTTTGCTGGACTGTACGTGGTCTGCCAACTTTAGTTGACTGATGTGTGTGTGTTTTTAAACACTGGGAAGCAGCTGAGACGTCAGGAGGAGACAGATTGAAAGCCCTTTCACACCTAGGGTCAGAGGTCATCCAATTTAGAACTTGTGAGTTTGTAAGAATAAACTCAGCAGGATTAGATCATAGCCGAGAAACCTTCCCTTGTTTAGATAAGAGCCTGTAAGCAGGTAACCTTGAGAGAAGGTATAAAGGCTGCTCTGCACTCCTCCCTGATTGTCGCACTTGCTCCACAGTGTACTTTGGGTCACTTCTGTGTGGGCAACTGGGCCTTCTTGCAAGAATAAATACTTTTTAAAAGACAATTGGATTCAGAGTGTCTCTTACGCAGTGATGATGATGTTCAAGAAATTTTTGCCACAACATAATTTACTGCTACAAACTGATAACGGTCAGATAAGTATGGTTTCAACCATGCCGATGCAATTCCACTGATGCCAACATAATTTTCAAGTCTATTTAAAAGAATATTGTGGTCAATGGTATCAAATGCAGCACTAAAATCTAGTAACACTAATAGAGAGATACAACCACGTTTGGATGATAAGAGCAAATTATTTGTAACTCTAATGAGAGCAGTCTCAGTACTATGATACAGGCTAAATCCTGAATGGAAATCCTTGTAGATACCATTTCTTTCTAAAAAAGGAATTTGTGAGGATACTGCCTTTTCTAGTATTTTTGACAGGAAGGGTGGATTTGAGATCGGCCTGTAATAGACAATTCTTGTCTCAAGTTGCAGTTTTTTTAATTAGAGGTTTAATAACTGTTTTCAATAAAAGTTTTCAGTACATATCCTACTGACAAAGATGAATTAATGATTTTAAGAAGAGGATCTATGACCTCTGGAAGCATCTCTTTCAGTAGCTTAGTCAGAATAGGGCCTAACATACATGTTGTTGATTAGATGATTTAACAAGGTTAGACAATTCTTCCTCTCCTATAGCAACGAATGAGTGGAATTTTTCCTCGGGACACTACAAAGCACTGTCTGATAGCATGCTACTGTAGTAAGACGGTTGTATGGTTATAATTTTCTCCCTAATATTATCAATCTTGCAAGGAAAGAAGTTAATAAAGTCATTATTGCTGTGCTGTTTGGAAACGTCAGAAGTTGAAGTTTTATTTCTTGTTAATTTAGCCACTGTATCCAATACATTTGTTTGTTTTCTTCTAATGGTGCGTTCACACCAAACGCGAATATGCGTCTGGCGCGAGTGATTTCAATGTTAAGTCAATGGTAAGACGCGTTTACACGCGTCTGGAGGTCTTGCGGCGCGAATGAGGCGTTTAGCGCGGCGCGGTAGACGCGAATTCGCCTCATTCGCGCGAATTGAGCGTTTGGTTACGCGCGAAATTTATTAGTGCTATTTGTGCATTCACGCGTTTGACGCGAATTCGCGTCTGCCGCCCGAGTTGAAAAATCTGAACTTCTGCGTCAATTCGCGCCGCGTTAACCAATCAGGAGCCTGCTTGATGCTGTGGCGGCAGGCCCGCTCGGAGTCACTCATTCAAAATGGAGGAGAGTTTAATTTTGGCAGTGAGCAGTCGGCCTGAGTTGTACGACAGTACTTCTTATTTCTATAGAGACAGGAATAAAAAGGACCTCGCTTGGAAGAGTGTCGGTAAGGAGATTGGGCAACCTGGTAAGTTGTAAATTACACATTTCACTTTTGAGTCACGTACAGACCTGCGTTTTTTTACAACTATTTTCCCCCTAATATACAGCTACTTTTTGCTAACAAGATAATGTGTTTATTCAGAGGACATGTGCAGGAAAAAATGGAAGAGCCTCAGGGACACATACCTGAAGGAGAAGAGGAAGGAGATGGATAATAAGAGGAGTGGGTCAGCAGCAGGGTCGGTGAAGAAGTGGAAGTACTCACAGATCCTGGGATTCCTCGACCCCTTCGTCACCCCAAGGGAGACCACCAGTAACATGGGGGGGGTCGAGGCCCAGGTCATGGAGTACAACCACCCCAGGGACCAGGGAGAGGGAGAGGCGGAGGCAGGGGATACGGAAATAGGTGAGTTTTCCAATTAAGTCAATTTACAAGGCATATGCTGTCATTGTTTACAGATGAATAGTATAATGTAATTTCTCTATGACTAGTAACATTTAATATTGTCTTGACAGAGCCTACTGATAATGAAGAGGCTGATCCAAGATCCCCTGCCGCTTCTCCTGTCTCCCCAGTCCCTGGTGCTTCGCCCCCTGCTGCTGCACCCACAGGTGTGTGAACATGTTACGTGCAGAAAACATCAGTACAGTATCCACTCATAGCTTTAACATTCACTAATAATCATTGTATTTGTAAATGCAGACTAAATTCTATTGCAATGTATGCCACCAATCATCTGCATACATACTTTTAAATTACTGTTCATTTGCATGTTTATGTTCCTGATGTTTATATGTCTTTATGTAAAATATGTTAAAGCAAGTTCAAAATAATTTCACACTTGTATTTAAGCACTGGCTATGTCACTCACACAGGCACAGATATTATTCTCCCAATATCTAGACAATTTTGTTATTTCAATTATCATCTTTCTGTCTTCTCATTGCACTGTGTGTTGTATTTTTGATTTCACAGGCCAACAGAGGAGGAGAGGCACCCGGCGGCCCCGTGACGGTACGTCGGAGGTGGAGCAGACGCTGCTCGAGCTCCTGAGGTGTCCTCCAGCTCCAGCTCCACCTCCACCACCGCCACCACCACCGCCACCACCGCTGTCTGCGGATGAACACTTCCTCCTCAGCCTTCTGCCTTTTCTGCAGAGCATGCCGCCTCAAACAAAAGAAATTGTCAAATTTAAAATGTATAAATTGGCAATGGAAAACAGCACCGTTGTGTTAAATTTGGAACAATTAGACCCCCACAGCCCATAGTAGGCTTTAAATTTTTTTTTAAATGAGGCAGCAGGCTCTGCAGGAAACGCAGAATGCCCTCCTTCCTCTTCTCCTTTGTTCCCTGAGGCTTTTCCACTCTTGCATCTTCCAAGCGAGGTCCTTTTTATTTCTGTCTCTGTATGTAAATAGTTTGTACAATATTGTATTTTTTAAAGTTTATTTTGTCATTTTAAATTTATAATCAAATTATTTTATGTTTGGCCTGAATAAATTATTTTGAAATATGACTAAATGCCTAGTGTGGTTCTAATGCACAACAAAGCAAGTGTTTTATCACATATATGACACATATTCATTTTGTATTGAATGCTATTTATTCCATATCTAAATCTTAATTATATGAAATAGTATTATAGTGTAGTGTGTCTACTACACTATAATAACAGAACAATAATAACTATAATAGTGTGTATACTTTAGTGTGTCTGAACAGTGTTGTGTGAGGAAAACAAAGAAATCACAGGACAGGTTAAATACTTTTGGAGGTTGGCTCCATTTATCATCAAAACAAAAATAAATAACAGATTTTACAGTAATAACCTGAACAAAGGAGGAATGACATTGTTAACTATGAATGTGACACTGAACACTTGCAGTCATACATTTCTGAATTAGATGAACAACAAATATGGGATTGTTTATCATGTTATATTAATAATAGGCCTACTAAAAATGTATGTTTTTATCACTTTACCTTATAAACTAACGTGGAAAACCTACCATTTGAAAAAGTTAATGACTCAGGGTCTAAAATTATTAAATGTGCATGTTGTGGTGGACCTGACAGCCTGGAACTGGGCCAGCAGGAGTCGAGCAGACAGATAGACCAGACATGACCTGCAAACAGAGAGGAGGCAGAACAAAACAACATACAAACCAACAATCAACATATTGCATTTAATTAAAAAAAATAAAATTTTATATATATATATATATATATATATATGTGTGTGTGTGTGTGTATATATATATATATATATATAAATAATGGAGGTAAAACTATTTTAAGATAGTCATGCTCTTTATAGGTTTGTGGGTGGCTCTTAAAAGAGCCGTTGTGGGGAAGTCGTGAGGAGGACTTCAAACACTACTCCGTCGGCTGCCATGGTACTGCTCCCTCCGCCGAGAAGTGTTCCATGAAGACGTCCCTCACTCGGACTGCCTCTCTGGAGGAGTTGTTTGCTGCAACCCGACCCATACCTGGCAGTGGCTCCTCTCCAGCTTGTCCCGCGCCCCTCACAGCAGGTGCCTCTCTCCCCTCCGAACACCTCATGAAATTGTGGAGAACACACGTCGCCTTCACACACTTCTCCGCAACTTCAGGGTGGACCTCGATGAGCCGCCGGTACATCCTCCACTGTGAGGAGAGGATGCCAAAGGCGTTCTCCACCACCAGCCTGGCTCTGGAGAGACGGTAATTGAAGACACGCCTCTCTGGAGGAAGCGTGCGTCCAGGGAAGGGCCGCATGAGGTTCCTCCGCAGCGGGAACGCCTCATCAGCCACAAAGACATGGGGCTGGGGTCCTCTGTCTTCAGCACCAGATAGAGGACGGTCAGGAGGCAGATGAAGAGTGCCAGCCTGGAGAGCCTGTCCAAAGGTGGAGTTCGCCAGAATCCCACCATCACTGGTCCTGCCGTACCCCCCAACATCAATCACCCGGAAGCGATACTTCGCATCCACAACTGCAAGCAGAACGATGGAGAACGTTCCCTTGTAGTTGTGGAACTGGGATCCTGAGTTTGGGGGTGCCTTCAGCACCACATGCTTCCCATCCACCGCTCCAACGCACAGAGGGAAGTTCCACCGCTCCTGAAATCCCTCTGCGATGGACCTCCAGTCTTCGGTGGTGGGCACAGCCATGTAGTCCTCCACAAGGCAGTCCCAGATGGCAGTCACTACCAGGGCGACGATCTGGCACACAGTGGAGACACCAACCCGGTAGCTGGACGCTATCGTTCTGAATGAGTCCCCTGTGGCAAGAAACCTAGAAAACATTTTTATAAATATTATTACAAGTACACTTGTAGTTACATATTCAACTATACAATCAACAGGTATACTAGTAAATGGTTTATGGTATATTAAAATGCCAATAATCAAGCACTACATTTTGCTTACAGATAGAGATATTTAATTTCTAGGTTAATCTTATGGCAGTTAACTCAGTACTACTAGAAAGATCACTGTATTTATACAGAGAAACATGACAGTATCACGTCTGCCAAGAGAATAATTTCTAGGTTAATGTCTAGGTTATAGCAGTTAACTCGGTATCACTAGAAAGATCACTGTGTTTATACAGAGAAACATGACAGTATCACGTCTGCCAAGAGAATAATTTCTAGGTTAATGTCTAGGTTATAGCAGTTAACTCAGTATCACTAGAAAGAGCGCCAACAGTGGTATCTGTCCCACAGTTAAAAAAAAAAAACATTGATAGCATATTGAATATATTGTAAAATATCATATACATTTACTAACCGAAGACAGATGGACAGGCGCTCCGCAGCCGGGATAGAGCGCCTGTAGTTGGTGTCTTGGAGGGTGATCCTCGCTCCGATGCGGGACAGCAGGTCATCGAACTGGGCGCGGGACAGGCGGAAGTACCGCTGAAAGCGGCCGTCATCCAGGCGCAGCTCCTGGAGCAAATGATGAAACTCGCCGAACTGGGTTCGCCTCCGAAGGGTCTAATGGACCCAAATACGGCGACGATGATCCCTACGCCGCTGTTCTGCTCTCCAGAGCAAATACAGAGCGGCGACTCTCTCGATAAATGACCGATCAATAACAGACATCTTGTAAAAAGATGGCCGCCAACGGGGTTCGAAACTTTTGAAACTTTCGCCTCTGACGCGCGTGACGCGCGTAAATTTCGCTTCAAACTTATTTCGCTCTTGACGCGCGAATGCACACAAAGTGGTCACGCGTATAACTAGACGCGGCAGGCGCGAATTTTGACGCAGATTCGCGTTTGGTGTGAACGCAGCATAAGAGAGTTGAAAAATAAGCAGAATGTATGCAGTAATGTTTTTCCACGAAAAGTGAAAAACCTCTAGTTTTGCTTTCTTCCAATTGCACTCAATTTTTCGGGCTACTGTTTTAAGGGCCTGAGTGTGCTCGTTGTACCACGATGTTGGACTATTTTCCTTAATCTTCTTTAAGATAAGGAGCAACTGTGTCTAATGTGCTAGAAAAGAGAGTCAATAGTTTCTGTTGCAACCCCGAGTTCTTCTAAGCTATCTGGGATTTTGAGGAGATGAAACTGATCAGGAAGATTATTTATAAAGCAATCTTTAGTGGTAGAAGTAATAGTTCTACCATATCTTATATAGTATCTATACCATATCTAACAACAAAAAACAAAACAAACAAATTTTTTTTTTTTTTTTTTATAATAATTGATCATTTCATAAACTAGAAAGTTTACTCTAATCTTATGGTAGGTACAAAATTAATAGTGCCCCAAAATTGTATTTCTGTTAATTCCTTAATTTTGAAGATAAATTTGTCACACAGCCTAGACGATTCGTGCATAACCGAGTTTTCGTGTGTGGTTGGTTGGGGGAATATAATATGGGGGAATATAATTTTTAAGCCTTCTGTTAAAATGACTTTTACAGATCGAGCAAACTTTAGGTAATGCATACTGTCAAGTTACTCTTTGGATTTCACACATCAGTTCTGCCTCTAACTTGAAAAAGGGCTTAGTCAACCACGGACACAGGAATCATCTCAAAAAATGGCTTTTACTTTCTCTTCAATAAAGTTGTTACAATCTTGATGTTATAATGAGAGATAGAGGACCAAAAAGCGAGATTCACAATAATTCAGTCTTTAATGGAAATGAGAAGCGAATCACTGAATCAAACATAAATCTTCTCAGGAAAAAACAGAAAACTTCGCTTTGTAGAAATCAACATAAACTGCAGGCAGCAGATAATACTGGAACTCAGGATGCGCAGCAGGGCGTCAGGCGAAGTTGGGCTCCGAGAGGAGACTGTAGTGAGAGGCGAAGTCCGCCGAGAGAGAAGGTACCGTAGGCTGGATACCGCGTCTGATCAGGAACTCAGCGTCTGAATTGGCAGGGCAGAGTTCAGTGAGCCAGCAAGAGAAAGGAAGAGTATACTGACTCGAGGAGAGGCTTCCACACGAACCACACAGGACAGGACACGACACGACAGGACAGGACTTGATTCGTTTTGACAAGAGAGGTAAGAGAAGCGACTTCATCATTTGATAGCTTGGAATAAACTGACAAAGAGGCAGAGAAAGAGGGGGTTAGAAATAGCAGGAAACATCAGGAGGGAAGGAGAAACAGGTGAGATGATAGAGTGGAGATTAAGGGTAAATGGGAACAGCTGGGACTGATGAGAACGGGGTGATGATGTAGTGAATGAGTGTGAGATGTGGCCACAAGAGGGAGACAGAGAAGGAAGGAACCTGGATCATGACAGTACCCCCCCCCCCCCCTCAACGAGCGCCTCCTGGCGCTCCCGAGGAGGAGAGCTGGCGAGAGCGGAGGAAATCATCAATGAGCGAAGGGTCCAGGACGTCCCGGGAGGGTACCCAGCTTCTCTCCTCCGGCCCAAACCCCTCCCAATCGACTAAGTATTGGTGACCACGACCCCGGCGGCGCATGTCAAGGATGCGACGAACCCTGTAGATGGGCCATCCGCCAACCGGATGGCGAGCAGTTCACGGTTGCCTACATCGTAATTTCGTTCGGCGGGCGCGAGACGGTGAGAGTAAAAGGCGCAGGGATGTACTTTTCCGTCTGAAGAAGAGCGTTGAGAAAGTACGGCCCCGACCCCGACTTCCGAGGCATCAACTTCGACAATAAATTGTTTCGAGACGTCAGGAGAGAGCAAGATAGGAGCGGAAGTGAAAAGAGTCTTTAGCTGATCAAAAGCAGCTTGAGCTGTCTCTGACCATCTAAAGCGGGACTTGACAGATGTCAGAGCCATGAGGGGCGCGGCAACTTGGCTAAAATTTCGTATGAAACGACGATAAAAGTTGGCAAAGCCAAGAAAGCGTTGAAGCGCAACACGAGAATCAGGAACGGGCCATTCGGTGACCGCTCGGACCTTAGCCGGGTCCATATTGATTCCTTCTGCAGAAATGACTGAACCCAAAAACGTGACCGACGGAACATGAAACGAACATTTCTCAGCTTTGACAAAGAGTCGATTCTCTAACAGACGTTGGAGAACTCGACGAACGTGTTGGACATGGACTTGGAGTGAGGGAGAGAAAATGAGAATGTCATCGAGATAGACAAAGACAAAAATATTTAGCATATCTCGTAAGACATCATTGATAAGAGCTTGGAACACGGCGGGGGTGTTGACCAGCCCGAAGGGGAGGACCTTATATTCAAAGTGACCGAGGGGCGTGTTAAAGGCGGTCTTCCATTCGTCACCCTCTTTGATGCGGACTAAATGATAGGCGTTACGAAGATCGAGTTTGGTAAAGATCTTAGCTCCCTGTAGGATTTCAAAGGCTGACGACATTAAAGGCAAGGGATAACGGTTCTTGACAGTAATCTCGTTCAGCCCTCGGTAATCGATACAGGGACGTAACGAACCGTCCTTCTTTTTGACAAAAAAAACCCCTGCACCGGCAGGTGACGAGGAGGGCACAATAGTACCGGCGTTGAGGGAATCGGACAGATAATTCTCCAGCGCCTCCCGTTCAGGAGCCGATAGAGAATATAATCTGCCGCGCGGGGGCGTGGTCCCCGGGAGAAGGTCGATACTACAATCGTAAGGACGATGGGGAGGAAGAGAAGTGGCCCGGGCTCGACTAAAGACCTCCCGCAGATCGTGATAAACCTCCGGGACTCCAGACAAATCACCGGGTTCTTCCTGAAAAACAGATACAGAGGAAACAGGTGGAACAGCAGAGGTTAAACACTCAACATGACAAGACAATTTCCACGACAAAATAGAACCATCAGACCAGTTAATTTGGGGATTGTGTAGTACTAGCCAAGGATGACCGAGTACCACAGGGGTAAAGGGGGAATGAAAAATAAAAAAATAAATTGTCTCTTTATGATTTCCTGAGACGGTAAGCGTCAGAGGCACAGTCTTCTGCTTTATTCTAGGAAGGACGCTACCATCAAGGGCATAGAGAGGGGTGGAGTCTTTTAAGTCTATGAGGGGAATACCTTGCTTCCGAGCCCACAACTCATAGAGGAAATTCCCCTCCGCCCCCGAGTCAACCAGAGCCATGCAAGAGACAGACGAGACGGGCCACCGAAGAAGTGCAGGAAGGGTTGTACAGGACTTGGATGGAGAGTTCCTAGACATTGCGCTCGCCAGTAACCCTCCGCCTACTGACGAGCTCTGGCTTTTACCGGACAATGAGTGACAAAGTGATTTGCTGAGGCGCAGTACATGCACAGACGGTTGGTGATGCGTCGCTCGCGTTCCTTGGAAGAAATTCGAAGACCACCAAGTTGCATGGGCTCAGAGTCCGTGTCAGAGGCCTGAGGAGAAACGGCCGAGGAAGAAGTAGGAAAGCGAGCGGCTTCGGTCCGACGAGCTCTGTGGCGCAGGTCAAACCGCTTCTCAATTCGGATCGCCAGATCGATGAGGGCATCGAGTCGAGCAGGTACCTCGCGCATGAAGATCTCGTCCTTGAGATCAGGATTCAACGCCTCCAGAAAGCGCGCCACCAGCGCCGGCTCGTTCCACCCGCAGGACGTGGAAAGGGTGCGGAACTCTATAGAAAAGTCAGTAACAGTACGCCTCCCCTGGCGAAGGGACGAAAGGAGTCGTGAAGCTTCCTCCCCGTGGGCTGACCAAAGACACGGATCATCTCTTGTTTGAAGAGTGTGAAGTCGAAGACGCATTCACCTTCTGCCTCCCAGTGGGCCGTTCCCCATTCCCGAGCTCGTCCTGCGAGGAGGGAGATTACATAGGCGACCTTGGCTCGGTCCCGAGCATAAGTGGCAGGCTGTAACGAGAAGACACTGAGCGGCACTGAGTTGGCTCACCGGAATAGACAGGAGGATTGTTGACGCGTGGTTCGGAAACCTCACGGATCTCAGAGGTGGACGGCTCGTGCCGAATCTGACGAACCCGCTGTGTGAGGTCGGCCATCTGGCTAGCGAGGGAGTCAACAGCCTGGCGAGCGGTGGATATCTCCTGCTCGTGTTTCCCCAACATGGCCCCTTGAAGCTCAACTGCCGCTTGAAAAGGATGGCTGCTCGCTTGGTCCATAACTGGTCAGTTTATTCTGTTATTATGAGAGATAGAGGACCAAAAAGCGAGATTCACAATAATTCAGTCTTTAATGGAAATGAGAAGCGAATCACTGAATCAAACATAAATCTTCTCAGGAAAAAACAGAAAACTTCGCTTTGTAGAAATCAACATAAACTGCAGGCAGCAGATAATACTGGAACTCAGGATGCGCAGCAGGGCGTCAGGCGAAGTTGGGCTCCGAGAGGAGACTGTAGTGAGAGGCGAAGTCCGCCGAGAGAGAAGGTACCGTAGGCTGGATACCGCATCTGATCAGGAACTCAGCGTCTGAATTGGCAGGGCAGAGTTCAGTGAGCCAGCAAGAGAAAGGAAGAGTATACTGACTCGAGGAGAGGCTTCCACACGAACCACACAGGACACGACACGACACGACACGACAGGACACGACACGACAGGACAGGACTTGATTCGTTTTGACAAGAGAGGTAAGAGAAGCGACTTCATCATTTGATAGCTCGGAATAAACTGACAAAGAGGCAGAGAAAGAGGGGGTTAGAAATAGCAGGAAACATCAGGAGGGAAGGAGAAACAGGTGAGATGATAGAGTGGAGATTAACCCTCTGGAGTCTGAGCGGTTTTCTGGGCCCTGGAGGTGTTCTGACATGCTCTGACATTAGTGCTTTTTTCAGTTATTTATAAACATGTTAATGGCAGAGGTGTAAATTCACTCTATATAGCACAAACAGGGCTACCAAAATATGTGATCACCATGCATGTATATTTTTTAATTTTTAAGAGAATAATGTTTATGCGTGGTTATTGAAAAAAATAAAAATGAAAGTTGCTGAAATATGACCACAAAACTCATAATAAATATGTGTCAATAAGACTTTTGACTAATGGATGTTGTTCCTTCGAGTTCTGGCTTCAAACTTATGTGAAAATAGTCTTGCTTTATCGTTCACATAAAACTATACATTGATTTAAATTGATGTAAAACAGGTTTTGCTTGGAAAGCCAATATGCGAGGGGGGCGTGAACGAGGAGTGGTTTACACCTGAAAATACAATGTCCCACCCACTCTGCATAATTAGCCATTCATTCAGGTGTGACACTGACTGAGCCACAATGCAAGGACAAAAGATATATTTAGAAGAAGACTTATATTGACCATTTAAGATTTTGCTTACATCTATCTTGTAAATATGTTTTGCTATTTTATTAAAAAGGTTACAATTACAACAATAATTACAATTTCAACAATATTTCAAGTGTACTCTTTCTTTGTAAAAAAAATGATTATAGGCCTACATTTTATCTATGTATTTATTAGTTTTAATATAGCCAACATTGGAACAGCTAACATCTTAGTTGATGACTTCATTTTTGACAAAAATAGTATTTTATATATATATAGAAATTGCTAAACAAAAGCTTATTTGATGTGGCAGTATATTCTACAGTAAAAACTGTACCCACATCTAGTCAACAAAATGTTGTCTTTCATATTTCGCCTGACTGTAACGTTGTTTTTATGAAATATTAGGGCATGTTAATTTGCAGTTTAATACGTTGCTTATACAAATAGCCTACATTTTATTTCAACATATTTCAGTCGATTTTTACTCATCTCAGTATAGCAATACAGTTTGCTAAAACATCATCATTCATTCACACACGCGATTTAAATTTAAACTGTCTTTTTGCGAGCTGTGGTAAACAGCGCGCATCTCTGCCGTTCATTCATTCACAAAACAGAAACGCGATTCACGTGAGAAGGAAAAAAACTTACTACAGTTTTCCTCAGCTCAGTCAGATCCTTGCTCCTCGATATACCCGCACTTCTGAGGGACATTTTCCATTATTATTATTCCTCACAGCGCTGCGAGACGGTGTAAACAAGTAATGATCTGAATAAACTTGTGTTTTCTCGAGCTGATATGGGGGCGTTCACAGGTTTGCGTGGATGGCCTCATT
The DNA here is from genome assembly GCA_021554675.1 of Leuciscus idus. Classification (NCBI taxonomy): domain Eukaryota; kingdom Metazoa; phylum Chordata; class Actinopteri; order Cypriniformes; family Leuciscidae; genus Leuciscus; species Leuciscus idus. The sequence continues at coordinate 12,620,473 of CM038635.1, read as the reverse complement.
CATTTGCGTTTGAATAGGCGCGCTCTCCGTAGGCGGAGTCACATTACATTTGAATGAGCTGTAATGAGCTCGACTGGAATCGCTCTCTTTTAATACAGATTTCACAAGATGAGAATATTTGTTTTTTATATAAATTACTTCATTTAAAAGAAGAGAATTCAAGCTTCATGCCTGTGTGTCTGTATGCCTGTTTGACTGAGTATTCGCTGAGTTATTGTTCATTTTCGGACGTGTTTCAGAATGGACTTCACTGGCAGAGAGAAGGCAGAACTCGCTTTGTGTTTATTTTTCTTTATTTGGCAAAAAGCACAACACTTTGTTTTTATTGTGAGTATACACAAAAATAATACACATTTAACAGAATCGATTGATCCCATTCAAAAATTTAATATATGGCCATATATGTACTTATATTTTAAATAGCATGACATATATACATATATTTGACTTATCTGAGAACACAATATATGCCTGCAACATATATCTATACATATATTTGACTTATCTGAGAACACAATATATGACTGCAACATATATCTATACATATATTTGACTTATGAGAACACAATGCCTGCAACATATATCTATACATATATTTGACTTATCTGAGAACACAATATATGCCTGCAACATATATGAACATTTATGTGTCCAAACATGTGAAGAAAATATTTGAGTTCATCCATATATGATACCATATATCTGCATATATTACAGTATAGTATTGGTTTCTCGCATATATATGGACAACATTAATTATAAATATGTGACATACATATTTGTTTTCCACATATTTAATAAATGTATGTAAACATACACTGTAACCCTTTACTGTAAATTTACAACGAATTTCTTCGTTGGGGGGGGTAAGACTTTCCCTCTCTGCCGTGCGTGCGCGCGCTATCGGTTGGTTTGGAGCACAGTCTCTGTCTCGCATGCGTGCTCGCTCTAGATTGTGGGAGATTTTTAAATCATTTGCGCCATAACTAGTGGTCCATCCAGTAGTTAAGAGCCTGAATTGTTTATAGTAATTCTGAAATTTAGTGCACATGAGTGAAAAAAAATACAGCACAGAAGAATGTCTATTTTTGCGTGAGATTTCTTTGTTGAGCGTGAGAGCGTGAGATTGAGGCTGAATGCGTGACTGTCACGCGAGATGCGTGAGAGTTGGCAACCCTGATTTATAGTTTGAGAAGATGGAGAATTGTTCAACTGAGTGATACGGTAAGCCAATATATAAGTTATTATTTATCTTTTTTTGCGTTCGCATTTCTACATCGTTTTCACGTAACGTTATTTGGTTTGATTTTGCGAACGCGGTTTACTACCGTGGCCGCGCAAGCAATTCACTGACTCTGTTCACCTGTTTACCAAGTAACGTTAACTTCGACATTTCATATAATAGGCAACCTTTACCATGCTATTTGCATGACGTGCATTTGATATATTTTTTTTCGTTTTAGGCTTTGTAATCTGATGGCCATTGTTAATGTAAGTGCTTTTAAGTAGTGTGTATAGTCTATGTGGTAAAAAAAAAATGCTGTCAAATTCTGTCAGGTCTGTGATCGTGCTTTTGAATCGTTGTCAGAATTTTGCTAGCACATGAAAATCCATGTTCCTAATGCTGTTTTCAAATGTAGTGGGCCTATTCCTGATTGCCATCCCATGGTCCTACAACTACTCCCTAATTCAAAGAAGTTAGACGGTGTTATCCTTCAAGCAGATAAGTAGAGATTATTAAGCAAATATCATTAATCTGTAATATGTTTTATGTTTTGGTTCTGTTGATCAAGGTTGTGCTGTCCTTTTAAAAAATTGTTTCAGGAATTTGCATCGCTGATGTCCAGCAATCTACATTTGCCAGAAAGTCCACGACTTATTTCCTGGTATGTAAACATTAAAGGGGTAGATGAAACCTAAAATGAAAAGCCATCATTTACTCACCCCACTGCAAAATATGTTTTTTTTAATTAGTGTTTTTATTTTGTTTCCAGTCCAGATATCTACAATTCTTACACGAAGAAGCATTTAATAGACACGTAAAAATTGTCTTGTTTTCTGAAAGAATAAGTCAAAATTAACTGAGTTTATGCTTAAAACAAACATAAATATGCCAGTGCATTCTAGCATTCTAACCAATTTTAATTTTTAGTTGAAAAATTTTATTCATAGAACTATGAATAGACAACTACATCGAACCACAGTGGTTATTTTAATATTAATATTTTATTTTTTATTTATTTTATTTTATTCCATTACAGGTCAATCTCTAAGCAACCAGTGCTGGATATTAAGTTTGGAAGGTCAAGGTGTGTGTGAAGGATCACAGCCTAACTTCATCACTGGCCTGGCCTATATATATATATTAGACTGAATTGTGTCACTAACCTTGACTTGACAGTATTTATTATGTTGACTACTGGTATGAACAATATGGCCCTGGTTTCCATACAGGGCTTAGCTTAAGCCAGGTCTAGGCCTTAATAAAATTAGGGTATTTAAGCAGCTTTTATAATAATGTATCATAAAAAAAAAAAAAACATTACTGGTGTGCATCTTGATATAAAACAGTGGCAGTCATATATTTTAAGATATGTCAGTGCAAGTTGTTTTCAGTTGAAGGATTAGTGAAAATTCTGTCATTAATTACTCACCCTCAAACCTGTAAGACCTTCGTTCATCTTCAGAACACAAATTAAGATATTTTTGATGAAATCTGAGAGGTTTCTGAACCACCCATAGACCGCAACGTCTTTGCAACTTTTAAGGCCCAGAAAGCTAGTAAAAACATTGTTTAAATAATCCATGTAACTAGTGCAACCTTAAAGGAGAACTCCGGTCAATTTTAACATTGAGCTCATTTTTTTGTATATTTGGAGTGCTGTCAATACAGAGAACAACGACAAAAATCGGTGTTGCCTACACCGTGTTATCCTCTTTTTAAAATTTGCACCCTGTTGACTTAAATGGGGCAATGTTTAAACCTGCTTTTAGCCTCTTAATATCCTTGATGTGTCATACAAGTGCCCAGCCATGTGAGTGATTCCTTCAGCGTGAACACGGGTGAATCTGACTGCAGTAGATGTGAAAGATATCTTGTTGAAACATCTACAAATGTCCATATATAGGTGAAAATGCCCCTTGAAATCAATTTAAGGTGGCAAATATTACCCCTTAATAAAAAATGTTAATTTCTGTCAGTGCTGTAAACTGACCACTGCATAGAATATGAAAAATATGAATATCTTTGTCAGTCAGCTGTCAACAGGCCTAAACAAGCCATGGCACCAAGCACAGAAACACAATCAGTAAAATGTTATCTAATTATTATCAAGAAAACTTTGAAAATATCGATCGAGACATATTTTGTCAATATTGCACACCCCTAATGCATGGTATTAATTTTGATTTCTTCGGGTCTTAAAAAGGTCTTAAAAAGCCTTAAATTTGACTTTAAAAAATGTGCAGAAACCCTGCTTCATAATATTTAGGTTGAACCACTGTAGCTATATATTTACCAATGTTTTTACCACTTTTCTGGGCTTTGACAGTTGCAATGATATTGTTATCAATGGAAGGACAAAACTATCGGATTTCATCAAAAATATCTTCATTTGTGTCCCGAAGATGAACAAAAGTCTTGAGGGTGAGTAATAATGACAGAATTTAAATTTTTGGGTGCAAACATGCATTTTAGTCTGGTAAATCATGTTGTCATATATGCAATAAACATTGCAAGGCTTGCAATTAAGTTAAATTATTTCTGTCACAAAGGTTTGGGCTGGATTCTGGCAATGTGTGCTCTATATAAACGGAGAGTCTAAAGACTGCCTTTCCACTGATAGTCTGATGGACCTGATGAGGGGATGATATTGTAAATGAGCTGGGTGATGAGTAGACAAAAGTTGTAGAATAAAACTTTAAATCTAGCAACCCCACCTCCAAAAATTTAGTTAGTTGACAGTGTTGCATGTAAACAGACACATTGAGTTGATGTATTTTACCAGGGCAGAAAAAATATCAGTTATTGATCACAACATCCAACATTGCATTTTTTTCTTTTTCATGTTGTTCAGTTTTAGACAGCTTTTGTGCTGTCTCTCTTTGTCAAAATATATACACTCAGTTAATAATATTTAATTGTTGTTTTTTTCTGCCTTTTAGATGCTTTCTTGACATCAATCCTGAACGTGGATCAAAAACAAAGAAAGGACAAGTAACTTCAAAGAAAACTGGCCAAATTGTGCAAAACAAGAACACCACTGTAAGCCTACAGGTGTCCTCACTTCTGCAAAACCTTGCAGACTTTGAATGGGATTTTGTTTGCACTTTTATGGACTTCAAAAAAGAAACAGCATTTCACTGTCGTTATAAAGCTTGGAAGAGCCAGGACATTTTTTAATAGAACTCTGATTGTATTCGTCTGAAAGCAGAATGTCATATAGACCTAGGATGACTTGAAGGGTGAGTAAATCATGTGCTAATTTAAATTTTTGGGTGAACTATTCCTTTAATTAAGTGCTAACTGTTACCTGTTTGTTGTTAAGTGTTAAAATTGCATTTTATGTTTAAAAAGTAATTCAGCCAACATGTTCACAGATGGCATTTTAACTAAATAAATGTTTTAAAACCCAGAAAATGTTGTTTTCTTTTTCCTAGTGTGACTACTCTTATGAAACCTTAAAGTATAATATTTTAATTATGTAATAATAAAAGCAGTATTCCCTGTAAAAATTCAATTTATTGCTGTCGACAAGTTTAATAATGTAAAATGTGGTATAATTGGTAATTACAGTGGAGTACTGTAAATGCTGTTTACTGTAGTAGTGTTGTAAAAATACAGTATGTGGATGGCAACCCAGCTGCCAGTATTTTACTGTAAATTTACAGTGAAAAGTTTTACAGTGTACATGCATGTGATACTGATGCATTTTTAAAGCTGTGGCATATGGTTATGGTACTTTGTGGATGTATTTGTCAAAAATGACAAAGAAAACACTGCATTATTGTATTAAAATACTATATTTGGTATTCACACAATAGACAAAATCTCCAACTATAGGCATTTAATTTCAAGGCATTCAGATATAAGATTTGTATCCCTAATATATGTGAAAGTATGTACTATACAAATAAGTACATATATGCATGTATACATATATGCGTCATATATGCATGTATACATATATGCGTCATATATGCATGTATACATATATGCGCCTTACATATATTTCACATTTATGTGCATATACGGGAAAATATATGGCACTTACATGAAAACGGCCATTTTTGCTATATTTTGAAATATATGTTTCATATATGTGTATGTGTTTTACATATATGAATTTTGCATATATTCTCATATATGCAGCAGACATACATGGGCACTAACATTATATATGTAATTTACATATATTGACATATATTACATTTCTGTATGGGATGTATGAAACTCCTATGGAAAATCAAAGTCAACAGAGTATTTATGAGTTTCTTTTACACTGATAAAAAAAAAGCGAGCTGGTATCGCCGGCGATACAGCCGACCTCAGGGGGTTAAGGGTAAATGGGAACAGCTGGGACTGATGAGAACGGGGTGATGATGTAGTGAATGAGTGTGAGATGTGGCCACAAGAGGGAGACAGAGAAGGAAGGAACCTGGATCATGACACTTGATTTACAGTCTGTTGATTTCATTCATATCACAATAGATTGGAACAGATGAACTTTGTTTGCAGTTAGATTAGTCTTGAAACAGTCATTCCTTTAGTAGAAAAGCTCAAGCTCATATTAGGTTGATAACCTTTAAAAAAGAAGAAGAAAAAAAAAAAAAAATACAATTCCAATCTTGACAATCTATGCATTAACATACAAGATGGCATTTATCTGAATATAAATTAATTGAGCATCAAACAGTCATCCTACCAGCAGCGTCTCGGGTTGATTAATCACTGATGTGCATCCAATTTCTGTTGTATTCTTTCACTCATACCTCATAACTTCTTCCAGTCACAAAGTTTTTTCCTCGAAAGGAGATAAACTGGATACAACTGCAGGACAAGCGCTCTCACTGACGATTGTTTCTGCCCGTGTTTGGCGTTTTATGTGCTCTAATTACAAGCGCACCTGATAGAGATCATGAGTTGAGTTCGGCTTTTTCCGACGGATGACGGATGACGTCATCTGGATGATGACGCTCTTCGTGGCTTTCCGTAACACCTACGATAATCAGTTCGGCATACAAATCTCTTTTCTTCTCCAGTCGTCCCCAATAATGCTTAAACTAATATAAATAAATGTGTTTAACTTCACACCTCCCACTTGACATTCTTGATTCTTAAATCCAAGAGGTCACAATCAACTCCTTTCTTCCAAATTCTTGGATTGCTCTTCCACTGGGATCAACACAACCAACCGCCGAACATCCCTATGAATAACGGTTGATGGAATTTTAGTGCTTTCACGTTTGGTGACCTTTTTCGTGTCCGATTTCTCAAGACCCGAACAAAAGACTGGGTGACTTGAGGAAACTCTGACGTCAACATCTCTCACAATACCTTTAGGATCAGCATTCGCCTTGATGACTCTTCCTAACTTGTATTGACTCCTCAGAGCATTCTGGTCTGCAACCCAGACAATGTCTCCTTCGGCAACATTCCTTTCCCTTGTGTGCCACTTACTCCTTATGAACAGGTTTGGACCTGCTAGTTGGCTCCACTTTTCCCAGAACTTGTTAATTTCTCCTTGGATAACCCTTAATCTCTTGTATGGGTACCCTGCAAAATCGAAATCACCTGGATCGCCTTTTGGATTTGCTCTTCCCAACAACAGGGAGTTCGGTGTGACATACTCCAAACAATACTCACGACTTTGAGTTTGTGCGTCTATGGGCCTTTCATTTGCCAGATTTGCTGCCATGTACAGAAAAGTCTGGAATTCTCCCCACGTGAAGATACCATCACCTCCTAGATTAAGAAGAGCTCTCTTCACCACACGAACAGCAGCTTCAGCCGCTCCATTCCTATGGGGTGAGTTAGCTGGATTAAACTTCCAAGACCACTCGGTTCCATGTTTCCCGGCTTCCTCTTCAAGTTCTGGTTTCTCTACTCGCTCCAAAAATTCATAAAGATCTTTCAGGGCTGACTGTGCTCCCACAAAGTTTAAGCCTAGATCTGACCACACCTTTTTGGGATGTCCTCGCAAAGCAGTGAACCTCTTGTAAGACAGCAAGAAACCCTCAGTGGATTGATCGCTTACAACATCTGTGTGAACAGCCCTTGAAGCCATGCAACAATACACAATCCCCCAGACCTTCAATCGCACCCTTTTCCTCACTTCATCTTTCACTTCATAGGGACCGAATAGATCTACTGTAACAAATTCAAAGGGTGCAGCTGGTCCAATCCTTTCAGGTGGGAGATCACTCATAACCTGCTTGCACTTCTTTGCTCTTGCTTTCCTGCAGATGACACAACTTTCCACCACTCTTTTGGCCAATCTCCGACCTTTTACTACCCACGCTACTTTTCTCATCCTAAGAAGTGTCCCAGCAATCTCCTCATGGTTTGCATTATGCGCTTCATGAGCCAGTAGCAATGATACTCGTGCTTCCATGGGTAATAATGGAATGGTGAATCTAGCTTTCCCAAAGGCTTCATATCTTCCTCTGCACAAAAGAAGTCTGATGTTTTCTTCTTTAAACACAACCAGTCTACAGAGTGTGGTCTCAGGAAATGTTGTGCTCTTTTGTGCCGCCAAAAAGAGTGCCTTCAAAGCGTCTTCTCTTTCTTTCACTGTTAGCACAAATCCACTGATTCCAACTATATCTTCTCTCCCAAATGCTTAATTTTTATTTCTTATCTCCAGCCATTTCCTCACGCTGCGCCACACCCAGCTGATGACTCTTGCCAACCTTGACAGACTACTGAACTTTTCAACATCCACTAGTCCTCCAGTAATTAGTCTGCTCAGCATTTTCATTCGAAACGACTCCTCAGGTACTGACACGTTCTTCTCTTCAGTTATTTTCTCCATCTGAGCTCTTGTCACTGCCGCTGAGAAGACTTTCCTCTGGAGCTTGTTAACTCTTTCTCTAGCATCATCAGCAATTTCCGCTGCTGATCTCTTGGGCCATTTGTCCACTGACCTTTTAAGGAACTCTGGTCCATTCTGCTACATGGAATCTTCATCAAGATCTTTAGAGCTTGCCCCTCGTGTGATAATATCTGCGATGTTCAGATTCCCTGGAATCCACCACCAGTCACCAATCGCTCCTGTCTTCTGAATCTCTCCGATCCTATTCGCAAAGAAAGTTTGAAACCCATAGCTGTCACGCTGGATGGCTCCCAGTACCATCTGACTATCCACAAGATGGAACCATTTCTCTACTTTGATTCGTCCATGTTTTTCGAAGTATTTCCTAAGACGTGTTGCAAAGACTGCGCCACAGACTTCAGCTTTTACTGGATCCCCCTTCAATTCTAGTAGTGTCAGTTTGGCTTTAGACTCAACTAAGCGAACATCCACTCCTTGGCTTGTATCCCACCTAAGATATAATACTGCACCATAGGTCTTGTCACTCCCATCTGAGAACGTGACTCCCCATGGCTTTCCTTTCCAGTTCGCAGGCGTAAGACTTCTGTGGAACTTCACTTTCTGGAGTCGTACATACTCCTCAAACAAATCAATAGCTTCTCCCCGGATTCCCTCAGAGAGTGCAGTGTCCCATGTATGTCTTGTTAGACATCCACTTCCAGCTTCCTGGAATGCTCTTCTAACGAGAACCGAGCCCTTCTGTTTAACTGGTGTGACGAGACCAAGTGGGTCATAGAGTCCTGCCACCTGACTCAATAGGTGTCTTCTCGTCAATGGATCTGGTGTCTTCAACCTAACTTCCTCTTCAAAGAGATCCTTCTCAGTCCTCACCTTCTTTTTCCTTTTGGAAAAATTGACAGAAGTCATTATATACAACCTATCTTCCTCTGCCAGGTATCCAATTCCAAGGGCTTTATCATCCCCTTCCCCCAGCTGATTAGGAAGCACTACAGTTTTCTCAGGAATCAGGCTTGAAAACTCTTTGTTTGTTTTTTTCAGATCCAGACCTCCCACTTTGACCAGACCAGACCCATTCTTTCAATGAGAATCCACCAGCTTCCAGGATTTCCTCAATGCCCTTCACTATCTCGACCAGCCTCTTCCGATCATTTTGAGATGTGAGGATATCATCCACGTAGCTGTCTTCTTCTAGGACTCTCCGCTCCTCTTCCAAGTGAGCAAAAGCTGCTAAGCCAGCGGTCTCCCTCATTGCCAGCTGTGCGATACAACCTGCCGGGCGATCTCCAATGTTAACTCTGGTTATGGCGTACTCCTCTATTTCTTCCTCAGGTGTATCCCGCCAAAGAAATCTGTGGAGATGCATTTCTCGTTCTTCCAGCCATACCGAATTATACATCTTTCTGATGTCTCCCAACACTCCGAACATTCCCTTCCTGAACCTGAGTAGGACGGCTCTGATAGAATTCAACACATCAGGTCCTTTCAGCAGGAGGTCGTTCATACTCAGCCCCTTGAATTTCTGGCTGCTATTCCACACCAGACGCACAGGCGTGGTGACTGAATGTGGGTTTGGTGCAACTAGATGACTTACGTACCAGACTGGACCTGTCCACTTGTCAAGCACTTCTTTTGTTAGCTTTACTGCGGCATTTCTTTGAACCATTTCATGAACCTGTGCAGTGTAAACTTTCTTCCACTCAGGCACCTTCCCAAGCTGTTTCTCGGTTCTCAGGAATGTCGATTCCACTCCGTTCCGATTGTAAGGAAGAGAAAACAGGGTCTTGGATCCATGGGTACCTTGCGTCCCAATGGGGTCGATCACTATTGGCGCTTTTCCACTACACAGTACCAGCTCGCCTCGACTCGACTCGACTCGGCTCTGTTTGGTTTTCCACTGTGTAAAAGTTGTACCTGTACCTGCTTCCAGGTACTTTTTTTCGTACCACCTCCGGCGAGGTTCTAAGCGAGCTGAGGCGATACTAAAATGTGACGTGAAAACACGGCAGACTGCTAATTGGTCAGAGAGAATCGTCACTATTCACTGCGTCATCATTGCACGCGCCAGACGGAGTATCCTGAATAAAAAACAGCGAAAACAAAAACAAAAACATCCAAAAACAGCATACACTCGATTTCCTCCATTGTCCTGTGTGTGTGGGTAGCGGGTGTGTCTCGCGTAAAAGATTAAGTCACGGCAGTTTCCTGCGGCGTCGCTATGACGACCAGGTACTATTGTGGAGGTACTATCTGCAATGGAAAACGGAGCGAAAAGCGAGCCGAGCCGAGGCGAGGCGAGGCGAGTCGAGCTGGTACTGGTAATGGAAAAGCGCCATATGAGAATCCACTTGCACATAAGTAAGGCCACTTCTTATGATCTCTAGCTCTTTCTCCTCTGCCAAAGTCATCTCTTTTCCTCCCGGCTGGCAGTTCCCGCAGCGGCAGCCTCCACACTTTGGCTCACATGCAGCTCCGATGCTATCCCAGCTCCACCATTGAAGAAATTCTTTGCCACTTGCAAATGTGCTTTTTACATCAATGCAGGCCATTTTGTTTTCTTTTGGGGTTTTGGAGGTAAACAGTGGTTCACTTTCTGTAAGAACTTCTTTATACTTGACCACAGCAGTTCTCATTGACCGTGCAAATTGTGTCTTCGACTCATAAGCTGTCATACTTATTTCCTCAAACAAGTCTGGGTGCGCTCCACCCACCATTTTCCCAAGTGGGCTGTCCCAAAGAACAAGATCTCCTACAATTTTTACTCTTTGTGGTGCAAGCTTTCCTTCCCGATGACTGAGAAGAAGTTCTATCTCTTCAGGCCTCCTTAGCTCTGCCAAGTCTACATCTGGAAAGAACTTTTTCAGTTGCTGTGGACTCACACTCTTATGCATTCTTGCGATCTCTTCTAAACCATAACAGACAAGCTGGTGGGATTTCTCTGTTCCTGCTGATATTCTTACTCGAATTCTGAGGAGATACCTTTTGGTTCTTACACGGATAGCCATCTTACCCACTCCTTGAACAACCAGGTTGATTTCTTCTCCGCTCAATCCGAGCCTGTCGGCAGCTTTATGAGTTATGTAATTTGTATCAGATGCCAGGTCAATTAGAGTTCCAATTGTTTGTCCTGCATTGGTCGTCACCTCTTTGAGCATCATAATGACTGGAAGCTCCTGAAGTCCATTTTCCTCCAACAGTCCTAGTTTCCCTTCTTTGGATCTTTCCCTCATAGCTCTGTTGGTAAACGCTTTCATACACTTTTCCACCATTTCAGGAGAAAGTTCAGAGAGGAATTTTTCTTGTTCCACAGTTAATCTGCTTCCCTTTTTTCCTTCTCTGGTGGTGACTCTGCCTTCATGTTAAGATCTGGTCTCCTCTTTGGGACAGAAAAGATAATGATGATCTGCAGAGGCTCCTCCTTTGCATTCTTTTCTCCTGCACAGAAATACATCTCTACACTTGTTGTCATCTTCATGATACCCCAAGCACCTCCTACACAATCCGAGTTTTCTCAGGATTCCCTTCTTTTCTGCGAACTGCAGTTCCTTGAACTTATTGCAAGAGAAGATTTTACCTTTGTGCTTCTCAGATCCACACACAATGCACACACTTTCAGACGGGGCTGTCTTTGTTGATTTAGTGAATGCATGACTTCTTTCTGGCTTTCTTTCTTGCCTCTCCACTTTTTCTGTGACTCTTAGTTGCTCAAGTCTCTCAAAGATCCCTTCCTCCGTCTTCAAGAACTCGAGAAGCTTGTCAAAGTGGTTTTCTGATGTGACCTCACTGTCAGGAGCCATCACCAAAGCAAGCCAGTCCCTTTTCATGAACTCAGGAAGTTTACTTTCTATGGATTTGACTAAAAGAGGGTTTTTAATGACCCCAGTGTCTCCAAGGTCAGTAAGATCCACTAAAGCCTTTTCCACTGTTTGGACGAGCTCAATCACTTTGCGTGGCTGGTTTCCTCTTATCACAGGAATTCTCTCTAATTCCTCCACAATTTCCATGGTAAATCGCATAACTGTTCCCATATCGATTTTTAAGCACTCTGAAAATATCTACAGCAGTGTTGTAAGAGGACAGACGGAGATCTTTCACAATCCTGACATCTATGCTGTCTAATAATTGAATTTTCTTGACTTCCACAGAGCCAGAAGGTTCTCCCTGTTGTTGAAGTTTTTCCCAGTCCTTCCTCCAACGATAGAAGTTTCTCTTGTTTCCATCGAACACAGGCAAACTTGCTGGTCTGAATATCACAATTGGTGTGGCTTGAGCTATATATGGCGTTGCGTTTGGCATAGTTATTATACTGGGGTTTGTGACTAATGCATCTTCAGCGACCCTCCGCGCTCTGGCAAACTCACCCTTCCTTGCTTCGAGGTCATTGCTGTCTTCCTTTAGCCTCCTCACACGTCCCTCCAAGACTTTCCTTTCGTCATCAGGGGTCCATTTCTCCCAGCTTGACAAAGCTCTTAGTGCCTCTTTAACAAGTTTTGCAAGAAAGTCAAGTTGCACTTCATAGTTTTCATACTCACTGCTGTCAATAGCCATGCTCGCTACTCGATCACAGGTTTTCTCCGCTGCAGATATTGCACCAGTCAGTTCGTGCAATCCATATCTTGACCAGAGATTATTTCGAACAATTCTTTCAACTTCATTAAACTTCAAATCGCACTCACTTGCAGTCTTCTTAATGTCAGCTTCCTGCTGCACTGGCTCTTCATCTTTACTCTCATCAGCCTCCATATCAGCGAGAAGTCCAGATCTGTAATCATCGTTCGTCTCGAAAACCCTCCGTGTGATGATTGAGAGCTTCTTGAACTCTTCCTTGAGCTCCTCTTCCATTAGCCTGTGAGCTTCTCTGCTAAGGAAGTTGACTTGTCTCGTGAAACTTATTTTTGCAGCAGTCCTTTCTTTTTTAAGCTGCTCAATTGGTTTCCCCACTGCTTCTTCAGCCATTTTCAACTTATCCACTTAACACTCCGACAGCAACAACACCCTTCCTGTCCTTCACCTTCTTGCTCCAATGACGCACCGTCTGAGCTTGGCCGTTCTGCACTGCCCCAAATGTGAAGTCCACTGCTGTTATGCTGATCGTCAAACTGTGTTTACAAGCTGTGGCTGTCAGCTGTGGTTATCAACTGTCAAGTTACTCTTTGGATTTCACACATTAGTTCTGCCTCTAACTTGAAAAAGGGCTTAGTCAACCACGGACACAGGAATCATCTCAAAAAATGGCTTTTACTTTCTCTTCAATAAAGTTGTTACAATCTTGATTTACAGTCTGTTGATTTCATTCATATCACAATAGATTGGAACAGATGAACTTTGTTTGCAGTTAGATTAGTCTTGAAACAGTCATTCCTTTAGTAGAAAAGCTCAAGCTCATATTAGGTTGATAACCTTTAAAGAAGAAGAAGAAAGAAAAAAAAAATACAATTCCTAATTACAATCAGACACTTGACAATCTATGCATTAACACACAAGATGGCATTTATCTGAATATAAATTAATTGAGCATCAAACAGTCATCCTACCAGCAGCGTCTCGGGTTGATTAATCACTGATGTGCATCCAATTTCTGTTGTACTCTTTCACTCATACCTCATAACTTCTTCCAGTCACAAAGTTTTTTCCTCGAAAGGAGATAAACTGGATAAAACTGCAGGACAAGCGCTCTCACTGACGATTGTTTCTGCCCGTGTTTGGCGTTTTATGTGCTCTAATTACAAGCGCACCTGATATAGATCATGAGTTGAGTTCGGCTTTTTCCGACGGATGACGTCATCTGGATGATGACGCTCTTCGTGGCTTTCCGTAACACCTACGATAATCAGTTCGGCATACAAATCTCTTTTCTTCTTCAGTCGTCCCCAATAATGCTTAAACTAATATAAATAAAGGTGTTTAACTTCACACATACGCTAGGTAATGATGTCACAAAATGGGCTGTCAAACCGTGAGATAAGGTGCAGTTTGCCTTGTCAGTGCTTATATGCTTTAAATTTGTTTGTTTCTATTAGTCAAGTCAAGTCACATTTATATCACTTTTTACAATACTGATTGTTTCAAAGCAGCTTTGCAGTGATAACAGAAAATTAATGCAACAAATATTTTTTTGGCTATACAGCAGCTCTAGAAAAAAGTTATTGTCCAGTTTAGATAAGTTCATTTTGATTGAATGAATCAATGATTCATTTTCGTTGTAAAAATCATCTGTTATCTGGAGAAAACAGTGATGTCATCGTCCAGCTCAGTTCAGTTCTCATACAAGGTTGTCAAAGCAGGCAGATCAAAAATATTAAGAATAAGAAGTGTCCCCAACTAAGCAAGCCAGAGGCGACAGTGGCAATTACAGAATACGTGGAAGCCTGAATTGATGCAGGACTTAGAGGCCTAATATTCTTAATATTCTGGAATAGCGGCAGCAGAGGTTGCGTTCTCTTACGAGAGGTTCTCTCGTACTTGCGTAAGTATCTTACGCTAGGGGAAAACCTCTTTTCCTCGAGATATTGAAGCCAAAAATTATCCTTAATTTTGTAATAATGCAAAACGCGTTGCAGCAGCATGCAGACATGGGCGAGACAGCTCGCGCGCCCATTGGCTGCTCTGCGGCAACTGCACCAGCCTATCGATAGAGGCCCCTCATGACGTCATAACCAATGAGGGTGCTTCGCGCCCTCTACGTCATGTCCCGCCGAAAGCGGGTGGGGCTGGGGCTATAAATACGGCCCGAGAGGCTGGTTTGGTCAGTTTTTCATCTCTTCAGCGAGCCTACGCATCGCTGGATCCTGAGAGGAAGCCGCGCCGTCTGATTCAAGCACGTCTGATTCGACAACTCGCCGCCTTCAGTCGCCGTTCCTGCTCACGCTTTCCGGCGTACATATCCTTTTCTCTGCTACTGTGTTTTGTGTATGTGTGTGTTCGCCGCCGCGACACACACTCTCATTGCACTAAAAGAGCCGGGCGTCTTTTTCAAGACGCCCCTTTCCTGAGGACACGCAGCTCTCGCGCTCGCTGACGGCGACTGCCCTCACTGCGAGCTAGTTACTGCCTATGGTGACTCTGCGGACTCACCTGGCATCCTTCTCCGAGTCTGCTCCTCCGCCCCCCGTTGACGGAAAACATGTTGACGCTCTTATATGCTCGTGCATCTGAAAGCCTTTGTGTTCCCCCCTGTGGCTCAGTGGCGGAATCTTTGGTTTTTCGCACGAGAGACCGGTGTTCGAATCCCGGTCTAACGGCAGATAAATTATGCCTCCAATGCTTCGCTCTGTCAGTTCCCTGAAAGCGTTGTACAACCCGCTCGCCTGCACCCAAACACCGTTTCTATGGTTCCCGTGCGTCACTGGCGAAAGGAGAAAAGAGTGTGTATGTCCCGCTGCGGCCGGGCCGAATTCTATTTCTCACACATTTCTCATTCCCCTCTGAAGTTCAGGCGACTGGAAATGTCAATACTGCAGTGAGCGAGCCTGTTGTAATGCACGCACGCCTGCAAACAAACGCCAGCATGTTGACGCTCTCTGATAATACTCGCGCTAACTAAATGCCTATGTGTCTTCCCCTGTGGCCCAGTGGCAGATTCTCAGGCTTTCGCGTGAGAGACCCGTGTTCGATCCCGGGTCTACCGGCAGATAAAATTATGCCGTCAATGCTCGCTCTGTCAGTTCCCTGAAAAGGCGACTGCAGATGTGTATTTTTGCAGCCAACGAGCGCGTTGTACAACCCGCTCGCCTGCACCCAAGCACCGTTTCTATGGTTTCCGTGCGTCACTGGCGAAAGGAGAAAAGAGAGTGTTCCTAGTCCAGCTGCGGCTGGACCTACCTCCATTCTTACACATTTCTCTGGAAATGTCAATATTGCAGTGGACGAGCCTATTGTAATACACGCACGCCTGCAAACAAACGCCAGCATGTTGACTCTCTCTGTTTCTATGGCAACTTCTCGCTCGTTCAGTTCTAGTAAATGCGACTGTTCCAGTGTATTCTGCAGTAAACAAGTCGGCGACACAGCCCGCTTGCCTGCACACAAACGCCGCTTTTACGGCTACCCAGATAAATCCCATAAGAGTGTATTTTCTGGTGTTCCGGCCACGGCCGATGGTGTTATGAGTGTAGACAAAATGCCCACTGCCCAGTGCTCATTCCTACACAGAAACACAGCCCGTCACACAGGGCTCGCGCACATGAAATCGACCCAGATCGATTGCGCATTAAATGTGGTAAATGTGCCCACTGCCCAGTGCCCACAAACACTACGTTCTGCATGTCTCAAGGTTTCTGTAAAACGAAACCAACATGCATTCGCTCTGCTCAGGCGGACAATGCTCTCAGTGTTGTAAATGTGCCCGCTATCCCACGCCCACATTCACACATAGACATGACAGGTCTCACGGGACTCGCCCAGCCCTCCCCCTCTCGGTTGACCACCGCAGAGGAGTCGAGCGCGGGCAATCTGCCCGCTGTTATCAGCGCGCCCCCTGCCTCAAATGTCATAAGCGCGACGCTTATGTTGCAGCACACTGAAGCCCCTCTGTCGCTGAGCGACCAGAGCGCGCTTCGCATTCAACCCCTAGCCATTCGTGCAAACGCATGGGCAAGGCTACCCGGGGTTTCGAAGTGGGTGCTAGACATTATAGAAAGAGGCTATTCGCTACAGTTTCGCCGACGCCCTCGCCGCTATGCGACGCGCATCGAAACCACGGTAAAAACATAAGTAGCACACCTACTTCGAGCCGAAATTTCGAAACTGTTGAGCAAAGGGGCCATAGAGCCCTTATCTCAAGCTCAGAGCGAAGGAGGGCTATACAGCAGATACTCCCTGGTACCGAAAAAAGACAGGGGTCTCAGACCCATACTAGATCTAAGGCAACTGAACAGAGTGCTTGCGAAGCGACAGTTCAGAATGCTCACGACCAGAAAAATCCTCGCGCAGATTCGCCGAGGAGATTGGTTTGTGTCAATAGATCTGAAAGACGCATATTTTCAAATACAGATAGCGTCACGTCACAGGCGATATTTGAGATTCGCCTTCGAGGGCCAGGCATATCAGTACACAGTCCTACCGTTCGGCTTGTCCCTAGCACCCCGTACATTTACGATGTGCATGGACGCAGCGCTCGCACCCCTCAGAATACAGGGCATGCGAGTATTGAACTACTTGGACGATCGGCTGATTCTAGCTCAATCTCACTCGGTGCTCATAGAGCACAGGACCATTTTACTCGATCACCTCGAGAATCTGGGTCTCAGAGTCAATTGGGCGAAGAGTTCTCTGTCCCCCAGGCAGATAATATCTTTTCTGGGCACAGAACTGGACTCCCTGTCTATGATAGCGCGACTGTCACCACAGCGCGTACTAGATGTTCAGCGCGCAGCGAGCTCTTTCCGCTGTGGCGCATCTGTCCCGCTCAAGAAATTTCAGAGGATGCTAGGTCTCATGGCCTCAGCATCATCAGTACTTAAGCTGGGCTTGCTTCGCATGCGCCCGCTACAGTTCTGGCTGAAAGCGCGAGTGCCGCGCCGAGCGTGGGCTTCCGGTCTGCTTCGTCTCAAGGTCAATCAGAAATGCATCGCAGCTCTGAAACCTTGGAAAGCAAACGACTGGTACCGATCAGGTGTAAGCCTGGGGACTTCCCCGAGTGTGAGGGTGGTGTCTACAGACGCATCCACCTCGGGATGGGGAGCGCTGCTCGAGGGCAGACCGTTCTTCGGCCAATGGTCAGAACGGGAGAAGCTTCTGCACATAAACTGCCTCGAAATGTTGGCAGTAGATAACGCGCTGACGCGTTTTTTGTCCCCAAATAAGAGGACACCACGTCCTGGTCCGTTCGGACAATATGTCAGTGGTGGTTTATATAAATCACCAAGGAGGTATCAGATCCAGAACCCTTCACAGGCTGACAGAACGCCTCCTGGTCTGGGCTCAGCACAATCTGCGCTCGCTCAGAGCAGCGCATGTGCCCGGCCACCTGAATGTGGGACCAGACAGACTGTCCAGAAACAATCTTCCGGTAGGAGAATGGTCTTTACACCCACAGACAGTCAAACTGCTATGGAGGACATTTGGCAGAGCGAAATAGACCTATTTGCGTCTCAAGAGAACGCTCACTGTCGGGAATTTTTCCCCAAGAGCAGAGATGCGCTGGCCCACGTCTGGCCCCGCTGCCCGCTCTATGCGTTTCCCCCTGTCATGCTCCTACCCCAGGTGTTAGAGCAAATCAGGAAAAACGGATGCCCAGTGCTACTCGTCGCCCCATTATGGATGAACCAAGCCTGGTTTCCAGTCCTGATGCAGCTGACGAGTACCGCCCCGTGGCCGATACCGGTGAGGAGGGATCTCCTCTCGAAGGCAAACGGCTCGATCTGGCATCCTTGCCCGGAGCTTTGGTCCCTACATGTGTGGGACATCAACGGGTACCCGTTAACCGCCCAGCGGGAGTGTTAAACACGATCACGCAGGCTAGAGCTCCATCTACGAGGTGGCTCTATTCCTCAAAATGGTCTGTGTTCACTAGCTGGTGTACAGCGCGTGGCACTTCACCCTCACACTGTGGGGTGCCGGAGGTTCTTTCCTTTTTTACAAGAGCTTCTGGATAAGGGCAGAACCCCATCCACGCTCAAAGTTTATGTGGCGGCCATAGCAGCGTTCGCTGAACAACCGCTCGGCCAGTCATTAGGAAGGAACGATCTGGTCATTCGCTTCCTCAGAGGAGCTAAGAGGCTGAATCCTCCCAGACCTCCCTCGGTTCCCGTTTGGGACCTTTCCACGGTTTTGGAAGCCATGAAAGGTGCCCCATTCGAACCAATACAGTCAATAGACCTGAAACTCTTGTCTTTCAAAACAGTGTTTCTTCTGGCTCTCGCTTCAGTGAAGCGCATAGGGGACTTGCAAGCGCTCTCAGTGAGCGCGGCGTTTATGGAGTTTGGGCCTAATGACTCAAAAGTCATACTCAAACCAAAGCACGGATACGTTCCTAAATCCCTCAATACACCGTTTAGGGCACAGGTTATCTCCCTGTCAGCCCTGCCGGTATCTGAAGAGGAAGGGGACGCGGGCTTCCTTTGCCCAGTCAGGGCGTTAAAAGCCTATGTGTCTCGCTCGTCTGTTTTCAGACAGACGGAGCAGCTCTTTGTTTTGTTCAGCGGACGTTCTAAGGGACTAGCTGCGTCAAAACAGACTTTATCCAGATGGATAGTTGATGCTATAGCGCTAGCTTACACATCCAAGGGCCTGCAATGCCCGATAGGTGTCAAAGCGCACTCCACGAGAGGCATGGCCTCGTCGTGGGCTTGGTCCAGTGGGATTGCCTTACAAGATATCTGTATGGCGGCAGGCTGGGCCTCTCCGTCTACATTTATAAGGTTTTATAACCTCGAGGTTCCCGCTTTACAAGCTAGATTGCTCTCGATTTTTCAGTATTACCTGCCCGATGCGATCGGCTCAGGATGCTGAAACAGCTAGAGCGTCGATCACTGATCGCCTATATACTTCTGTGGGCAGTACGTAAGTCCCCCATATTTATCAGTCCAGGCCGAATCCGCCCTAGCAGTGTGGAACACCTGATATAATCTGCTCTTAATAGAGCTCTATATTACAGGAATGATGCTATTCTAGCCCCTCTTCCCGGATTCTCTGTGAGTCCCCTTGTGATTGGGCACTGTATGAGCCCTGGGCACCTGCCCTTGGGACTTTAGTGTTATATCTCAAGCACGCACGGCGTTTTGCACTGTGTTTCCCTAGCGTAAGATACTTACGCAAGTACGAGAGAACCTCTCGTAAGAGAACGTACTCGGTTACTAACGTAACCTCGGTTCTCTCTAGAGAGGGAACGAGTACTTGCGTATCTTGCCGTGCATGCGTCACGTTCTGATTCGCTTCAGCGATGAAAAAACTGACCAAACCAGCCTCTCGGGCCGTATTTATAGCCCCAGCCCCACCCGCTTTCGGCGGGACATGACGTAGAGGGCGTGAAGCACCCTCATTGGTTATGACGTCATGAGGGGCCTCTATCGACAGGCTGGTACAGTTGCCGCAGAGCAGCCAATGGGCGCGCGAGCTGTCTCGCCCATGTCTGCATGCTGCTGCAACGCGTTTTGCATTATTACAAAATTAAGGATAATTTTTGGCTTCAATATCTCGAGGAAAAGAGGTTTTCCCCTAGCGTAAGATACTGAAGGCCATAAAATCTGAAGGCCATCCGTCATTTTGACAGATTACACTGCGGGTGATCTATTATAACTTGTAACTGTAATTCCAACCCCTGTGTTCCTGAGTTCCTCCCTGGCCTTCTGAACTGTCCATTCCCCTTGTCCCGCCCTGGTCTGTCCCTCCCGTCCCGCCCTGGTCTGTCCCTCCCGTCCCGCCCTAGTCTTATGGAGCGTCTGGTAGCCGCTCCGTAGGGAGGGGGTAATGTCACATGCCTGTCTTGTCTTGTGCTGCACATGGGTGTTTTGTTATTTTGAGCCATGTGCTCGTGTCTATTGTCTAGCCCCTCCCATCTTGTTATCTGACTATTGGTTTATTTGTCCCACCTGTCTGTCTCGTTACCCTCCTTTGTTTGTTCCCCTATTTAGCCTCCTTATGTTTGTAGTCTTGTGCTGGTTCGTTGTCTGAGTTTCTTGTTCCTGGAGTTTCTGTGTTTTGAGTTTTTGTACCTTGTCTGAATGTCACTAATAAATTTCCTCTGCATCTGTATCCTCGTCTCATGTTCAACTATTCCGTGACATAACGGCAAGAATGAGATTAAGTAGCCTATAATAAATGCTATACAAAAATTGTGTTTGTGTCAATATAAATATTAGGCTATTTTAACATTGTACTGTCAGCAGAGAAAAAAAATGCCACAGAAAAAAATTATGAAATATAAATATCCTAACATAAATTAAATAGGACAAAGCCTATCACTCAAATTTCTAAGCAACATAAACGAAAATCATATTGCCCTACTGACAAATGAAGTAGGCTATTTTCTGCCGAACTATTTCAAACATCCTTGCAAAAAAAGAATGTTGTTGACTGACAATGGTTTCAGTACCAAACAGCTCCTCAGAGCTAGGTGTACAGGTGGACAGAATTAAGTGCGGATACGCTGTCAAAAGATGTCGGGAGTGGGCTATTGTCAGTCAGACCGCCCGCTCCGTCCAAAGTAGCCTACACCAGAGTTCTGACCGCTACCGTCTTTTGAAGCGCGAATGGACACAAAGTGGTCAAGCGTATAACTAGACGCGGCAGGCGCGAATTTGACGCGCTATTAGCGTCCGGTGTGAACGCACAGTTATACTTTAAAATGTAATCCCGTGCCGCATGATTCCCTATGGGTGTTTCACACAGTATGCGGCGGTGAAATCGCCGCGCGACTACGGCTTTTCTCAAGTAGTGGAAGAGTTTTGTGCAGCATTTAGGACTTCCAAAATAATCCGGCGGGCCAGAAAATATTGCTGGCGGGCCAGTTTTGGCCCGCGGGCCGCCAGTTGTCGTTCCCTGACGTAGGCCAATAGTGAGCCTACGTGGTGATGTGCAACACAGACGCGCTGCGTTAAAACACTACGTGAAATAACTCGAGGCCCAGAGAGAAGGAAATGAATAGTGGAATAAAGTCGTTATTTTTGTGTTTTTTTGCGCACAAAAAGTATTTTCGTCGCTTTACAAACTTAAGATTGAGCCACTGTAGTCGCTTGGACTATATTAACGATCTCTTTAATAACTTTTCTGGGCCAGCAAGTTTTAGTCCCTTAGAAGCCTATGGAGCCTATGTGAGATAGCTCTCAGATTTAATCAAAAATATCTTAATTTGTGTTCCGAAGATGAACGAAGGTCTTACGGGGTTGGAACAACATGAGGGTGAGTAATTACTGACAGAATTTTCATTTTTGGGTGAACTAACCCTTTAATAAACATTTAATCATTATGGTTAATACAATGACTTAATTTAGAAACCTGGAAAAAGATACATGTGTTAGTCAGTGTGAACCTTCTTTGTGAGTCATATGGTCACATTTACATATTCCCAGTGATCTTAAAAAAATGGCTAGAGCATATGCTGTAAAATATGGTCTGTCCTTGAACAGAAATCCTGAATAATTTAAAATATGTTTTTAATTAGATTATTTTATTTAAGCCATTGATTAAAATTAGTACACATTAATATTGCAGTGTGTTGCAGTGAAACAGCAGTATAAAATAAAAATCAACAAAGCTGCAGGAGTTTAAGTATATTTATCTCTGTAAGCCTGGAAAAATGGCTGACCTGACTACAAGAGATTATTAGACATGATAGGGGAGTATAATGATTCTCTAATCGTGATAGTGGTATTTTTTGGCTTGGATTTTTCAAATATAGTGTAGATGGGTGCTGTGTTTTGCAAAGTTTAAAGGGTTAGTTCACCCAAGAATAAAAATTCTGTCATCATTTACTCACCCTAATGTCATTTCAAACCCGTAAGACTTTCGTTCATCTTCAGAACACAAATTTAGATCTTTTTTTATTAAATCTAAGAGTTCCTTTTTGAGGGAACTCGCGCTGCGTCAATGGCGCTTTGGGAACGCTTCTGCGTGATTGCTTCTATAGCACTCGTGTCAACTAGTCCAATGGGCGAGACGGAATGTCACAGGCGGGTAACGTCACGACCAGGAAAGCATAAAAGCACATCTGGAATTACCGGTGTTAGCTTCTGTGCCTCAGCAAGCGCTCTGTGTCAAAATTGTGTGTCTTATTTATTGTTGTTTGTTCTGATATTGTGCAGTACACAAAGAAAACAAAGAATGGGGAATAAACAGACATTCAAGTCATGTGTTTCTCCCTGCCCTCGTTTCCTTACGGGTGGGGATACACACGACTTGTGTATTATGTGTTTGGGAGCAGATCATGCTCTGTCAGACTTTTAGGGGGCTTACTGTGAGCATTGTGAGAAGCTGCCGCTTTGCCCGCTCCGCTCCCGCCTTTCACTCTTTGAGGAGAGTGTTCAGGTCTGCGTTCTTCACGGCTCTGGCCCCGAGCTGCTGCCGCTGCTGCTGAGATCGTGGGGTTTGCAAATTAATCTCTCTGAGGGGTTAGAGACTGGTGCAGCCTTTTCTCTGCCTTTATCTGTGGAATGTCATGGGTAAAGTGACATTACCCGTGGGATCCAGTGCTCTCTTATTGGGATCGGAAGCCCGCACTCTCTTCTTCTGCCCAGGTATTCGTGCTTCAGCTATCCAGCTCTGAGGAGGTGGATGTGTTGAGCATCGAGGCAGCGAAGAGGATTCACCACCTCTTTCTCCAGCATACAAGGAGCTGATGGAGGTTGTTACTCGTGCTGATAATATATTTGATAATCCATGCAGATTTCAGTTGATGATTCTGTTTAAAGTTATTAACAAAACATGAATGAATGAGAAAAGAAATATTAAAAGGGTGTTTGGTGTTTTATGCCCCCAATGGCGCCTTCCAGGCAGCGAGGGGATGGGTAGGTTTAAGGTTGATGGTAGGGTTAGCTGCCTCTAAGGAGCCATTGGGGGCTTAAAACACCATTGAGCTATTAAAAGCTCGATAAGTCGCGAAAGAGAACTGAATTGATGCTGTGCGCGTGCTCCGAGCGCAACACGGACAAGCATAGTAACCTTTGTCTTCGGTTGCGTGCCTAAACGGCCAAATAAACAGAAATATATCAAAATGACAAGTCGAGTATTCACGTAAACACAGTTTGTTTTTAGTTGTCTATGGACCTAATAATTACTACTGTAGAAATGTTATTGAAAAAAAGCATGTCTTTAATAATATATATATATATATATAATTTTTTGTATTTTTTTATTTAAATTTTTTTATTTTTTTTACTGTGGCTCTTTTGGAAAAATGCATTAACCAAAAATGAAAAAATGGCTCTTTGGTCAAAAAAGGTTCCCGACCCCTGCTCTAGAGGCTGGTTCCCTTAGGGCGGGCGCACACGGTGCGAGTTCGGACACTCGGGAGGTCGTGAGATATTGCACACGTTGCGAGTCAGTTTAACTGATAATCGCATCAAAGCAGCATTGTACACGGCATGACTGTCCTGCACGAATTTGATCCCGAGCCGGCAGCAATCATGTGAGCTTTCGCGCTAAACACAAAGACCGTCAATGTTGCATGCAGGCAAAGCTTCAGATAGAAAAATGACAGAAATGTGTGTACAAATTATTTGTTTTAAAAGCAGAGAACAGTAGCCATTCCTTTCAACATAAAAACGAGAGAGAGAGAGAGAGGGAGAGGTGTGTGTGTGTGACAGTGTATGTGCACGCTGTATGGTTGCTGCCACTGAGGTATAGCCCCATCGACGTGGTTGTGTATGATTTGGCAATAGGGGACAGCTGGTGAAAATCGGGCCGAATCCCCGAATTTTTTAAACATGTTTAAAAATGATCGGGAGGTCGGGATGGTGCTCATAACGTGCTCGGCTCGGCTCGGCTCGTAATTCCTCTCACACGCTGCGAGCCGCGACCATGTGAGCATCACCGATTCCACTCGATTTCTCCCGAGCTGTTGAGGCTTCTGCCAAAGCCCGTCTACAGAAAGCCTGTTCACTCCAATGCCCTATTAAGTCCTATTGGTTGTAGTTCCAATCAGAGTTCCACTGGGGGCGCTCGCCATGAGTGCAAAATGAATGGGAGTCAATGGGGCTAGACGGCTAAATTTGTCTCTTTCACCCGATTGCCGTTGAGAAATCTCAGATTTTATTGTAGGTTTTGCAAGTTCAACATGGGTTATAGGTCGAAAGTTGAATGAACGAGTACTTATGTTGCCCATAACACGCTAGCATTCTGCTAATGAACGCTGATTGGTCAGTGAAGGACTGATTACGACCAGAGATACCGCTTGATGGCATCCGAAGCGGGACCAGAAACAAACAAAACAAAAACTCATCTAGCACGTGTATTTACCTGTGTCAGCTGTGTTGTCGATGCCTCGAGAGAAAAGAAAGTGCAGAGCGCGAAAGCACCAAAGTGACTGAAGGATTGCCGTGAAGCAGTATCTCTGGTCGTACGATGTGTATGACGTCATTGACATTTTGAAAGACTTTTTAAAGCAAATAAGTGACTCTAAAAAATCTAACACCAAGCAATGTGTAATTTCTTTGCATCCCCTTTCGAAAACAACATTCAAATTACTAGACAAAAAATTATATCCTGAGAAAAGTGGATTTTGAGGGGTATAGCGCCATAGACCTCCATTCATTCTGCACTCGTCCTGTGAGCGCCCTCATATGGAACAAGAGTGGAACTGCAACCAGAAGTTTATTGAGTGGCACTTCTCCCCTCATTAGACTTTCTCTGCTTCTGCCAAACATATCTCAGTGGGTCCTGCACATTGTAGAGAAAGGTTACAGAATTATGTGTGGCTTAACCATACTTCCCTGAGAAGGGAATGAGGCGCTGCGTCGCCCTGCCATACTTCCTTCATCCATGTGATGGACTTGCTTCAGCAAATTGAAGCTAACGCCGGTCATTCTGGATGTGCTTTTATGCTTTCCTGGTCTTGACGTCACTCGCCCATGACGTTCCGTCTCACCATTGGATTAGTTGACACCACTGATCTATATAATGACTGGATAGCTCATGACGTTCTAAACTGCCAGTAGGCAGTGAAGCCACCGGAAGTGTTCGAGCGGCCATCTTACGATTCCCAACTAGCAGAGGGCTCCAACGGCCGTTATACAGAGATTGGTAGCTCCGACGGCACTTTTAAGATGACCCGCTGTGCAGCATACAAGTGTAAAACGTATGGAGGTATTTTTGGTGCAAAACTACTGAACGCCTGTGACAGTGGAATTTGTAGTTGTATAGAATAGCCACACATGTGTATCAGTAAATTTGAAGTCACATAGAGAAATGTTTTAAGAGTTGCAAACTTGTAGACTTTTTTTTATCTTCCACAAACACAACACAACAGTCACACCTTCTCAAATTCTTCATTGCAGGTGCACAAATCCTATTCTACAAATTAAGAAACTCATACGCTCACATTTTTGCTACAGTTGCTGCAGTGAATATGGTGCAAAACGCATTTACACACCCGCATCAAGAAATGTGAAGTCACGGAGAAATTTTGCTCATCTGCAAATCAGTATATGAATTCATCCAATGAGAGTTGCACACTTGTAGAATATTTTCTCACAAATGTCTTGTATATTTTTCTAGCACAAACACAAGTACATAACTACAGCTGCTTGAATCTGCTGCGACGAATCTCAAACACTGTTTTTCGCTTTCAAGTGACAAGTTTCGCGCGCTCTCCCTTTTGCACCAAGTGCACCGTGAAATGTGGGGCAAAAGTGAGTTGTGCATCTGTAGAGGCAGTGGGCGGAGCCTACATGAATATTCATGAGTTTCCCAGGCATGCGCGTGGAACTGCTCATTCTAGTTCACGCTCCTCGTTTCTCAGCAGGTTTAATGGATTATTTCAAAAAAGGTAAATATAGTTTCAGCGCGATCTTAAACTACAATTGTGTATCGTTTTGTTAAATTCATAATGTTTTTATTAATTCGTCACTGACTGAATGATTGCTGGCATTCACTTCGTGTAGGCCTATATACAGTGGCTACAGCAAACTTCAACTCGCCGTATAAATTGCACCTTGCGAAGCTTTAAAACTGTGGCTTTTACTAATTATTATCATTTGTTGATTGCAATAAATTAAATAAACCCTCATAAATGTATCTGTGGGCTAACACTTTTTAAAATATATATAATATATCCTGGTGTGATTGTTCTTAAATTCTTGTTCGTTTAAATAAGCCAAATCATTTAAGACCAAACTCAAGCATGAATGTGTTGCTTTAATATAAACACAATTGTATGGACAAAAGTGGATAAATTACATTTGATACAACTAGGTTAATGTAAATGAGAAACAAAAAACACTTAACATTATTTTACGGAATAAGAGCATGCGCGTGGAACTGCTCATTCTAGTTCACGCTCCTCGTTTCTCAGCAGGTTTAATGGATTATTTAAAAAAAAGGTAAATATAGTTTCAGCGTGAACTTAAACTACAATTGTGTATCATTTCATAAAGTTCATAATGTTTTTATTAGTTTGCACGTTTTGTGCATTCGTTAATGACTAAATGCTGGCATTCACTTCGTGTAGGCCTATATAAAGCACAGCAAACTTCAACTCGTTCATTTCGTTGTGCTTTTCCTCTGTACATTGCAATGGCTTTAAACTGTCTTTTGTTATCATTTGTTGAATGTCACTGCAATAAAAAAATAAAAATAAAATAACGTTCCACTTTGACATCCAGAACACCTGAATGATTACAGCAACACTTATTTCCAACAGAAGAGCAGAATATTCCTAAATACATGAACCATTACCATTTAATTTATTTATTGCTAAGCTCTTCTGATACCTTACCTTATGAAGCTTTACAACTCATCTCTGGCAATAATCTCTGGGAAATAACTCCACAACCATATGTGTCCAAATAAACATTTTGCACCCTATACTGATGTTTCTCGTTGTCATGTTCTTTCTTTGACCTTATGTGTTGCTCTGTGTGCCTGGATGATACACAATGATGACCATTGATACAAACGCATGATCTACTTCTGACTGGAACTCTTGAAAATGAAACCTTTAAACTTTGTTGGATCAATGTTAAAACATGACATTCTGGCATTTAAGATTTGCATGACAAAAGTTTGGAATCAATATGATTTAAGAAATGTTATACTTTTATAGCAGGCAAGGTCAATTTCCACACTTCATTAAGCAGCACAACCATTTTCAACTGTGATAATAATCAGAAATGTTTCTTGAGCAGCAAATCAGTATTAGAATGATTTCTGATTTCTGATTTTTTTTTTAAACATTAAAATAGAAAAAAGTTGATAAAAATATTTCACAATATTACTGTTTTTCAGATAAATGTAGTCTTGGTACCTTAGAGGTACCTTACCTTAGAACCTTACTAATACCAAACTTTTGAACTGTGTATATTATTAAATCAAAACCAGCACAAGCACACCTTGCAATCAAAACATTAAAAATAATATTGTTACATTATTTTGCCAGTATGTTTGTCAATATTTTTTTTTAGAACATCAAATTGGTGGCTTATTATATTCCGTAAAATAATGTTGTGTTTTTTGTTTCTCATTTACAGTAACCTAGTTGTATCAAATGTAATTTATCCACTTTTGTCCATACAATTTTGTTTAATCCAAATTGTACGTATGTATTAAAGCAACACATTCATGCTTGAGTTTGGTCTTAAATGATTTGGCTTATTTAAACGAACAAGAATTTAAGAACAATCACACCAGGATATATTATATATATTTTAAAAAGTGTTAGCCCACAGATACATTTATGAGGGTTTATTTAATTTATTGCAATCAACAAATGATAATAATTAGTAAAAGCCACAGTTTTAAAGCTTCGCAAGGTGCAATTTATACGTCAAGTTGAAGTTTGCTGTAGCTACTGTATAGGCCTACACGAAGTGAATGCCAGCAATCATTCAGTCAGTGACGAATTAATAAAAACATTATGAATTTAACAAAACGATACACAATTGTAGTTTAAGATCGCGCTGAAACTATATTTACCTTTTTTGAAATAATCCATTAAACCTGCTGAGAAACGAGGAGCGTGAACTAGAACGAGCAGTTCCACGCGCATGCCCGGGAGAGTCATGAATATTCATGTAGGCTCCGCCCACTGCCTCTACAGATGCACAACTCACTTTTGCCCCACATTTCACGGTGCACTTGGTGCAAAAGGGAGAGCGCGCGAAACTTGTCACTTGAAAGCGAAAAACAGTGTTTGAGATTCGTCGCAGCAGATTCAAGCAGCTGTAGTTATGTACTTGTGTTTGTGCTAGAAAAATATACAAGACATTTGTGAGAAAATATTCTACAAGTGTGCAACTCTCATTGGATGAATTCACATACTGATTTGCAGATGAGCAAAATTTCTCCGTGACTTCACATTTCTTGATGCGGGTGTGTAAATGCGTTTTGCACCATATTCACTGCAGCAACTGTAGCAAAAATGT
The DNA here is from genome assembly GCA_021554675.1 of Leuciscus idus. NCBI lineage: Eukaryota > Metazoa > Chordata > Actinopteri > Cypriniformes > Leuciscidae > Leuciscus > Leuciscus idus. The sequence continues at coordinate 12,591,408 of CM038635.1, read as the reverse complement.
GAGCGTATGAGTTTCTTAATTTGTGATTTGTAGAATAGGATTTGTGCACCTGCAATGAAGAATTTGAGAAGGTGTAACTGTTGTGTTGTGTTTGTGGAAGATAAAAAAAAGTCTACAAGTTTGCAACTCTTAAAACATTTCTCTCTGTGACTTCAAATTTACTGATACACATGTGTGGCTATTCTCTACAACTACAAATTCCACTGTCACAGGCGTTCAGTAGTTTTGCACCAAAAATACCTCCATAAAAACGACGTTCACAAAAGGATGAAGAAAAACTGCCCACAGGTTGTAATTCAAGCCCTATAAGTAGTAATTTATATGCAAAATTGTCGCTATGCCTGTGTTGTTTTCTCCAAGGCAAGAGTAATGCTGCTGATTCTTAAAACAACTGATAAAACAGTCAACAGTAGCCTATAAGAAACCTCAGAGCAGCAATAATCACAATTAAGTGTCCAATAGCGACACCATTTGACAGCTTCAAAAGAGCTTTGTGCAGAGTCCGTTTACGTTACATTAACCCATACAATTTGTATTATGCATTTCCTGAACATGTACTTGCTAACTAATCAAACACTTAACAAACTACTAATCTATAAAACACAATCGGTCTTCCGACCTTTTACTATCGTGTCAATTGATGTTGATATACGCGAGGGAGAGAGAGCAATACAGTGCTCATGTTGTTTGAAGGCGGTGAGAGTGCGTGCGCGCGAGCGCACGGCCGGGGCTCTCTCTCTCTCTGCTTGCGCTCTGTCCACTATCTAAATAATTTGTTGTTACAATTACTTATTTGTTCCCTCGTTTTAATAAATCGTGGACACGTTGAACTAATTCCCTCCCTCGTTTTGATTTAACGAATTACAACGTGGCCACAATATAGTAAAACGAGGGAACAAATTAGTATAACTACTGAGGTGTTATAAATTCGTGGCCACGAAACAATATTCCTCTGAATATTCACCAATTCACAAAAATATAGGTCTTTAGCATTCACTATTTAATTAATAGTATCAAACTGTTTTTCTTACCTGTGAAGATAGCTCTTCAGTGAAGGCCAGCTAGTGTTCTCGTACAGCTTTTTATTCCTTTTGCAAAGAAATTGCCGTTTTTTTAATAAGCAGGAAAATTTTCCGACTTTAAACAAATACCCATTTAAATGCGTAGGATGTTTGCATTGTGAGAACGTACAGGGAGACTTTATATTTAAAAACTATGTCTCGTTAGGCAATGTTTTTTCAGTCAAATCATAACATTTCCTATTGATTCAATAGAACGCCTGAGCTCACTAGGGAATACCAATATGGTGGCGCGGTGGCTTCACTGTTTATGATGTTATGAGCTATCCAGTCATTCTATATAGATAGTGGTTGACACGCGTGCTTCAAGCGCATTTACGCAGAGCCGTTCCCAAAGCGGCATCGACGCTTTCTCAGGGAACTATGGTTACAGTCGTAACCTGAGACAATTTCTGTCCCTTCATTGACAGCTACACAATTACCACTTTGACGCTTCAAAAAGTTCATCTAATCCATATGAATCAAGCGGTTTAGTCCAAATTTTAATTTCATATGGATTAGTTTTATGATCCCTTTATGAACTTTTTGGTGTTAATGGGGTTAATAAAGGCCTTCTTAAGCAAAGCAATGTGTTTGTGTAAGAAAAATTCCCATATTTAAAACTTTAAAAACTAAAATAACTTGCTTCCGGCATACGGCCTACACAAGACAACTTATGCCAAAAGAGTAACCCCTGACGCAATGTAGGAGTAGCGTAAGCTTTGACGCCTCTTGCGGTTCAAACAAATAGGGCTGGGCAACAAATTCAAGCTCCTCTTCTCTTATATCTGACATTTCTCTTTAAAAAAAAATCTCATTTTAGACTTCTAATTTGTGACCGGTGTTTTGTTTTGCTCTATCCTCTGCACTTCCGCGTTCGTTGATGCGTCATGCGTCAGGTCAGGGTCAGGTTCTGCCGCAAATCGATGCGTTCGGCCGTCTGTTGGAAGTTAAATATGGGTATTTTTCTTACACAAACGCATCGCTTCGCTTCAGAAGGCCTTTATTATCCCCCGGAGCCAATGGGATTATGTTTATGGTGGATGGATGCACTTTTTAGGCTTCAAAATCTCATCCTCCATTCACTGCCATTATAAAGCTTGGAAGAGCCAGGACATTTTTAATATAACTCCGATTGTATTCGTCTGAAAGAAGAAAGTCATATACACCTAGGATGGCTTGAGGGTGAGTAAATCATGGGGTAATTAAAATTTTTGGGTGAACTATCCCTTTAATACGTGTTCCAAAGATGAACGAAAGTCTTTCAGGTTTGAACGACATGAAGGTGAGTAAATGATGACAGAATTTTAATTTTTGGGTGAACTAACCCTTTAATAGTAGGCGAAGGTTCACTGTGAGACACTGAGGGGCAGTTAGTCACTTATATTCAGAGTCTGGGCAGCTTCCTGTTAGAGCATAGGGCAGCATATTCAGTCATGTTTCACTGGCAATACAAAAGTATCTCAAAAATCATTATTGCAAAATTCAGTCCTCCATGATTTGTAGACTTGTTTTCTCTCTCTGCGTACCAGGAACATTGAATAAGTCCTACTGTATTCAACAATTTTGTGTTCCTCAAGTAAGACATCTATGATTTAAGCAGGTTTGTTTACTAACTCTCTTTATTCTATTTTGGGTAAATTAACCCAATTATATGTTCTGTGTCTATGTGCTGATATCTATGTGAACTGTGTAAACCCTTTGGTCATTAAGTTCATTCAAACGAATGAGGGTCGACGTGACACCAAATTCTGAGAAGATAAGCAGCCCCCAGCTATGCTGTGATCACAGTGATTAACTGTGTCATTAATACACGTCGGGTTTTCTAAACCCTGACATTCTTATTAACAGTTTTCACCATGCTCCAAGTAACACAAATTACTTTAGAACTTCGGTGCACAAAACAATAGCTGACAAGTTTAACAATTTTGAGATTCAATTTCAATTTCAGAGAACCACATTAAAGTTTATCCGTTTCTAATATGAATATCCATTAAACAGAATTCGTAAACACCCATCCAAAGAATCAATGATAACACTCTTCTTTGAAATCCTCTACTAGCGCTGTCTTACCTTCAAGTGGAAATGCATTTTTTAAAATCTGTTTTGTAAGTCAGTCAATGAGGCATCTCAGGCCCCCTGTCTATAGAGTTGGAAATAAAATGCATCTTCATACTTTAAGCTGTTTACAATATATGTGTTTATGTATAGTTCAAAAAGCCTACACTACCAGCTAGAAAGCATTTTAGAAATATCCACGTGGGATGTAGATTTGCCACACACACACACACACACACACACACACACACACACACACACACACACACACACACACACACACACACACACACGCATGCACGCACGCACGCGCACACACACACACACACACACACACACACACACACACACACACACACACACACACACACACACATACATATGTGTATATAAGCTTTTAAACTGGTGGACATTTGCATGATTTGCTAATATTTTTTCCGTCTCAATTAGGAGGGTCTCCATCTGAGCCTTCAATTTATTCAATTTATAAATGACAGCTTGTCTCAGAAGAAGAAGAAAAAAAGAAGAAAAAAACCCTGTTATTACTGTGAATTCTATATGGTATTCTTTCTCTTGTATAGTACTTGTTGCAAAGCTCACCAGTGTCTGACAACCACCTTAATGGATAAACAAAGAAGCTGTGTGAGGGAAGAAAGCTGAATCTAGAAGCTGTCTAGGGAGATGGGGGTGGAGGTGGTAGAGAAGGAGGAGAAGGGCAAGGTACTGTATGGAAAAGACAAGAGAGTTTAATCTATGCTTTCAACGCAAAAGAGTTAAGAGCTGTAGTTTGTGTTATCCTGGGTAGTTTTATTGTTTTATTTGTGTACAAATTTGTAATTCACAGACCAAAATAGAGTAAACTACTAGTAATTTTAGCAGATTTGCATCTTACAACATCAAGAAAATCGGACTCCCAGATTACCTAAGCAGGCTGTTTTACTCCTTGTCTATGCTTTTGTTATCAGACTAGACTATGCTATGCCCTTTTAATTTGCCTTGCTGTATTCAGAAAGCAAATCTCTGCAAATGATCTAGAATGTGATGGCAAGGTCTTTAACACAAGAGTACATATTACACCTCTCTTTGTCTTAATTCACTTACTGCCAGTGGCTCAAGTTCAAGGGACAGATGTTTGTTTTAAGAGCATCCATTCGGTCTGTACCCTCCTACCTCCTCTCACTTGCAAATCTACATTGCCTCCGGAAGTCCGGAAGCATTACTCTCCCAAACTTTCATATTCAATGTATTTTTTATTTTTTTAATCCAGCTCCGTCCGTTCCTGCTGGGCATTAGTCCTTGTACACCTGCCCTCTGCTTACATTGTTTTTTTTCCTGGCCACTCCCGCTAAATTTAGATCCGAAGTCTGACTTCAATTTGTCCACACTCTGAGCTGTCATTGTACTAACGAACCACCTGCTTAGCCTGCTCTTAGGGCTGGCTTATTTGACGCATGTGCTGCTGTGTACATGGCTGCATGCTTTATGATGCTATACTCTCTGTGTTGTAAACAAATACGTACACATTTTAAAATTAAAGGCTACTGTCAGGCCGCTCGTTCGTGCCTACAAATCATAGAAGTCCTGCACGTTTCCATCTTTAATCAACTCTAATTTAATCCTGCACCACAAGAAATCTAATTGTGTCCCATGGGAATGCAGATCTCCAACTAAAATCTCATTTGTGGTATATTTAGACACATTGCGCCAGTTGTGACATCATATACACCTTTTGCGTGTCAAAAATGAGATTTGAAAGCTCCAGCACAAGGGAAGTTTAGACTATTTTTATAATACTTTTATTGTTCTTTTTAGAGAAACTACTATCCATTTCCTTGTATGTAAAACAGAGGCTTTGACATTCTATCTTAGAACTAATTTTGTGTTCCACAGAAGAAGAAAAAAATAATGCATGGCTGAAACAACTTGAGGATAAGTCAATTATGAAAAAAAGGCAGTGAACAATAAAGCATAGCACATCATCTTGATAGGAAAATCTTTCCACCCCTCCATCCCTGTCTGGCCTTTCTCTCTCTGTCTTTCTCATTCACATTTGCGTTCTACTTCTCTCCTTGCCTCAATCCAGACCCTCCCTCTCCCCATTTTCTCTCTCTCTTTTTCTCCCTCGCACATAAATACTCGCACACACTCACTGCCTCCTTTCACTCTCACTCTGCCAGTCTGCAGTTCAACATGTTGCCTGAGCGATGCTGCGCTCCACAATGGAAGCCATCCTGCCGGTGTACCGGTCGCGCACCACAGCCCGAGCTTCAGTGCTCCATCTGAAGAACCTGTGTGAGGAGGAGCGCGACCCTCACAAACCCCAGCCACTGTCCGAAAGAGAGGAACACCACGCCAGCTCCATGTGGAGGGAGGCCATGCGTAAGCGGACCTACTTGCTGGAGAGGGGCTCCCGGGCAGGAGGAGATGTAACAGGAGGAGGAGGTGTGCGTGGCCGGAGACAAAGGTCCCCAGACTGGCTGTATGACTCGTACTATCTCATGAGCCAGCAGCACCCACTTTTTGTTTTTCTGCTCCTCATTGTGATGGGTGCCTGCCTGGCTCTGTTGGCTGTCTTCTTCGCCTCTGGGCTGGTGAGTGTTTGGAGACTGGGGGGAAGGTGACTGGGGAAAAGGCAGAAAACGATGGAAAACAGTGTTTTTAGGTTGGTTGAGGGAGAGAGCCCTGTTGCTACTGTACTGAGCAAGTGACACAGGATAGGGTATATAATTTATATTTTGCTTATTTCTTTAAGGGTTTTTAAAACAGTTAACAATACTTCTACAAGCCCACACCTGGAAATATTTGTGCCATGTGTATAGGAAAATACATTTCCTATGCCCAAAAACATCACACTTTAGAGGAAGTTCCATCCAATCAGCTCTGTTTGTACGGACTGCAGGAACCATATGTCTCTGTTTACCTTAAGCAGTATGTAATCTCTTTTCAAAGCATCATTTCTGTGATTCATGTAAAAGTCATAAAGAAGCAGCAGGGAGAAATCAATGTTTGGAAGGAAAGGGAACACATTTGGAAAGTCATGGGTCATGGGGTAATTAAGCAGAACAGATTAAGTAGAAACTATTAACCTGTCAACAGTAAAGCTGTTTGCATTTTTGACTAGCTCAGCTGGAGCAAAATTGAAATCCCTGTGAATTCAAACCTAATATGATAATGCCTTCTCTATAATGCAATCAATGATTTGTTAAAAATTAGCTGTGTAATTTGTATTACATGGAAAACATATCCAGAAATCTAATAAACTATGTATGTTTATGCATAGAGCACAGTACCAGATTATTTTGGTTAAATTAGGTTATTATTTAGGTTATTTTTTAGCAGGTAGATGTTTGAGATTTGTGCTAATACTATCATAATATCAACAATGGCTGAGTCCCAATTCGCCTACTTATACTACGACCTAAAAGTATGTACTTTTTTTGTGAGGAAAAAGTACATACTTTTGAGTGTGTAGCAAAAGAGTATGCACGTTCTGGGACATACTTCGATGACGTCATGCATGATGCAACGTGAACCGTGGTTGCCTAGTTACGCACACCGCGACTGTTAACAAAACATTTTACATTTCATTCATTCTTATATGTCCAATATGATTTTATTTACTATTCCCATCTTTTTTTCCACAATACATTTACAATGTATTTTACCAAATTGAGGAGTGAAGCAGGGCGTCGTCGTAGATCAACCAAACGCAGGTCGTTTGTGAGGCGGCTGGTTCTGACGTTCATGTGCAATGTGTGTAACGAAAGCTACTTATTTTCTGAGTTAAAATATTCAAAGTTTATAGTATAACTATTGTTTAACGTATTTTATACTTAATTTTATACTTATGTATAATACTCAAAAATACCCCTATGAAAATAAACCATGCTTTTACTATAGTAAAAGTGTAGTAACCATGTTTCTTTGGTTGGACTGATAAAGTTAACATTTGTACAGCCACAGTACTACAAATAAGACAGTGTGACTATGTTAAACTATGGTTAGTGTAGTAAAAGGTGTTTATTTTCATAAGGGTTTATAAGGTATAAATCTAAGACAGAAACATCAAAAGAAATACATAAAAAAGACACTTGCATGACACTGAACTAGAGCCTTTTTATTTATTGTTTTGTAGCCTGATAACCCCAATGAGGCTTGAATGAACCCCAATGAACCCCACAGTATCTTCATCGGCCCTTCAAGATAAACACGGTACTTTTTTGGCACAACATAAACCCATTAATATTACGAGACAATAAAAATATAACTTTAATTAGCGTTAAACATTTGAATTCTTACACTTAAAAACTGAGGGCGCATCTCCGCTGCTGCATCCGACTGCCATGTTTACATCACCACCATCACCACAAAGCTCCTCCCTCCCGCACGCAATTGGTTGTGGGCAATATTAGCCGTTAGAGTGTGCATTGATCTGCACTTCGAATTCTAACCGGAAATAGTAGACCATCCGGGTATCTTTGAAATACTCATTTCAACATACTACGATTTGGGACGTACTAATTCTAGTTTCACATACTATTTAGGACGGATAGTATGCGAATTGGGACTCAGCAAATGATTCATTTAAATTGTTTGACATTTCAGAAGATTCCAAATGTGCCACTTGCAGATGAAGCAGAAAGGGATCATGGGACCGAGGAGAACTAGCAGCTTTAGTGTTGTCAGGGTGTCTGAGTTTTGTACATATATTGCTAGCTCACATGCTGAGACAGTTTACACAGGTTTTCCCAGAAGTTTTGAGGTATTTTCCATCACAGTTTGACTGTCTGGCCTAAAAACAGAATTCATGTGGACAGGATAAATGAGTTGCTGTCCAAAAGTTCCGTTTGCTTTTCCCTCAATTTTAAGGCCAATCATGTTTCAAAATATCTGGAATCTACAGTAAAATATACGTTTCGCCCGATTAAACAGCCCTAATGCATTACGGAGACCAGTGAATGAATAAGTAAGCAACATTTCACAGTATGACATCAACCCCTGTGTAGATACACACTCTCAATGCGTGCGCTACTTTCTCTCTTGTCTTTTGACTGCCTGACCTAAATATCACATCATAGTGGCTGTTGAGCCCGCCTTGGGTTGCCGCAATGCTCTCCGCGACTCCCATGGTTGCACACATCACATTGATTGTGAAAAAAAGCCTTTTTTATAATCGTACTCTGAAACCCTGACGTTTTGCTCCCCCCATGACCTGTTTTCACTCAGCCTCACACATCCGATAAGTGGCCGCAGGGCTAATGTTCCCCGTGCATGCTTTGTGGCATTTAGTAGAAGATCGTGCTTATGGGTTTTGGCTATTGCAGGCCTGTTCTGTGTCCTCTATGGTAAAATAGATAGGATAGTGCCCAATACCTCCAATTTTTATCAGGGTTTCCATTTCTTATGCACTTCTGAAAGCTGGTCTGCATCAATTATGCATGAGTCTTAGGCAGTTTTCCCATGCTATTAGTGGTTTTGTGTGTTCTGGCTATGAGTACTTCAATGCTGCAACAGTGGGGATTATAGAAAAGAGAAGCAAATGTTGTCGCTGTGAAAAAGCCAGACGAGACACCATCAAAATAACACCATGTCACTATAGCCTGACACCATGACTTTTAACAAAGATAATTTAAGAGTGTCAATATAGTGGTGCCAGCAGAGGTTTAGTGTTGCTCCTAAGTGAGAAAATGATTGCAGAAAATGCTGCTGATAATCAGGCTGTTTCTTGCTGTCTTACTTTGTGGCTTTAATTATAAGGCTATGGGGTGAAAAGGCTTTTCACAGACATCCTGGGCTCTTTAAACACTGAAACTCTTAAGAGGCTACTGATTAGAGCTTGAATCCATTTAGATGTCCCTGTTTGGAGTTTCATGTGTATTGCTGTCTCATTTTGAGAATGTTGAGTTACAGTTTGGTGCGCTATAGTCAATAGTGCTGTTCCAAAACCTGAGCTTCTGGAGAAAGCATTGTCTGGCATCTTCATCTACACACAATATTTGTTCCAAATGGTAGGCAACTTAATTATGCTGCCACCTTGTTTTAGTCAGACAGCAAGACAGCGTCAGATGTATCCCAGAATCCCAGAATGCATTGCAACAAGCTAGTAAAAAAAAAATTATCTAAGAAGACAGACGTAATATTCATTTTTAATATTATAAATAATGCATATTGCATTCAATACTGAATAATAAATAAAATATAAAACAATTGTTTAGTCTAATTAAAAATGGATTTGTTTATCAATAGTGTGTTATGTACAGATGTATGTACCATGTATTTTTATTTTAAATACAGTAGGAACAGTAATTAAAACAATAATTACTGACTTCTTTCCATACGAAGGGAACTGAAAAAATGTATCATTAATTCAATTTCACTTTTTCCTATTTAAAAACTGTGTATTAGAAAACAAGGTCAGTAATAGTGCCCATGCAAAAGAAGTTTACAAAGCAAATAAAACAAATACTAAAGCAGCAATTAAATTAATTAAAGCTTTCTATAAAAGGGAGCAATATCTTGTGTTTTTGTTCTAACCAGCCAGTCTAAGCAGGTGATCTCACTAGTAATCATATGTATTGTATGTAAAATGTGGTCTAGCAACCATCAGTAATCTAAGTACTTATCTTAATGGAAATGTCAATGGAGTTGCATTAACAATCTAACACTTTTAATTTCTATTTCTAAAAATGTAAAATTTTGTATTGCTAGGCCAAACATAACCATACATACCATAAATCCCAAAGTTACACAAAAAACATGTTGCATTCATTCATACTTTACATTAGCCTTCATGCGTACTTTGGTGAGTATTCATAGAGTTAAAACGTTTTTAAAAAAAGCTTTTACCATTAAAAAAAACCTCGATTGCACATAGAATGTTCACATGTGTTGATGTGTATGTAAACTCAACTAATGAACACATACACTGCTAAAAGACAGAACAGTCACTGTAGTGGTCATGGGCTGTCAACTTACCGACCCAAATAAATGCTTTTAGCTGTAGTTCTGTTAAATACTTTGAGAGGATGTTTTTAGACAGACACAAACCTAATTCTGTGTAGTCCATAAGGTCTGTGCTATTTGGATAACTATCTAAAACAAACTTCAGTGCAGAACTCAAGTCACTGATAGACTTTACATTTTAAATACAGCTTCATGCTACTAAGAGGAACTGGCTTGATTTACTGCATAAAAAAGCAATAAACAATTTTGTGACAAAATACCTGACTGTACATAAGTCCTTATATATCAAAATAATCAGTGATCCATATCTTTCGGTAAAAAAAGCTTGCATTTTATTGCAACTGGTTTACCAAAGAATCCACCAACACACAGTGAAATGAACCTAACAAACAAATAATGCTCTACTGAGACTTTCACATTGTTGAAAATAAACAACCAATTTACTAACATTAGGATCCTTTTGAAGGTAATGTTATTTTTAGTCCAGTGATCCTGTTGTAGTTATTCTGTCCATGTAAAGTATGAGTGGGCCGGGCTAAAGAGGGATTGATGAGGCTTTTATCTGTGTCTCTGCAGGCAGTCTTGTGCTGATGTATTCATCTTATGCATTAAATCCAGAAGTAGAAAATTTGTAGTTTTGGCAGATTGGTTTCAATAAAAGTTTTTGGAGTAACAAGGAAGTTTTGAATTATGAAAGACATGTTCACACTATAACGATAACCAGTGGTGGAGGAAGTACTGAATCTCAGTACTTAAGTAAAAGTACAAATAACCAGAGACAAGTATCACAATGAAAACCCTACTTAAGTAAAAAGTACCTGATTTTAAATGTACTTTAAGTATTAAAAGTAAAAGTACTTGCATAACAATTTATTCTCTTAATGTCTATATTCTAATAATTAGGGCTGTAACAATATGCAATATGAATCCGAAATCGCTACACTCAGATCTACAAACCTGTGTCGCGGTGTGAGAAGGCAGAATCGCGACACACCCCTTTTTTGAAGTTAACATTATACAATACGTAGACCTACACCACAAAACTAGTTGAGGATAAATTATTTAATATTGGGCAATTCCATCGTTATAAACGGGACATTTGCAGTAAAAACTTGAAATATAAATTCTCAGAAAATGCATTTAATACATATTGAAAAATATCAGTATGCGTTTTATATTTAATATGAGGGAAATAGCCTACACATGCGTTACGGGACACAAAACATCTTTAACTTTTAGGTAGCAAAATATTTTTTTGTAATTCTGTGAATTACACTGCGCAAACCAAAAGTAATTTAAGTAAGTTATTTTTCGTGTTCCCATTTATGAGGAAAAAACAATGTTACAGACGTGACCGCTCTGAAAGCGGCACTAAAAGACTGCTTTAAAACTTTCACTGAGACCTCAAACAGAAAGCACAAAGCCTTTTTTTTTAAGTGAATTTTGTTTTGTATTAATTGTATCTTCATTTTAATCAATGTTTCATCAACCATTTGCCAGGATTTAATAAATAAGAAGTAAATATAGTAGAAAATAGATAATCACGACACGTAGGCGCCGGCGAGTGAACTGAAGCGCGTCTCATAAATGAACCGAAACTCAGCGTATAAGGTATCCTACTTGCCTGACAGACCTGATAAATATATCTTTAGACTGCTTTAAATGTGTACTTTTAAACAGAACAATTCAAAACGAAAGAAAACAGACTGCTCTCTGCTTATGTAATCCGTGAAATGCGCATTTCTCTCTGGCGCGTTGACTATTGCGAAGATCGTGTATCAGTATCATCAACCTCATCTTTGCAGCCGACACAGAAAACACTAGTTTATTAATAAACAATTAAAATGTCTCCTTGCTATATTTGACATATTCATTACTTTTGCCGGTTCTTTGTGACAGCTTTTAGGTGCTTTATTGGCAGCGCCACCAACGCGTCAGCACCGAAAACATGGAGATTTTTTTCAATCCCTGTTTTGGCAGGGGGAAAACTGATGCGAAAATGTAACGAAAATGTAACGAAACGTTGTAGAAATGTAGTGGAGTAGAAAGTATAATAATTGCTGCAAAAAGTAACGAAGCAAAAGTCAAAAGTATGCACTATTGATTCTACTTAAGTAAAGAACAGATACGTGAAAAATGTACTTAAGTAAAGTAACGAAGTATTTGTACTTCGTTACATTCCACCACTGACGCTCCGAACCAATACATGGCAAAGGCGTAGCCACGGGTAAAAATAGATGCAGAATTATTTTTTAAAGTCTTAATAAAAATGTTTTTCTAAACTTGGACCATTGTTGTTTACTTACAATATTTGTACATTTAAAATGTAATTACATTTTTTAATTAGTATTGTTAAAAAAATATCTGCCGACATTTGGACTGCCAACCAATGTACAGCCGCTGACTGTCTGACGGTAACAAGGTTGTGCTGTTGAGGCTCGTGCAGCCTCATGAGGAAAAGTGGAAACAAATGAGCGCAGTTCACACAAAGAAACTTCATGAACATACAGCGGTTAAAAAAATTAATGTGGAGTTTTGACAGTTAAGCAACATCACACGACCACGAGTGCTGAATACCATCACGATTGAAAATGTGACACTGATTTCACATGACAGTTCAATAAACAAGTAATTAATATCAAGTCACTTACATTTTGGACACAATATTGACTATTTTTGTTCTTTTTGAGCAGCGAAAATAGTTTCAAACAAAGATCACTGCAGAACCACAGCCCATCTCACCGGAACACATAACTGCATTACTGAATGATTCAGCGCTTTGAACGAATCGGTTGAGTCAAAAATTCAATGACCCATTAAACAACTGCCTCATTCCTGAACGATTCAGCTGTTTGAATGAATCATTTGAATAAATGACTCAATAACTCACTCATTAAGACGTCACTTGCCACCCCCTACTGGTGGTTTAGTTTCGTGTTTAAAAGTAGGCTATCATTCTTTCCAATATGTAATTTGTTGCATATTAAAAAAAATATTTTAAACAATCTCTCTTTTTTTTTTATGCAGTTGTAATTTTTCAGTGTAAATTAATTAATTTGATTGGTAACCGCCATATAGTGTCTTATTATTCCAATTTAATTTATTGATCAAATTTAAGAATTTAAAATGAAGGTGAAGCATATATTTAAAACGATTAGGGAAAAATGCTTTTATAAAGGTTAAAATATCATAAATATGTAGATTTAAATATGTAAACGCTGACTGAACACTGATGGGAATATTGCTTCAGAATAAATTATTATATTTACAACACACACACAAAAAAAACAGATCCTATTTTTTTCTGGACAAGCGATTATTATTATTTTTTTTACTTGGACAAGTGAATGACCGATTTACTTGTTCGAAGGACAAGCACATAAAAAGCCTTAATGTTGAGCCCTGAGTTATATTTTATATAGGCCTAGTATTATGGTTATGTGGCGATCCTGAGTATAGTTTTACACATCAGCCCAGTCTATTCTGTAAAGTTAAAGTGAGACGCTGTTTTTTTGTTGTTTTTTTTTCACATTAATCTGACAATAAATGTGGTACACCCAGTTTTTCTTATGCACACCCAGAGACGCTTTTCTGGCTACGCTAGTGATACATGGTATTGTTGTTTATTACTGCGCTGCATGCAGTTATGTCGTCTGCCGCTTTGAATGCTCGAGCTCTTTAAAGCAGGATGAATTCTGATTGGCTGTCAATGTTTTTATCGCTTATCTGGAAACAAATCGTTCTGAAAGTGATTCCAACAATATCGTTCGATTAGCATTAAGCTCAGTATCAGTAGAAATTTTCAAATGACCGTGCTTCCCTCCCTCATGTCCCTCTGAGACGAGAGATTTATGTATTGTGTGTCTGAAAAAAAAAAACTCAGATGGCGCAAAAATCATCATTTGCGTCATCTGAGACTTTTTTGTCCAGAGGTGAGAGACTACAGCCAGTAGTAGGAGCTAGTTCCGCATGTTTTCAACCCGCCCATAGGGGTTGGGATCTCATGATAAAATGGCATCTTTTTAGTTTTGAGTCAACTAGTTGCCTAGTTGTATAATTTCCTCCGATACTGCCCTCTGTAACCTATGGAAGCCCGTTGAGTAAAAAAAAAAGATTCTTTAAGTCATAATAATGAGAAACTTTCTCATAATAATGACTTAACATCTCATAATAATGAGAAACTTTCTCATAATAATGAGAAACTTTCTCGTAATAATGACTTAACATCTCAAAATAATGAGAAACTTTCTCGTAATAATGACTTAAACATCTCGTAATAATGAGAAACTTTCTTGTAATAATGAGAAACTTTCTCGTAATAATGACTTAACATCTCGTAATAATGAGAAACTTTCTCGTAATAATGACTTAACATCTCGTAATAATGAGAAACTTTCTCATAATAATGACTTAAACATCTCGTAATAATGAGAAACTTTCTCGAAATAATGACTTAACATCTCATAATAATGAGAAATTTTCTCGTAATAATGACTTATTTTCTCGCACTTCTACGCATGCGCAAAGCAGCGGAGCAGAAGGGCGTGCCGCACTAGCGACATCCGCTGGTCAAAGCCATGTAAATGCATCACAGCAAACATGGCACGCTCTGCAAAACAGTTGTTTTCATTAAAGCAGGGCTCAGTAGTTTCGGGATTTCTTCGCTGTATTCTCGCTTTTTGCTCGCAGGTTTCTCAGAGCTCCCCCCACAGCTTCGGAATAGATATTTGACAACACTGTTGTAAAAACTCGTTGGCGATTCTCAGACACCAGAGGCTAGTAGATCAACGACATCAAAGCAGATGGGACATTCTTTAAAACGTCTTCTTCATTCGGTTCGAACAGCGTGAGGGAGCGCAATAATGACAGCATTTTAGCAGATTTCTTTTGGCCGTAAAGCAATTGTTTACATCGCGAGACCTGATATCACGCGATACTTCCTGACGCGGCGGCCGGCGGCCCGCCGGCTCAAAGTTGCAAGTGCGGATTTTCCGCTCACGGGCACCAGGGGGGTGCGAAACGACCACCATTCAACCCGAAATAAGTAATATAACCATTCCAATGACTCCGAAGCTGTTCAGTTAAGGTAAAAAAAAGTTACTTAGAGCACCTTTAAAGTCAGTGTGATCTACTAAGTGCAATCTGTAGTATCATTAAATAACATCATCAGTAGGCCTATATCTTCCATACTTTTCCATGCGCACGATAAGGTGTGAAAGTGGAATGCAGAAGCAGGACGGTTACCATGGTAAAGAGGGACGCCTGCTTGTGCACAGCGATGGAAATTGTTACATGAATTTACAAAACTATCAGATTAAAGTTGGAATATTACATTTATTCGTCAAGTTTAAGTGTAACATCTTCATAAAATATATGGGTATGTGTGTTAATATAACACGTATTTTGCAGATGCTTCTAGGATATTTGATGTGCAGGTTCATCTGGAAGATATCAATACAGAAATCACCTTTAAGATGTTTATGACTTTGGGGACATTTAAACATAGTTGGGCAGTGGAATGTGGGAAAACTCAAGGTCTTGAGACGTGTTTTTAAAAGCTGAACTTCTTTTCAATTGAGCGCCGCGTTTTTAGAACGCCGTGTCATGCGTGAGACGCTGCAGAGGAGCGAGCGCAACGCAACATCCGTCTAGTGCGCATATGCCTAGAAAAGCAATGAAAAAGCGCGTTCTGTATGAACGGACACAGATTTCCAGATAAGTGTTCTTAAACAGATTTGGAAAGGTGTGCTGTCTTATCATTCCTCCATCTATTTGAAATCCATGGATCACCCTTCTGTGTTGCTGCTTGTTCATACACAAAAATACAAATGCATATTACAAATGAATAAAAGACAATCTAGCTATGGAAGCCGTCTCATATATTGATCATTTATCATTAATGTTATTCACTGCAGAGCGTGCCATGTTTGCTGTGATGCATTTACACGGCTTTGACCAGCGGATGTCGCTAGTGCGATTTATTTATTTTAAGCTTTTTTTTTTTCTCACATATAAACATTCATCAATGCACACATCAGTTATTATCAAAGGAAGCTAAATCATGCTTGCTTGACATGCGAGAACCAATGAGGTTCATTCTCATGTGTTACTCAGCAAGTTTGAGCTTCTGGGCTTGGGGGGGAGGCGTCAATTAGGCCATGCTCAGGTACGGCATGCATTAGTGAATAGTGATCATATTGAGCTCCTTATCAACAGTGATCATAATGGAGCTCTAATATGAAGCAAATGACCACAGACTTAAGACACATCTCAGAATATCTCAGACGGTAACAAAAGACGTATTGTCCTCTTGACATTGGCGAATAGCTACTTTGGTGGCTTGAGCCCCTGATTACTCTCGACAGCCCCTGATATTTTTGAATAATAAATAATATAGATTTTAATATACATTTTTGCACTTTATTTGCCCTAGCCTTGTGGTGATGAAATGGAGAAAATGTTGACTATCTTTGACCATTGCGCCTTGTCTCCTTTTCAGTTACTCGTGCAGTTTTTTTGTTTTGTTTTTTACTTTTAAAAACACATCTCAACACCCTGTGCTCTTTTCCATTTTGTTAGTTTTTTTTCTTTGTTCGTTCGCTTTTCATTTAGCTCACTTATCTGTTCAGGCCAGTAGATGGGACTGTCAGCTGGCAGGTTTCAATAAACTGTTTTTGATTCAAAGCTGATAAGGTAAGAATAAAGATGTCCAGCGAAATTGATAACACATCTGCACACTTTACAATGTGACATTGTAAATGTATAGTTTTCAGGTAAAATGGAAAATTAATTAAATAAAATGTAATACATGCAGGATATTGAAAAAGGACAACCCCCTATACCCCCACCCCCCAAGCACACCCAAGAAAAAAAATCCTGGAGCCACCACTGGTCTGTGTAGTTACTGTTTAGTCTATGTTTTTTTCAACGCACATGCGATACAAGCGATTACAGTTGGAAAGAGGCAAGCACACTGAGCACAGCATGTTGAGGTCTCTTCTGAAACTTTAGAGAAGTCAAATGTGATAAATTTAGTGTCTTTAAGGCGAAAAATATGAGTATAGTGTGTGATGTAGCTCAGTGGTAAGAGCATTGCGTTAACAACGCAAGGTTGTGGGTTCGATCCCAGGGGATTGCACATACCTATGTATAAATGTATAGTATAATGCAATGTAAGTCGCTTTGGATAAAAGCGTCTGCCAAATGCATAAATGTAAATGTAAATGTAAATGTTGCTCAGATCTCTTCTGAAACTTAGGAGGAGATATGAGAACCCCAAAGTATTTGTGAGCGCTTATCAATGCATATCTAAATTCGCGCCTACGGTATCTTTGTAGAACTTGAAAAAAAGATGCTGCAGCCAATGAGTAGCCGGTGGGGGCTGGCTGCAGGACGACTCAACCTCCACGGACAGTTTTTAATGTTTTATCAGACAATAACTACTCAAGATTTTGCTTTAGTATAATTTTCGGGACAATTAGGGCTGGATTCGGGATTCAGGACAACAGCTTAGATTTCGGGACTGTGCCTGAATGAATGAATGAGCATGAATGAAACTATTCCAATCCTGATTGGCATTGCGTCATGATGTAACGTGATGGCATACACAGAAGCTACAAAGGGACACCAGCACACAACAGAGTTATATTTTTGCTCTTCAGCAAGCGCTCTGTGTACAACTGTCTGTCCTATTTGGTGTTGTTTGTTCTGTGGGAACTTGAATTGTTACCATAAGCACAGCTGAAAGCGTATGTCTTCCTGCCCACGTTAAACTTCGGGAGGTGACACACGAGATCGGTGTGTGATACTGTTTGGGTGCGAGGCATGCACAATCAGCTCACAATCTGACTGTGTTCATTGAGCAATATCTCGAAGCATACAGCAAAAGAAAAATACGTGCGCTTTTGGGTGTTTCAGCCTCACGCCTATTGACTTTCATCTCAAGGGAAGAAAGCCGATATGTATTATGAATGGCTCGTATCGCGTTGTCGAGGCAACATGTAGATAACGAGACCGGTATAGGATACATGTATAAATATTATCTGGCTTTGAGGAGTTAGATATTTTTATTCAGCCTATCATTCAGACTGGGTTTGACTTGTCTGGTGTTTAAGGCTGCTTTTAATTCTGATGAATTAAAATGGTGGAATATTATCTGACTTTGAGCTAAATATTTTAATTCAGCCTACCATTAAGACCATATTTCACCTGTCTGTTTATTATGGCTGCATTTAATTCGGATGAATTAAAACGGTGGAATATCTGACTTTGAGCTAAATATTTCAGCCTACCATTCAGACCATGTTTTACTTGTCTGGTTATTATGGCTGCATTTAATTCTGTGGAATTAAAAAAGATTAAATAATCATCTGACTAAGCTGGGAGCAGAGCATGCATGGGCAGTTCTCGAGGAGGCTGCCTGAGCACATTATGAGCCGAGCTTCTAGTTTAAGCAGCAGCAAATGAGTGGTTGCCTCTCGAGCCCCCCCTGAGGAAGCCTGGGGGTCGAAGCAACACTCTTGCCGACGCTTTCCAAAGAGAAAACGGATCTGAGGACTGTTGCAGAGCTTGGGATTGAGACTCAACACAAAGGAAAGTGTGTTGGCACATGCCCAGAGAACTACGTTCCTGGGGGTGGTGGGGACTCGGTTACAATGCGGGCACAACTGTTGCCTGCACGGATCGAGCCCATCCACGGTGACCAGGATAAAGCTGGGCCAGGCCATCACTGTAAAACATTTTCAAAAAAGAGAGTGTCAGGGCTCATGGCAGCAGCCTCCAACGTGATTCCATCCGGCCTGCTGCACATGAGGGCCCTGCAGTGGTGGTTGAAAATCAAGGGTTTTTCCCTGAGTGGGATCCCTTTCCGCATGATCAAGGTTACGCATAGATGCCGTCGTTCCCTATCTATGTGGAATATACCTTGGTTCCTGTCCCAAGGTCCCGTGCTGGGAGCGTTATGTTGCCGGAAAGCCGCTTCGACAGACGCCTACCTCACGGTCTGGGGCACGGCCATGGACGGCACATAAATTGCCTGCAAATGCTGGCGGTTTTCTGAGCTCTGACGGGTTTCCTGCCAGACCTCAATGGTCACCCCCTTCTTGTGAGAACAGACAATATGTCAGTGGTGTCCTATCTAAATCATCAGGGGGGTCTGAAACCACGCCCTCTATGAGGCGGTGGAGTCGATTTGCGAGAGTTTAGGTTTTTCTCTCACACATCCAGCCCCGCTGGGATGAATTAAAGAGTTCTGACTTTGAGTTAAGAGTTCCTGAGCAGTTCTCAGGGAATCTCTCCCAAGAAGAAGCAAGGCCGGAGGATCTCAGACAAATTCCATTGAGAATCCCACCCGTGAACACGAATACAACAGTTTTTATAGAATAAGGGGTATGGCAAAATGGCATGAAACATTACATAATTTTAGGGATGGGACGATTACTGGTTTCACTATAAACCACGATAAAATGTACTGACGGTTAGTATTATCGTTTAAAATTTAATTATCATTAAAACCGTCTTTGATTATCGCGATTTTAATAACTCACTGTAAATCCTGTCCAGCCAACAACACTCTGACGCAGGTGCGATGTTGTTGTTTTTTATTCGAGAAGGAATGGTGGAAGGCAGTGACCGTGCTCCGGATATTTTTCAGCCTTTTAAGAGGACCAAATCTGAGGTGTGATCATATTTTAGCTTTTACAAAAGTCCTGAGGGAAACTTAATCGAGCATGGTCACCCTGTCTGCAGAACGTGCACAAAAAAAGTCGTTGCAATAGGGGGAAACATTGCCGAGTCCTCTTGTGTGACCATCACCCACTGTTGCATAGCGAACGCAAGGCTTTTTGACTCTTTGGCTTTTTGGGTTAACTTTTACCTCAATACCAAAACTAC
The DNA here is from genome assembly GCA_021554675.1 of Leuciscus idus. Lineage (NCBI taxonomy): Eukaryota > Metazoa > Chordata > Actinopteri > Cypriniformes > Leuciscidae > Leuciscus > Leuciscus idus. The sequence continues at coordinate 12,571,438 of CM038635.1, read as the reverse complement.
GTCTGGGAAATAATTGGGCACAAAATGTTGTTTTGAGTTAAAAAATTTGATCTCACTCACTTGAAATAAATGTGAAGCTTCCGCGAAGAAAAGTTCCCAGCAAGTGGCTTTGAGCCAAAGATGAACGAACAAGTTCAAACAACATTGAAGTGACATTCATTGTGATATTCACTGTACACTTATTACATCGATTTTTTTTACCACATAATTTGTTTATATATTGAATTGAGATGAATGTTTTTAAATCTTACCTGTTTATAAATTAATTTTGTACAACGTACAAAACAATCGTCCAGACAAGATGATCACGATTCACAACAATATTATCAAACTCTGTAAATAATAAATCAACTCTGATTTAATTATCAATACAATCAAAAATGGAGACGCAAGACGGCAAGTTGTATTTTAATGAAACGAGAGAGCTCACACATGGATGTGCGCCGTTATAATGCGTTGCTATTGACGACGGTCATTTTAAGGAAGGAAATGCCACAGAATAGAATCTTGCTTAAAAAAGTGCATAGAGCTGCTTGTTTTATTTGTTGTTTGTTGATTTTCAAACATAAAACTTGTTGAAATGTTTTCAGTGTGAGCATCAGTTATTTTTGAACACTTTCATCTCGTTTTAACAAAACCGTGATTATATTGATAATCACGATAATTTTGGTCACTATTATCGTGATATGAAATTTTCATACCGTCCCATCCCTACATAATTTGATTTGTTCTTTTTAGACAAGCCCTTCTGTTGCTAGGTAATGATTCCTTCATAATCACAGGGTTTCAAACCTAGTCATCTGTCTAGTTTCATTTCCCCTATTTGTTATTTTTACAGTCACACGTTTTCCCAAAAAGGGGACACATACATTTAGCCAAAGAACATATGATTGTTGTTCCTGCAAGAAAAACAAATGTTAGTTATGATTAATTAAAACATCCATCACATTCCCCTCTCTGGTCGTAATCATCACGACCACTACCTAGATTTTTAATTCTTCTAATGATTTTTTTCATACCTGCATGATTTACCTGCTCTTTACCAAATCATCCCATTATACTGTAAATCAGTGACTTTAATACCACCTGATGTCTCTATATTTCTTCCATCAACATTCTAAGCTGGAATGAAAATACAACCAATTTTCCCAAATGTTACCACATACACATACCATCTTCTTCCATCAATTTATCTTCAAGCAATCTAATTCTATCTTTAATAAAAAAACTAAACATCATATAAAACATTGCCTTTTAACTTTAGTAGACCTTGAGTCAAGTTTCAGTATCATCTTTTTCTGGATTTCGAATCACATTGATCTATTAGGCCTTTTTTTCTTAACCTTATTTAGTTAGCTTTTAATTCAAGCAGGTGATCGTTTTACTTGGTCAAATCTATTTAAGGATATGTGTAATAAAATCTAACCAAACAAGTTCTAGAATTTTTCATTTTATCCTTAACACAAATATCAATAATTTTATTATTTTGTTTCAAACAATGTCATTATGTTCAAATTAACTCTGTTTAACCCAGCTCTTGCCATGAGAATAGCCTTAGCTGCTGACATGCCATTTAATATTTAACTACTTATCTTCCTACCATCTTATTTTTCCAGAATTAACTAATGGACATAGCATGTCCTGCCTCTATTTTTTGGCAATGCGGAATAGTTCATAATGGATCCATTGATCCAGATCATTAAATCTGTAACTTCATTGTGAATTAAGAAAGCTTTTCAGAATTTTTCTTTATGAGCAAACACTCTATTTTGCTGAAATGTCTAAACTTTTTAGACTCATTTTTTGTTTAAATTTAACATGTTTTGGTCACATTGTTCTTGGTCTAGGTTTTAACTTTGTGCCCCCTACATAATTTGTTTTAATTCATGCTCTTGGCTTCATTAAAACATTAAAATCTTTAGTAATATGTTGGAAATTTGGTTATGCTATAAAGCTCTTCAACTAATAACAATCCAGAAATTAAATATGTTTCCCAAAATCAATCTCCTTTTGAAAGTTTTTCTTTTGCTATTTTAGCAAATGGAAACACCTAAAATATATTTAATGTAGTCATTCATTCATCGCTATAGAAGTTTACCCAATTATCTATTCGGACCTTGTCCGGCAAAGTAACTTATCACCCATTCTCTCTTATTAGAGAACAACTATTGCCACTATTATTATTTTTTATTTTTTTGGACCTTGTTTGTGGAGTGAACCATTTCCTGGCTGCTTTCACCTGTTAATGGAGACCTTAAGTATTTTTGTTAGTGACAACATGTATTAACATCATCTGCTTGTCTGGCCGGTCGTCCTTTTTTGATGAGACCTGTCAAATTGAATGTTAAACAGTAACAAGACAATATCTTTTTATACATTTGGAGCATCATGACATCCTGCAAAGATAAAAAGTTAATTATGGGGTGGACAGGGCAAGCTTGCTTGCTCTCTGCCTTCCCAAAGTTATGTGCTGCGCAGGTGTGGTGTTATTTCTTTCTGCCATAACAATAACCCATGCCAGGATAGTTAGCCAAAATCATCCATGGCCGTTATTTTATTGGGTATATTTTACCCTCTGTGCCCACTTTATAAATTTAGATACAGCTGTTTTGATTGACATAATACATTTTTCTTAGTGTCTCTTAGAACACCTTATTTCACACATTCACTTTCACACACTTTCACACACCCCTCTCTGGCCAGAGAATCATACCTTTTTTGTCTGCCATAGCAGTTTATGAACTGAATGGGGAACATATATTTATTAGGAGTGGAATATCACCAAATCTGAACAGTAACAACTTTGACGACGACAGAGCTATTGAACGTAGACACACTGTGGCATTCCCCTTGCGACATTGTCTAAACGTTAGGATATACAATTTTCAATTGTCCGATGCAGTCGCCATGTTTTTGAGTTTACACAGTGAATGTAAACCTAACTTTTCAAAATCAAATAGATTAAACACTTTAAAATAATAATCGTATAGACCTACAGTTGCAGTTGAGAGAGTCAGTTTAAATTTCTCAAATGCAATTTGTCATTCATTGCACATTTTCAATTTTCCAAACTTTTTGTTGTTGCTCATATGCTATTTAAAAGAAGATTTGGAAATCTTCACACGATCTTGGATCCATGGACAAAAAGAAAATAACATTTCCATCTCGTACCCCTGGTGTAAATAAATTTATAATTTTAGATTCATTGTTTTTTATTGAATCTAGAAAATTACCTTTAAATGAAATGGAGTGACCAATATTGTTGAATTTCTATTCATAATGTCTCTTCCAGAGAATCACACTTAAAGCACAGTTAATAATCTATTCATGCTTTTACCACTAGTTGATTAATGTCTTAGGGCCCTATTTTAACGATCTGAAACGCAAGTATCAAACGCGAAACGCAAGTAACTTTGTGGGCGGGTCTTGGGCGCTGTTGCTATTATACCGGCGGGATAAATGACTCTTAGTTGACTGGGGTTGGTCTGAAGTAGCTTCATTATTCATAGGTGTGGTTTGGGCGTAACGTGAAATAAACCAATCAGAGCGTCATTTCACATTCCCTTTAAGAGCAGGCACGCTTGTTCTTTAGCGGATTCCTATTATAACGGCGGATTTGCCAGGCGCGCGCCAGGAGCGGTTCACAGCCGAGGAGACCGACGTTCTCGTCAGGGCCGTAAAACACAGAGAAGTGACATTGGGGATGGAGAAACACACCCAAATTAACTTCGGTTAAACAGGCGTATGATAATTTGGGTAAATGTGTAAGCTAGATATATGCTTTTATAATAAAGTGTCTATCTATCTATCTATCTATCTATCTATCTATCGTAATAATGTATGATTTGCAAAAATGAAAACTGCTGCTTCTGTGTAGATGAGAGAATCAAAGTGTATGCGCGTTGTGCACACGCTACATTGATTATGGCCAAGCATGCGTCCTTAAAATAGCATATGAATAACAATGCGCCACTAACTTTAAACTAGATTTTTTCGGTCAGTGGCGGAATTGTTTTCTACGTTTAGGGAACGTTTGCGCCGGAACACGCCTCCTCTTTGCGCTGAACCGCCCCCGGGAGCGCAAGTGTATTTCTTAGTTAACCGACGTGCGTCTGTGGAGGGAAAAGTCCGCTGTGCGAGGGTGCAAAATAGGAATGATACATGTGTCGCTGTACAAAGTCAATTGCGCTGGGTGCAAGATAGGGCACATAATGTCTTTTCCAGTGAATCCAGCCCAAGTTTTAACTGATTTGTGAGTCATGCTCTCACTTCCGCCATTGAACTTCCTGCTGTAGGGCTGTTACTGGTACCTATTGAAAGCAAGTGTTAGTTGAAGAAATATGAAAAATTGCTGAAACCAGAGGATAATCAAAAACAATCAAGTCAATATGATAATTAATAAAATTTGAAACGATCTCTGTAGTGATCATTGAAAATGCAGCACCTAGCCCACAAGGCTGATACAATGGATTGTCTTTCTGTGTGGATTGTCATTCAGTTGAACTTCAGGCATGACTAGTTGCTCTTTGCAGGAAGTTTTATTGACAGCTTTCTGGGCACACTCTCAAACACAACAAATAATGTACTCAACAAATACCACTAGTTGAATTTTAATCATTGCCCTTATTAGCCAAGGGAAAAACATATATTTTTTAAATCCTTAAATCTTTTAAATCTGATCACCAGTTAAAAATTTACTTAACAGAAAAGCCAATTTTCAGTTAAACCTTTTAATTAATTGAGAAGCATTTTAAAGGATAAATGTGAAGTCTGTCATCCTACCTTAATACTTTAAGTCCTTTTAGCCCGTCTGGAATGGTCCCTCTGTCTAACAGGGTTCTGCAGTCTGGCAGAATGAAGACAACGTGGTTCCTCGTTCCCCGTCCATCCGACAGAGGGTGATTCCGAGGACTCCTGGATCTGGCCTGCCAAATTGTGGTAGATTTTTCCCTAAACCTAACTATCTGGGGCGTCTCCAACCGACACCCAATTGATCTATTTACCTGGGGTGTCTCCAATCGACACCCAATACCTTTATCTGGGGCGTCTCCAATCGACACCCAATATCTTTATACTCTAGCTCTTGCGTCTTTAGTCGACAACTGGCCGAGTCTCTTACTCCAACTTATTTGCTTCCCTAACTTAATGTGCAGCAATAATCGACAAACAGACTTCAGCAAATGTCCTTCAAATGCCGGAAGAGTTCCCGAGCAGTTCTCAGGGAATCTCTCCCAAGAAGAAGCAAGGCCTGAGGATCTCAGACAAATTCCATTGAGAATCCCACCCATGAACACGAACACAGCAGTTTTTATAGAATAAGGGGTATGGCAAAATGGCATGAAACATTACATCATTTGATTGGTTCTTTTTAGACAAGCCCTTCTGTTGCTAGGTAATGATTCCTTCATAATCACAGGGTTTCAAACCTAGTCATCTGTCTAGTTTAATTTCCCCTATTTGTTATTTTTACACACACACACACACACACACACACACACACACACACACACACACACACACACACACACACACACACACACACACACACACACACTTTCTTACAGAAAGGATTCAAATATTCTCAGAGATAGCTTTGACATTCAAGGGTACATAAAGCATTGCTTACGCCACACAACAAGGCTGCCTATCACAGCTGATATGGAGCAGTATTTTGCCAGCTGTTTAGACTTTCCTTTTGGTAGCCCTGCCAGTCTTAGTCCACTAACAGTCAATTTGTGGACATGTCCCAGGCTGCCAAATATCAATGCCACAAACTTACATGCATAGCCTAGGTCACTGATCTTTGCAAGGAGGGGTTGATATTGAGTAATTTTTTTCAAAAAAGGCTATGTCCATATACAGATCATAAACACAACCTATTTCAAGGACTAGCACCTTCTTTCTGTCTGTATCCACGAGCACAACGTCAGGGGTGTTAGGGATGTTACAAAACTGTTAAACCAGTCTGGTATTACTCGTGAGTGTTTATACATAGGCATATTTTTTGGAAATATGTCTTGAACAGAACTGGCAATGGGATCTACAATACGGTCATGGCGTGCTGTATATAACCCTTTGTACATATTACAGCCATTTACAATATGAGCAACTGATTCAAGATGATCAGAGTTAGAATGCATTATACAGTGTGGATAGTGATTTTCAGGGTACCATAATGCTAGGTTGTATTTGGTTGGTAACACCTGTAGTCTGGCCTTGACAGTGAAGCAAAGAATATCCTCCCCTATTGCAGCATTTCTGTACATAGAATGAGAGGTAGAGTGGTCAGCAAAGTCAAGACATGCCAACTTTCCCTGCATTCTTAGTCCAGTCCAGTGTTGTTTTGTGTCCATCTGTTTGATGTTCAGTAAAGATCTTCTTGCTGTTGTGCTCTGTAGTGTGTGTTGTGTCTCATTGTGACAGACTGTGGCCTCCACAGTAACAGATGGGTCTGTGACCACTGCGTCAGATACCTCTGGTGCCGTGTGTGAGTTGCTTTGTGTCCACTGTAATTTAAGCTAAGAGCTACTTCTCTAATGGCCTCCAGCTTCATGGCTACAGGTAGGGGGGAGGAGTCGATCAGATCGATCCTGTTCTTAAAGGCACAGGATAACTCCTGTACCTGTTCACCCCACTCACCTGCAATGTTGAATTTATGGCCAAGATAGGTGTATGTTTCATGACGGGAGTAGACCCTGATAAGCTGTCCCATTATTGTAAAGGAGGGGGGTTTGTCAGATTTAGATTTGTACCAGCGGTTTCCACCGCTTTGCCGTTCGTAAAATGCTGCACATTTGGTGTGTTTCACCTCCAGCTTAGACCACTGTAGGAATTCATCCGTTCTGGCCAGCAGGTTTTGAATGATATTCTCCTCCCTGGAGGACACCTCAACATCGTCAGCGTACCCCTGGACAGGGTTTGGGGATCTGGTATGTGGTGGTGCGCACTGGCAGATCCATTTCATCCACTGGTTGATGGCCAGGATGAAGTTAACAACACTCCAGGGGCAGCCTGTTTTAATCCCTGTGAGTTGTTTACCACAGATGACTTGCAAAAAAGATCCCCTATACACATCCGTTATGATGTCCACAAAGGGCTGAGGTAGATGGATCTCCTCTAATGCGTTAAGCAACAGTTTGTGAGATAATGTCCCAAAGGCATCTCTGAAGTCCAGGAATATGGTATAGAGTTCACATGATTCATGTTTGACATCATCGATTCCAGTTTTCAGGCAAAACACATGTTCGTTCATACCCTGTCTGTCTATATAGGCTTTCTGTTTGGGTGAGAGCCATGGGAGGATTCGGGCAAGCAAGCATTTCATAAACACCTTGTAAACAGTAGGGAGGAGAGATATGTCTTTCCATGTAGATGGATCACTTGGGATATTGTCTTTCTTTGGAATTCTATGGACAAGGGCCCCATTCACACACACACACACACACACACACACACACACACACACACACACACACACACACACACACACACACACTCAAAGTCACAAGTTTTCTCAAAAAGGGGACACATACATTTAGCCAAAGAACATATGATTGTTGTTCCTGCAAGAAAAACAAATGTTAGTTATGATTAATAAAAAAAATCCATCACAGATGCCATGGTGCAGGCAGGCCGAGGCGGCGCTTGTACGCATTTCCCCCGAACGCTCTGATCCCGGAAGTTCTGGAGAGGGTCCGTCGAGACGGGGTCTGTCTACTGCTTGTAGCCCCATTGTGGCCGGCCTGAATATGGTTCTCAGACATAATATCACTCCTAGAGGGCCCTCCATAGGATATCTCCATCAGGAGGGGCCTGCTGTTGCTGCCCTCAGGGGCCAGACCCACAGTTTCCATAACTCTGGCCGAGGGTGAAATATTGATAGAGGACTCAATATTTCACCCTCGGCCAGAGTTATGGAAACTGTGGGTCTGGCCCCTGAGGGGGCACTGTACTGAGAGACTGGCCTGTCAGTAGGAATTGTCGAGACCATACTAAGCTCTAGAGCTCCCTCTGTACGACCTAAAATGGAATGTTTCACCATTTGGTGTAGAGAGCATGAGGTGGACCCAGTTAACTGCCCGGTGGCTTCAGTGCTGGAGTTCCTCCAGGATCGCTTCTCTGCTGGTCTTACCCAGTCCACACTCAAGGTGTATGTGGCTGCCATTACGGCTTTCCACACTCCTCTGGGTGATGGCCCTTTGGGAAGACATCAGCTGGTTGTACGTTTACTCCATGGGGCTTGGAGGATGAGACCTGCGACTCGGACCAGAGTTCCCACATGGGACCTGGCAGTGGTTCTCGAAGGGCTGGTTGAGGACCCTTTCAAACCTCCGGAGTCGGCTGAGGTCTAGAACCTTTCCCTCAAGGTAGCTTTTTTTAGCTTAAAAATTACTCCTCTGAGGAGAGTAGGAGATCTTCAGACCCTTTCTATATCTAATGGGTGCCTGGAGTTTGCTTTGTATCCGTTACACTCACCCCCCTAAACCTCACTCCCATCCGGGTCACGGCACCAATGTAACCCCTCCACCCGGGTCCTACTCGCCCCGCTCTGTGCGGGCCTCGAACCCGGGTCTCCGGCGTGAGAGTCAGGCGCTCTAACAAGGAGGCTAAAGACTACAGCCTCTAGTCTATTGAGATCAGAGGAGTTAGGTTTACTTGCACAGCGTCTACTAGCTGGCCTCCGTTACACGTGCGTCCGTTTTTAACGGACTCTCCAATCCTAACCGCCCTTGACTGTCGTACAGTGTGACATTAATGACAACTAAGATCTTACAGTGTGACATGGCTTACAGCGATGATCATGTTCGTACAGTCTGACAAGCAACAATCGTAAAGGACTATTACACAGTGTGCACCCGGCTTAAAGCTTACGTTGCATGATTTCTTATAGCTCATTCTCACTTTGGACTCCTTTTTCTCAGAACATTCACGTGTCTCAGTTATGCCTACTTTTATTTCTCCTAAGGAATTTTGGGAGAAACATTTGAGACACTGTTGATACTAAAATATGATATATTTGAGAATCAAAATTAATGGCTGGTTTTACTGACAAGGTTTTACTACAATACCAAATTAGCCTAGTTCCAGACTAAAATGCATTGTTTGAGCTGTTTTAAAGGTGGGGTAAGCGTTATTTCAAAAACGCTGTTGGACATTGTTGATATTTGAAATCAACCCAAACAAACACACCCCTCTTCATTGCTCCCCCTCCAAAACTCACTCTCCAATCCTAACCGCCCTGCTCCAAATCAGTCTCGAACCCCGATCACCAGCATGCAAGTCGAGTGCACTAACAATGACGCTACACCGCATTCTCTAGCAGTCGTCAGCGCGACTCTAACTAGCTGGCCTCCGTTCACAGTTCGTTTTGTTTCGCGTCATGTTTAGGGGTGTGACAATATAATGTCGATGTCCCTACAATAACAGACGCCTGTGCATCTAATAAATGATTCATTCAAGAACATTGTGCAAGTTTACTGCATCAATGGAGCCGCGAACTTCACGAAAATCCAGCGTTTAGTTGATCCTGGTAAGCGCTCATTGTCACAATTGTAAACACAGCGTCTTTCTTCTTCCACGAGGGGTTTTGGCGTCACAGCATTTGTTTCCAGGCAGACCGATAAAGAACACGACACATAGGTCTCCCGGACATCCTGTAGAATTCAACCAATCAGATCGCGACTTTGAAACTCAGGAAGTGTTTCCAGAAACGTGTGCCATATGCATCAGACATTCAGCCAACGGTCCGTGGGCGTCACGACGTCTGAGGCTGAGACTAATCCAAAAGAGACCACAATGATGTAGTGCTACAATACCAAATTTCAGTGCATACAGTACACCAGTGTAACAATACTGGAGAAAACGTGTAAGTGCATTACAGATTACAGAAGTAATGATTATTATTTATAACCTACATTTAATATACTTATAATTTATTTTGTGCCGCTGCTTATAAGTATACATTATATTTGTTGTTATAACCACTGTGTATTGTAAATATTAACAGGGACACTGTGTAACCTATAGAGGAAACAAATTAACCAGTCCCTCAGTTTGAAGGTAAAATTTGTGGGGTTTTGAGTTGATAGGCAGTCTCTAGTTTATCTGATAAACTATTGTCTAGTGGCTGTCATGCAGGTGCAGTTGGAAGGCACAGTTAAAGGTCTTTTTGTAACACTGCAATCTCTCCGCAGGATATCGAGGATCACATCGCCTTTGTAATCACTGTCCCCACTGCGCTGGCTATTTTCCTCACTATCTTTGTTCTGGTCTGCATCGAGTCCGTCTTCAAGAAGCTGCTCCATGTTTTCTCCTTGGTGATCTGGGCCTGCCTGGTTGCCATGGGTTACCTCTTTATGTTTTTTGGAGGAATCATCTGTCCCTGGGATCAGGTAAGACAACTGCGTTATCAGCACCCTAAGGTTGTTTTCATTCATGGGCCTTTTACCCGATATAGCTCAGATGGTGTATTCTTGAGAACCAGTGGGAAAAAGTAACACGAGATTGACTGTAGGGAGAAACAGCACAATTCTTTAGTAAAAAAAGGAAGGTGTATGTGTACTGGTGTATAGGACAGACCCAAGTGAGCAAATTAAATTCTGGTTCAGAGTCACCTTTACTATAGGCAATTCAGCCTTTGTCAAGTCAACTGCTTTCCTGTGATGCATAGAAATTATTTCCGTTCTAGAATTTTGTGAGAAGTCCAGAGAATTCTCAATCAAAATGAAGGAAATTCAGAAAGATAAACAGAAAATATTTCAGTGGAGAACAGAAAAAATGTTCTTTAGTTTTTTACATTACTTTTTCGGGCTAAATTTATACTATTTCAGCAATTCTATTTAATCCCTAATACCAACTCACATGCATATGTGCAGCTTATTTTGTGAAAACCCTGAAACTCTTCTGATCAGTCATATTGGCAAGTCAGTGGCAAGAAATGCTTAGTCAAAATCTTTTTTATTTATTTACTTACTTACTTAATTACTTAATTTCTGAATCTATTCTACTGTGTCATATCAGTTTTGTTTTTACTTTTCAAAGCAATTATAACCCATTAGATTTTTTCTTTTCTTCTCTGAATTATGACCATGTCAAACATGTCCAAATGCATGACAGAATTGAACTGTTAAAATGTTAAATGTGTAAATGTTTTACTTGACACACATCTTACTTCTAATATGAAATGTGAATTATCCAGCTTTTTCCTCCCTTTTTAATGATGATTAAAGTTTATGTGTGCTACTCCCATGGCAGCTGAGCATGTTTGACCTGCATGTCCAGTGAGGATAATTGTGTTTAACATTAATCAAAATGCTGCAAATGTGTTACTAGACCTGGGAATTCAGACAGTAATCAGAAGTCTACCCTAGCTATTCTGAACTTCCCTATTAAGGATGAACAATTTACTAAGGATTAAGGATGAAATAAACAGTAGCCAGTTTGTCAAGAAAAATAATATAAAAAAAGTCATTAAATGGAGAATATAAGCAGCTAATAACTTGCTGTATTAAAATAAGACCCAGTGTTTGTCACTGACATATTGTATCTCTGGAGTGGGCGGCATATGGTGAAAGACAAACAAGGCTGATGTCAGACGTGTAGGGAAGGATATGACTTCCTGTGTTAGTCAATATCTCTGCTTGGTTCCAGATTAAGGGCTGATAGGGCAATTCTCAATACATAGACCCCATGCTAATTCACTACACAACAATTGCACCACATAAAATATTTCAGGAAAAGTGTGTAATGTTCACTAACCACTTGCAATTTAGTTTAACTAGCTACTGAATACACTGACATAGTGCTGTGCCATGAGTATTGACATTTCTTAATACAAATTAGGTTTATTATAGAATCCTGATTAAGCCTTAAATGCTTAGACAGGATAATAACTACAGTCTGCCTTGTGAAACTTGAGGGATTTCTTATATAATATCTAAAATTACACAATCAATTTGATAGGTTACTATATATTTGAGGAGTGATACTTCGTTCAATGAGATTTCAGCAAGTGCAGGGCTCCCTCAAAAAAGCGATGAGCCAACTACCAATTGGAGAAATGAGAGCCATCTGCAGACTGATACAGTTGGACACCATGGCTGAGTAAGACCAACTAGAAGCCACTAGCTCAGAGACTAATCCTCTGTGATTTCACCACTGCTCTGTGCTGCTCTGTGAACGCAGCACAGAGTTACCTTTTACTGCATGTGGTATTTGTCATGCCTGGCTAGGACAACGTATAAAATACCAAGAACACCAATAACTAAGTGTGCTCTGCTATACCACTGCTGCTTTAAATGCTCGAGCTTGTTAATGCCAAATTCATTCTGATTGGCCCAGGTAACAGGGAACGTTCTTAGAAATGTGTCTAATGTTCTTGCAGGTTCTCTCAAATTTTTCAAATTCAGTCTTCCAGTAGCATTAATTTAGCGTTCTTTCAAAATTATCTGGCCTTTAATAATGTTCTCAAAACATTTTACAATTTTTAAAAATGTTACTACTTATTTCAGAATGTTCAGAGAACATTCAAAAGTAACGTTCCCAAAATGTTTGCAGTATAGAACATTCCCTTTAACGTTTGCATAACCAAAAACATTTGCAAAACTTGACATTTTGAACGTTCAGAGAACATAAATAGAAAATATCAGAAATAACGTTCTCATAACTCAATGGGAACTTTAGCAAAACATTTTTAGAACATATTTTTATTAGCTAGATGATTGGCTCTTTGTTCTTATCGTTCGTCATCTGAAAAAAAAAAAATATGAAAAAGATTCCAATGATATCATTGATCTGTGTCATTATCATTATAGTTGTGGTGTGGACTTTATTCTCACAGAAAACTTTAATTTGCATCACTGGTGTGAACAGGCCTTAACTGCAGCATTGCAAGACCCAGAGAGCTTGCAAACAGAGAAACTGTTCCTACTGGCTGTGTTCATGAAGTGATGGAGAACAGCATTATACCTGGGCATATATCCCAAAATGCAGTGCAGACAAGCACGCTTTCAGCATTTTAAAGAGTTGAAGCAGGTACAAGAGGTGGAGTGACAGTGTATAGTCCTAGTAAAATATGCCATATCACTGTGGTATGCTGGTTCCTGCACAACCTACAGCTTTCAGGAACAACCTGCAAGATTGGGAATTGTTTTATGTATATAGTGCCTATCTAGAACCCAAGGTCACTTTAGAACAAAGAAATCAAAAACCTAGAACATAGAGACAGGGTGAAGAAATATGATACCCACACATAAAATGTGAATACTGAAAATACTGACAACAGTAAGACAAAGAGTAATAAAACATGATGTGAAAGGCAATTTATTGCATATTTTTAGCTTGTCTTTCCATTAGCTTTTTGTTGGTAAACATAAATTGACCATATTCTCTACCTTCCTTAGTGTGTATTATTAAAGAAATTAAATCAAATTGCTAATGTCAGATGCCAGATTGTGGAATTATTCTGAATGTTCCAATCCAATCTGACTTCCGACCTGTAATGCTGCCTGAATCATAATTATACACTGTTCGCTCATTGACCAGAGGAGAACTGGCCCCCGACTGAGCCTGGTTTCTCCTAAGGTTTTTTTCTTTTTTTTCCTCCATTCTGTCACCTGATGCACTGTCGCCTTTGGCTTTTGGCTTGCTTAGTTGGGGACACTAAATATTCAACAATATTTATTGACACCATTATATAAGAACTGAACTGAGCTGGACGATGACATCACTGTTTTCTCCAGAGCGGCTATATATATTAATGAACTAAATGAATCACTTTTTTACAACAAAAATTAACCATCGCTGAACTTACTTAAGCTGGACTATGACGCTATTTTCTTCTAGATCAGCTGTACAGCTGAAACAAACTTTGCTGCATTATTTTCCTGTTATCACTGTAAAGCTGCTTTGAAACAATTTGTATTGTAAACTATATAAGTAAAGGTGACTTGACTTGGCTTTAATTATCCAGGGTTGTTTAAGACAAAACACACTATATATCCTCACCATGTGTGCATTTTCATGTCTCTGATTTTATCTAGTGTAGAATGTCAGTGTGCTTGATTATGTGTTGACTGAGAAACACTTTTGTTATTATACAAGCTATTTTCAAAATGTAAAGTGAAGTGTCTCATTTTTGTTAACCAGCTCCAAATGGAATTGGAAAAATAGCGATTTAGTTTTTTTCCCAAAGAGGTTTCCCAAGCACTCCCCCCATCTGCTATTGTTCAGTCCCCCTTCCCTAAACTAATGGAATTGGCTGAGCCAATGTTGCGGTAACTCGTTTGTGGCTACGCACATCTTGGCATATAAAACAAATACATCCAACTATGCGTTTTTGCAGACCTCTGTGTTTAATTCCCTGTACATGAAGATGAGAGTGATGGGGTTACAACTTTTTCATCTCACACAGCTCTGAGGTTACTCAGATGTCAAAGGTGTGTTTAGCGCTTCAGTGGGCAGCTCTCTTAAATACTTAACTTCTTCTCAGCCACATTCGGCTGCAATTGCTCTGTTGCCCCCTGAACTCTTCCAACATCAAAAGTTCTGCTCTCTGGGACAGTCTGCAGCAGCACAGTGAACTGTAGAATCTATGAACACACATTTTCTGCAATCTCTTGGCACAACAGCCAACTGCCCGTGCCAGCTGCTGCTGGAATGCTGTATGCACCTCAGGGATAGTAGAAAGCAGTGGAAACCAGACAATGTCTCTGCACGTAATGGCTCCTCCCAGGTGTCAGGTCACAGCTGTGCACACATTTTTGATAATTATATTGAGCTTATAATATGACAAAATGATTTGAATTGTGTAAATTTTTTAATTATTGACAAGTGTAATCTAACTAAATTGAATATTGTGTGGAGTTTTAAATAGTTCTGAATTTGATTTATTTTAATGAATATTTTATTTTAAATATTTTAAATTTAACGAATTGAAATGTTTTTATGGCTGAATTTTATAGACATGTATTTTCAAACAGCAATTTTTTTTGTTCTGAATTCTTAGACTGCAAATATCCAGTTTAAAAAAAATACAGATTACATTTTCAAGATGAAGAAGAAATTCGGAACTTCAAATTCAGTTTTCTAAAATTCAAAACGCAGAAAATTCAGATCATACAGAAAGTAGGTCACAGGGAAGAGTAGAGGATCTCAGAAAAGACTGCACTGCAGTAGTTTTCTGCCGCAAATGTGCTAGTGGTTAAAGAGAATCCCTGTATCGTTCAAGGAGACCGAGACACAGGCATGACGTTTTGTAGTCATTTTGAATGTACACACATAAAAAATATACATTTTAATGTTTCAAATGATGTCATATTATCTATATGACTATAAATGACAGAATATTAAGTTATTTCCTGTGCTGTGGAACAAATCCAAGTGATGGCGCCGCATCGCGTGCTCACGCAACATACTATCAGTTCACTTTTGGCATTGCTAACTTGACATTGCAGCCTGTTCATTATCAAAATAAAACACAGTCAACCAAACATATAAAAATTTATTCTGCTTAATTTAATTGGTCTGTTGTACAATATAAAGGCTGTGCTGCACAGTCATCACCTACTTGCTGTTATTCCAAACATTTCGCTTGCTGTGAAGATGCTGATTTAGCCTATACGTGTATATTGGGTCTTGACTGAAGTATGAAGCCTTCTTTATATTAATAGTTAGCATCCAAATGTTACATTGCAAATATGGAAACTTTTGACCGAATGAGAGATACGCGAACTCAACGTCGGTACAGTTTCAGTTTCGATTAAAATAAATTAGTTTAGGCTTGGTGTTTAAAATAGGCTAAATGTTGTTTGCAATAAAGGGCACAATAGGCTATTTTTATAGGCTAGGCTACTTTGTATATATTTTTTATTATACATGGCTACTTATTTTTCATTCTTGTTGTTTTCTAGCCTGGTTAAAACCAGACCATTCTCAGTAGTAACTGAGTTATGGTCTGGCAAAGCTTCATTAATAACTCATTTCACCAACGGACGTCGCTCAAATGCCTCTGGGCGCAATTGGATAGACCTAAAACCAATCAGAGTGATCGTCATTGTGTAAAGCCCGCCCCAACGTTTCTGATTGGTGCTGCGATTTCGACGGATTAGAAATAGGCTTGAATGAGCTTGGATGGCTTGAATGAGCCAGACTACTTGCAGAGAAAATCTAAATTTGCCGGAAGTTGTCTGGGTTTTCCCAGGCTAGTTGTTTTCTGCATTCATTTAAGGATTTGTGATACAGTAAGGGAAAGTAAAATACACATAGCCTACATGTTAATAGCATTTATAATGTTAATGTTGTATTTTATTTACCGGTCTTTTACACTATTGCTGAATTGGCTACTAATAAAATGTGTTTACGACAATGTCACGCGCGTGTTTCTCTCTCAACATGACCCGGTGTGACTTACACTCGGATAGGCTGCATGCAACTTATTTTCTGGCAAATACGGTCAGTTAAAAAATGTTGCTGTATTATTACAAAATGCATAGAGTGGAGACCATTTAGAAAAACAAAACAAAAACAAACATATTGTGTTCATTACTCCCACCCACATTCATTTTGGGCTTAATCACTGTTATTATTAGGGGGTCCTAGAAAATTTTGTTTGGTGTAGACAAAATTCACTTATGGCTAACTCATGTAAGAGAAATATAGGCTTGGCTATATTATAAGTGTTTATTTCATAAATATGAATGTACCTCGCATCTCCCGGACACTAGCCATTAGTCTACTTCTTTGGCCTATTTTGTTTAGCTGGCCAACTCTCAAAATCTGTGGAAAAGCTGCGGGACGCACTGAACAGCACGGAGCGTTCTGCACAATGACTTAGCTTTGGAAGTTTATATATTTATTAATTAAAATAACACACACAGTTTTGTTTGACATCAATTGATACTCAATATTAATAAAATAAATAAATGTAATGTCAGAGAATGCACAAAGCGCATTCCTTTTGAGATATACATTATAATACATTTTAATACAAATAAAACACATGGACTACATCATAAAACTCAGAAGATTATATATTTTAATATCTCTGATAGTCAGTCTAGACTAGACAGTTCATGTGTGAATGCTAGGCCTATTATAACCAAGTCAATGCATTATTCTTTCCTTTTTGTATAAGTGTTTAAAATATTAAATTTACTACTAATTATATTGGTTTATATCATAATTTCTTTTTTTTTAACTTACTGGGCGACCATGCAGGCTATGACAGCCGTCATTTACCCTGCCATACCCAGCTGATGCAAAGCGTAGGTGAATGTATATCTACACAGAAGAAAGCCCTGTCTAGGCTCTTCCCCGGTACGGGTTGTGTCAAGACATTGGTTAGTCTGATTGTTTCATGAGAAAATTATGAAATGTATCTACATTTTTACTACGTAGTTGCAATAAACGTGTTAAGAATCCGTGCAACTGCAGCAGCGGAGGACTATTATTAGAATATTAGAAATCTAATATTCAAGCTATTTTCTATTTTTTCTACTCTTAATATTAAATAAAAAAACGAATGATACATGGTTTCTCTTGAACCACCCCCACGTTTGCGGTAGAAAACTACTGCAGTGCAGCCAAAATGCTCCGTTCAACTTTTCTGAGATCCTCTACTCTTCCCTGTGGATGACCTGTGACCTACTTTCTGTGTTATCTGAATTTTCTGCGTTTTGAATTTTAGAAAACTGAATTTGAAGTTCTGAATTTCTTCTTCATCTTGAAAACTTGAATCTGTATTTTTTTAAATTGATATTTGCAGTCTAAGAATTCAGAAAAAAAGAAAAAAAAAGAAAAAAAACAGCTGTTTGAAAATACATGTCTATAAAATTCAGCCATAAAAACATTTAAATTCGTTAAATTTCAAATGTTCAATATTCGTTTAAAGAAATCAAATTCAGAACTATTTAAAACTCCACACAATATTCAATTTTGTTAGATTACACTTGTCAATAATTAAAATTTACACAATTAAAATTCAAATCATTTTGTCATATTATAAGCTCCATAATTACAACTGAAATTGCATTTGAAATGCCAAGTGGAATGAATCATGGATCTATCAGAGCGTTTTCATTTTTCTAAGCTCCCTTCATCTTAAGTCAGATACGGAGAAGACAGGTCACTGAAAGGACTTTTCTCTCGCTCAATTAAAATAACTGCCACTAATGTTTGGTAACCATGGTGTTAATGTTGCAGAGGGCATTTCATTTCCCTGAGAAACAAGATGACAAACCAAAAGGCAGGTCATTAATTAGGTTCTTTTCTAAGGAGGTGACAATGAAAAACAATAAATAGAACAACGATTAAAAGGTTGCTTCTGATTCTACATTCTATTTCATTTAGATTACAAAGGTCATTAAAATGCTTGATGCTCTCCTATCTCTGCTATTTGAAAACAGACCATTGTTGTTAGACTATGATACCGTCGAGGCTAGGATGCATAGTAATTTCCCAGTGACATTACTTAAAGATGTTAGTTTAAAGACCCATGAAATGCCTTGATGAGCACAGGTTTCTTTCATGTAATTACGTATTTTCTATCGGAACAGGAAGTTGCAAAGGAATACTTTTTAAAGTAAAGTTTTTAAAGCTTTTTAAAATAGCCTATAGTCTTTGATTAAACAAATTTGGGTAACACTTTACAATAAGGTTCATTAGTTAACATTAGTTAATGTATTAGCTAACATGAACTAACAATGAGCAATACATTTATTACAGTATTTATTAATATTTGTTAATGTGTTAACATGTGTTAATAAAAATACAGCTGTTCATTGTTTGTTCATAGTTCACAGTGCATTAACTAATGTTAACAATTACAACCTTTGATTTTAATAACGTATTAGTAAATGTTGCAATTAATATTAACTAAGATTAATAAATGCTAATGTTAAGTAATGAACCTTATTGTAAAGTGTTTCCAAAATTGGGATATTTGTCACGTGTCAGTGCTTGTTCGGACTTTCAGTTTGTATTTTGATTGGTTCCTGTTTTCCTTTGTTCTTTTCCCGCCACTCCTTCGTTTTTATGGTTATTGTCATTATCAGTTGTATCACCTGTTTAGTCAATCATCGTTATCTGTAAGTTCCGTCTGTTCATTCAGTCATTGTCCGATCTCCGTTACATTTAGTGTGTGTTGCTACCTGTTCTGCTGCCCTGTTTAATTACATTAAACCTTCATTTTTTGGAAATATATCCTCATCTCCATCTGCCTTCCTGTAACCACCTGTGACAATATCCTCATTGCAAGATGCATGATCAAATATTGTTCTCTGTTTTGTAGTAGTGTGCTTTAATTTCATTGGGTCATCGTTTAGGAGTAGCCTACACTACAGTAGCATAAAGATAGAACTAAAGCTATCAGACACGGACTGAAATACAATGTGAAATATGTTCCTGAGGTTATTCGACATGCCATGGTGGAGCAGAGGGTCCAGAGGGACACGGGGAAGCCGCTGGCTTAGGCGACTGAGGTGTAGACGGGGACGCAGAAAGGCACGGTGGAGACAGAGGGACTGAGGACCAAGGAGGAGCAGAAGGGAGTGAGGAGTCCAATAGAGCCAGGGGAACGAAGGGACGAGACGAAGCCAGAGGAGTGCAGTTCAGAGGTGATGGAAGGTGGACGAGCGACCAAGGCGGATCCAGGGGGACGAGGGAGCCTGGTGGAACTGGTGAACTGATGGGCCACGGTGGAGATGGAGGTAGAAACCAAGGGTGAGCTAGTGGATTGATGGGCCGATGTGGAATCCTCGACGCTGTGGCTGGAGTAGGATTCCAGGCATCCACAGTCCAAGATGGTGCTGAGAACTGGAAGCCCCTCAGTGAGCCCACCATTCCACTAGCGTGTAGAGGGCGAGTGATGGGGCTGACAGGAGGCAGAGGAGATGAGGATGACGGTTAGATGATGAGAGGGGGCGGGAGAGGGTGGTTGTGTGGGAATTCAGGCTCAGGAACCGACTCAGGCATGGCAGTGGCCATCTTGGCTGGAGACGAGGGCTAAGGCGTGGCGGCGGCCATCTTGGCCGGAGACACAGGCACGGCTGACCTGGCGTGAACAGTCTCTGGCTCAGAAAGCATGATGGGAACAGTCTCTGGCTGGGCAGGCATGGCGGGAACAGTCTCTGGCTTGGCAGGACTGACGGATAGTTCCGGGCAGACAGATAAAACATATGGAGGAAGACAGGGTATATCGGTGTTGAAGTCTAGTAAATCTACTTCCACTGGACTCTGGACGAGGACAGTAACAGGGGACT
Organism: Leuciscus idus; assembly: GCA_021554675.1. Classification (NCBI taxonomy): domain Eukaryota; kingdom Metazoa; phylum Chordata; class Actinopteri; order Cypriniformes; family Leuciscidae; genus Leuciscus; species Leuciscus idus. The sequence goes on along the minus strand of CM038635.1, from coordinate 12,551,183 downwards.
CTGGAAGGGTGATCTCGACGGGATGAGACCCTGGAAGGGTGGTCTCAGCAGGACGAGACTCTGGACTCTGGACGAAGATAGGAGGTGTGGAGATGAAGATGGCTGGTGACGGTGATTGAGCGGTGATGTCAGACATCAGAGCGGTGATGTCAAGCTGCTGCTGGAGCTTGCTGGTGCAGATGATCGTCCAGTCCGTACCAGAATACAGTCTTTAGGATGTCATCTGCCCAGTCCATGAGGGGAGTAATTTCGAGGAACCTCTCGACATATTTCTCCATCCGTTGGCCGTCCTGGAAACAGGTTACAAGCCGATCTGAAGGATTCAGCAGGATGTGGAGAACGCCCATGTTCTCCTCAATACAGTCAGTCAAATAATTACCAACTTTTTAGGTGTGGTCAGTTCTTCTGTCACGCTTTGGCTGCGTGAGGCACGTTCAGAAAGACGATAAAACGTTATTATTTATGAACAAGACACATACCAAACATAGCAAGCAGTAAAGACATAGAACCAACAAGGAAGAACTAAAACTAGGGAGATTATATACACAGACAAATGAGGAGACTAAAGCCTGGAACACACCAAGCCGACGCAGACGAACTAGCGCTGATGAAAGCCGACTGTGTTGTCGCCTCGCGTCGGGGTAAAAAGCTGCACTTGAACACACCGAGAGAACTACAGCCGACTGTCAGCTAGAATGCGCGTTCTGCGCCTGCGTGTAAATGAGACAGCTGTCTATTTCTGCAGATATATTCGTCTATATATTCGTCATTCAAAAAGGGAAACCGGCGCTGCCGGCTGCAGTTACACAAACCGTAAACAAAGCAGTGCGTGCTTACCGTTTTGAATATCAATCCTGCTAAACACTGTCTTTATTCCACTCCTCTCGTGTTAATATTGAAATATTCGCCAAGGAACACTCAGATAAGATGACATATCATTAGAACAGCCTTCTATCTGTACCGTTTTGACTTTGCTCGCTATTTTGCTATTATTCTCGTGCACTGACTCGGTCACTAAGCTGAACAGCCAATCAGAGTTCCCTCTTTCACCGACGGCCCGACGCCGATTCAACATGTCGAATCGGCCGTTACAAAGCCGACGAGGACCAATTTCAGCCGACGGTGCGGAACACACTGAGAAGATTTAGTCGGCCGACGCACGGAAACTGCCCGACGGCCGACCGTCGGCTTGGTGTGTTCCAGGCTTAAGTGAAAACATGTGCACACAGTGAGCGATGACTGATGAGGATGATGACAGGGGTAACAGGTGAAACTGATTAACAAGAAAACACATGGTGCACAAACACAGAAGGCAAAACAAAGTCCAAGAGAGGTGTCACAGTGACAATTTGATTATTTAAATCTCCTGTTTAATAATAGGAAGATAGATGCGCTATAGTTGAAATGGTTTTGTGTCTTGCATTTTATCTCAAAATGATGTGTCATTTTAAAAATGTGGAAATTAGGGAAATAAGTTAATGCATCCTTTTATTTACATGAGGTAAACATAAAGCTGTTTGGTTTATATGTTTAATGTATATAATTGTATGTAAAAATTAAAAATGGCAAATTACAGAGAAAGACAACAGTTATTATATGGTGCTCTGCAGTGGTCAAAAAGGATTTAAATAGTGAATTTTGAATTGGATTCTTCTTGCAAACTCAGAGATGTGGATTCAGACAGCAATAAAATTACCACACAATCTTGGTGTTTGTCTAAAAAAACAGAAGGTAATTCTGGGGAGGATTTGTATGTGGATGGTGAGATAAAAACACTGACATTCTGGATTCGGACAGCAATAAAATCACAGACTAGCCCCTGTAGATGTTGAAAATACCTTACGACCCCATGAGGAACAATTACCGTCCGAATAGGGCTTAACATCATACACTCACTTTATCATTAACACCACGGTGAAGATTTTAATATGTTTTATTATGAGATAATAATAAGATTTTAATATATCTGTATCGATTATCATTTTTCCTTTGAAAAAAAAAAAAAACACCTATTAACATTTTTCTCAGCTGATCTTAGGTGGTTCTTTGCCACATACTGGAAATGGGTAATATGTCTGTTTTAACTCAAAGGTTGACTTATGGGTGAGTAGGTGGTCTTTCACTGTTCTTTGGGTACAAGAAGACAGATTATCGTTTACACTGTAAATGTGATTTGGTCATGTGTTTCTGACTTCCTCTGTGTTTTGAGAGATCTGGTCACAAAATGCTTCAGAGCACATTTACAGCTGTATTTGGCACTGACCACTTCGGATGAGCCGAGGCGAATGTTAATACCAAGTGTGATCAGGGTCCAAGAGTTAAACTTTTCACAGTCCTTGATTCACCAACCAACATGAGTCTCTAGTGTACCCCAGAGCTGAGCTGAGCTGCTGCTTTAAATGCAGAGAGGCTTTTGCGTCATCTGAGTCGTGCTGGCTGCAGGGAAAAGAAAAGAGTTACAGATTATCCTCCATCACAGTAAGGTTTGATACTCTGCCACAGTCTACACTTATTATTTTAAGAGTCTGCTGTATGTGTTCTCAATAAATTGCACAGGAGAACTTCTCAAATAGCCTCTCAGATAATGTATTATGTGTATCACAGTATATGTATAAAAAGAACAACTATATTGTAGGTTTAGGTTATATAAATGGCACATAATATTATATCCAATGTTAAATGTGATCACATGCATTTATTCATTAAATGTAATATCCATTTATTCATTAAATTTGTTCCCAGTCTCTGATTGTCTGTTTCACTTTAGTCTGATACTGAGAGGGTCTACTGAGCTAAATTAGGAATAATCCAATCAGTAAAATCTGATTATGTAGTAGGGATGTGTATTATTCTTAAAGACCTAAAACCGATGGTCTCTACCTTGTATCATTAGTACTTTCATACATCACTCAAGCCATTCATTTGCAATTTTTGAATTCATTTAATCATTTCAGGAACAAACACATTTTCACATTTCATGCTATTTTAATTCAAGGCAGCGGGTATGACAAGCCTCCTCCACATGTTCAATACCATGACGGTTTTACAGACAGATCTTATTGAGAGTCTGCCCCAGTCTTAATAAGTAGATTCTACAGACAACAGTCTGGATGGAAAAATCAATATTTACTTAGTTATATGTGGAGCACTAAAATCACAGGCAGAAAGACGAGACCTATCGAAGATATGGTACATAAAAGAGTGCTCTTGCCTTGACCAAAAGGAGTGTCCAGCCTCACTAACACTGACACACTAATCTCATACAAGTATAAAATGTATGGTTTACTCTATCTCTGCTGACAAATAACCCTGTTTTGATGTTTAGCCCTTCCCTTAGCTTGAGAGGTGATTTTACTCTGTTTCTGAGCGTCAAAGTGGTAACCAGGAAACCTTCTAAGTAAATGTCAAGATACTGATCACGTGTGCCTGAGCCAGGGTGATATTCTTTCCATCAAACAGGCTCTTGTTGGGGCTTTATGGCTGTTGACATCTGCTTCATTATTTGGTTGGTTTTGTAGAAAACAAGCCATTTCCTGAACAAGGTTCAGTCATCATAAACGAGTAGATTTGGCAGATGACCAAAGCTACCCTGAAGATTTCAATTAAACCACAGGAACAAATTGCATTTTAGTTTATAACTGTTGTAGGTCAAGAGGGGAGGATGGGGGTTTCCAGGGTAAGTCGAGGACATTAGTATAGTGCGATTATAAAAATCGCATTAAGCCATTGGATAGTCAGTCATCCTGGAAACACAGTTTTCCTTTTTTCTTCTATCTCTATTGTTCGCATTAATAGAGTTGCATGTGGTGGAGGGAGAAGTTTCTCGGCAGGGGGTGTCATAGCGTTGTTAATGTCTTGAGCTTGGCTGAGACGACTAGTATCGTCTATTCTCTTAATGGCTAATCATGTTATCTCTGTGTGAGGTTCATGAGATGTTTGGTAGAGTAACAGATATCATATGGGGATAATTGTATACCCTAAAAGGAAAAAAATAGCACTTGTAAAGAGATGAGAAAAAGGGCCAATATTTGTTGTGGCCAACAGACCACTATTACTGACAATGAAACAAATATAACTATATATATAAGCAAATATGGTGGTTGAGGAGATTCCCCCCTTCTATGTAAGTGCTTTGCGTGCTGAGAAAAGCACTATATAAATGTAACAAATTATTATTATTATTATTATTATTATTATAACATCACTCATGAAACGTCACATTTACAATAAGGCATTTGGCAGATGCCTTTATCCAAAGCAACTTACATTGAAGGTATACTTTTTATTTTATTTCATGCATTCAAATAGTATACATTTTAGTTTGTGCATTACCTGGGAATCAAACCTATATCCTTGTTGTTGCTATCACAATGGTCTACTGTTTGAGCTACAGTAATGCAGTCTTGATTTGCGGTGAGATACATTTAAAACACATTCAGAAGTAACTGATGTTAATAATTAGCACACAATTATTGAAGTGTCAATACGGAAATGTCAATTTCACTCTATTCTTTAGGTCATCATAGATTTAGTAATATTTTTATAATGGATTTTCATAGGTTAGGGTTGAAAGCCTAGACAAGGGTAGTCTGTTTAAATAATGATCCACCTAATAGGACATAAAAGTGCCTGTAGTTGAAGACAGGTTTATGTATGGCAGTCATTCCTTTGAGGTTTCTAAATGAATTGGAATGACCTCTTTAGTTGAGCATCACTATAATAAACAGCAGGTGCAGAAGTGCATTGAAAACTACCCGCAGATTCACTAGGCAGGCCACAGGTCAAACTGAGGGTAATTCAGATTGACATTAACTCTGGATTGCTATGCTGCAGTCATTACCTTATTGTGAGCCTGCTTCAATGCACACAGCTGTAGACACACATACTGCTCTGCAAGCCACACGTGGCAAAAGACTGAGGGTGTGTTCACACTTGGCATATTTGGTTTGATTAAAATTAACCCTGGTGCGATTGCTCTGTTAGTGCTGTTCACAATAAATGTGAACGCTGCTATCTAAACAAGCGGACCGAGACCATTGAAAAGATGGGTCTCAGTTCGCTTCCAAACAAACTCTGGTGCGGTTCATGCACATACAACATACACACACAACAAGCTAATTTAAACCAGCACACAGCATTAGCTATGTTTCATCAACCTTTTTTTATGCACATTTAGAAGTATTGCATCAGAAACGAGTGATGGAAACGGCAAATATATAGAAAAAAAAGCTCTTAATTCGCAAAAAAGATTTACACTCGCTTGAGGTGGTTTTCGACTTGTGTGAAAAAGAGTTAATGCGAATAATGGAAGATGATGGAACCCATTTGCCAAATAGATTCTGACATAGCGAACATTAAACCCATGTGACTAATCGGCTGTTTCAGCTGATGGTGTTTTATTCTCTGTTGGTTACTAGGTTACCAATACCACTGTCATCCGCTCAAACAACTTGTTGGAAACACACCTAATTCACACACACACACACACACACACACACACACACACACACACACACACACACACACATATATATATATATATTAGGGGTGTAACGGTTCACAAATTTCACGGTTCGGTTCGATACGATACACTTGTGTCACGGTTCGGTACGGTTCGGTTCGGTACGTTTTCCATAGGCTACAGCAAAAATAAATAAATGCCAGAGAAATTTCCTTGAATACATTTTTTGTTATTATTATTTTATTTAATGAAACTAACATCATAAAGTATGATTTTTTTATTTATTTTTTTGTTGCTTTTTTTACTGAGCAATAATGGAGCTATACTTGACTCTTCTTATGAGCATATAAAACAAAACAGCTCCTTGGACAAAATGAAATGTAATATTGTAGTAGTAGGCTAGTTATAAACAAAGGTTTAACAAAGCAATTTGTCACAGTGTCTGGTTGTGTTTCCCTGGGTTGTCACTAGAGGTCCTCGTTCTCACGGTGTCTTTCACATTTGACTTCAATTCCCAGCATTCTGTCTGTCACTCATCAGTTCATTGCACTCAGCTGTTTTCCATCACCTTGTTAGATCTGTGTGTGTGTATATATACCCTGGCTGTTTCTGTGTTAGTTGTCGAGTCCTTGTTAGATGTCCTCACACTTCCTGGTTGGTTTCTTGCCTGTTCCTGTATTTTGTTATTCTTGTTGGATTGCTTACATGGTATTTGACCCTTGCCTGGACTGGATTACGCTTTACGGATTACCCCAAATAAATATATCTAACTGCACTTGGATCTGCTGTCTCTCCATTGTGTGTGTCGTGACAGAAGGACTCGACCACTAATAGATCCAGCAGTACGGGTACGATCCGGTTGGTATGTGGATACCGCGTAGCGAGATTTTCCCTCCGGGAGAGGATGAAGGATCCTCGATTTCTTTGTTTGCATATTTTTCAATGTGTGCTAGAAGGAATGAGGAGACCATAGCCGCCAGGCTCGTACAGGAGACGGTAACTTCCCCAGAGATGGTAAGTTCGATGCCACCGACACGCCATCATGGACGGAGGAGGAGGAGGAGACACAGCCCGTCTGCCCAGCCAGAGACTGTTCACGTTCCATCTGCCCAGCCAGAGACGGTTCACGTCCCGTTTGCCCAGCCAGAGACTGCTCACGTCACGTCTGCCGAGCCAGAGTTTGTTCACGTCCCGTCTGCCCAGCCAGAGTTTGTTCACGTCCCGTCTGCCCAGTCAGAGACTGTTCAGGTCACATCTGCCCAGCCAGAGATGGTTCAAGCCACGTCTGCCCAGTCGGAGACAGATCGGGAGATGCCCATTCTCATGGCCGGGGGGGCACTGATCGGCTATTTAGAGCGTTTAGCTCAGATCCTGGAGACGCCCTTCAAACCTTCAGTGTCTGCTGTTCCAGAGCCGGAGCCAGTGTCTGCTGTTCCAGAGCCGGAGCCAGTGTCTGCTGTTCCAGAGCCGGAGCCAGTGTCTGCTGTTCCAGAGCCGGAGCCAGTGTCTGCTGTTCCAGAGCCGGAGCCAGTGTCTGCTGTTCCAGAGCCGGAGCCAGTGTCTGCTGTTCCAGAGCCGGAGCCAGTGTCTGCTGTTCCAGAGCCGGAGCCAGTGTCGTCTGTTCCAGAGCCGGAGCCAGTGTCGTCTGTTCCAGAGCCGGAGCCAGTGTCGTCTGTTCCAGAGCCGGAGCCAGTGTCGTCTGTTCCAGAGCCGGAGCCAGTGTCGTCTGTTCCAGAGCCGGAGTCAGTGTCGTCTGTTCCAGAGCCGGAGTCAGTGTCGCCAGTTCCAGTGCCTGAGCCGGTGGTGCCAGTTCCAGTGCCTGAGCCGGTGGTGCCAGTTCCAGTGCCTGAGCCGTTGGTTCCAGTGCCTGAGCCCGAGCCGGTGGTGCCAGTTCCAGTGCCTGAGCCCGAGCCGGTGGTGCCAGTTCCAGTGCCTGAGCCCGAGCCGGTGGTGCCAGTTCCAGTGCCTGAGCCCGAGCCGGTGGTGCCAGTTCCAGTGCCCGAGCCGGTGGTGCCAGTTCCAGTGCCCGAGCCGGTGGTGCCTGTTCCTGAGCCCGAGCCGGTGGTGCCAGTTCCAGTGCCTGAGCCGGTGGTGCCTGTTCCTGAGCCGGTGGTATCTGTTCCTGAGCCGGTGGTATCTGTTCCTGAGCCGGTGGTGTCTGAGCCGGTGGCGTCTGTTCCTGAGCCGGTGGTGTCTGTTCCTGAGCCGGTGGTGTCTGTTCCTGAGCCGGTGGTGTCTGTTCCTGAGCCGGTGGTGTCTGTTCCTGAGCCGGTGGTGTCTGTTCCTGAGCCGGTGGTGTCTGTTCCTGAGCCTGAGCCGGTGGTGTCTGTTCCTGAGCCGGTGGTGTCTGTTCCTGAGCCGGTGGTGTCTGTTCCTGAGCCTGAGCCGGTGGTGTCTGTTCCTGAGCCTGAGCCGGTGGTGTCTGTTCCTGAGCCTGAGCCGGTGGGGTCTGTTCCAGTTCCTGCGCCGGTGGTGTCTGTTCCAGTTCCTGCGCCGGTGGTGTCTGTTCCAGTTCCTGCGCCGGTGGTGTCTGTTCCAGTTCCTGAGCCGGTATCTGTCCCTGTGCCGTGGCCGCCCGAGGGGTCGTCTCCGCCGCCCTGGCCGCCCGAGGGGTCGTCTCCGCCGCCCTGGCCGCCCGAGGGGTCGTCTCCGCCGCCCTGGCCGCCCGAGGGGTCGTCTCCGCCGCCCTGGCCGCCCGAGGGGTCGTTTCCGCAGCCCTGGCCGCCCGAGGGGTCGTCTCCGCCGCCCTGGCCGCCCGATGGACTGTCTTCTCCGCTCTGGCCACCCGATGGACTGTCTTCTCCGCCCTGGCCAGCCGTTGGACTCACGGTTTTGCCCTGGCCGTCGGTTAAGCCGTCACCCTTTGTTCCTGTTTCCCTTCATGGACCTGGCCCACCATCCCTCCCCCTGATCCTCCACCGTTCCACCTCCCTCCTGAACTGTTGTGTTGTGTTGTAGTTACGTTATGGAGCGTCTGGTAGCCGCTCCGTAGGGAGGGGGTACTGTCACAGTGTCTGGTTGTGTTTCCCTGGGTTGTCACTAGAGGTCCTCGTTCTCACGGTGTCTTTCACATTTGACTTCAATTCCCAGCATTCTGTCTGTCACTCATCAGTTCATTGCACTCAGCTGTTTCCCATCACCTTGTTAGATCTGTGTGTGTGTATATATACCCTGGCTGTTTCTGTGTTAGTTGTCGAGTCCTTGTTAGATGTCCTCACACTTCCTGGTTGGTTTCTTGCCTGTTCCTGTATTTTGTTATTCTTGTTGGATTGCTTACATGGTATTTGACCCTTGCCTGGACTGGATTACGCTTTACGGATTACCCCAAATAAAGATATCTAACTGCACTTGGATCTGCTGTCTCTCCATTGTGTGTGTCGTGACACAATTGTATTCATAATGTCAAAATAAAACAGACGTAATGTTACTTGAAAGCATTATAGCCCACTATTCCTGACAAACTTCCATACCTTGCAGTTAGTGTTACTACAGCAAATCCATTCCACGGTGAATGTTGCTGATCTGTGGACACCGGCCAGTTCATTCATGGCACGATGTTTCTTCCTGGTTTCCACGTCAGCGCTGTTTGATCCGTTAATAACAGAGAAATGTGCATGTTTCTCACTAGATCTCGCAGCGATGTTATTACTTCAGTGGCGAATTCAAAAAGCATTTGAAATTCAAATGCTTTCTTACTGGTCTGGATCTCTTAGCGCTGTGTGGTGTTGCTTGATCAGGCTCGCGCATAGGGCTCGCGAGTCCCGCTTCACAGGTCAAAACTGATAAACGGTCCACACAAACACAATAAGAGTAGCTCAGTTTCGTTCCTTGCATTGCATTTCCCAGTTGATGTTGTGGTCGCGCCAGCCTCTATGAGCGCGCTTGCCACGCGCCTTCATTTGAAATAACGAAATTTTGGTCGGCAGAAAAAATGGTCCAACGAACCGTTCGGTACGTAATGCGTACCGAAAACCGAACCGAAAGCCTCGTACCGAACGGTTCGATACGAATACGCGTATCGTTACACCCCTAATATATATATATATATATACAGTATATATCATTTTTTTGTGTGTTTTTTTTGTTGTTGTTGTTTTAAAAAGATTTGCTTCTCGTTTGGATGGAAACACAGCAATTGTTTTGGATGTTCGGTAAGCTCTGTCGCGAAATATAGGCTATGTAGCCCAAACAGGTTGTGAACATATCTCTATAGAGGGTTTTCACAACACGTCATCAATCCGGAAGTCTGCCATATTGGAGGCACTGAACGTAAACAATGCCACTGAACTGAATGGACTGGAAATTTGGCTTATTATTGCTTCTGAAAAATGGTCGTGTTTTGGTCTGTACTAATCTCACCGGGAAAAACATTTGGAGTTCTATAGACTGTCAAAAGTTAAAGAGAAGAGTGCAAAAAACAAAGGAAGAAAAGAGGAAAGAAGGCGTTTGTGGTTGAGAGAGGCACAGCATCAGCTCATCAACCAAATGTGTAAATGAAGTGTTGATTATGGCTAAAATGTTGACGTAAAGTAGTTCACTATGGCTACGTTCACACTGTCAGTCCAAATCCGAATATTTTTGTATCCGATTGGAATCTGATCTGAAATGATGTCCACACTGTGTATCGCAACTGTTCAGATCGATTTGTGTGTCCATGTGTGACAACAAGTGTGAACACCCTCAAATTTGAATATATTTTCAGGAGTAATGTAGATTTCTTTATAAAAATCTATGCTTGACTTCAATCACTGTGATGAGTCTTGACACTAATTAGTGCAGAGCAAATGCTGTGTGAAAAGACTATGCTCATACAAAGGAAACAAAGTAATTTTATATTCTGGCCAAGCAGTTCAGATTTTTACTTGCCCTGCCAACATATTCACTGGCCTATCAGAACACATATGATTGTGTTGTGTGAGGAACTGAACCCAGTCTTTATGTATTATCTAATATCTAATAATTTAACTGGAAAGTTTTCCACGAAAACTAACAATTTTGGGGCACATGAGGGTCTAAACATGATAAATCATGGGTTATGCTTAGCCTCAAATATCTCTCCAAAGGGGATTTAATGTGCGTATGGATTTAATGTGCATTATGGGCACTGAGCGTTGGTATTTTTCAGACCCGGGTCATGTGCACTTACTTCCTGTCGCATGCACACGCTCTCAGGTGGCCAAGGCAGCAAGTGTGGGTAATGGGACAGGCCCATTGGGCAGGGACTATCTATACAATGGTATGTTGTAACTAAAATTATTGTCACCGGACATTTTTTTCAGCATGTTTTGTTTTTTATATTGTTGAAAAATGGTTTAGTGTTCTGGAATGGGTCAAGGGATCTAAAATATATCTACAAAACAGTAAAGATTATATGTATGATATAAAGAATTCATAAATATTTTACATTTCTATAACTACTAAATCCAGTACATACGTTTCAGCATCTACCCAAATGTACAAAACAATTTTTTGTACATTTAAATGTTACTTACGGATACCTAAATAATTAATTAGAACAAATAAATAATTAGAACAGGCTGGCTTAGAACACTGTGAGTGTATGTCTTTGTTTGCTAGCCCTGGTATTCATGGTGTTTCCCTGCCTATTCCCCAAGACACTAATTGGCTTATAACAACCAGATAAGATTTTTATTGTCCCTCAATTGATTGAAGGAAACACAAAAAAGTCACAGAGAACTTACAGCAACATCTTCACTATTTATATACCATGCACATTTTGTGCATTTCCTACAACAACATTTGAAATTTTTTTACCTAGCCAGTATTTAAGATAACACCCTTGGGTCTGTGGTACAAGGTGATCGTACCATATTTGGGAAACCAAATTTAGATTTTTCCATCACTCTGCCATGTGAAAAACAGATACACACAAAAAAAGTTGTATTTGTGATAACGCAAGGAAACATGCAAAATTGTGCAGACTAACTTTTTTACCAGGCTGTCATACAAAGACATTTTAAACACATGCAAAAACAAGAGATAACCAATAAAATATTGATAACTGATTCTTTTTTTTAAAAATTGCAAAGTAAAATAAAACCTGTAGCATGCAGTTTTTGCTAAATAATTTTGTCAGATAATACCTTAAGCATATTGTTTTGTTTTTCCTTCAAGAATCTAAAATATTTTCCTCATATTTTGATCATTTGATCAAACTTAGGGGTCATAAAGAAACAAAGTCTTGTCTGGGTTGTAAATTTAGAAATGTTGCCCACATTTTAAAAGAGCAGGCACATTCTTGTTTAGCCCTGTACATCTCTAAATGATACCTACTAACATGATGGAGAGCTGGGCCTTCTCTCCATGTACAAAACACAATTTTCATTTAATGTTTAAATCAAATGAAACCCTTATCCCGAGCCCACAAAGTCCTCTCGGCCTCCCTGAAGTGGGAAAAGGGCTTATCTGCTGAGGCCAGCCCAGCACCCCTGCTGAGAGGAGGGTTCGGGGAAGGCTCTCTCCGGTTTCCACTACGAGCAAATGACTACACTTAACCAAAGCAAAGATTTACTAGTAATTTAAACGTTACACAGGAAACAGACATGCATTTCATGCTTAACCATCAGCCAACACTGAGCAGTCAGTTTATTTCTTAATTAAATTATCTAAGCTACAAATAATAATTTTTTGCTGAATATTTCTTCAGTTGGACAGTTAAGTTCACAGATTCCCTTTGGCGCAGTGTAGTTTACAACTTTTGTCATTAAATAACCAGAGTAAAGTAAAGTTAGTAGACTCCTTTATCCAAAGCGACCTACATCTAATCCATTTTATCTGTACAAATGTCCCGTGGGAAATGACCATGGCATTTGTGCCATTCGAGTTGTGATCTCCAGCAAATGATGGGTGGAATGATATTGTAACGATGAGGCAAGGACGAAGCGGAGAAAGAATCCACATGCAAGCACTACTTTAATGAAACAAACAGGTAATCCAGGGCAAACAACAGAACATGGAATTCAGGACAGGAACAAGGAAAAGTTAACAGCAAAAAGCTACAAGCAACAGAAGCACAGAGGTTTAAATACACAGGCAAACAAGCTAAACAAGATAACAAGGGGGCGGGGCTAATTAGAAACACCTGGAGAGACTAATAAACAAGAAAAACTACAAAGGACTACAAAACATGGCACAGAACAGGAAATAACAAAAGTCCACACAAGACAAGGAGAACACAAGACAGGAATCATGACATAGCCCCCCACTTAAGGAGCAGATTCCAGACGCTCCTCAGGAAACAGTCCAGGAGGGTGGTGGAGGGTGTTGGAGCGGGGGCGGGATGGAGGGCCAGGCTCGTGGAGCGGAAGAGGGCCTGGAGACTGCGGTAGAATGGGAGGCCAGGGCGGAGCAGGCAGTGAAGGCGGCCAAGGCGGAGCAGGCAGTGCAGGCTGCCAGGGCGGACCAGGCAGTTCGGAATAGATAAGGAGAAAAAATCATGAAAAAGGGTAGGCAATTTCAGAGAAGCTAGCAATAGCAAGCTAGCTTTGAAAGCATGAAATCCCTCCATCCCTTCAAAACTTCTCCAAAGCCACATCTCCTTCAAAACACAGCAGAGTCTGCAAAACGTCACAAGACAAGAGACAACATTAAATTACCTCATGTCTCAAAGCACATAACATTACAATAATAATGGGCCTTGTTCGTTAAACTTTCATAAATATATGAGTAAATTCAGAGTAATTTGCGTGTAAAACGGACCTTCCCGAAAACTCTCCTCCAGATTCACAAACGCTTCGTAAACATCCGATTTGAGTTAAACGTGTGTATGATAAATCGGTAAATTTACGTGACAGTAAATCGATTAGTCAGAACCCTTTAAGTAAATTACGTTATTTTATTGTGTAATGCTATGTTTTCATTTTAATGTGGGACAATTACAATGCATTATAATTAGGGGTGACCCCGAATAGTCGAAGATTCGATGCTTCGATTGGAGGAGTCTGATTCGACTACCGATCTCACGCGGTCGAATCTTCACAGAGGTGTTATGAAACGAGGATCATGCCACTTTGGCTATATGAGGGCGCTCAATGTCTGATTTCACATAGAACTACCAGTTTTCTGTCAATACGTTTATGATACTGCTGTATATAAAAATGTGCAAAGAAAGAAGCTTTTAATAAATATTTTTTAACGTGCGTGAATAAATCCAAACACCCCGTGACAGATTTAAGTTTCACTTTCAATCCGTGACCGACAGAGGAGCGTCTTTGCGGCAAGGATTTAAATCTTTAACAATGTCTGGGATAAGAAAATATTCTCCAAGGCTGGATTTAGCATCAGGAAAACCAGTCTTTCACTCTTGTCTGTATCCGTTGGAGTCTTTTGTGCGCACAGATAAAATACATTCTAAAACACTTAACGTGAAAAACGTTTAACGACTCAATCTTCTAAAATAGTTAAATTAAAAATATAGGAGGAACGCATTGCGTTCATATTCTGGGTTCATCTGCTTATCTGTACATAGTATGGTTTCTTAATAAAGTGTGTAGGCCTACTGTGTACATGCATTAAGCCACGTTAAAGTGCCTTTTAAGCGTTTTAAAAGCTTTTTTCACGTTAAGCATTTTAGAATGTCCCGTGGAAAACCAACTTGTTAACGTTGGCCGGCAGAAGTGCGATCATTTCCTTAATTTAACTATTTTAGGAGGTTGAGTCGTTAAACGTTTTTCACGTTAAGTGTTTTAGAATGTATTTTATCCGCGCGCACAAAAGACTCCAGCGGACACAGACAGAGTGAAAGACTGGATTTGTTCTCTCGGTCAGGGTAGGGTACAAGTGATTTCAAAACTTTTCAGCCGGTTCTAATTTGATTTTTGGATGCTGTGAACATTTTTAGCTTAAAAGACTGCGACTCCAGTTTAGCATTTATTGTTTCTGCAGTTAAAAAGACAAAGTTGAAAATTCTGGCTACTATCGTTATTTTAATCATTTCTCTATTTTAATTTTATTTATTGATCTGTCAGGGTTATCTAATCTAACTATTTGTGGCTTGTGTTTTGAATATATGTTCCCTGCTCTTTAGGTATTTTGCACACATTTGCTCATCTTTGTGACTTGATTCTGATTTATTTCGTTTTGTATTTTTATTTATTAGAAAGGTATATTCTGTTCATATTTAATTATTTTTTAATTTTTTCGGTGCATCGATGTTGTGCTGTACTTAGAGCCTGCTCGCACAGGTAATTTAGCCGATTTAATTTTTTTTTTTTTTGCATGTGAAATGCAAATCCTGTCTGCAGTGTGGACTTTCTGGAGTTATTAATGTTATTTCTTAGTTTTATTGATCCAAAATGTTTTTATACATTTTCTTCTATATCTTTGTGTGATTTTCTGTACATCGCGGCTTTGAAATGTTAAAGCCTCGCCCCCATACACATGATTCGACTATTAGTCGACTATAGGCAAGACTTGACGATTCTGATTCGACTATGAAAATCCATAGTCGGGGACACCCCTAATTATAATGCAGGATTCTGAATTTCTTTTTTATTTTAAAGATTTGGAGCTTCTCATCCAATGTGCAAAGTTCTGTAAACCACTTTAGGAATCTCTTAAAGTGACAGCAACCTAATATTCCTGCTGTTGTTTGTTATTAATGTTAATAAAACAACAAGAGACATAAAATCACAGATAAAATAAAATCACTCACTGCTCTTGACTGAAAAACCTTTGTAACTTAAAAACAGAATAATTTATATTTAATTTATGCAGTGAATATACAGCGTTATTTTACATTTCATTTGGTTATTCAATTTCTGTACATGAATACTGTTAGATACCTGAAAATCTTAAATTACTGTTTACTTCATTTGTTTAATCTTTGTTCTGTTGTATTTATGTTTGATATGGCTCATAATTTGTTTATTTGTTCTTGTTTTATTACTGACTGTTTACTTCCCTTTAATAATGTCTGAACTTTATGGGCTAGTAGTTTTGCTGTGGTATCAAAATTTAAATTTAAATTTGGTGGCAAAAACATTATGGCCACCTGCCTAATATGCTGTTGGTCCTCAGTGTGCTGCCAAACCAGCGCCGACCCAGGGAGGCATGGATTCTACAAGACCCCTGAAGGTGTCCTTTAGTATCTGGCACCAAGATGTTAGCAGCAGATCCTTCAAGTCCTGTAGGTTGCGAGGTGGAGCCACATATGCAGCAGAGTGCAAATCACTCTATGTTGTGACCAGGGCTGGGGGAAGACAATCCAGCGCTCTGAGCAAAATACGAATATGCCGCCCACTACGTTCATATTTTTAAGAGAAAAAATGCCAAATTATCACATATTGACCCCTACTCTTGACTTAAGACAGATATAATGAATTAATACAGTTGACTCACCATTTAAAAGAGGACCTTTCTTGCTTTGGCTGCTGCAAACTCTTCAATTATCTTGGAGTAATCCAATCTGCGACAGATTTGGTGCTCAATTGAAATTTCGGCCAATCCATTCAAACGATCTTGAGACATTGTCGATCGCAGATCTTCACAAGTTTGAGATGCGAAAAACTCTCTCCTGATGCCACAGTTACCGGCACAGTTAACAATATGCACAGGGCAATGCTAAGATTTGGGTACAAATCCAATTTTCCTTCAGTGCCCTTACTGGCCAAATCCCGTGGAGCCGCTCATTTTGAGCTTGGTGGTGGCGGGATGAATTCCCTAGGAGGAGTATATCAAATTCCAGAGAATGCGTTTTTCAAACAACCTTAAATAGCTGACTTCCTGTTGGGCAGAGCGTCCGGACTGATGAGATCTGTATGTGTACTGAGTTTCATACATATCCGTTCTTGTATGTGTCCAAGATTTTAGATTCCGTTCTAGGGGGCGCCGTTGGGCCTCCCGTGTACCAGATTTGGTCCAGCCCTAATGGCCGCTGATTCAAACCTGTGTGCAAATTTTCAAGAGTTTTTCAGCACGAAAAAAGAATAATCCTAGGGAAAACAACAGGGCCTTGGCCCAACTACTATTGCCATGTAGAAGTGGTCAGGGCTGGACTCTTATCAAACATGTGAAGTTTGATAAGAGTAAATGGAGCAATTCCAAGAGGGTCCTCACACCATCGTTGCTCTGGCCATAATAATCAATAAGAAAAACAATAGGGCCTCCACCCCTTTTGGTGCTTGGGCCCTAATAATCCTAAAGAAGACTATAAGGCCTTCACCCTTTCAGGGCTTGGGCCCTAATTATACTAATTTGAAGAAGCATTAAATATCCTCCTGCTTTAAAAATCCTAGATGAGAGGTCCATTTCACACAAAGAAAAAATAATAAGATGATGAAAGTGCCTTTACTCTAGTCTGTGTAATAAAATATTTATAAAGAAAAAATATTGTTCCTAGGAGGTTTTTCTAACATTCATTAGGACCACTAGTGATGTTTAAAATCAGTTTTCTTCTCCATTAACCTGTAAAACTTTCTGGTAATCAAAATTTACCAAACTTCAACTTTATCAAATATTGGTGTACTTGATATACAGTACTTCTCACTATTCAGCAAATACTGCTTGGCAATATACATCAGATGTTGATGACGGCGTGATAAGCAAAATAATTACGATGAGTGATGAAGTAAAAAAGTATCTGGGGAATTACTTGACCCGGAATACCGATAAGACCAGAAAAAACAAGTAAACAAATACATGCTGATCAGGCATGTTAAAAAGTATTGGTAACACTTTACAATAAAGGTTGTATTTGTAATGCATTAATTAACATTAACTAACAATGAACATTCACCTGTATTGTAATTAGTGGTGGGCCGTTATCGGCGTTAACGTGCTGCGTTAACGCGAGACTCTTATCGCGCGATAAAAAAAATATCGCCGTTAATCTATTCTCCAAGTTGGGTTGGGAGATGGCTCTATACTACACAAGCTATGATGACGCAATCTACCCGCGGCCGCGAGGTAAACCCGGCTGCAACGCATATTCGTCGTCATCTTAAGTAAACACGGCTGAAAGTGAAAGCTGGTGAAAAAGATCGGTGCAACATCCATTATTTGGACTTGGTTCGGGTTTAAGCCGTCAGACGAGCAGCAGCAAACTATATACAGAGTGTGTGGGGTAACAGTTCGGTAAGTTAACACACGACTAATCCGTTCTACCACCTCAAATTCAAAACGAAACATGATATCACTGAATACCAGCGCGCGCGTATTATTCCCATTCCAATATATCTTAGTGGTGTAGCACATAATCTCGATTTTAAGAATCGTTGTTGTGTTTCTTTTTAACTGAAAAGACATCAGTTAGACAATATTCTAATTTTAAATTTGGGGTTTCATAAGCTCCAAGCCATAATAAACATTAGACCTACTTAAGTCTCTGCAGCTAGTGTACTTAAATTTTATTTATCTGCAAAATTATGTTGTATACTTACAGTTTTGCACAATATATGTTCTCAAAACTACATACACCCTTTAAAAAAAAAAACATTTAGCAGTTGTTTAGCATGGGTCTGTGTAATCTGTTCTGAAATGGTTTTATTATAAAATACTGTATATCGTTATCGCAAGAGGCTGCAATGTATATCACAATATAGATTTTAGGCCATATCGCCCATCCCTAATTGATAGCCTATAGTAGTTGATAATAACATAGGCCTACCTAATGTTGCCTACGGACGGTAACAGTACAGTAGTAACCTTTTACAGTCTATGAGTAGAACAGCTTTCTCAAGCAGTTTGTGATGCATTTTGGAAACAGGAGATGAGCCCCTGGTCTAATGCGCCACCTGGCTTGAGAAACCCGTTCTCAATTTTGGTGCGTTTCCACCGAGCGGTACGGTACGGTACGGTACGGGTCGGTACCCTTTTATTTGCGTTTCCACTGCCAAAAGTTGAGAATGGTACCAAAAAGCCGAACCGTACCGTACCACTTTTTGGGTACCCTTCCGTTGGGGTACCTAGCACAGTGGTACGGTACTAAAAGGTGGAGCTAGACTCACTGCAGGACGTTGATTGGTTGACAGAGAATCGTCACTTGCGCGTGCTACGAGGGGAATGACAACATAAGAAGCGCCATTTTTTAATATACAGTTTAATATAATACTACTGTTACTGTGTCACGAAATGTAATTTTAAGAGTTTTTCAGGCGAGAATGTAGTTGTTTAAAGCTCAAATCTGTGGTTTATTTATAAAGATGATTTGTTTTTCCCCGGTTGTGAGATCCATGCGATCAGCGGGCGCTCGGCGCTCATGTTTCCCGGCTGGATGAGCCTTTCCTCGGCTAAGTTAGTTCTTCTGACGTTCGCCGATGACTCCGACGGTAGTGGTTAAACATGAGATATAATTCGTCTTGTGCAGACCTAACGGGCGATCTTTGGTCTCGTGAATATATAATTCGTTCCCTGTCAATCGTTTTGGCTGAGGGCTAAGTTTAGTTTCATATTATAGGCTATTTGTATTTAACTTTACTGTTGTAATGTTAGACTAGAGCGCAGCATTTGGACATTTGACTGAATTGTTTGCTTTATTTCTTATTGTATAGCTTCTTGTACCTTTTACTTAAACTTTTATATTGGCTATTATTGATAAAACTGAAATTTTACAAAAAGAAATATGGTTTCTTGTCATTTTCTTATTACAAGATTATCACTGATGTTTATTGCAACATTTGTACAAATGCATATATTGCCTGTAATATGTGTAATTTTTTTTATTATTTAAACGAAAAGAGGTAACGTTAAGGTTGTGTTTTAAATTTCGTTTTGTTATAGAATAACGTATAACGTGCAGTGAATAATCAATATGCGTTGCGCATGAACCACATTTGTGTCCCTATAATGTTTAATTTATTTAAATGAAAACGAAAAGAGGCAGAGTAGTGTTTTATAACATATTTCGTTTTATTGTTGCTTAAAATGTACATACAGAGTAACAGAGATAACCGGAGTAGCAGATCGCGAGCTGAGTGACGCTTTTAAGAACGCACTGTACCATTTGCATGTAGGAGTCGCACATGGCAAGTACAAACTTTGTACTTAATAATGAGAAAAGCCAAATGTCGGCGCTTGTCTTCTTGTGACAAACATGTCGAGGAGCAAGAACAAGATCTGCTGTCATCCATTGTAGTTTACTATGTTCTTCTTCGCGCGAAAATGACGTCGATCGAAACACCACGCCTATCAAGTAAGTGTACTGTTGGCAGTGGAAACGCTAGCCAGATCATGGTTAACAGACCCAAACCGTACCGTACCGTACTGTACTGCTCAGTGGAAACGAGCCAAAAGACTTACTTTTATAGTCATTATTTGGGTAGCACACATATTCTGAATGCCTTCGGCAGAATTCAAATGAGCCATTTTAATCTAGATTAATCTAGATTAATTTCAAAATTAATCTAGATTAATCTAGATTAAAAAAATTAATCTATGCCCACCTCTAATTGTAATGCATATTGTCTGTTTTGGTTTAATTTTCACTGTGTTCTGCTCCTGTTTTGCCTGTCCGAGTTTCTAGTTAGTTTCCCTGGCTGTTAAAGTAACAACATGTAACTTTTCAACCTTCATAATATATTTCCAAGACCCTTGTGATAGTACATCGACTTACAATAGGTTGAATGAGACGTCTGCCAGAGCCTGACGGGGTCTGTATCGCTTTTACTGGCACTATGTAACTTCGGGGTGCGGGTAGTAACCAGCGCTCAAAAAGAACTACAAAATTCGACTGCTTTACGGCATACGTCACTTCGCCCACCACTTCCTCAAATGTGGCCAACCAGCGCGTTTGTTTTCGTACGTCTGTTTTCGTCATGGCTGAAGCAGCAGCGAAACGTAAGAAGCCAAAGGTTTTGTCGGAGTAGAGTCGGAAGAGGAAAAGGGAGAGTGATAAACTGAAAGGCAGGACGAGGATCAATATTGGTCGAGCGTTTGCTCGCTGGCGTGAGCTTATGGAGGAGGAGAGTTACCAGACCGATGCTGACTTGGCCGTCATGCTGTTGAACTAGTAAGTAACTGTAAATTGCTTGCATACTATCTATAGTTTTTCTAATCTGTTGTCTGCCTGGCTACGTTACGGAAACTATCTGGTCCTCCATTTATTTATCTTCATAAATCAGCTAGTAGATGAGCGAATTATCAATCTGGTAGCTAGTAAACACTAACATGGTAGTTTTAGATGGTTAGGATGCTATCGCTATCATTCTCGTTCAGATTTGAGCATTGCAATCGACATGCAAATCGCAAATGTTTGAGTTAAAATGTTTAGTCTAATAAACATGTATAAATTATGAAAGGGGGAAGATTAATATTATCATTGCCCATATGAAAAAAACCTGCATGCTTCATATACAGTAACCGTAAATCATTTTACGACAGCGGTAATGGACAATTCCGCTTCCAACCTGTAGGGCGACCGCAGAGGAAAAGTTCCATGTTGTTGCTTTAATTAGTTTCCACACACCTGTTTCTGTTCACCTTGATTACATTCCCCATGTATTTAAGCCCTGAGATTCATTCTGTTCCTTTGTCCGGTATCGTCTGAGTTTTACATGGTGGTTTATTATTCCTAGTGTTCTCCTATGTGCTCCCTGTGTGGTTGATTTATTATTAAAGACTGCCTATTGTAACTCTATCGCCGTGTGCTCATTCAAACAGCCGCAATTCGTGACATGTATACTGTTTATCTTTGTTTTTATTTACCAAAATATAAGCTTTATAAAATGAACTTTAAGCCATCGAAACAAAACACATTTGAACAAAAAGTGGCAAACATTTTCCACAGTGGTTAGCCATGAACTTTAGTCGATTATTCAAGTAATAATGTGTATGATTGTAGTCTTGTATATATGTTTTTAACAAACAAAGACGCAACTTGCTGCTTAACTACCATAGTATGATGCATTGTTGGAGAAATAGTTGTGAGAAATTGTTGTGACTATTTCCCTAAACTGTAGAAACATGGTCACACCTCTATCGTTTGAACCATGTTGGTACAACAATATAAGATGTGTCTCACATGTCACACAAAAGTGGTGGAGTAATAACTACTGCTTACTAATCGATTCAAGATCACAACAGAACAGAAACAGAAAGCCTTTTTTATTATCATGTTTACATGCAGAATGTAACTGGCATATTCCCATAGCCTGCGTTTATGTGGTACATTCAGTCAGTAGCTTTCTCTATTGTAATTCCAACCACAAATTTGCAATGCTGTTCGGAGCTGGTTTCTGGTTTGGGAGGCAAGGGAGGTAGCCTAGAAATCTAGACGCACCCTAGCGGCAGCAAATTTTATTTTGCAGCCAGTGTTGTCTAGCAACTCTCCGTTGGCTTGCGAGCTGGAAAAACCAAACTCTAGTCAGGCCAATCACATCATGTATAGAGTCTGTGGGCAGGCTTAACATAATGACGGCAGAGTTGTGACGGTTCCGTGTGAATTCCCTGCTACTTGAAAACAAAGAAGATGGCTGCTGCTGCTGGCGAACAGCGGTCTTTGGCCGCGACTCTGGAAGTTAAGTTAAGCTTGGAGTTAAGCTTTTCTTTGAGAAAAGAACAAAGAACAGCACTGAAGTCATTCTTAAAAAAGGAAGATGTATTCGGAGTTTTGCCGACCGGATACGGCAAAAGTTTAATCTATCAACTAGCTCTGCTGGTGGGAAAACGCTCTGGTTGGTTGTAGTGCTATCCTATTGCGTGCAGAGGGAATTTGAAAGACAACCGTTTATCCCGCCCCTTGGATTGAGCCCTGCCAATGGTGTGTTCCCAGACCCAACATCTTGATGTGGGTCTGGCTTGTCAGGCTACAAGGGAGGCACAGCCTACCTAAAATGGGAGAAGGACAATTTAATGTTAAATTAAACTCCCAGTTATTCATTTAATGTCCCAGAATGTGTGTTTCTTGTTTGTAATTTCACCACTGTAAGTGTAACCACTGCGCGCCTCTTCCCCGAATGTGCCGAATGCGAGATGCAAGTCTGAAGGGATAGAGAAGGGGAGGGGGAGGCAAATCCATAGCCGGAGACTTTTGCCTCCGTTGGTAAAAATTTTTTATAATCACCACAGAGTATTTCACTTTCAGCAATTGAAGTGTTGAGAAAAGTAAAATGGCAGAGGAGGCTAGCCTCCCTTGGTATATCAACCAATCATCGACGAGACCACCTTGATTACTGCATTAGTTTTTAGTAATTCAGCCTTGAAGACCCCTTATTCAGTCAATGTTGTCCATTATTCTTTCTAATGTTACATCAAGGGAATGTCCTGAGACACTGTCAACATGTCTTCTATTCTTTTCGTTTTAAAGAACGTCAAAATATGTCCTTGCACCACCCTCTTGGCCATATTTGAAGAGCACAAGGCTTGCACACAGCTTAGGTCACACAATATTGGAATTTTTTTATCTGATTGGCTAATCAGCATTATTTATAGCTCGTAAATTATATATAGAGAATATTCATATTTCATTTGAGAGAAATAAAGTGGGGAGGTGTTGTGTACGCTGTGTGAACATGATGGTTGTTTTAGTTTTAGACTAAATGTGAACATGCATTTACTCTCATCTCACTTGCATGAAAACATTCAGTATTCCTCAAAATGAATAAAAACAGTAAAATGCAATATCAGAATTTTATGCAAAACTTTTATAATTAACTATATTAAATTACTCAAATATACTTTGTGTATTTAATCTCACTTTATTAACCAATGTCTTTGCTGCTGACCTTCAATGATATAATTCAACCATACAAAAAAACAAAAATTACTTTAGATTAGATTTAGAAATAAGAGTGTTGAACTTCCTTCTCCTGTATCCTATTGTTCTTTAACCCAGAATGGCAGCACAGCTGAAAGGTTTGTTTGAGCGGCGCCCTCTACTGTAAATATAATATAAAGGTTTAAATATGCATTTCCTTCAGCCTGAGGCTTATTCATTTCACTTTTGGTGTGAAAGGGCCTTAACATTTGCCAAAAATAGAACTTGTTTTGATGTTATTAAAAAACAAACAAGCAAGCCCAGCCCAGGTGAGAAAAAGTAACGCAAAAGTAATGTAAAACAAGTAATGTAAATGCAATATGCAATAATGTAACACAAATAATGTGTGTGCATTACTTACAAAAGCTAAATGTAATGTAACACAAGTAATTAACACATGTAACAAAAGTAATGTAAAACATTACTTTTCATAAAAAGTAACTAAGTAACGCAATTAGTTACTTTTTGGGGTATATGCAAAAGCAGTTGCAAACATACAAGAATTGGAGGCTGCAAGTGGTCCAAAACACACTATAAACACCCAGACTATCACAGAGATTACCTTCCTAATCATGGCACTTCTCTTGTTGGTCATGTAGATGATGGGATGAACCACAGCAAAATAATAATCTCCACAGACACAAGCCATGAAGAGAGGTCTGCTAGAAATGGTTAGTGAATATATGGAATACACTTTGTGAATATATTTTGTTTTTAGAATTTACAGTATTTATAGAAGTGAATTTATATTGTGGACAAATATTTGGAAGAGGGGTGTTGTTTGTTTTATCCTTAACTTTTTGTTTTATCTGTTAACATTTTTTTTTTAACTGTTGGGTGGCATGTGGCTCAGTGGGTTGCACTGTTGCTTCACGGAATGAAGGTCTCGCTTTGTGTCCTGGCTGAGCCAGGAGGCCTTTCTGTGTAGAGTTTACATGTTCTTCCCAAGTTGGCTTGGGTTTCTTTCGAGTACTCTATTTTCCCCCACAATCAAAAGACATGCTGGACAGGTGAATTGTCTGTCGGTATCTAGTAGTTTACTGAGAGTAATGTTACAAACTTAAATGTATATAACTAGTAAACGTCTCGGTTACGTATGTAACCCTAGTTCCCTGAAGAGGAACTCAGCTTCTGATAGGCTGTAGCAAGTCGATCACGGCATGCCGGGAGTATGGCAGGGTGACGCAGAGTCACGTTCCCTCTCCAGGGAACTAGGGTTACATACGTAACCGAGACGTTCCCTTTCAAGGGAACTAAAGCTGTGTCGAAACGCTGTGGGAACGCTAATACGCGAGCTGAGGCTCCCTCCTCAAAGAGCATCCACGGTAGCGCAGCTTTCTCAACTGTCAATGCTCACAATGCTCATATTCAGCCCCCTCGAGGGTGGCGCTTCCAAACAAACAACACACAATACATGTGTATCTCCACCCGTGATGTAGATTGGGCAGGGATGAACACACTATTGAACTGTTGTTCGCTCGCCATTATACATAAAAAAATAAATAAAATAATTATATATATATATATATATATATATATATATATATATATATAATCCTGCCTAGCAAATTCTAAGACAGACAAAAAACACTCAGGGATATAGATTTTACATAGAGCGCTTGCTGAAGACACAGAAGCTGATGCTGTTTGGTTCAGGTGTGCTTAATATTTTCTTGGTCGATGACGTCACTTGACGTTCCGTCACACCATTGGACTGATTTCATACGTGCTTCATGACACAATCACGCAGAGGCGCTCCCACAGCGTTTTGACGCAGCTTGAGTTCCATTGAAAGGGAACTAGCCGCATACCTAAAGTTCACTTGCAGTATAGTTACAATTCTAAAGAAACATAAACTAGTTACCACTGTTACACTTAAATGTAAACTTTTATACTTTTAAACTGAAAAGTGGACCTTATGTAGTCCCAAGAAGTATTGAAGTATACCCACTTCTGTTTTGTGTTGGTCTGCATTCAATTTTAGAGCTGTTGATCATACACATAAGAACCAATTAAATGTGTGTGCAGTTTCTTCTTGCCCTTTTCCTTAAATGGCATGTGCATCCGTCCTTACTGAAGAAGGGTTTGTGTTTATTACAGTGTTTAACAAATTTCATTTCATTTCATTTCTCAAAGTCTCTTACCTTCCTTTTTTCCTCAAATATTTTGAATTGGTATGTCCAGAAAATAAATCCTCTGCAGTCCAGCTTAGTGCCAGCAAATCCAAAGAGGGAATGTTTTGCATGAATCACAGAATGTGACTCCAAACAACAAAATGGGTTAACCTATGTATGTACACTGCAAGCAATCAGCCTATATACAGACAGTGGATAAACACCCCTGTTAAAACTGCTGGGTTTTGCGATATTAAAGATGAAAAACAGATAAATTATATCAGATTTTTACATTTAATTTAAGAATTACATGCTGATACTATTCAAGAAGCAGCTGAAAACTCATATTTTCCCTGAGCACGTAACTGCTAACTAAAAAATTACTACAAGTATTTGAGTAAACTATCAGTATACCTATAAATCACTTGTAGTATACTTGCACTACAAACGGAAGACTTAGTTGTAAACTTATGTACTCAAAGTTAAAAGCAAAGCACGTCTTAAAGTATATTAAAGTTAACACTTAAAGTATATTTTAATACACTAAAATGTGGGCCGATTTAGTCCCAAGTAGTATTGCAACAGTACATTGATATTAGAATACTTACTACATAAAGTTTACTTAAAAATATACTTGAACTATACTTAATCAAATGAACTTGAAGTATAGTTATTTTTAGTAAGGGAAGGCAAAATGGAGAAACCTTTTTGTACCCTAACATTCTGTAGTTTTATTTAGGTCTACCCAGTAAATAAATATGTCATTGCTTTCCTTTTGTTTGCTACTTTTCATTGCTTGTCTTATTGTGCTTAATAAGACACTACACTGTGTGTGTTTTTTAATTTTTTTTACTCTAACATAAATTAGGATAATGATTCATGATAAATGAACTTATTACAGACACTTTATTTGATGTATATATGAAGAGTGCAGATGCAAAAGCCTCTAAGTGCTATCTGAAATTTTCTTCTAGAAGGATCATTTTTATCAAGCTCGTATATTTTACCAATTTTATAGCATACAAGTCAACACAAAATATATTATCATATTCAATGAACACAATTCCAATATATAAAAACAAATGTCTCTAGTAATTATTTTCAGACAAGTTCAGTAATGACTATGACTATAATTGTAAGACCATAAAGATAAACTAGGCATTCCAGTCTATTTCCATTCCATTTTCATCTCCTCATTTTTATTATTTCTACAATATTTTGTATGTTGAGCTGACCTATGCTCTCCAGATAAAGAACTGGCATAATGACACCCCCCAAGACAACGGAACATATTGCAATAAAGATTAAAGTGCAGTAGTACATATCAAAACTTATTGGTAATTTGTGTCCGAATGAAAAGATAAGTGCTGGTGGCAGGTAAGCGGTAAAAGTCAAGACAAAACTGTTAATGATGGTACGCAGGGCTCTCTTCTTTTGGGGATGTATATGATTTTTCCCTGAAGGATCAGGTTTTCTCAAAGCTTGTAAAACTGAGATGTCACAAAAACCAATCACAGGTAGGGAAATAAACAGAGGTGTAGATGTAAAAGTGCTTGTAAAAATCCAAGGATTCATGACCATAAGAAATCCAAAACAAATGATCAACAACCAAATGATCATGCTGATTACCTTTCTGATAATAACAGTTCTCCTGCTGTTGATGTAGATGATGGGATGAACCACAGCAAAATAATAATCTCCACAGACACAAGCCATGAAGAGAGGTCTTCCGCACATGGGTAGTGAATATGTGAAATTATTAAAGTATTCAAATTCTGAGTTGTGCAAAAGCATGTAGTTATAGACACCGAAAGGCAAGAAACTTAGGAAAACAAGATCAATGATTGTGAGATTAAACACAAAGAAGTCATTCGTAGAAATCTTTTGTCGATGTCTTTGACAAAGTTTCCAAAGTACAAAGGCACTGGCAAGGACACCCAGAAGACCACAAAATGTAGATAGACCTGACCAGAACACGGGGATAATAAGCTGGTCACTACAAAGTGTAAAATAGTTCCTTGTTCCATTTGAGAAATCTGAAGCACTCTGATGTAAAGAGAGCATCCCTAAATGCACAAAGAAAGAAAGCAGTCGATGAGCCTTGTCCAATTACTTTTGAAGTTAGAGTGATCTGCTGAGGAAGATTAAATAAAAAATACAGTATTTTTTATTATTATTTATTTATTTATCTTACCTCAGTGATGTTTATAATAACCAAAAGGAAAGAGATGCAATGAGAGGCAACACGTCTCATGAACGAGGTCTGAGAGGTATTACATGTACCCAAATAGCAATGGGTTATATCCCTTGACTGTGAAGTTTTGAATATGGTGCAAATATGGTGCAAAATAACATCACCAGAAAAACAAACACTGCTTAAACAAAAGTACACAGCAGTGGAGGGGGAAAGTTCTATTACATCCATCTAATGACAGTTCACAATGCCTGTATTTTCACTCCATGCTTTCTATCATTTTCTAATATTATTATTATTGTTTTTTTGTTGTTGTTGTTTATGTTTTTGTTTTATCAAAAAAAGTAATCTGTATTCAATGGATTTTGATGTCGGTTATTATTATTATTTTCTTTTCATAAATTATTTTTATTAATGGTTTTCTCCTTCCCTGTTTGAAATAGGGGTGGGCCATATGGCAAAAATATCATATCACGTTTTTTTTTTCAAGAAAATCACAATTCACGATTTTATCACGATTCTTTTTCATGTTGGTTATACTATTTTGCAAGTGACTGAGCATTACAGCCAAACTAATGTCCATATTTAAAAAACAAAGCCTTAAAAGGTAGTAAAAAAAAAAAAAAAAAGGGAGACATTTAGTCCAAAGTGGCGAAGATAAAAATCTTTGTCATTATTTTCTTTGATACTAAAAAATAAGAACAAAGATACATAAACACAACATAATATACAAATTAAATAAACAGTTCTTTATTTTTTTCAGCTACAGTTGGTGTATTTAACATTAGCATTCAAGAAGGAAATTAAATAAACAAAGATAAAAATAAAATACTACATAGACTTCACTGTATAAATAAAAAAATCAGGGAACCATTGTTACATGAATAACCTGAGACATTTGTTTGTCTTTTTTTCTCTCTTTTTTTTCTTTATTTTTTTTAACAGCAAAAGAATGTTTCCGCTAGGGCAAGCTGTCTGCAAATCTGGCCCTAAGTATTTGAAGGTTGAGCAATATAATCATTGGCTACTGATACAGCAGGAACCAATCAGCTGTGCCATATAGAGAATAATGTGATTGCAAGCAGATTGAGTTAAGGACCTATCAGTCTGCCATGACAGAACTTTGTATTTTTGAGTATGCAGGTGTCACTGGAGGCTTTGTATAAACAAAATTACACAATATAAGCATAGTTAAACCAACACATTGAAACTCTAAACAACATATCAATCTTGACAGTCTTGACAACTTGTCACCCACAAGATTGAGAACAAGAGACTTACAATGTTCCACTGACTCACACTGCACAACACACAATCAACAAGCTCACAATTATAGGGGAGACCAGGGCGAGTTGTCCCACTTTTTACTCCAGTGAATGTGTTAATACCCCAGGGTAGGTTAATATTTTTAACATCAATTTCTTGGCTACAACAAAATTACTTCAAACATTTCCATTTTTAATTGCCCAGGAAAAGATACAGATCAATGAGCACACATTAACATACTAGTGGGTCATGTTTTCACACTAAATGTGTTAAGTTGTCACAAAGGTTTATCAGCCAAATTTAGCACAAAACAAAAAACACAATTTCAAATCATTATTTTGGCCAACCGATATGGAACTTACTCAATTAGAAGCATTAAAGCATTAAATGAAATAAAAGTTACCTGTCCCAAACTGTCAAAACTGAGAGCACAGTTCAACATGTTTTTGCTTAGACACTAATACCTGACATAACCACAATTATGTGTCATAATG
This sequence comes from Leuciscus idus, assembly GCA_021554675.1. NCBI lineage: Eukaryota > Metazoa > Chordata > Actinopteri > Cypriniformes > Leuciscidae > Leuciscus > Leuciscus idus. The sequence continues at coordinate 12,521,944 of CM038635.1, read as the reverse complement.
TTTTACTGTCTCTTGTTCTGTTTACTCTGATTCCAGGTGTCTTTCTTCTTGTTCATCATCTTTGTTGTATACACCATGCTTCCCTTCTCCATGAGGGATGCCATCATAGCCAGCGTGATCACTGCGTCCTCTCATACTGTTGTCCTCAGTGTCTGCCTCTCCTCTACAGTCGACCATGTGGAGCCCCTGGTATGGCAGGTCAGTGCTCTCCCGTCTGTCTTGCTATGTGCGTGCCAAGAGCTGTGAGCTTTACCCTGTGCGCCAACTGCTTAAGTTTGCCTTGTCGGTTGAAACCATTGCCAATTACTTGTGATTGTGCATGTGTCTGTGGGAACAATTATGAATGCTTATTAAGCCAGAGATGTATTTTGTTGTTTATAAATTGGGTGCTTATTGTGATATTGATAAATTACTTTTGAAAAGCTCTCGGTGTGTTGATAATATGATGTATATTCATTGATATAATTCACGCAAATTACGGAGGTGGTATCAGTCTTAATTAAGGTAACCAGATTTCTCAAATGAAAACAGGAACATGGGAGAATTTATTTCTAGTTCAGTGGTAAATGTATTACTCAAATATAATGCTATTATCCTATTGTTATCCAAGGGTTAAAAAAGGTTGTTTTTTTGTTTTTTTGTTTTTTGTAATTTGACCATGATGATGTAGTGCTGTGAACTAATATGTATCATATTGTGGCATGATAACATTTAGTTATCAACACACACGTGAAACTTGTTCCCCTCAAACTAATGCTTCTCAACTGACAATGGTGTCAGCATGCGTCCAAAACAATGTCTTAATACAGTTACTACATATTAATACTACATACTACAAAAATAGAATTGATAATAATGTGCATCATCTAAATAATATGAAATATTTTTTTTAGCATGGTTTAATGCAATAAAGAGAAACAGAGACTCTATGTACTTAGCCTCTTTATTGTATTACATTTGTGCAATTATGGGGACTTTTTTACAACATATATATTATTTTCTTTCCTTTGCTTGGTATTCTTACAGTTTCATAAACAAACATGAGCTTCAGTATACTTTAGACACAAAGGTAATGTTGATCTAATTATGTCATTTTAAAGCTTTTTTTGTGAAACTTAAAATAATTAATTTGAAATTACGCATATGAAATATATATTGCATTAGATATTATTTCACTGTAGGAACACAGTAAAAAATGGGGACATTTCTGAGGACAGCTCCATCTGAGGAAGGCCATCCAAAACATTGAGTGTCCCCAGAAGACGGGGACATCTGTTCACCCAAGACTAAATATAACTAGCAGTAAATATTAGATGAGACTGACCTTCCCTTGGTATTATGTTCCTTATTTAGGCATTTTTATATTCTATAAATCAAAGTCATTTGATTTTACCAAAGTCGTTTGCCCTTATTCATTTTCTTTCAATCTCTTCTATTTTCCTTGTCGTGAATCGCATTGCACATGGTCTCTGATTTCATTTTCAATCAGATTGCTTGCTATGAAAATCCAGAAAGCTAACTTGCTTCTATCTTCAAATAAACACGTAAACAAGCAAATGTGACCTTTCCGTAGAAGCCAATTTCTGTGAAGGGCGTACAATAATATGTATTTAGAATTTTCTGTAAAAGGTCAAAATTTATATGAGCAGAAACCCTCAATGTAATTATAAAAAAGTCAATGAATTTTCCATTTCCAGTGTCCATTTCTGCATTCAGTGCAAATGTTCCTGTCTTAGACTACACAATAAGAACCCTATCTGACTCTCTCAAATACTGTTTCTACTCCTTATTTCTCACACAGTCTCGATTTCTTTCTCTCCCTTTCATGCTATGTCTTTTGGTCTGGGATAGAGAGACTCTTGAAATCTGTGCATTCTCTAACATCTGGAATGCCCCAGGGCACAAGAGTGAGATACACTTTGGCAAACTGCTGCTTGGCATCTTTGGGGAAGAACAAAACTCTCTCTCTCTCTCTCTCTCTCTCTCTCTCTCTCCTCTCTCTCTCTCTCTCTCTCTCTCTCCTCTCTCTCTCTCTCTCTCCTCTCCTCTCTCTCTCTCTCTCCTCTCTCATCTCTCTCTCTCTCTCTCTCTCTCTCTCTCTCTCTTCTCTCTCTCTCTCTCTCTCTCTCTCTCTCTCTCTCTCTCTATATATATATATATATATTTGGGAGGGAAAGGGCCTCTCAAAAGTTTGTATGAGAAATAATAAACAAAGTGTTTGAGCTGGGGGTTTTTTTTAGCAACCACTCAGCTTATTATAAGCCTAAATGCTTATTACTGCATTGTTGTAGTTGTAAACATGTAAACCATAAATTTGGTTGTGATGTGACTTCTTTTAATAATGTGATGTTAATATGTACAAATGAACAAACAAAAATATGCAGTTTTTTTTGAGCTAACAGTCTTAACCCATTTGTGCCCAAATTTTTTCTGAATGGTTTCATGCATATAATCCTGTTAATAGTGTCCTATGTGAACATGTTCTGCATTTATTTTCCCCAGGTTTTTTTTTTTCTTTCTTGAAAATCATGTTTGAATGTGTGGCAACTATAGTTGCCGGTGGGCAAATATGTTGTATGCACCCCTTCAATGTAAAATATGAATAGGAGGAGAACATTTGGCATTTATCTCAAAATAACTGCTTTCAACATATCAATCTTTATTCATAAACAAATGTATTATGTATAAAAGTCGAAGAACATTTGATGCAGACCCCAAAAAACTGCATCTAGCTTATAATCTCTTGAATATGAAAACACAACAAACAACAAATCCATTTGCCTTAACCATTGTGCGCTGTTCAGGGTCTTTTTGACCCACATTTCTGACTTTCATTCATGGGGATAACATAGATAATTTGACATGGTTTAGTGTAAGATTTTTGCCCATCTTTTGGAAAATGCTGTTTTAAAAGTAACAAATTATCACTTTAACCAGTAGATGGCTGCAGAGCACCACTATTTGCTATTTGCTTTTTGACTAACTGAAAGACATCTTTTCACAAGTTTTTCCAGTTGTACTCATATCTACATATAATGAAACCACAATTATAATAATAAAAGTTACTTTTTGTCAAAGTTTAGGCCACTCTTTGTACTGAAAAAAAAATCTGTTTTTCAGTAATGTTATTATGATTAGAATCAAATGAATTTGATCAATGGACAACATTCATCCTCAAAATCAGAAACAACACAGAACACACAGACAGAAATGAAGTGGCACACTTTAAATTTGTAGAATTATATGAAAAACAGATGTTTGAAATAAATGATAAACTCTAAAAACTCCAACTTTTCTCTTTGTAACATCCTGATCAGGTTTGATTCTAATCATAATGTAACATTATTGAAAACTGATTTTTTTTTTCAGTACAAAAACTGCCAAACTTTGACAAAAAGTAACTTTTATTGTTATAATTGTGATTTCATTATATGTAGATATAAATCTAACTGGAAAAACTTGTGAAAAGATGTCTTTTAGTTTGAAACTTTTAGTACTTTTAGAGCTCTGCAGCCATCTACTGTTTTTTTTTTTTTTTTTACTTTTACAACTGCATTTTCCAAGATTTGGCCAAAAATCTTACACTAAACCATGTCAAATTATCCATGTTATCCCCATGAATGAAAGTTAGAAATGTGGGTATTTTATAAGGCAAATTGTTTATTCATTTTTTTCTTCTTTTTGGAGAATTTTTCTTTTCTTTTTTTGAACATTTTGTGGAGTAAAAATATCCAAATGTAGAGTAAAACATAAATAAACTGAGTAAAAATTACATTTGTTTAAAATATATATATTGTTACAAAAATTACATTTTGTTGCCTGGGGTCTCTCAGACCCCAAACAGCCTGACTGTAAACCACAAACGAACAGCGCACAAGGGTTAAAGTTGTGGAACATAGTGCAGAACAAAGTGCAGCCATAACAGGGCATTGTGTATCAAAAAGTTAAATGAAAATAAATAAATACAAATAAATAGAATGAAGAAAAAAAATATATCTATATAGAGATGTCATTTAAAGGGTTAAGTTATGTTTATGCACTAAACAAGACCAATGAACTTGATTTATTAACCTATTAACACAGTATACCCCATTTTCCCATGATATATGTACTTACAAGGCATTTTGCCCACCGGCAACTATAGTTGCCGCTTGGACTTTTGACTAAGTATACAAAAAACTATAGATCTCCTGTAAGATTTGTTTTGTTTGGATGATTCTAGAGACCTTCATGATTATGTAGATATATATATGTCAACAAAAAATACTTATTAGTAACATGAAAATGACCTTTCTTTGGGAGGGTTTGCCTTCGCCATGCTTCCTGGAAGTAGGGGTAGGAAGTTGACCAGCCTCATGTGACAGGGAGGAAGTGAATACCTTTTTTTTTTCTTGAAATCCTTTATTTGGTTGTTTGCTTCCATGTCATTGAGAAATAAAACATGGACAACATCTAGAAAATTATTTACAAAAGGAAAATGACAACTATGCACTGCGGCAACTATAGTTGCCGGTGGGCTTAAATGGGTTAAGTGGAAGTTGAACGCATTCAAGGTTGTTGATCTGTTTCGACCTCACTCTGACCGTCACTATGGTCTAAATAAGATGATAACCTTTGTTCCGCCTTCTCTAGAGACCTAATGTAAACCTTATGTAAACAAAGTCATGCCCATGACCCCGGAAGTGGAACATTGCGCGCTATAAAAGCGGGGTTAAACTTTCGGCTCTTTACCTTTACCTTTCTCGCCTGGTACTGGTAGGAACCAAATTAATATAGTTTATTCACCATTTAATTTATCACCCATGGTGCAGGTGCCTTGTGAATTGAGGTGTTTTATTGCATTATTCTGATAGTCTGAGGCTAGTTTCATATAGCCATTCAATATTATGGATTATTTATGTTTTCTTTTACAGTATCCATCAGTATAAAACTAGTGAATATACTTCATTACAAAATTTTGGTGAGGTATTGTCACCCTTTTTGTGCCCCTATATCACTGTTTGCAGTTGTTGGGGTTTGATATAGGCCTGCTAAGTACGTTGGCGAACTGGTGCGGGCCTTTTTGCTTTGCGTGGGTTTGATTTACCCTTTACTGCTGTATATAAACATTTATTTTAAATAAAATCTTTTGTAACATTATAAATGTCTTTACTGTAACTTTTTATCAATTTAATTCATCCTTGAAATCAGTATTGATTTATTTTATGTATTTCCCCCAAAAAATTTAATAAAAATTCTTACTGAACTTTTGAACAGTAGTGTTTAATATTACAAAAGTTTTCTATTTCAGATAAATGCTGTTCTTTTTAACTTTTTATTCATCAAAGAATCCTGAAATAAAAATGTAAATAACTATTTTCAACATTGATAATAATGAGAAATGCTTCTTGAGCATCAAATCAGCATATTATAATGATTTCTGAAGAATCATGTGACACTGAAGACTGGAGTAATGATGCTGAAATCAGCTTTGATCAGCTTTGATCACAAGAATAAATTACACTTTACTGTATATTCACATAGAAAACAATGTTTTAAATTGTAATAATATTTCACAATATTACTTTATTTTTTTAATTTTTTTTTATCAAATAAATGCAGCCTTGGTGAGCAGAGGAGACTTCATTTATATATATATATACAGAATAACAAAAGTAGAAAAATAAGAAGAGAGAAGATCAGAGAATGGCTAAATTTGCAAACCTTTGAAAGAATCACATCACCTTAATAGGGGCATATAAGTTTAAAATGTATCTAATGATTGATAAAATTAATACTTGCATTATTTATTTTTTTGTGCTGAGTAAGGATGGTTGTGTGTGTGTGTGGAGATTCTCTGTGCATTCGTGAGCTGAAGCTTAGTTTTCTTCCAGAGACCATGTTGTCCACGGGAAATTTAAACAAGGTTAACTTGAAAGCGAGTTTTGCTTAAAGTCAGGAAGGTGTCTCATCTGTAAGAAAGGAAAAATGAGCATCAATATTCTAGTTTAAGTATCTTTTAAGGACAAATTCACACACACCCATGGAAGCGTCAACTTTGCCGGACAAAGTTTTTCTTTGTCTCCTTTACAGCCTAATTTGTTGTTTAAGTTTATGATGGTCTCAGAATTTATATAGTTTCACCCCAAAGTATGGTAAACATCTTATATACATCATTAATTAAGGCATAACGAGAGGAATATTTTAAGACCAAATACGACAGGATTGGAAGACATAAAGGAGTGGTACAGTCTCATCTGGAAATAAGCATTTAAAATTACCCTAACATAACTAAAGTATAACATAGGCATCATATGCACATGCATATACTGTACACATGGGAATATATCATATACTGTACATGTTGGGATAGTTGGATTACGAGTTAAATGCAGGAACACATCTGTCTTACCATTTGTCCTTTGACACAAGGCCCTTTATTGTCTTGCATGGGGGAAGTGTGTTGATTTGCAGATCTTTTAAGGTCACCACGGGATCATTACTTTTTTGTTTTTGTTTTTTTGATCAAATAAATGCAGCCTTGGTGAGCAGACGAGACTTCTTTTAAAAACATTACAAATCTTACCGATCTCAAACTTTTGAACGGCAGTGTATATATTTGGCAATAAATATTTAAATTCAGTGGAACACTTGTACCCCTAACCACACAAAGAATGAACGTTTAGGGCATATAAACAGTCAAAGTTGTCCATTACAGTTTCAATTATGAAATCTCTTTCATAATTCATGAGAGCGCTTTGGTGAAGCAGGGTGGACTTCTATTCCAAGCATACTCTCTATGCTCTATCATTTCAGCATGATTCATGAAATCTGTGCTCAAAGCTATTTAACATTAGCACACAGGCATGGACTACTTTAAGATGTTTTTATTTTATTTTGTGTGTGTGTGCTTGTCATTTTTGAAGCTTGACAGCCCCACTTTCATTGTTTGAAAGAGTAGTGAGAATATCTTCAAAACTTTTCCTTTTGTGATTCAAGTAACCAAGAAAGATACATAGGTCTGGAACAACATAAAGCCCTAAGTATAATTAGTTTTCTTATGCATATGCTAGCATTTGAACGTGTAGCCTTTCAAAGTATACCCCATTGGACAGCGTGAGAGAATGCAAGCGGTCGACACATGCAGTCTAGAAAGTTTAATCTTGGTCCAGTGTGTGCGTTATAATTCTCTAGAAGTGACGGCAGATCAAATTTTCGTTGTATGCTTTTAAACTAAAGTTTAAAGGTTATGAGGGGGAGGGGTTATCTCATAACCGCCTCAACTCAAGCGCTTGTCAATGCAGGTGTCTGTTGTCGTTGCAGTCTCTGGTATTTATTCCATCCATGCAAATGTTTAAAAAAAAAAAGTCAGTGATTCATATCAATGCTATCAATGATTATTATGTCTAACATGACATGTTGTTGTTGAAAAAGAAATTTACTCTAAAAGTGAACTCTTTTCTTGTCGTTTCAAACTATTATAAGAAGCAGCTATTAAGCTAGGTGGGCCCCTGGTTTATGTGTCTGATTGCTAATTGCATATTCAAAATTCACATAGCTGAAAGTCTGCTAGACTAATGTTATAATGTTTAAATGGTTCAATTGATGCTCAGGGTGAGTTGATTGGATCTGATCTTGGTGTCACTGGCTGAAAAGCATGGTTAAATTTCATTGCGGTTTAGCGTTTCCCCATGGGGCACTCAGCAAATAACAACTTATGCACTTTAGTGTGTAATTAGGATGGTAGAGCCCCAGGTTTAAATGGGTGTTGGATGGGAGGACAGCAATACAATCCAAATGATGAATGGGTTGATGCAATTCTAACTGAATAGATACTACAGAATTGACCATTTAATTTAATTGCACATAATTCTTTGACCCTCTCCGTTTTCTCTTCCTTTGACTTACACACAGAAACACAAACTCATACTGCAATAACTAACAGTGATATGTGGGGACTTTCTCATATTTGCGAGGCAAGTGTATTTTAAATCAATTTCATAATTGAGTTGAACAGTAATTGTAGGTAAAAATGTAACAACTCTTACAACAAACCAATATTGCTTGATCAGGTATATTGCAGTGCTGTACAAAAGGGGTCATGAATTGAGAAATAAAATTTTCCTTGACCTTTTGACATATAAGAGGTCATTGTACTAAAAACATCCTGTAAGTTTCAGAGCTTAAGTTTTTTTGTTAGTTTAAGAACAAGCTTTTATTGAAAAGAAGCTGCCAAACCAACTCATTTCACATATTGTCTCATTATGGCCTTATAGTGCCATGAAAGACCACCTCTGAAGTAGATCAATGCTCTACATCGTTGCCTCTTTAGCCCCGCCCAACAATACATGCATGTCATTTGGTAGTAAATATGAGAGAGATGCAAATACAGCATATGACGTTATTTAGATATATTTTTAAGATGGAAAAATGCGGTTTTACAGATACTAGACACGTGACTTTCAAATGAAAGATTGGTATCAAAGAGCACACCCAGGAGTGTACCCAGATATTTGGAGTACTTCTTTATTGCACAATGCACATTTCTTAATATGAAGCCTAAATTTGTTTTTATATCACTATTAGTAAGGATAGTATGATCTCTGTATGATATCAGTCTTTAAATGCAAGATATGTAAAGCATACCTAAATTATACTTGGAATAGTTTCACTTAAGCACAGTCAAATATACTTAAGTATATCTTTAGTTTGAAGGGAAGAATCCTTCAAAAGGTATGCTGAGACAATCTTTTTCCACTACTAAGAACAGCAAAACATTATGGAAAACTTAGCAGGCATCTAAATCTATTTTTATCCCAAGTAATCCTGTTGTATTACTGTATCTGTAGTCCTCTTTAATATATCTAGTCCTCAGATAAATTTTACAGTAGCATTTTGCTGTTGTGTTGAGTAAATGTGATTCAAAAGCTCTTGTCTATCTTAACAGCTTTACACATTAGATAATAAATATAAGCTGTAGATTTATGAGTAAACTATCAATCATTTGCATGTGCCTTTAAATAATTCTGCACTTAGGAGGGTTGTTGTCACAGGGATTTTTGGTTATGTCAGTAATATTAAAATAATCATTGTCTCTGTTAAAAAGTAGATACGTTTTCATGATTCCTATAGGCTGAAATGGATCTTCGAATGGATCAGGGCTGATAATTCAGAGGTCATGGGTTACTGAGTTCCTGTATCACTGTTGTGTCTCTAGGTAAAGCACTTCACTGTGAAATGCTCCAGATAAGCTGTTAAGTGTATTACGTTGCATTGAACAAGAGTGCTAAATGATGAATAACTTAGATTAGTTGACTGAAAAGCTATTTATCTTTGCTGCCATGTAAACCGGTTACCAGCAATTGTTTGCATCGCCGGCCAAGATTTTAATTAGAAATGTGAGCATTGCATTAGCATAATATAACGACTTGTACATCGTAGTTAGGATGTATGAGTATGTTTAATATGCAGTTACAGTATACAGGTGAGAAAAAATTAGAGCCAGGATGTACTGGTTGTTTTTTGTTTTTGTTTTTTTGGGACATCTCTTCAAGATGCAAAGCTTTCACAGTAAGAAAAAAAAAAAACAAAAAAAAAAACTGCAGTGCTTGTCTCCAGTATAGACTGAAGCAGGCCACAACAGGCTTTTTAATCAGTTTAACCAGCAGAACTTTCTTGGTCAAAGGGTTTCACAAGCTAAGTTTTACCACTGAACATCATCTAGACTATCACTAACTAGCATAAACCAGCCTGGACCTGCATGGAAATTAATCATAATAACCTTTTTGCAGGGTTCCAGGGTACCTATAATCACTTACAAAATTATACCCATTACAATATGAGCCTGTCCATTTGCATGGATTTAACCAGGGACTATTATGCCCTTTTACAAAGTCTTGAGTTTGTTTTTGGCGTCTATTGCACATCTCTTCCCAGTCTGTCAGTAATGCTCTGTTTAGTTCCTGTCTCTATGAAGCCTCTCCTTCCAAAAAGTCCAATGTGCTCTGATTGGTTGGATGGATCAATGTGTTGATATTGGTCAACCGTTTTGAGCATGTTTCGAAAATGTTACGCCCCTTTCCACAACAGTGTTAAATACAGGGTGGAAAAAACAGTGTGTCTTGGACATCTTGAAAACACTCTCACAATGCTACTCAACCAGGCTCTCCCCCTTTTTTACGCATTCCTGGGGTGGGAATTATTTAAATGAGGAATATTGTGACGTTTACGACTATTGTTTCGACTAAGGACGTCCCTGAACCTTCTGTCTGCGTAGGTTGTTCTACAACCGCGTAGGTTGTTCCTGAACTTTCTGTCTGCCTTGACACAACCGTAGTTCATGGTAGTCCATGAACATCCTGTCTGCCTTGACACGACAACAGAGGCTTTCTATAAACTCTCTCCCTGTCCTGTATTGACCAAAGAAGGTTTCTCTAAACCTTCTGTGATGGCCGTTTCTAAGCTCTCTGTGCTCTCTGTCCCAGTTCTACCTGATCTGCCATGGTGGTATTCTGCTCCGCCCTGGTGTTACCTAGTCCCGTCTGCTCTGCTGTGGTGGTCTTCTGCTCTGCAGTGGGGATCTTCAGTCCAGTCTACTCTGCTGAACTGGTCTTCTGCTCTGACATGGGGTGTTCAGACCATTTGCTCGGCTGTGGTGGTCATCTGCTCTGTCGTGGTTGTCTCCAGCTCTGCTGAGATGGTCTTTTGTCCCGTCAGGTCCACCCTGGCCACATGCTCTGCTGGTTCTGACCTGGCCACCTCGCTCTGTAGGCTCCGCCCTGGCTCCCCAATCCGCCTCAGTCTCCAGTCCTGCTGACACTTCATGGGCCTGGCCCTCCATCCCTCCCCCTGATCCGCCTCCGCTTCACCTCCCTCCTGGACTTATGTCTATGTTTGTTTAGGAGCTTCTGGAATCCACTCACTAAGGGGGGCAGGGGGCTCTATCGTGATCTGGTCTTGTGTTGGATTCTTATTTTGTTGTTCCTATTCTTTCTGTGTTCCTTTCCTGTGTTTAGTTCCTTTTTCCTGTGTTGCATTAGATACCTTGTTTGCTCCCATGGTTACCCTTGTTTGTTTCCATAGCAACTAATCTTGTTACTAACTCTTGTTATCCTATGTATACATACCCTAGTGCTTCTCTTGTTCTTTGTCTGGTGTTGTATGTATCTTGCACATTTGTTGTAGTTCCCTGTTCTCTCGTGTTTGGATTACCTTGTTCATTACCTGGATTTTTTTCTGATGTCTTAATAGATGTTTACTGCATTTGGATCCAATGCTCCTCTTTGACTCAACAGCCATGTTACACTATGGTAATGTAAGCATCAGCAGTAATCATCAGCATCAGCATCAGATGTAAATACAGTCGTATACACCAACTAAGAGCTTTTTATTTGTGCACTGTAATCTAATCTTCAGAATCCATATGAAGTCCATATGAATTAACAAAGTTCGGGAGGAACACATTCAGATTATCCAACAAATCAGCACGAGAGGAATCCTAAATACAGCCTTCTCTCACCTCCACACGTTCCACAACAGTTTTCCAGCATCCCTCTGCCACCCCAACTCCTCACTCTCGGCTGGTTCCTATCCCAAGCAGGGATATCGAGGGGAGTACTCCGGGTTCTTTGGGTCAAATTCCGAACTTGAGCCCTTCTCGCAGACAGCACACCAAATATGCATAATCTTTACTTTACTCTTTACTGGTCTGGTGGTAGAACATTTTGTAACGCCCCCTTCCTGTCAATGGGAATTTTAATGGGTGATGCCCAAGTTCTTTAGTATGATGGGTTTAGTTTAATTTGTGCTGCTATCTATTAAACCAAAGGGAAAATTAAATGTAATTCACCACAATACAAAGAATTAACTCCAAATAAAATTTAATTAATTAAAATAAATTATCTATCAATACGGAGTAAACAAAAACAAAAATATCTTTGATACTGTGTTATCCTTTTCAATAAAGCTTTTGTCAAGATACAAAGTGTGTGTCCTTTTCTCTTTCAAATGAAATTCACATGTGAATCAACAATCAATAAAATCAAAGAGACGAAAAAAAGTTTTCAAACAAATAGAATAACCTCCTAAGCCGGCAAATAATACTTTAAATACCCCTTAGTTTCTGTTGCAGGCCTGTTCCGCTGCTTGGGTTCGTAGAGGCCAAAAACACACGGCCGCTTCACTCAATTGAGCCACAAATAAAATAAAACAAAATAGGTACCTTTGCTGAAGATTTGGATCTATTAAATCACGATCGGTCACAGTCCATCGGGCTCCTAACCGGAATCCATCTCACCGTCGCGAGACGCACTCAACAGCCGTCAGTAGTGCGCCATTCATCCAGCGGCTCGGACGCTTTCCAACGCGGTATCTCGCTCCGTTCAGCAGTGCACGGGACTCCAGTCACCAAAGTCTCCGAAAAAACATCCGTTGTCGTTCTCCTTCACAACGAACGCGACCATAGACCGTTCACTCCGAATGTACTGGCTCGCCGCCAGTGGTTCGTCCGTGTATGTCTGTGATGCACTTTTAAACAAACTCGAACTTCGCTGTCACGCTTAGCCAGCAGTAACTCAGTTCAAAGTCCACTCTAATATCCTTGAGATGAACTACAATGCATATATTTTTACACACAATCCTACGGTGACCGGGAGGGGACATGTTCGGTTCACTTTATTTTTGTCGTGGCCACAACATATAAACTCGTGGGAACGTGATATTAAGTCGTGGGAACGTCATAATATCTTGTGGGAACGTCATATTAAGTCGTGGCCACGAGATCATTTTGTTGAGGTAACGACATCATTATGTCGTGGCCACGCGATGCAAAGTCGTGGCCTCGAGATCATATGTTGATCGAGGGAACGATATATTTTTCTCGTGGCCACGACTTCATATTTTGAGAGAACGACATCTATTTGTCGTGGCCACGAGTTGAGGGAGCCACAGCGGCCAATACTGTAACCGTACCATAGCATAGACTGGGCTACAGCAGAGATGGAGATGACAGAAGAAATAACATTTTACTTTAAATTAGGAATGTCATATAAAGATATAGTGCGGTCTTTGGCATTAAGACATGGGTACGTTGTAAGTGAAAGACACATGAAGCGCATTCTTATACTTTTTTGTCGCACGCATATTTAGGGACCGTCTCAAAATTACATGCGACATTGGCATAAACGTTTCTAACTTCAATAGCATTTGAAGACAATGACTTATGCCGCGTTTCCACCGAGCCGTACGGTACGGTACGGTACGGTACGGGTCGGTACCCTTATATTTGCGTTTCCACTGCCAAAAGTTGAGAATGGTACCAAAAAGCCGAACCGTACCGTACCACTTTTTGGGTACCCTTCCGTTGGGGTACCTAGCACAGTGGTACGGTACTAAAAGGTGGAGCTAGACTCACTGCAGGACGTTGATTGGTTTACAGAGAATCGTCACTTGCGTGTGCTACGAGGGGAATGACAACATAAGAAGCGCCATTTTTTAATATACAGTTTAATATAATACTACTGTTACTGTGTCACGAAATGTAATTTTAAGAGTTTTTCAGGCGAGAATGTAGTTGTTTAAAGCTCAAATCTGTGGTTTATTTATAAAGATGATTTGTTTTTCCCCGGTTGTGAGATCCATGCGATCAGCGGGCGCTCGGCGCTCATGTTTCCCGGCTGGATGAGCCTTTCCTCGGCTAAGTTAGTTCTTCTGACATTCGCCGATGACTCCGACGGTAGTGGTTAAACATGAGATATAATTCGTCTTGTGCAGACCTAACGGGCGATCTTTGGTCTCGTGAATATATAATTCGTTCCCTGTCAATCGTTTTGGCTGAGGGCTAAGTTTAGTTTCATATTATAGGCTATTTGTATTTAACTTTACTGTTGTAATGTTAGACTAGAGCGCAGCATTTGGACATTTGACTGAATTGTTTGCTTTATTTCTTATTGTATAGCTTCTTGTACCTTTTACTTAAACTTTTATATTGGCTATTATTGATAAAACTGACATTTTACAAAAAGAAATATGGTTTCTTGTCATTTTCTTATTACAAGATTATCACTGATGTTTATTGCAACATTTGTACAAATGCATATATTGCCTGTAATATGTGTAATTTTTTTTATTATTTAAACGAAAAGAGGTAACGTTAGGGTTGTGTTTTAAATTTCGTTTTGTTATAAATAGAATAACGTATAATGTGCAGTGAATAATCAATATGCGTTGCGCATGAACCACATTTGTGTCCCTATAATGTTTAATTTATTTAAATGAAAACGAAAAGAGGCAGAGTAGTGTTTTATAACATATTTCGTTTTATTGTTGCTTAAAATGTACATACAGAGTAACAGAGATAACCGGAGTAGCAGATCGTGAGCTGAGTGACGCTTTTAAGAACGTGCTGTAGCCTACCATTTGCATGTAGGAGTCGCACATGGCAAGTACAAACTTTGCGTACTTAATATTGAGAAAAGCCTAATGTCGGCGCTTGTCTTCTTGTGACAAACATGTCGAGGAGCAAGAACAAGATCTGCTGTATATGTCATCCATTGTAGTTTACTATGTTCTTCTTCGCGCGAAAATGACGTCGATCGAAACACCACACCTATCAAGTAAGGGTACTGTTGGCAGTGGAAACGCTAGCCAGATCATGGTTAACAGACCCGAACCGTACCGTACTGTACCGTACCGTACTGTGCTGCTCAGTGGAAACGAGCCATTACAGTCATAAAACCAACTGTACATTGTTCACCCAGGTCTCATGTATGATGCACACCTTTTAGATTTTTGATATTTATGACAATAAACTGCTAAATCATATGCAAATATTGCTATGTATTTCACCACTGCCACATACCTGACACCTATGAACAATGTACAGTTGGTTTTATGACTGTAAGTCATTGTCTTCAAATGCTATTGAGCTTTAAATATGGTCATATTCTGTATATGATCCCATACAGTAGTGAAATACCAATATTTGCATATGATTTAGCAGTTTATTGTCATAAATATCAAAAATATTAAAGGTGTGCAATGTGCATCATACATGAGACCTATATGAACAATATACAGTTGGTTTTATGACTGTAAGTCATTGTCTTCAAATGATATTGAGCTTTAAATATTGTCATATTTTGTGTATGATCCCATACAGTAGTGAAATAGGCCTACATAGCAATATTTGCATATGATTTAGCAGTTTATTGTCATAAATATCAAAAATCTAAAAGGTGTGCATCATACATGAGACCTGGGTGAACAATGTACAGTTGGTTTTATGACTGTAAGTCATTGTCTTCAAATGCTATTGAAGTTAGAAACGTTTATGCCAATGTCGCATGTAATTTTGAGACGGTCCCTAAATATGCGTGTGACAAAAAAGTATAAGAATGCGCTTCATGTGTCTTTCACTTACAACGTACCCATGTCTTAATGCCAAAGACCGCACTATATCTTTATGACATTCCTAATTTAAAGTAAAATGTTATTTCTTCTGTCATCTCCATCTCTGCTGTAGCCCAGTCTATGCTATGGTACGGTTACAGTATTGGCCGCTGTGGCTCCCTCAACTCGGAGATGGTCCTCACTGCAGAACATGAAATCCACGGGGAGGAGTCGGATCTAGATCCAACTCCTCCCACCTTACATCTACCTAAACCTACCCATCTCCACCCCCTGATCCCTAAACCTACCCCTAAACCTACCCATCTCCACCCCTTAATCCCTAAACCCACCCCTAAACCTACCAATCTCCACCCCTTTATCTGGATCCAACTCCGCCCCCCGGATCTCGTGTTCTGCATTGAGGTGCTACTGTCAACTCGTGGCCACGACAAATAGATGTCGTTCTCTCAAAATATGAAGTCGTGGCCACGAGAAAAATATATCGTTCCCTCAACATATGATCTCGAGGCCACGACTTTGCATCGCATGGCCACGACATAATGATGTCGTTACCTCAACAAAATGATCTCGTGGCCACGACTTAATATGACGTTCCCACAAGATATTATGACGTTCCCACGACTTAATATCACGTTCCCACGAGTTTATATGTTGTGGCCACGACAAAAATAAGTGAACCGAACATGTCCTCTCCCGGTCACCGTATTCACACTTTCCAGAGAGTTGTCTCGCCGACATCCCACATCTGTCTTCCTTTCTATCTCGTGCATTCTCTGCCTCTCCTCCCGCTTCTCGTCCCGCCCCTCCTCATATCCTCATACCTGATAGGTTATTATTCACAGAGTACCCAATCACATTATAAAGAAAGAAAAATAACAGGCCCTAACAGTTAGGTTATCTCTAAACACATTTTTCCACAGTACATTTAAACCAAACTTTATACATTTTTGTATACAACTTTGTAGAAAACTATTTAGATCTAAAACCTCTAACAGATTCCCACTTGGGCTACAATTTGTTAATTGTGATAGAGGTTCTTGGGTTCTAATCCGCCCTGGTATCGTATTTTTTTCTCATTAAACCAAAGATGTAAATCAGTGATTGTACACCAAGAGCGACACGTTTGTGTGCATTTTGTTTTTTGATTTCACCAGAACGAATTATGCCTATGCTGTGTGTTTTGTTTTAGAATGTTGTTTATTAGAAGGTTTATCTTAAATAGCTTTTGCCACAATAATAGACTGCAAAAAGTCTACATGAATAGTAACAAATAAAAATAAAATTAAAAATAAAATCAGAATTTCTATTTCGTTCAAAAGTATTAAGTAAAGATTACTTTACAGGCATCATTCCATCCACCCAACCATCCATCCAGCTGGTAAAGAAATACATCCTCTTGCCGAGCCCAATGGGTAATATGCTAATGCTGTGATTTAATGCTAATGCCCTCTTCAGAGTGACAAGCTCACACTTGGGAAGTGTACCCATACTCTGACCTGCTTGTAGATGTTATTAAACTTTGCTTCCTTCGAATTCCACTTGTCCAGATTATTTAACACAAGGGCTAAAGCCGTGCTGTCCGGAGTGCTGCAGTCTGTGCTTCTTCAGATCATTAAATTCCACAAATGGAATCTGTTTCTCTTAGACCACACTGAGATTAAATTGGTAACAAACACAGTGCCTGGCTTATGTTTTTATGTTTTTATTATTTCCCCTCTAATTTTCAAGATATGCCAAAATCTTTATTCAAAAGTCAAGAGATCTACCCATGAACTCAAACATTTCTAATCGGATTCTTCCTTGGATTGCAAAAGAAAACCACTGTAAATCACAGCTTTAATGTGCTGTGAAAAATGAGGTTGTTCAAAGTTGTTCATTGATTTCGTTGAAGGCACTTTATGAAGAAACATTGTCTTGCACTTGCATGAATGCAGATTCAGGAGCTACGCATGTTTTTAAATGTAATACCTAAAAAGCTGTATTGTACTGAATGTCTAAATCGCTTAAACATTATTCACATTCACACTTAAACACTAATCACATTCACATTTTACAATAGTAGGCCTACTTTTTAATATCATACTGTGAGGAGAACTCCACTGAGCTATGAAAGAGCAAGATATAAGCAATACAATTTCTTCTGGAAAAAATACAGAATAAAACGAGAGCAATTAACAAATATTTGCTTCTTTTGGAGACATGCAGCATGTTTTGAATTCAGACCTTTTGAATTCTCTCTTCCCAGCCTGGTCTCATTGTTAATATGTAGGTATTAATACGTAACATTTTACATGTTCAAAACGTATATTTTTGTATTTGGATAGATTCTGAAACGTACACTATGGGCATATATACAGTGGCCCAGTAGTGGCAGCGACGATTATCAAATGATGCTAAATCATCATAGCCTACTGTTTGCTTAAGTGCTTGTGGGGGGTTTCTTTTCTCATCTCTATTAGCCTGCAATGTGTTATCATTTGTTAAAACCACACATAATGCGTGTTCTAATTGGATATGTTTGAGCCTTTTTGCTCAGGCACACATAGTCAAAGGCCACTAGAGTTAAGCCATTCGGCGTGGTAGCCCAGGCACACATAAGCCGCTTTCCGACCGGAGGAACCTTTTCACAGTTCCTAGAACTATTGGCTAAAGTACCCGGATGTTCCTGTGGTGCGAACACGCTGCTAGGAACGATTTTAGTTCTAGGAACTCCATTTGGAGGAACTAATTTAGCTCCTACTTCAGAGTAGGGTCTAAACCAGCACTATAGGAACTACTCGTGACGTTAGTGTACGCTGACCGAACGCACGCAAAACACCAGCACCTGCCATTTTTAAAACAGCTATGTAAACACACAGATTATATATTTACTCCAGAAACTAACTATACAAACATGGAAAACAGTGATAGATGGGCCTCTAAACCTTTATGCTGAAGAGAAAATCCAACGCAACAGAGGGGACCAAGCCAAACATGATAATATATTTCTGCTCAGCTAGCAACACTGGACATCAACCACACGGCATAGGCTAATAACTTATTTTCATATACTGTCTACTTTCTATGTATAACAGTTCTATCAAATAACATATTAAACAGTACTGTTAGACAGATCGCTAACTAATGAACACAGAATGCGAGCATTGTTTGCTCTGGGCCATCAAAATAAAAGTCGCAACAACAAGCGACTTTTACAACCCTTACCCCTCCTACCAGTTCCTATGGCCACTTGGCCAGTGCGAATGCAAACAGCAAAACCGAGTTTGGGGGAGAGTAGTTCATAGAACTGTTTAGAAGTGTACAGTTCCTATAACTAAGTTCCTGTAACTACTTGGTCAGAAAGCGGCTATTGTCATATTGTTCACAAGCTAAGCCGTTCAGCGTGGTAGACCAGGCACACATAGTCACAGGCCAATAGAGTTAAGCCATTCAGCAAAGCAGGCCCAGGCACACATAGTCTAATAGGCCACTTGAGCCAAACCTTATGGCCCAAACTACTAGTTTAGTGGCACGCATACACCGGTATGTAGGCACATATGTAGAACACCACATTGATAAGTCACTAGGGACACCCCATAAAAAAGAAGAAAAAAAAGGGGGTACACTAGTACACATGTGCGCTTCACGCAGCTTATATGAACCTCATGGCAGCCCACATGTCTAACGGCTAGATCTGCTCAGGGGAATACTGCGTAGGCAGATCTAGTCCGCCGAGACCAAGCATATGCCCCATTTCTCATACTCAAAACTTAAGGGCCAGGCACACATAGCTAGCATACTCACGGTTCCTATGGCTCTTCGGAGCAGGAGCAGTACATATGTTTTGGCAGTAGATCAGCTGGAGGTGGGGTTTTTTTCTGACGTACAGTACACTCAGCTTGTTTTGTATTGTCAAATATTATGTCACCTGCTCTTTTGGGAAGTAATTCATGTACGCTATATTGTACAGCAGCCGCATGTCTTACTTGCTCACAGCAGCGTGTCAAAATTCTGGCATGAAAATCTAGATGGTGCAGGCTAATAGGTCCTTTAACTCACCTGTTCATAATCAGATCATTATCTGTAGGGCACAGCTGATTGGTTCCTGCTGTATCATAGCCAGTGAGCTCGCTGCTCAACCTTCAAATACTTGGGAAGCATTTGTCTTAGCAGTGCAGCATGCACTTCCCCAGCTCCACCTGTATATATCTCCTACGGGTAATTCATATACACTATATTGTGCAGCAGCAGCATGTCTTACTTTCTCACAGCAGCGTGTCTGTATGTATTGGCAGTAGCAAGTCCCGTACTTAATATATATATATATATATATACAGTATAGAGAGAGAGAGAGAGAGAGAGAGAGAGAGAGAGAGAGAGAGAGAGAGAGAGATCTGTGTTTACATTAATTCCTGCCCAAAGTGATTGTCGGTGATAGCTTTACAATGCACATGGTAGAGCCTCTTGTTTGAATGGCCGTGCAAATAAAATTATTTATAGAATTCATGTTGGGTGGCCAATTGGCCATGATTATTTACCAGCATGGACAAGATAACAGCGGTCACTGATGTTTTGCAGCGCAAAATCTGACCGAACGGATATAAACTGGAAAATGAGGGTAATTTTCATTTATTTTATCTACAGCTTGTTGAATTAGCGCCCTAAGATTATATTATTTTAATGAATTCAAATGAACTAACGAGAGAGAGAGAGAGAGAGAGAGAGAGAGAGAGAGAGAAGCCTAAAATGTATGCTTGTTATGCGCATAAAAGCACATCTGCATTTCATTTTTTTTAAATATGGTGGATTTGCCCGACCGCCACGACAGTCGATACAAACGGTGAAACGGTTCCAGTGCCGATACTTAGTGATGTATGTCTCGAGACCGGTCTTGGTCTCGAGACCGATCTCGAGACCACTTTTACGTGGTCTCGGTCTTGTCACGGCCTTGACGGTCTTTGGTCTTGGTCTTGTCTTGGTCTCGGACCTCTCGGTCTTGTCTAGGTCTCGCTGTCTCAGACCGACATAGTGGTCGGGGAATTTAGCAATACAATACTACAATATCCACGACGACACAACGTTCGATAATGCAACATTATTATCCGCAGCGGAACGGATTGAAGCGCGCGTCCGAGTGAAAGTGCGGCGTGTGCGCGAGCCACACCAGAAAACACTTTATCCGCGCCACTGATCGCAGCGGCAACGAGCACTTTGATCACTTGATTTAAAAAACACATATCAGTGACATGATGGGTTTTAACTTCATTCAGGAGATTTTGGGTAACTGCACAATTGACAGATGACTTTGAGCGCACCACCAACACAGTGTGTGTGTGTGTGTGTGTGTGTGTGTGTAACCATAGCGACAAAACGACCAACTTTCGGATCCTGCACTTAAGCCTATAATTTTGTTGGATTCATTTGGAGACTCCGAAATCGGCAGGCATTTGCTTAGTTGAATTTGTGACTTTGATATCTCTGTGTGTGTGTGTGTGTGTGTTGTTTGATTACAGTATTGTATTTAAGATGGTGTTAGACTAAATAAATGGTCTTTTAAATATCATATGCATATCTCCGTTGTGTTGACTAAACATTAGGCCTAATCCAAGTTTATAATTGTGTATCTTTAATTTGATGTTACGATTTCATCTACACATTAAGTATAATTTCAATTGGTTACATATTTCTCATTCTTTAGACAGTTTATGGAGGAGCAAGATGGTGTTGGAGGTGTTTGATGTTTTGTCAGATGAACCAGTCAGTACCAGTCATGTCAGTCCTCAACAGTACACAAAAGTTAAGGGAGTCTCAATCCTCTAATAGTGCAGTTACAGCCGTCATGCAATTGCTACACATAGTTGACCCAGTCTGCAAAAACATTTACAGTGAGCTCACAGTCACACACATGACATGGTCTGTCTCTGTATTGTTCTGCCTGTGTAGTTTAAGTAATACCGTCTAATATGTATTGAATGTAAACTGCGGCTGAACCCTAGTATGCTGCTGTTCTTGAATTCATACAAGTTGCTTAGCTTCAACACTAGTCTGTTTTTTTTCCCCCTCCGGTCTCGAATTGGTCTCGGTCTTGGTCTCGATTTGGTCTTGGTCTTGACTTGGTCTGTCTTGGTCTTGGTCTTGGTCTTGTCTTGGTCTCGATACCCTCTGGTCTTGGTAGTGTCTTGGTCTCGGTTTAGGCGGTCTTGACTACAAGTCTACCGATACTAAGGGAATATCGCACGGCTGGAAATGGCTCTCTACCAATCAGATTGGAGAACCAGAACGAACTGTTGTATAAATATTTATATTTATTCATTACTTATTGATGTATGTAGCTCCTCTTTAATAAATTTGGTGCTTCGCCTCAGCGCCGTTAGAGTTGAATGAGGATTTAATGCAGGGTTTAATGATCTAACTAAATCCAAATTTTTATATCCAATATATTTTTATGAACCCTTGATGTTTCTATGGGGCAATACATTATCCTTCTATTGCACAATCAGCCCATTTCACTCTGCCGTTTCTATTAAGGTGCATTAAAGCTAACATACAAGCTTTATACTAGTGGTAATGGAATAACGAAACCCTGAAGAGTTTTTACTATACCAATATATATTTTATGAACCCTTGAATTTCCCATATGGACCAATAAAGGAGTCTGTTCCTCAATCAGCCCATTTCACTGTGCAACTTTTTTAACCACATTCGTGTTAAAGTTAACATGCAGGATTTATACTAGTGCAGTGTACTAACGAAATCCAAAATTGAACAGTTTTTACCATACAAATGTTTTTTATGGACCCTTGAACTTTGTACATATTAGTATTTCTCGCAGCCACGTAAATGATGGTTTAAAGCTAAAAGTTGGCCTTCGTAGGGTACTAGAGGTAATAGTATAACACTATTACTTATTTTCAACAGCTTTTGGTGTACCAGGCTTTTTAAATGACACTTTAAATTTGCATAGCTATATAAATGAATTGGCAAATGGTTTAAAAAACATGGGTACTACAGTAAAATATCAAAAATTTGGATTTCGGGGACTTCCGGTTATGGAGTGGTACTGAGAAGACGCAAGTTAACGACCCTCCTATACTGTTTGAGTAATAATCCTTCAAACTCACTTAAAACTTTATCACATCCTTCCGTAATTAATGCACAAAAGACCAACAACGGAAATGGCACCGGAAAAAAAAGAACAGAACTCAAGAAAATGTGAATAATGAAGCGCAAGAAATTTTGATCACGTGGACGAACTAAGAGAGATAGAGGAAGATGACGACAGTAAATCTATGAGAGTAACTGAGTTGAACCCCAGCAATGCAGATGTTTTGCAAGCCATTAAAGAAATGGACAAACGATCTATGAGTAAAATCGACAGTTATGTCAGCGATCGAAGTGGTGAAGGAGCGACTGAATGAGGCAGAGGAACGTATTTCTGGACCGGAGGATAAAATCGCTCAACTCATGCGAACTCGCTTGAATCACAAGTAAAAAGACTGTTAGACAAGGTTTACGACATGAAAAACAGAAACAGACGGAACATCCTAAGGTTGGTGGGTTGAAAAAGAAGGAAACGATACCTGTGCGTTTTTAGAGGCCTGGAAACCAAAAATATTGGAAATGGACTCTAGCACATCTTTAGTCATAGAGCACCCACATAGTGGGTCCACAACAAAACATAGGTGACCAGGACACAAGACAAGATACCAGTGCACCATCAAGAACACTAATAATGAAGTTCTTGAACTTTGAAACAAAAATAATTGGTGATGAGAGTGGCCAGGTCCAGGGGGATGATTTCATTCAAGGAACACACTCTTTGTTTTCATCCAGATGTTTTTGCTCAAGGTTCACAGGAAGCAGAGAGCTTATGATAATTTGAGACAGAGGCCACAAGAGAGAGGAACACAGGATCATCTAACCTGCTCGTCTACTTGTTACACACCAGGAAAAATCAAGGGTTTTTGATATACCGGCTGCAGTGCAAAACGTCATTGAAGAACTAGACAAAGAATAAAGGTGGGCTCAGTTCAGCTGGACTATTATAGTCTTGAATGTAGGTTGCTTCAAAATAATTCAGATTACATTCCACAAATGTCGTTATCCTCTTTTTGTTGTGAAGACTGAATTAACGGTAACATGTTCGATTGTGACTAATCAAGAATAATTTGTAAATTAACTAAGCAGCTTCAGTTGTTGTTCAGTTGTTGTTCTATGGAGATGTGAAAATATGTGTATACACTTTAATATAATAAGTGAGAATAATTTTACAAACAGGGTTGTCATAATAAATATAAAAGTACCTGATAGTCCCTTACGGGTGTGTGGACCAATCAACACCATATGTAAGGGCTGGGGGTTTAAATGCATTAGCATTGATGCTTCTGGGTAAAATAGGGATGTTGTTGAGTGTATCTTAACAATAGGTGTTTTGTGCATGATTGTTTTCATTTGTATTTTTTGCTTCTCAGGATTTAAGATCTGTGAGTGTGTAAAAGGAAACATGCCTCTTAATAGGAAATGTTAAAGATTATGGGGGAGACATAACCTGGGAAAACCCAGACTACTTCCGGCGAATTTTAATTCTCTCTCCAGGATAGTCTGGAGAAGAGCCCATTCAAACTCATTTCTGTGCCGCCGAAATCGCGGCACCAATCAGAAACGTTTGGGGAGGGATTTACATGATGACGACAGCGCAGCGACGCTGAAGGAGATTTCATTACAAAGATGGATGCCGCCGTGGAACATCACTCGTTCGAATCATAGACAGTATATAAACGAATCAGTTATCGCGTCTGTTTTGAGCGATTTAAACTTACCGTTTTCGTTAAAACCGGAGCAAAGAACAACACTCGAAGCATACGTCATCTCCTTCATCGATCTGATTGGTTTTATGACTATCCAATTGCGGCCAGAGGAATTTGAGCTACGTCGGTTGGTGACGCCCCTTTGGAAATGATTTGTCTACATAGCTTCCCCAGACCCTATACTCAGTTTCAACTGAGAAGGGTCTGGTTTTAACCAGGCTAGGGGAGACAGGGAATGTGACATTTTTAACCTGGAATTGTAGAGGTTGTTGTAAACTCAGAATCGAAGACCAGGAGACTTTTGGGATCACGTTCAAGAAGTTATTTCTTTATTGAGGACTTCGCGTTGACGTGGCTGCAGTTCTTCAAAAGTCTAACTAAAACATTATACATTGTAGCTATATACATTCCAAGGGGGAGGGATTACATAGAGGCGGGAACTCTGAATAAAGCATGCAAATGAAGTGGGAACACACCCTACTCTGAGAGCACTACCAGTCCCATTGAATCAGCATAACTATTCACATGCTGATACTGGCCAGGAACTCCAATTCCAAGAGCCATCCCAGAGCCATTAAAGACAAAAGGTGAAAGTCAATCAACCTAACGATTCAACGTCTGGGCTCCGAAAGGTGAGAATCAAGTGATCTGACTCATTTAAAACACAATAGAGAAAACAGGTCTGGCAGGAAAGGAGACTCTTGCTGGAGACTCAATAAATCCGTCTATAAACTTTATCAGTTTATATACTATTGCAGTGGAAAAACTAAATTAAACATTTAATAAATATGTAATACAACACTTCCCCCTTTGAGAGTTCTAATAACTCTCACAAAAATACAAATTTAAACACTTAAAAGTTCATTCTTGTAACTTGATCGTTACAGGCACATAGCATGTTCTGTGTTGTTCATCTGTAATTGCATGTTGACACTATTGCATGTTGACACAGAAACAAACATGCAATTAGGGTCCGTGAAGTTCTTACGGGTAATATTCTTTTATGGTTGGACCAGTCATGTTCTCGTGCGAGGCGTGAGTCATTTGTTGAATGAAACACTTGATACTGTGGACGCATACGTAGAACGCCAGTAGGAGAAACAACAGCAGAATTGCTATTTCTTTAATCCACAGCCAGGGTTTACCAATCAAGTTTCCGAACCATGAAGAATTGTCTTCAGTCATCTGGTGTAATTTTGTTGAAAGATCAAGAATGTCTTGTTGGATTTTGTTCAAATTCTCTGTTGGATCCATTAACCCAGTGCAGCATTCAGGGCCGATAATGGTGCAGGCTCCCCCTTGCGTTGCAAGAATGTAATCCAAGGCCACTCGGTTCTGTAAGATCATTATCTTGTGTGAAGCTAGAGTGGTTGTGATGTTACCCAGGGCCAAAGCCGTATCGTTGGCCAATTTCTGTACAGAATCCGACAGGCTTCTGACTTGATCGAGAGCCTGCATGACCCCATACGATGGGATTAAGGCTCCAAGAGTTCTTGACCACCACGTTTGAACACAAGTGAGTCCTGGAATGCAGCCATCTTTGTTGGTAGAAGGAGCTGAATTATGTAACCCATGGGATTCCGGCTCCAACTGAAGGTGGATGTGGCATGCAAACGTTCTTTCCAGCAAACAAGGCATTTCTTGACATATTCATCAGCTCTAAGAATATGTTGTTTCTGGGGTCTACACTCTGCACTATGTCCATGATGGTTAGTATTAAGGCAATCTTGATCATGTTTCTGGATGACTGAAGTTCCCGTAGGTTAGTCTCTGCGTTGTGTATTTTTCTTCTGTGTTGGTTGTAGTCTCTGCAGTTGGTCTAGTTGTTTCCTGGAGGTTGGGTATTCATATGCAGGTGTGTAGGTCAGTGCATATGGTTCTCGGGATAACCGTCAAGTGGTATCTGCACAGAGTTAAGAAAGAAAAACAAAAGAGAACAACGGCAACAGAGCAGTATTCGTTGTAAAGATAAGGGTTGTATCCTCTGTTCAATCTGAGTCTGCTATTGTTGTTCTTTCTTTCCCTATTTCTTAATTCATGAGACACCTAAAGAACAGTGAGGTAAGGATGGACTAAATAATGGGGAAGGCCTATGAGGTTGTCTTCACCCTGGATTGGCCCCCGACGCCTGTTGCGTTCAGTTCTTTCCAGGGCCCTCACTGGTCCATGTGTCCTATCCTATCCCTGTTGGTGGAGGAACAACTTTACAGTGTGAAACATGAGTCCAGGTTTTCCTTCCCTGACACAATACTGCAGCAGCTGTAATCAACATAACTTGATGTGGTCCTTGCCACTTAGGCTCTAATGGTTTGTTTTTGAATGACTTTATCATGACCCATTGACCTGGGACGATTGTGTGTCCACCTTCTGGTGGAGTCTGCCAACAAGACTCAACTCTCACTTTGGCACTCTGTACTGCCTTTGTGAGGTTTTCACAGTAAGCGATCAGGGCATCTGAGGCAATGTGTACATCAGCATCTCTAAGATCAATCACACCTGGCATTTGCATTGGGCGTCCAGTAATAATCTCATGAGGACTCAGCCCTACTGTTCTGTTAGGTGACGCTCTCATACTACACAATACTGCTGGCAGCGCTTCAACCCATGGTACTCCTTCCTGATGCATTTTGCTTAACCTGATTTTGATTGTTCTGTTTGATTGTTCAACCTGTCCTGATGCTTGTGGCCTGTAGGGACAGTGCAGATTCCACTTAACCTTCAACATTCTGGACACCTCCTTGACAACCTGTCCTGTGAAGTGTGTACCTTGATCTGAGTCAATGCAATCTGGTAATCCCCATCTGGGAATGAAATCAGTGACAAGACATTTAGCGGTATGTGCAGCTGTAGCACGCCCTGTTGGATAAGCTTCTATCCATCTTGAGAACTTGTCTATTACTACCAAAACGTCAGTTTTTCCCTTACAACGAGGCAACGATATGTAATCAACTTGCAAATGACGAAATGGTCCTGGTGGAGCTGGGGTATGTGCTGCTGGTGTAATGGCTGCTGGTACATCATTATTTTTTCTGACATGTAACACACCTTTTGGCTGTTTCTGTGGCTACATTTCTGAATTTTGGATTCCACCATTGATTTGAGAACCTGTGATTCATCGTTGCTGGACCACTGTGACCCAAATTGTGTATTTGTTGAGCCAAATATGGCAGCAGTGATTCGGGAGCAACATACTTCCCCCCTTTGGTCCAGCAGCCAGATGAATCAACGGTGGCTCCTTTGTCTAACCATGTCCATGCTTCATATAGAGGAACATCTTTGTACAAATCAATGATAGATTCAGGAGGCAGAATTGTCTTCTGTGCTGTACTACCTGAACACACTTGTACAGTTACATAGGAACAAGCCTGTTTAGCTGCTATATCTGCAAGAGCATTACCTTTAGCTTCTGTAGTGTTAGTTGTGAGATGTGCTTTCACTTTGATCACCGCTAATTTCTTTGGAAGTTTCATGGCTAACATAAGATCTTTCACTAATTCAGCATGCTTAATGGGGGATCCAGCAGAAGTTAGAAACTGTCTGCTTTGCCAAATGACACCAAAATCATGAATAACCCCAAAAGCATACCTGGAATCTGTGTAGATATTTGCAACTGATCCTGAAGCTAGTGTGCATGCTCTAGTTAAAGCTACCAGTTCTGCAGCCTGAGCTGAAAAATGATCTGGAAGACGACCTGAAGCTACCACCTCAGTGGTGGACGTTACTGCATAACCTGCTCGTCTGTTCCCTTCAATTACTTGAGCTGAACCATCAACAAACAACTCAAATTCTGCATTCTCTATTAGAGTTTCTGCTATTTCACTTGTCGCTGCGTATGTAAGCGTAACACAATCATGAGTCATTTCGCCTTCATCCTCAAACACAACTTCAGTCATTGCAGACATCATACATGTTGAGGGGTTCATGACTGGTGCACGCTGTAAAACAATGTTCGGGGCTGTGAGAGTAGTCAACCAATTTCCCCAACGAGAGGAAGTGACAGAAGTGACTTTTGCTTGATTCATTAGTGCGGACACTGCGTGAGGGCATTTTACATTTACAGTCTGACCTAACACCATTACTGATGAAGCCTGAAGCGCTAGATGAACTGCCTGTATTGCTCTGAGGCATGGTCCCATACCTTGAGCTACTATGTCAAGTTTACCAGAATAGTAATGAATTGGACGTAAACTGCCCCCATGATCTTGCATTAGACATGCAGTCATAAAGCCCAAGTGTTCATGGACATAAAGCACAAAGGGTCTATCAGATTGAGCAATTCCTAATGCTGGTGCTTGACATAGTGCTCTTTTCAAATCATTGAATGCTTTGAGGTGAAGTTCTTCCATACAAACAATATCTGAATCTTTACCATGGCCTTTCAACAAGTCATAGAGAGGCTGAGCAATCAAGGCATATTCTTCAATCCACGGTCTACAGTAACCTGCTGTTCCTAAAAATGAGCGTAGTGTTTTAATGGTAGTAGGCGGAGGTATGGCTTTGACTGAAGCCGCTCGATCCTGTGTAATGGATCTATTTCCTGCACCAATTGTTTGACCCAGAAATGTGACTTGCTTTTTAGCAATTTGAGCTTTGTGAAAGCTGCATTTGTGTCCTTTTTTATGCAAATAGTCCAACAATGATACCAATTCAGTTTGATGTACCTCGTGATCTGTTGAGGCAATCAAAATATCATCGACATATTGGATCATAGTGGACTGTTTTACTGGACATTCTGGGTCACACAAACCACGTCTGACAGCCTGATGGTATATGGTCGGGGAGTTTTGAAATCCCTGAGCCAATCGGGTCCACTGATATTGTTCATGGTCAACTGTGAAAGCTAACCATGGCTGGCTGTCAGAGTGCAATGGTACAGAAAAGAATCCATTAGACATATCAATTACTGAAAAAATCTTACAATCTAATGGCAAGCCATTACAGATTGTAGATGGATCTGCCACTAGCGGGGTGATTTTATCAATGTTTTTATTGGCTACTCTGTAGTCTATGGTGAGTCTCCATGTCCCATTGGATTTCTTGATGGGCCATATGGGTGAGTTACAGGGACTGTTGGTTTTAACTAGCACTCCTTGCGTCAGCAACTTTTCTACAATAGGTTTGATTCCCTGTATGGCTTCCTTACTGATCGGATACTGTTTGGTAACCGGGGGTGGAGTTCCTGTCAATTTGACTGGTTCTACACCTGTCAATAAACCACAATCATACTTGTCATTAGCCCAAATTGGATGATTCAGTAAGAAAGCATACTCTGGAGGGATTGCATTATTGGTAGAAATGTGTGCTGAGGAAATTTTAATGCTAGCAGATTCTGAGGACATGTCTAAAGTTAGATGTACTTGTCTCAGAAGATCCATGCCTAAAATTGCACCTGTATTCAATGGAGCACATAGCAATTTTGTAGTCAGAGTTTTCGGGCCAAATTGTACCTCTATGGGCGGGGTTTCATACAAAACAGAATCTTCACCTATTACGCCAGTTAAAGAAAGTTTGGTTTTCTTGTACGGGATGTCTAAACCTTTAGCCAATTTTGTAGGAATTATTGTAATTTCTGCACCTGTATCAAGCAAAAAATCAATCTCTCTCTCTTGTATGCTACCTTTCACAAAAATTATTTTGTCATTGTGATGGATTACAGGGGAAAGGTAGCTACTCACAGCCCCAACAATTAGTTTTTTTCCTGGTCTTGTTGTGCTCTTAGAAGAGCCTGAACGAGCTGTCCTAAAGTTTCAGTGGACACTTGCGGAACTACATCAGGGTTGTAAGCCGGCTGAGAAGGAGCAGAATTATGCATTCTATTTCTTTTATTATCTTGCAACTTCTTCCTACATTCTTTCTCCCAATGCCCTAATTTTCCACAGTAGTGGCATCTACTTTCTTTTTTAGTCCATCTATTGTCTTGTTTCGTTGGGTTAAACGTGGCTGCTGCTATTCTCACTTGGGTTTTAACATCAGCATCTCTTTCCCATGTAGCTAACCTGTCTAGGTTACTTCTGAGAGTTCCGTTAGCCCACGTAACATGTAGGAATGGCAAGGCTGATCTGTACTCAGCTATAAGGCCATCTGCCCAAATATGGATTAGAGCTCCTCTATCATCTAGTACACTTTCAGAATCCTCCACTAAGTTGCAGCTGCCTGACAAAATCTTTCAGTGTATTCACTTATAGTCTCTCCGTTCTTTTGTACACATCTAGTAACTTTCGACCAATCTATTTTGGGTCCTAAGAGATTCTTTAGGATTTTCAAAATACCTTCTCTCAAATCGCCTTTACTGGCTTGTTGCAGTTCAGAAGTAACAGCAGACTCAAAACTGTTGAATTCAAATTCAGTTAGAATTTGTGACATCAGCTGTGTAACTTCTGGCAACGACATGTTGTGAAGACGCATTTTACTGATCAATGCCCTTCTAAATTCAGAAAATTCTTTGCGTGCTGAGGGTAAACTCTGGGATAGTCTCTCGATATCTTTGGGTCCTAGCGCTTTGGCAACAGCTTGTATTTGGACAACAGAAGAGTTGGGAGGAACACTTTCAGTTC
Source organism: Leuciscus idus (assembly GCA_021554675.1). Classification (NCBI taxonomy): domain Eukaryota; kingdom Metazoa; phylum Chordata; class Actinopteri; order Cypriniformes; family Leuciscidae; genus Leuciscus; species Leuciscus idus. Next base: position 12,491,217 of record CM038635.1, on the reverse strand, counting down.
CCTCAATTCCCTGAGACCTTCTCCTTGCCCCACACACCTTCACTGAATCTACTGGCTTATCAGTTACTGATTGGATGGCTACATCTGTTTCAAGGAAAGCTTTTAAGTCAGGATAAATGTTATCCGGCTGACTAAATTCTCCCTCATCAGTTTTTTTTTGCATCTTTGTTGTGGTGTAATTTCTTAGTCAAAGAAGATATTCTAGCACGGAGCTCATTGTTCTGTTTCTCCAGCTCTGAGTTGCGTTTAGACTGTTCTGTAGCTATTGCTAAAACAAATTCTCTGTGACAACAGTTAATGGCTTTCACCTTGTTCTTGCGAATACTGGCTCCTAGTACCTTTTTACAATCTTCCATTGACCATGCTTTGTCTGGATGAATCTCATATTTCTTTGTCAAATCCAATCTGACGGACTCCGTCACTATAGAGTCCATTTGCTCTCCCAACAATGTTTTAAATTCGCTATTCTGACCACAATGGAGTCACACGACCACCTTTTTCAGTAGTGGGGATCAGTCTGGCATTTTTCCTAAACATTTTTGTGAGTTTTCTTTGTTACCACACAATCAAAAAAAAACTAAAACTTCTCTCTAGTGTCTACACAGAGGGTACACTTGTTAACACATCAGCTATTGTTAACTTTCCAAATTACCAACACTTCACACTTAACTTCCCTGCCGACAAGAACAGAGGATCAACAGAAATAACTAGCACGTAAAGCTAATTCTTCTCTGCCTAAAGCAAAGGATACCAAATATTAGCACTTGATGCTAAATCTTCTCTAACTTTATAAAGGATAAAACCTTCTCTAGCAAGAGGATGAAACACTTCCCTGGCAAAGCAGAGGATAAACAATATTAACCTGTAATGTTAATCTTCCCTGCCTGAAAACAGAGGATAAACTTCATCTCTAAAAGACAACTTTAGAGGATAACTTTAGTTAACCAAACTCTACAGCTGTTTGTTAACTACTTCTCTGAATGGCGCAGAGGATATCAAACTTGTACTGGTCTTTAAAGGTTCTTTTGAATAGAGTAGCACTCACCAACCCTTGGTTGTAAAGGAAGATTCAGTCTGGAAATCTTTGTTCAGCTGGAAGTTTCGCTCTGGATTCCAAAAGATGCAGTCTGGAAAGCAGATCTTTTGTTGAGCTTGCTGTTTCAATCTGGATTCAGGTGAAGAAGCTGGAACTCTATCCGGGTCACAGGGCACCAAATTGTTGTAAACTCAGAATCGAAGACCAGGGGCCCGTTCTTCGTACGTCGCTAACTCAGTTAGCTGGATTTGATTGTTGGCGATTTGGCATGATCTTGGATTGTTTGGTTCTTCGAAGCTCATCCTGGACTTGCTGTCATAGCAACAGGTCCGTAAGCTTAAACCTGCTCGGGAGCAGGCTTATTTCATGTAAACAGGATTAGATCGCGGCTTTATAAGCGGAGCTGATACGGGAAGTCCAGCGCAGCGCGATAGTGCACTAGAGATGTATATTTTTTCTCGTGACTCATGAGATTGTCGTTTACATTATTAAATTGTTGGAAACGCACATTTATTTTCGACTTGTCGGAGTCGAGCTTTAACTACAGAACAAACTGTTTGCATTGCCCTAAGATTATTTGCGAGTGGCTCTTTCCTTTACACTATTGGAGATGCGGAGAACTTGATGGAAAGTGCTGTCTGTCGTGTCATTCGGAGTTTACCTGCCGCTTTTAGGTTTAAAAAACAGTTTTAGGTTTTTTTTGTGGCATTTCCAAGCCACTTAAGACCCAATGTTGTAAAGCAGTTTTTTTAAAGCAATTTTTTTTTTTTTTTTTTTTTTGGCTATCATAATTTTTTATGAAGATCATGCAATCATGATCATGCCGATTACAGTATGTCACTCAGGCTTCACTAACGTGATTGGTACCATAGACTATAGGCTACCATAGACTGCCATCAAGGCCTCAATGAAGGGGATTATGTGAACAGAAAGGGGATTCACAATGTAAATGTGCAGCCCAGTTACTATTGGGATTCTTAATATTCCAGATTAATAATATTATATCAAATAAAAAAAAAGGCAGTTGACTAAAATCTTCCATATCACATAATGTGAAAGCAAAATGGCCAGGATCTGTGTATGACTTAAGAATTTTCAGAGATTCACATTTATGCACATTATTTGAAAGTGGTAAGGAAAGTTCCACAATTAAATATCAAGCTCCCTGTATTACATACACTTATGCTGATCCTAACAGAACTGCGTTTTTTCATAGGTGATTATGACATGTTCCTGCCTGCAGACAAGTGTTTTATGGCCCCATTCCCTGACCCAAACCAGTTACAATGCAGCTCTAGCCAGGACAAGGGCACACAATGAACTTTGGCTAACTAAAGGGAAGATTTCAGTGTCTGAAAAGTCTGAGGGTTGCACACCTGACAGGGCCTGTGACATTGTTGCATGTGCCATATTACACAACATTGCCACAAAAAATAAAATTAAAAAAATAACACTTTTCATTAAATGTTTAATAAAAGACAAATATACTTAGTTCCTTGAGTTTTATTTCAATTGTTCTTTGTAAAGAAAAGCCAGTGGTCAAGTGTCTGCAACAAGAGATATTAGACGCCTCATGCAACAAATAAAAAGGAAAAGTTGTCTATACACTGCCCACCTGTAGGCCTATGTCTCCTCTGTCTGTGCAGACTCTTCTGTAGGCCTTTCTGTAGATGTGGAATCCTGCAACTTATATTGCAGCCATAAAGCATACAAGTATAAATAAAGTAAAGTTATTTATGCACTTGCAGGTAGGCTAGTTCCTCCATATGACAGTTATCTGAGAGGGTTTATTCACTGTCCAGTGCAATGAAAACAAATGGACATTACAAAGTCTTATACTTTCTTTCCTTTGGAAAGTTAGAACATGTCCACTTACTGCACATATTTCAGCCACCACTTTCTTGGGAACAGATACAAGTGTTGTTGTATTATGTAAAAGTGCACAAAAGAGAAAAACACAATGCCATTACAATGAACTACACTCAGGAAAAATGTGATCAATAACTCATGGCAAAATATTTTTACATTAACATAAGTTTATCAGTTTTCACTTTCACAAGTCAAAGCAATTCATCATTACTCAAGATTTAACAGTTGAAATGACTATACGGCCTTAATTTAATGCAGCAAAAATTATTTTACAGTGTAGGCTACTAAGATCTTTTTCTTGATTGCTTTTATAAACAGACAACCATTTATTTAACAGTGCCTTTTATAAAAGAGACTATAATATAACAAAAAAAAATAAAAAAATATATATTTTTGTACTTCACTTTTATTTGTTCCCATGTTCTAGTGTGGTGACTCTGACATTACAATGAACAAGGTAATTATGCAACTATTAAAATACAAAAATATAGGCTATTAAGTGATAAAAACATCTAACATGGCCACTTCTTACGGATTTAAATTGTCTGCTACTTTTTGCCAGCCCTCTCTCCTGGCTTTTGCAGACTTTGAGGTGTTCCCTGGCGTTTTGATTAAACATTAAAATTCCGAATAAACTTCGACTATTAGTTCTTGCTCTGCTGAGGAGAAAAACTGAGCGCGCTCTTTGGCCACGCTGAACAGCCAATAGCAGCGTTGCTGATCAATGTTTCTACTATCGATACATATCCCCTTTTAACCCAGCGCATGAACGCGCAATTATCTCAGATAACTCAATCCAGCTATACTAATCATATACGGCAAGTGTGTTCGAAGAACCGAGTTAGCCAGATCATGATTAGCACGATGAAATCATCTTGGATGTGTCATTTGATCTCGGATGTAATAAGCAACGTACAAAGAACGAGCCCCAGGAGACTTTTGGGATCACGTTCAAGAAGTTATTTCTTTATTGAGGACTTTGCGTTGACGTGGCTGCAGTTCTTCAAAAGTCTAACTAAAACATTATACATTGTAGCTATATACATTCCAAGGGGGAGGGATTACATAGAGGTGGGAACTCTGAATAAAGCATGCAAATGAAGTGGGAACACACCCTACTCTGAGAGCACTACCAGTCCCATTGAATCAGCATAACTATTCACATGCTGATACTGGCCAGGAACTCCAATTCCAAGAGCCATCCCAGAGCCATTAAAGACAAAAGGTGAAAGTCAATCAACCTAACGATTCAACGTCTGGGCTCCGAAAGGTGAGAATCAAGTGATCTGACTCATTTAAAAAACAATAGAGAAAACAGGTCTGGCAGGAAAGGAGACTCTTGCTGGAGACTCAATAAATCCGTCTATAAACTTTATCAGTTTATATACTATTGCAGTGGAAAAACTAAATTAAACATTTAATAAATATGTAATACAACAAGGTCCAGGTAATAGTAAAAAATAAATAAAGCAGGACATGGACAGGATTAAACTATTACAGGCACTAGTCGTTTTTCTTCAGGAAACCCACATGGTTAAAAACTGAGACAATTAGGATTCGTAGGAGAGTTTTAGCTGCCCTGTCACTTCTAATACAAGAGGAGTAATGGCTTTGATCATTAGTCCAATACAGGTTAAGAAGGTACATAAAGATCCATTAGGAAGATATATTAAGCTAAAATGTAAAAAAACAAACAAAGAAAAGATCATTTGAATTAATGTATATGGTCCAAATGGTGACAACCCTAAATTTTTTATGATTTTTATTTATTTAACTAACTGCTAGTTTGCCGGGATATTATATTATCGCAGGGAATATGAATTGTGTGCTAGATCCTTCTAAAGATCGTTCCACAGGGATTGATAAAACGCATACTAATGCTAGGAAGTAGACTTTAATTTATCAGATGTTTGGAAGGATCTTTACCCAGCAGCAGTATCATACTCATGTTATTCTTGTATTCTCACGGATTGATTATTTTCTAATATCTACACAATTGCTTAACAAAATAATAGATTGTATACAGTATATCACAGCATAGTCATCTGACCATGCAGCTATATCCTTATCATACAAAACTTCAAAATTCATAAAGAATCCCCCTAAATAGCACTTTCAGATAGGATGGCTTCGGGATCCAGAGTTTATAGAATATTAGAACACACAAATGTATCTGTATTTTGAAATGAACAATTCTGAAACATCTGCTGGTATTAGATGGGAAGCATTCAAAGCTCATTGGGCTGTTCAACTTCTCTGAAGAATCTCTCTACATGATGTTGCCTATACCTGGCTCACACTAAGGCCCTTGAAACTCGGTGTCACTTGAGCCAATTGGAAATTAATGTTGCAAAGACAAAATAATTAATTATGTGCACAAAATGAATTATGTGTACATGATAATCAAGCCAAATTTCACTTGAGGGTCAGCAAGTTGAAATTGTGGAGAATTTTAAATACATTGGCTCAACTCTGGACTCATATGCGAGCTTCGTTGAGAATGCAGAGTACATTTTAAAAAAACTGCTCGCAGCATTTATTTCTTCTTAGACAACTTAGTGGCCTTGGAGTTAGTCAGCATATTTTAGAACTTGTGTACTAATCCATTGTAGAGAGTGTATTAACTTTTCACCTCCCAGCCTGGTATGATCACTTAAACTGTAGATCTAAGAACAAACTCGCCAGAATTGTGTCAGTGGCAAGCAAAATAGTCAGCAGACCACAGAATCCCTTACTACAACATTATGCTGAAAGGGCAAATAAGAAGGCAAGGATTATTCTTGCAGATAGTTCTGACCCTCTCTTTTAGTCAATTTGAGCCCTTGAAATCAGGTGGGCGCTATAGAATCCCTCTAGCGATTAAAAATGTGTTTATGAGGTATTTTATTCCAAACGCTATTAAAATTCTCAACTCTGCAAGTGATCGATAAACCAAATGATAGTGGCATGTACTGTATTTTCATATCTATGTAATGTGAATCTGTCTGTGTTTTTTGGTCTGTTTTTTGTTATATTTTTTTATTTTATTTATTTTTTACTACTGCCTGTATAGTTATTTTATGTGCTAGTGAGCCAAAGACAAATTTCCACCTTGTTGGACAGTAAAGAAATACAATCTCAGGACTGCCTACCTTGAGTGGATGTAGAATCTTCTGCTATCAAATCAGACCTGCCATTAAATTTATGGTTATATTCATCAGAATTTAAAGATCTAAAACAATTTTTTTCCAACCCTATAGGTGTAAATATTATTGCCGTATGGTATGTGTCTCCTACCCTTTGGTCCCATTTTGGGCAATACAAAGTTGCAGTGTATTCGTGCTTAGCGAGTGCAATCGGGGGAGCAAATTATAATTTTTTTCAATTTATAACAAGTATTTTTCAGTACTGAAGCCATATTTTCAAAACTCTTCATACAGTCTGAATTACCGAGATGAATCTTGGCCAAACAGTTAATCTCACCTCTAAAACTCACTCAGACCAACAAAACACTTCATACATGTCTATACTATACTGAGAAAACTGCATTTAATAAATGCGACTGAAAACATAATGTCACTGATATGACAACTGAATACAATAAAATAAAAAATACCAATGCCACAATCTTAATATTCATAAATTCGTACACATTTGTACTTCTGTAAATTTGTTCATAAGTTAATCATTTAAGTTTTAGTGCTGTCAATACGTCCATATTGTTTGTTTCCGTGTATATGAAACGTAAGTAAATGTACGTGTGGTAGAACCATACTTAACCATACAAAATACATACAAATACTCATAAAATGACATTGCTCTTCCCTTCAGTAAGTATTTCGTCCTCTTGATTTTAAGATTTTTTTGAAATTGCATGTGTCTAAGTAAACATCTGTGGAGAGACAGAGAGTGAAGGTGCTTAATGAGCCTCAGGCAGAAATCCATGTGCTTTTCAGGATTAACCACAATCTGGGCATGTGTGCTTATAGATTCCAAAAGAAAAGATTATAAACCACAGCTTTAGTGTGGTGTGAAAATTGAGGTATGACCTCAGAGTTGTTCATTGATTTTGTAAAAGGTATAAGGAAAGCTTAAAGGAAGTAGCAATCCCTTTTTACTGCTTGTGTTATGGGTCAGATTCAGGAGATAAATGCAATCCCTAGAAAGCCATACCATCAAGCAAAACTATGGGAAGTGAATGGCAATGAAATAGCATTACTAACAAACCATCCACATTAAATTAAACAGTCCTATATCATACTGTGAGGTCATGAAAATTCAATAGTCATGACCTTCAGTAGCAGCTGCTTCTAAATTAGTCCTTTAACAGTTTTTCTCAATCGATTTGACACATTTCTTCAAATGAATGTAGTTGCTCTCAGAACAATTTACACAGCACTAAACACACTCTTATGTTGACAAAACATTTCAATATTCACTGCATAATGAAGCACGGCAGTTTTTCTAGTAATGCATTTATTAAAAGTAAATGCTGTCATCAAAATTATAACATATTCGGCTATAGACACATAAAAAGTATCTGTCCACTAAATAGTCTTCAATTTTACCCATCTTTTCACCCTCTCCTTTTCCCAATTCTACTCTTCCTTTTCTTTAACTTTCTCCCCCTCTCCCCTCATCTCATTCTACCTCTTCCACTCCCCATCAACTTCCACTCTGATAACTCTTTCTTTTCCCATTTTCATGCTTATTCTTATTCTTTTAAAAATTTGTATAACAATATCTGTTACTTTTTAAAATAGTTTTTATAGTTAATGCAATTGTGATAGCTGTGTAAACAATTAGAAAAATGTCATTTCCTGAGATGTGTATTATTAACCATGCAGATACTAGATTGGGGCCAAATGAAATAATTCCATGTGCAATTGAGAATATGTTTTGTTTGTTGTGTTTGGAAAAATGGTACACAAATGTTTGTGATTTTTGTAATCAACAAAAAGAGCTGTAAATGTGTCAGGGATTCACCAGAGGGTTGTTCCATAAAAGACGCTTAGAAAAGCGGGGATTAAACTCCAAAACCGGACTTGAATGAGCCTAACAAATAAGTTGGGGCTAAAGTGGTTCCATAAAAGGTAATTGAAGTTCACGCAATCTCACTAATTTGATCCAGGTTTATCTAGTCTAGATAATTGCATGTGCACACGTTTCTGAAGCAGCCCTAGAGGTCTATCGTGGATCAAATCGATCCACCATCAAACAGCGTATATTTTGTGCTGTTTTATGCGTTTGTGACATGTTTTTTTTTTTCCTCAGTGCAAAACTTACATTTTACAGTTATATTCTCCATCTGTAAATGTTAGAAAGTTGTGCAAATGTATCCATTTTACTGCTAATCTTCATATTGAACGAGCGCTGCTGCGCGCATGTGCGCCAAATAGGAGCGCAATAATTCTGACTAAAATATACATTTTGCTTGGCAAATTAATATGCAATATTTTATAACACCAGAAATATCTTCTAATTATAATAATTTATCTTTAGGATGTTGGATAAGTTGCAGTGAACTTCTAGCTCATTACACTCATATATTTTATACTTCTAATAAAAAAAAATTTGAACAGAAGTAGCCTAATTCAGGGAAGATTTTTTTTAAGAAACTAAATATATAAAGATACAAAATATAGTTTTGGGTATAGGACCTATGCTACTTAATAAAGATGACATATAGACCTACTTATTTAGAATGCTGAGAATTACAGCTTTTAATGCAATAATTTTTTGGAGAAAGCAAGAATCCCCAGTTTTAAATGAGTGGTTAGATTTAGTTTCTAAAGTACACTATGGAGAGGATAACATGAAATTAAGAGCAAATGTATACATTTTGAAAAGATATGTGCAACTCTAAAATCAAAGAATATTCCATAAATTAAAGGAACATATATTAGCCTACATTAACTACATTTTTATATAACCCTCCCTTTTATTTCTAGTTATTTGTTATTTTATTTATTGACTTATTTAATATTGAATATTTGATATTTAAATAATATTACTTGAATAACTATTAGGAATTATGTGTCATTATAAGAGTTTGATATAAATATGTGAATGTTAAATTTTTATTAATATTTATTTATTGTTTTTTGTCTTTTTCCCCTTAAATCATATGTAAAAGTGTCTAACTATGTACTTTTTGGTTATTGTTCTAATTATGTGTTTTTTAGGCTATGTGTTGGTGGGTATCATCACAAAAGAAAAAAAGTAGAAGGAAAAATAAGGAATATTTATTGGGGGAAAATATGATGTCTTTAAAGTAACTGCCCATTTGTATAATTGTAAAATGTGTTTGAATTGAAAGACATAATAAAGTACATTTTATATATATAAATATGCTAAAATATTTGTTATTTGGACATTAGATGTGCCTTATTTAGAATTTTAAACCTACAAGTGTATTTTTATGATAGCAATAACCGTAAAGGGACTATTGTAATGGTGTAAATCAAATGTAGGTTAATATACTGTCAATTACTAAGCTCAGATTCATCTTACCAGTTAAAATTTATACTGTGCTTTTGTAATTATTTATTTTTAATTTTGTGATTTTAACTTCTGCTTTAAAAAGCTTTTTTTTTTTTAGATTGTGTTCTAATGTTCTATAATCATAAACATGTACTACAGCTGCCAAACAAAACCAGAGAGAAATGTATTCATAAATCTTTAAAACAATCTAATTAAATCTTGGGCACAAAACATTCAGCCAAAAGAAAACCTGTAGTATATATATTGTTTGTATCTATCTATCATCTATCTATCTATCTATCTATCTATCTATCTATCTATCTATCTATCTATCTATCTATCTATCTATCTATCTATCTATCTATCTATCTATCTATCTATCTATCTATCTATCTATCTATCTATCTATCTATCTATCTATCTATCTATCTATCTATCTATCTATCTATCTATCTATCTATCTATCTATCTATCTATCTCATCCTTGGGCGTCATAATACTGACGCTTTTGACATTTCGTCTACATCGAACGCACATGGCACCCTTTAGCGTCAATATGAGACGCACAGAGCTTTGTTCGGTTATGGGTAGGTTTAGGTCTAGTGTAGGGATAGGGTTAGACCGCTAGGAGGCGCCTTCTGGCCCATTTCTATCTGCGTCTCATATTGACGCTAAAGGGTGCCATGTGCGTTCGATGTAGACGAAATGTCAAAAGCGTCAATATATGACGCCCTAGATCTATCTATCTATCTATCTATCTATCTATAGTCTAATTTATCATTGTAGCCTTATTTAAGTTGATTTTCTGTATACTGTGTATTTATTTTTGGACTAATAGTGTTTTTTTTGTATTTTTTTTTATTTTATTTATTTACAGGGGCAATGCACATTAATAAACATAAATGTAAACGTGCCAGAATTAGCCCAAAAGGCTATTTTTCATCTGTAGACCCTTGACAGAATGTTAAAAGGTCACCCTAAAAACAGAAACAGAGCATCACACATATACACATCATATAAGAAAAAAAAAAAAAAAAAATTAAATAAAAAAAAATTAAGAAATTAATAATAGTAATTAAAAAAAATAATAATAATTCACGCACAACCAGAGAAATCACTATTAAAATACAAAATAAACGTGAATTATCTAAAACAAAGTAAACATGAGAGAAAGGAAAGAGAAAGAGAAAGAGAAAGATGGCAACAGAAGAGAGCAACATAGCCAAGAACAATTAGTACAAAGAAGTCCATTGTCAAGAATACAATACTAATGTTGACAGTGCTGAATTGTCAGTAACCATTTTTTTAAGATGAGACTGAAAAGAGCCAAAAGCATGTAATCGTCTAATTGTTGATGGGACGGAGTTCCATTCCCTTGCAGCTTTGACCGAAAATACAGACTGGCTAAAGTTACTTCTTTTCAAAGGGATAATACAGTCCCCTCTTTCCCCACCCCTTGTAAATCGGTGAGCAGTTGTTCTAATATTCACAAACTGTTTTAGTGGTGAAGACAGGCTATGTATAGTCTTAAACATCAGACATATATGTACATATTTGATCAAGTTATCCCAGCTTAGCAAGTTGTATTTTTTTTATATTGAGCAATGATGAAACCGAACTGATTTCTTATCAAGAGTTTTTAGTGATTGTTTATACAAAGACTCTAGTGGTTTCAGAGTAGTAATACTAGCTTGCGACCAAGTAGTTAAACAATACGAAATATGAGAAATAATCATGGAATGCATATACATCAAAGCGGCGTCAGATGACATATAATCACGAATAAATCTAAAATTTGATAAACTAAATCTGACCCGGTTACAGACCTTTTTAACCTGTGCCTTAAATGAAAGTTTGGAATCAATCAGAATACCAAGGTACTTATATTCAGATACAACTTGTAATCTTTCCCCTGATACAAATACATCTGGCACTATACTTAAATTCTTAGTTTTGCTGATAAACATACACACTGTTTTAGAAATGTTTAACTGTAAGCAGCATTGTTCTAGCCAAGCTGCAACATGAACCAGGGATTCTGTAAGTTCATTTGCAACTTGTGACACACTACTTCCGTGTATATAAATAACAGTGTCATCTGCATACATTTGAATGTTAGTGTTAGGACAGACAGTTAATAAAGTCCAATAATGGTATGAGAGAGTGTCAGTGGTAATATCATTGTGTTCTTGTCGGTCAGTGTTAGAGGATCTGTGTAACAGCTGAGGCTTAGCCTGACAGTTAGCCTGCCCTGGACCAGGCTAGTTTCCCAGCATAAGTTGCCAGGGTAACTGAGTTTGAACTATTTTAAGTTTGCTTTATGAAACAGAATCCACCGACAATAAGTCTGACTAACCAAAATAAGCCTGGCTTGTATTCTAATCTTGTTTTATGGAACAGCCCTCAGATCTGCAAACTCTGCCCACTCGTTCACTCTCCCGGAATACTGATTCAACACACCTGCACCTCATCATACCCTCATCATTCACTCCCTTTAAATACAACCCTTCACCTTCTGTTCAGTGTCTGGTCTGGTCATTGATGTACAAGACTTGTTACTTACCTGATCTACCAACCTGAGATATTCATCTTCAGTCTTCATTCTGATCTACCATCTGCCTTCTCTGTTGATCATCTTCATCATCTGTTCTCCACTCTGGTTTCCACTCCACCTGTAAAGACATTCATATTACTATTCAGCTAAGTTCTATCTTCATCTCAAGTTTGCAGTACCTACTCACCATTACATCTGCTGGTTTCGTGCTTCTGTTCTCAATAAACATTGTTTCTATTTACTCACCTGTTTGAGTCTTCTCTAAACCTGACAAAATGCTTATTTCCTGATATATAAACATTTTGGTTGGCTGAGTGAACTGCTGTGAACACATTTGAGAGTTGTGTGGAATGTTTTGAGAACATTATGCATATGTTTTGTAATTTGTATGGAATGAATAAGAATTTACAATCTGTTTCGGACAGTTCAAAAGTGGTCAGATCACTGTGTTAATTGTTTTGAGAGCAGTGATCAGAGTTTGGAGAAGTGTCAAATTGACTGAGAAAAACTGTAATGAGTTTCAAAATTTATTCTAAGCATATTCCCACATGCTAGCTGAGATAATCTGATTATAGTATTTAACTGATAGACAAGTAGACTCTCTCTCTCTCTCACTTGGATCATTACCTGTCTCAGTGTTTGCATTGCTCATTGCCTTTTTTCCTGATAACGGAAAGAACTTAAAATATCCCGTCATTTCTGGTCATACAGATAATAGTATTTCAGCATTCGAAACTGTAAAGGGTAGGGGCTACTTTTATGTGCAATCACAATAACAACAGAACATTGTGCTTTTGTCAAATAATGAAACAGGGTGGGCTTTCTGGTGTCTCAGTCTCTGTGAACATCTTTCTGAAACGCGTCACAAAAATGAACCGAAACTCAGCAAATACTTGTCACACAGACATCAGAAACATGTCTTTGAAAACAAATATTCCCAGTTTATGTAATTCTTATAAACCAATGAGAGGTACAATCTTTACCATCTGAGGTCATTATCTGTATTGTGGTCCTACGCACAGCACAGGCTATTCATACGTTAATCGTCCAACAAGCTTCGTCAGGTTACTCTAATTCTTTTTGAGTTTGGAAGAAGACACGCTTGTGAGGAATGAGACTTGAATTTACCTCAGAAGAAGAATGCTATGTAATGATCCTTGATCCAGCAGAGGATGTTATTTCGGATCAATAAGTATTCATTCTTACCTTAGTTATTGTGTTATTTTTTTACTAAAACCTGTACATATTTTACTAGTTGGGCTTTTCTCACACTATCTCGGCAAACTGAATTGTGTGAAATCGAGTAAAATGTTGAAATATAAAATATAGGCAACCTTTCATAGCATCTAATCTCCTATGATGCGTTGTTTTTTGCTCTAAAATAAACATAATATGATATAAAAGTAATAATGTTTACAATGTAATATGATGAATGTTACATTGAGTGCACACCAAAAGAGTAGATACAAAGTAAAAGAGTAGAGTAAATTACATACAAAGTCAGTGCAAACATGCGAATAGACGCAATTGATGCAAATTGGGCAACGTGATTGCCACGAAAGCGCGATATTTGCTTCAATTTCAACTCGAGCGGGAAATTCGCATGACGCGTTGTCGCACAAGCCAATCAGCGAAGAGCTTATTGACACGTTTGGTTTGACACGGACATATTTGAGCAGCAATAGTAGTTCTCTCCAACATGGTTGCTAATGGAAAAAAATGGCAGAAAGAAACTCCGGAAGGCCGCTCGACCGAGGGTCTGTGAAAAGAACACCATCTCTCCTGGCACATAAATTGCCTAAAGATGTGAGTGGTTCTGCTTGCCTTGAGGAACTTTCTCCCATACCTCAGAGGCCATCATGTTCTAGTTCGAACATACAATATGTCGGTGATCTCTTATATAAACCACCAGTGGGGTCTAAGATTGCGCCCTCTGTGTACAATGGCGCATCAGATCCTCCTGTTGTCCCAGGGCAAGCTGCTCTCTCTCAGGGCAATTGCATCCCTGGGCACATGAATGTTGGAGAAGACACACTGTCAAGGCAGGAGGAAGTTTGGGGGAAGTTCGGCCAGGCGGACGTAGACTTGTTTGTGTCACAAGATAACTCACATTGTCCCCTCTGGTTTTCCCTCCACACAGCCAGCTCCTCTGGGGCTGGATGCCATGGTACAGCCTTTGCAGAGGCTTTGGCTGTACTAATTTCCCCTGATTGCTCTGCTCCTGGGAGTTCTAGAAAGAGTTTGCCAGGGCGGGATTACATTTTTGCTGGTAGCCCCGCTCTGGCCGGCCCAAGTGTGGTTTTCGGACCTGGTAGCCCTCCTAGACGGCCTCCCGTGGGAGATTCCCATCCGGAGGGACCTCCTAACACAGGCCTTGGGCTTGATATTTCAGTAGAAGACTATCCTAAGTTGTAGAGCTTCTTCCACGAGGAAACTTTATGCTTTGAAGTGGCTTACCCCTTCTACACTTAAGGCGAGACACGGCAGGCAAAAACATCGTTTTTTTTTTACTGGTCAATTTTGAGATTTTTGGATATTTGTCTTCAATAACATGTCTTCTTTCAGACTTGTGGTGAAAAAAAGTCCGAAATACACATTTAGGTCTTTATTTTACTACACTTTTCTGTTCGCGTCTGTAGATTTCTCATAAATTCAACAAAAGTTGGCGTTCTTAATCCTCCCCCTGCTCCGCGATCTCTGTCTTCTTCCTGTCATCATACGCACACGCCGGAAAGCTCTCTCTCTCCTTTACAATGCTGTCGGATCCAAATATGGTCATTTCCTTTTTATCAGCAACCAATCGTGAAAGTAAAAGGGCTGAATGCGCAATCTCATTGGCTGATGATAAATCTTTAAAGCCCGTTTTCTCAAAATGACCTTTCTCTCATACTCCAAGTACGAAATCTCCACTTCAGTAGCACCTATATACACCACACTTTCCAGTCTTGTACCTATTATGAAGACATTTACAGAGGGATTTGTAAATATATTATTCCTAGCCTGATTTATATAACATTTTATTCCAAAAAACATGGCGAAAATCATTTTTTTAAGGCTATTGACAGTATATTCTGATTTACAGGATAACAAAAGTAGATATCCATAAATAATCCATTAAAAAAAAGTAGATATCCTCTGTAATTTTTTTCCCATGTAATATGTGAACACAATGAAAAAATAATTTTTAACCTGGCTTATCCAATACTCAGATTTCGTTTTTTAAAATATATGCAAAATAGCACATATTTAATTAGATATTGCCTAATTTGCATATTTAAACATTAAATTATAGAAAACTTGTAATAAATTTTTTTCTCATCTTAATGTAGGTAATTACAGTTTTTCTCAATCGCTTTGGTGCATTTCTCACATCACTATTTACATTTGCACAACAGTTAGTTCAACCTCCACAACATTTAGTCATTTGTGCACATCATAGTAGCAGTTTCTCATTCCTTCCAACAAATTGCAAATGCTTTTGGACATGCATCAATTGCTTTCATACAACTCTCTGCTGTTTTATAACATTATCATTTGCTTATGTCATGTCAGTCAAAATTAACTATACTTGTGAATGCTGAATAGTCATTCCATATAAAACTAATAGTCCTCATTTCATTGCTTGAGTCATTACATACAAAAATGTTGAACTAGTTGTCAAAATCTGTCAAGCAAATTTTACAATTTTTTTTACTTTTTTTTTTTTTTTTGAAAATGTCTCCTAAATTGAACAATTTCTCTCAGGTGAATCTCAGCTTTCACTGATGAGAAGGGGTGTGTGAATCATTAGTTGCAACCAATGATCTGGATGTGCATGAATGATTACAGTACTATGTATGTTGTATATGTTCAGTTCCAATATGTACTGCAATATTGTTTCCAGTTGTGCACAGCTCTACCCAAAGGGAGTTTATGTTTGTTGTAAATAAGGGTGTATTTGTTCTTTTGCACAATGCTGTGAACAAATTAGAATTGCAAAGAGCATATACAGTAAAAATGTGAAACATACATATTCAGTGTCTTATACTCAGTTACCTCACTAAATACAGTAATGTGTAACTTTACTGTATTTTTCAAATGGCTGTGCAAATAGTATACAGTGCTGTCTTGAGCATTTTCAGGTAGTGTCACCAAGATCTGACTTTTTTGCATTGGAAAACACTTACAGAGTAAACTGTCATAATGAAAACATGACAAAGCCATTTGACTATCTTGTTCATAAACAATGGTGTCAGGACTTTTCATCTTGATGACACTGACACTTTCATTGACATGAATACTTGCTTTTGAGGAATGAGCTATCCATTTTGAGCAAGTGACACGCTTTTGCAGGTTATCAACTAGGTTTTGCAGTTTGTACTAATTGTTTTGAGAACTGCATTAACTGTTGTGCAAATGTAAATAGTGATGTGAGAAATGCACCAAAGCGACTGAGAAAAACTGTAACTGGGAAAGTTTCATGGTGATATCTGCTAGTTAAAAATTTTACCCTATTCACCTGTAGTGTCTCGCCTTAAAGTGTATGTGGCAGCAGTGGCTGAGTTCCATGCACCGCTAGATGGTAGCTCTTTGGGAAGGCATAATCTGATTCCTCGTTTCCTCTGTGGTACTCTGAGGATGAGGCCTACGGCCCAGGTTAGAATGCCTACATGGGATCGAACCGTGGTACTAGAAAGGTTATCCTTGGCACCCTTCAAGCCTTTGGACTCTGCATCGGACAAGTGTCTAGCCTTTAAAAATGGCATTTCTGTTGGCAACGACGTCTCTCAAGAGAGTAGGAGACCTATAGGCCTTGTCCGTTGCTTCTTCCTGTTTGGAGTTTGTTCCAGGTGGAGTGAAGGCGATTCTTTACCCGAGACCGGGTTATGTACCTAAGGTACCCACTAATGTGGCCCGGCCGGTAGTCCTTCAGGCCATTCATCCTCCTCAAGTGTCGGCTGGACAAGGGAAGTTGCAGTTCTTGAGATTTCAAGAATTTTGTGGAGAAAATCTGACCAGCTTTTGGTATGCTTAACAAGGGCTGCCTGGCTACCAAGCAGACTATAAGCAGGTGGATTGTCGAGGCTATCTCAAAGACTTATGAAGTGCGCTGGCTGTCTTCACCTCTGCCACTTAGAGCACATTCCACACAAGGTCTGGGATCTTCAAGAGCTTTATTGTCGGGGGCATCCCTTTCAAGATGTACAGTATGTGATGCAGCAGAATGGTCCTCCCCACATACATTTGTGAGGTTTTATAGCCTGGACCTTCCGGCCACCCCAGGGTCCCGAGCACGCATGTCCTGAGCTGTGCCTAATTGCTTCACACTAAGGATAGGCATTTTGTCAGCATGGCGAAGTGGGAATATCGTTCCCCAAAGTGTAGATGTCCAAATTGAACTGAGGAACCAGGCCAAAATGTACAATCAGCAGAAGGGAGGGAAATGTCTCAGGGAACCATGGTTACATGGGTAACCTGAGACATTTCCCTCCCTTCTGCTGATTGTAAATTTTGGCCTGGTTCCTCAGTTCAATTTGGACATCTAACCTTTATAAACATGCCCTAGAAAAAATAAATAAAACATTACTGGAGTGCATCTTGAGACAGTGGCACTGACATATTTTAAGATGTATCAGTGCAAGTTGCTTTCAGTTAAAACAGCTCAAAAATACATTTTAGTCTGGGACTAGGCTTAAAACTGGGGGATAATGTTTTTAAACCAGCATGAAAATTTAATTGTGTCCATTTTCAAAAAAATAAATAATTTGTTTATATAATTTTTTGTATTATTATTAAATAAATGTATGAGATGTGTGATTGTCAGGTTTATGTTCTGTTCTATGGACTTGTTCCATGTTTTCCTGTGTGTCTGTTTCCTTTGTTCCTATGTTCCTGCTCATTATTGATTACCATGGTTTTTGATTAATTACACAGTTGTTTACTTTTAGTTAATTCGTTTACATTCTCCTTTGTCTGGTATTGTCTTTGTTTTATAAAACTGTTATGCTTTCTGACAGTGAAAACCAATTTTTAATGGTGAGTAATGACTTACCAATGTGTGGTTTTTTTGTGTTATTTATTTTGTTATCAGCTTTACAGTTTATCATCAATTGGAATTATTGGTTCCATTACACTCAAAACACAGTTTTGTCTCTTTTTATATAAATAGATTAATTCTCCATCCATCAGTCAGAAAGCAGAATCTTTTCTGTATGTAATCCCACTCATGTCAGAATAAGAAGCTTCACCACCTCTCTGAAAGCAATGAATCATCCATGATTTATTCATAGACAGCAGATGAATGTTGTACATCTTTTACAAATAAATTATAACACTGTTTGTTTACTTTAGCTCACTGGCCGTCTCACATGCTTGCAGATAACATCTGGACATCAAAATGTTGTATGATTAAACTCCTTACAAATAATTTTTACCATTTTAAAAAGAGTGTTTAAGGCGAGACACAAAATTTTAACCAGCAGATATCACCATGAAACTTTCCCAGTTGATTACCTACATTAAGATGAGAAATTTTTTTTTCAAGTTTTCTGTAATTTAATGTTTAAATATGCAAATTAGGCAATATCTAATTAAATATGCGCTAATTTGTATATATTTTAAAAAACAAAATCTGAGTATTGGATAAAGCCAGGTTAAAATTTATTTTTTCATTGTGTTCACATATTAGATGGGGAAAAAAAAATGCAGAGGGATTTATGGATATCTACTTTTGCTATCCTGTAAATCAGAATATACTGTCAATAGCCTTAAAAAAATGATTTTCGCCATGTTTTTTGGAATAAAATGTTATATAAATCAGGCTAGGAATAATATATTTACAAATCCCTCTGTAAATGTCTTCATAATATAACTAGGTACAAGACTGGAAAGTTTGGTGTATATAGATGCTACTGAAGTGGAGATTTCGAACTTGGAGTATGAGAGAAATAGCCTGGGTTTCCCCATGCTGCCTTGAGCGCAGCGCGATTTTATTCACACTGCTAGGCAGCCTGGACACCATGGACCAGATTTTCCCCTCAAAAAGGGATCCAATCGCAGAACGGGGAGGGAGCAGCAAGACGATGACGACATTTATGCGACACACCGAAACAGTTTGTTTATATCTATGGATCCAACATGGCATCAGACGTGAAGTTACCTTTCGATGCAGCCTTAGATAGTGTTCTAAGTAGTTTAGAACGCAAGTTTATTTCGTCTTCTTCCTCGTCGAATTTCTGCCGCTCTACATACGTCATCTGGTATAATTGAAACGATTGGCTATGAGCTACGTACAGGCGCATTTGATAGACATTCGTAGCACCCAATAAACGTCTCTGGGCATTCGTAAACCATGCCTCAAATACGAGAAAATGAACATATGGTTCCCAGACCACGTCTCAATGAGATGTGGTCTGACGTTAGCCAGGCTATGAGAGAAAGGTCATTTTGAGAAAACGGGCTTTAAAGATTTATCATCAGCCAATGAGATTGCGCATTCAGCCCTTTTACTTTCACGATTGGTTGCTGATAAAAAGGAAATGACCATATTTGGATCCGACAGCATTGTACAGTGAAGAGAGAGCTTTCCAGCGGTGCGTGTGATGACAGGGAGAAGACAGAGATCGTGGATCGGCGGGATGATTTACAACGACAACTTTTGTTGAATTTATGCGAAATCTACTGACGCAAACAGACAAAGTGTAGTAAAATAAAGACCTAAATGTGGATTTCTGACTTTTTTTCACCACAGTCTGAAAGAAGACATGTTATTGAAGACAAATATCCAAAAATCTCAAAATTGACCAGTAAAAAAAAGCGGATACTCCACTTTTTTTGGAAATAGGCTCATTTTACAACTCCCCCCGAGTTAAACAGTTGAGTTTTACCGTTTTTGAATCCATTCAGCCGATCTCCGGGTCTGGCGGTACCACTTTTAGCATAGCTTAGCATAGATCATTGAATCGGACAGGACCATTAGCATCTCTCTCAAAAAAATGACCAAAGAGTTTCGATATTTTTCCTATTTAAAACTTGACTCTTCTGTAGTTACATCGTGTACTAAGACCGACGGAAAATGAAAAGTTGCGATTTTCTAGGCTGATATGGCTAGGAACTATACTCTCATTCCTGCGTAATTATCAAGAAACTTTGCTGCCGTACCATGAGTCCATGAGTCCAGCAGGCATAATGATATGACGCAGCGCCTGTAAATAGGTCTAATAGGTTAGACAAACTTAGTCCCGGTCACGTTGGAAGTTACCGAGCTGGGGACTATTTTCAGGCGCTGCATCATATCATTACGCCTGCTGGACTCATGGTACGGCAGCAAAGTTTCTTGATTATTACGCAGGAATGAGAGTATAGTTCCTAGCCATATTCCCAGAACCCGCTTGAAAAACAGGGGTAATAGAGCGTTTGAAGTGGCTGGCCCCACGTTGTGGAATAAACTCCAAATCAAAATGGCTTCCACTTTATCTGAGTTTAAATCTGCTCTGAAAACTCATCTGTTTGATTTAGCTTTTAATATGTAATTGTTTTATTATTATTATTTTGTGATTTTTTTTTTTTTGATTTTTTTTTTTTGATTACAAGTGATCATTGATTGTTTTATTGTGTATTTGATTGTAATTATTGTACAGCACTTTGGTCGGTCGACAGCCGGTAGTAAATGTGCTCTATAAATAAACAGAACTTGAACTTGAACATATCAGCCTAGAAAATCGCAACTTTTCATTTTCCGTCGGTCTTAGGATGTAACTACAGAAGAGTCAAGTTTTAAAAAATATCGAAACTCTTTGGTCATTTTTTTGAGAGAGATGCTAATGGTCCTGTCCGATTCAATGATCTATGCTAAGCTATGCTTAAAGTGGTACCGCCAGACCCGGAGTTCGGCTGAATGGATTCGAAAACGGTAAAACTCAACTGTTTAACTCTGGGGGAGTTGTAAAATGAGCCTACAGTATTTCCAAAAAAAAGTGGAGTATCCCTTTAAAATCTTAAATCTGTTTCCAAAAGCTTTGAAATTCACCAGTTATATATCCAATATGATTTTTGCTTAAATGGCTATGGTTTGTCACTGATTGGCATAAGCTTGAATAACATGTCTGATTGATTACCTTGATTACGACTTTAAGTTTTTATATAAACAACATCCTGCATGACCTATTAAAAGTCCACGTTAATATTCCCCTTAACCATTAGAGTCAAGGGACACAATGAATATAGTTCTGAAATTTCTAAACATACCAGATGTGCTCGGAATAGTACTGGCAACATCATCTTCCTCATCTACATCATCTTCATAAGTTAAGAATAAAGTTACACATATTTGTTGATTTAATGTCACGCATTCATTTGTGTTACTTAATATATTTTACCTTGCTCAACGGTTATGTATGTAACATAGTAATAGATGTTTTTAGGTAATGTTAATGGTTAATGATTCTGTTCAAATGAAATTGCCACAGAAAAGAGTTTACCAGAAACAAGTTAATGTTTGAAAAACATTAAAAAAGTCCATATACAGAAATATATTTTAAAAGTTTTTTTAGAACCAGATAAATGATTTTTCTCTTATGTGTGTTTTGGTGTCTTTTATCATATCTATCTGAGACCTCATGGGATTCTTATTGAAACAAATTATTTATTTTTGTCTAAAATACTAACAGTACAAACATTTCCCCTCACCTAAACCCACAAAAGACAGTACACTTTCTTTCTTTAAAAAAACGAAACGAAAAGAACAAAGAAATACCATGCAACAAATAAGTAATTCAGAATCACATTCAGATCAGTTTTGATTCGTTTTTTGTGTAATAAAAAAAAAAATGAAAGTCACAAAATATTGTTTTCATTAGTTCATGAGTATGACACATACCATTGTGCTTTCTGACTGTGGCTGACTCTTTACTTTCATTCCATCCATGTCAGTGGCTGATGCCTTTTGAAGTTTTCATGGTCCAAAGTGTGACAGCCAAGATGAGTTTAGGACTCTTTCTATAGTGACCTAAATGAAAGGGATGTCCAAGAGCAATTAAAAAATATTTCATGGAGCTAAGCCTTTGATGCACTGTTCTCATCCGACTGTTGAATAGTGAGATTGAAAAAGATGAAGAAACCGAAGGACTTTACCACTGGGGTGGTAATTGAACGAGGAAGTATGAAAGAGAAGTGAGAAAAAAGAGGTGTGAACACTAACAGTAGGAAAAGTTGAGGGCTTAAGCACTTCTCTCTGCTGCTAATACCGACTACAATAACCAAAGTCCCCTCCATGCTGAACATTTGATTGGGTTAGCAAAGCTCTTGTCGAAAATCATTCTACAAGAGCTTTTTGAAACTGGAATGTAAAATTTAAGCAGCTGAAGTGTTGTATGAGAAGTGCTGCAAAGCTGGTGTCAATGAAATATTTCTGGACTGGAAACTGATTCCTTGCACAATCCTGCTTCACTATTCAAAATGACACAGTTATTATGAAATAGTTTTTTTTTTTTTTTTTTTAAATACAAATTATATCATCATCAGCATAACAATTTCAAAAATAATCATTTATGTTAATTTTAATTACATTTATTGTAGACGTCAAAATCTGATGGTCCGTGTTATTTGAAAATGTTCCAAAGAGCATTTTGTGTACATGAAGCAATGAAATCTGAACTTCAGTAGTAATTCACAGTGATTTCAACTTTGACAAAAATAAAAGAATAGACAGACAGACAAATAAATAAATAGCTTAGAGGTTGTTGTTTTTTGTGGTATCATCCTATTTACAGAATATCCACTATTGTTAATTTTTATTTATTTTTTATTTCTCTAGATCCTGGCAAATATCATAATTTTCATATGTGGGAACCTGGCAGGAGCATACCATAAACACCTGATGGAACTGGCGCTAAAGCAGACATATCAAGACACTTGCAACTGTATAAAATCACCCATCAAACTGGAGTTTGAGAAGCGTCAGCAGGTTCAGTATCAATCTTGCTTTACTTTCTCTCAGTTCTGAAGTCATGATTTATCAGCTGGCTATGGCTGAAGTTGAAAGACCTGCCAAACAGTCTCAAAAACTGAGATATTTCATATTTTCTTTGGCAAACCACTGAATGCTGATAGTGACTTAACATTGGGGAATTTAGCAGTGAACTAATACTGATAATACCAGAAATCTTTTGTGTTATGTGTTAGTTTGCTGAGAGAATGACAGAACTAGATTAGATTAGTGTAAAAATAATAGTCCCTCAACCTCCTTGACGTATCACTCAAACTTAATGTTTATTTAATCTACATGCACATTTTTGCAAATGTCTTTATATTTTTGAAAGTACATTATGTGTGTATATTGTACATTGCATGGAAGCTTGTAAATGTTAAGTTTAATTATGGCTTCTTTTGTAAAGTCTTTTTATTTTATTTTATTTTATGTAACTGCACGAAGAATCACTGAATAACTGGGAATTGAGAGACCCTTACATTCAATATAAATTAAATTATGCATTTACTGGTAATTCCACATCTTACTTTTACATATAGATTTTTTGGGGGGGAAAGTTTAACATATTTTAATTTCTACTCATATTACAGCAATCTCTTTCATATATGTATACTTATACACAGGGGCGGTTCTAAGGTCAGTGGATATTCGGGGCTTTAGCCCAAACTAAAATTGGGTATTTTTATTTAAAGGAATTAATTAATTATAAAAGCGATTTAAGGGAATAAAGAAAAAGAAAGGCTTATTGTATTAGTGAAATAATTTAAAGTATTTGCAAATAATATTTTATTTTTAAGTATGCATACATTCTCTCTACATGAATCAAGGAAATGATAGCATATTTTCAATTCAAAAAGGCAAAAAAATAAAAATAAAATAATAATAATAAGTTGAATAATTTGCGTCACCGGATACTGTCGGTAGTTGAACATTTCTATTGTAAAAGAGTTGTCAAATATTAAATGTTTATCTACTTGCATTTTTCCAGGCATTCGTTCACTGTTAACATCCTTCTGTGAACGGTAAGCCCCGCCGCCTTTAATCATTTTGACATTGATGAACTAGACTGCTGAACTTTTAGTCATCCTAACAACAAACAGAGCGGTGCGTAATGGAGTGCATCAGAGCAGCATCAAGAATATCAAATACATTGCAGTGAATCTCTTATTTGCATAAGAATATAATTCCAATAATAATGACAAGTTTGCGAAAAGTGTAGAACTCGGTGAGCTTGCGCAAAACACATCTTAAGCACTGCGACTCATTTAAATGATTGAGTGTTCAACAGACATGTCTGTGATTGGCTTCAATGCTCAACACTGCAAAAGCACATTTTAAGTACCTTTAATGCAAAGGGTAAAATATAAATAAAACTGTATGCACTTTCCATGATTAGGTAATCGCGGCAGCTGTAATCTTATTCACATTTGTTTTTCTGATTAATTGTTTTGCTCTATGAGAAAGACAAGGTAACAAAATATTCGGGACTTTACTAAAAACATTCTGGGCTTAAGCCCCCTTAGCCCAGCCCTAGCGCAACCCCTGAAAAAACTCCAAACAAACTTAAAAAAAAAAAAAAAAAAAATCAGTCCAGACCAACTTTATCTCTAAATTCACTAGAAAATTAGACCATCTAGGTTTCCATCCCCACGTGACATAAAAAAAAAAAAAAAAAAAAAAAAAACCCTTTATTTAAGCATTTATTTTAGGACTACTTTCAGAGGATTGCTACGTTGATGTCGTCATACTCAAATTCTAGTCAGAATATGAATATGATACTGCTCCATTGGGCTGTGATTATGGGGCGTGCTTCAACCGAACCAGGAAAGAAAATGCCTCTGCACTCAATTGGATAGACCTACAACCAATCAGAGCAACGGAGTAAGTGACGTATGCTCTTCATTCATTTTTCCGATCGACAAATGCCTTGATCGCGGTTCTCTGTTCCTCTTTTAAAATGAATGCGCTGTCGATATCTTCTATAACAGACGCGATGGCGGAATCTACACATCTCAATTCTCCAGTGGCAGCCATCTTTGTTGTAAACAAATTCAACCCAAGCGCTCTTTGGTGACGTGGATGATTACATTACTGTTGATCATCTGTCCATCATCGTATAAAGCCCGCCCTGACAATTTGATTGGTCCGAACAGCTCTGGTTCGAGCATAGTTGCTCCACAACGGATCAAGTCCAGACCAAACTTCCCAACCTCAAATGTTGTGGGCGGGGCTAAGTTCGGCTTGCATCCAGGCTAGAGGATTGCACCACGTTCTAATGTCCAACCCGATCTCACGGCTAGAAAAATCTTTCAAAAACGAATTACGAATTTGTACGAATTAGCCACCTCGTAAAATATATACGAATTGCCATGAGATTGTGTTGTAATGTCACAAACTGCATGTTTGGGTTTCGTTTTCATGAACTTTGCATTTGTTTCTCTCAGTTACCTGTTTTCATTTGTTACAGTTTCCCACCCCTTGTTTGTCTCCCTGGTTTTTGATTAACTCATCATCACCTGTTGTCATTTGAGTTCTATTACCTTGTGCATGTAAGTTCCTCCTATACATTCAGTTAGTGTCTAATATTGATCATGTGAACGTGTAAATGTACGCTCATTTGTTTATGCCATACACGCTGTTACAAAGCCTTTCGCCTTATGGATTACTTAAAGGTGCAGTAAGTGATTTCTGAGAAATAATGTTGATATTTTAAAATCACCAAAACAAAGATGCCCCTACCCAAAAGGATTGCACCCCTACCTTTATAGCTCCGCCCCCAAACTCACGAACACGCTATGCAACACAGGCACCTCCCCCTAATGAGCACGCCCTTACTGCTGATATTTCTGTTGTGGCGCTTGGTTCGATCCACTTTCAACAGTGTTTCTCAGAAATCGCTTACTGCACCTTTAAGATTGCTTTATTAAAGAACCTTTTGTTTATTGGAAGCCGTTTGAACATTTTTCATCATCCTCAAAATAGCATGGCCAGCTAGGAACTGTCAAGAGGAAAAATCAACATCCCAGCAAGCAATTTTGCGATTAAAAGATGTCTAATAGCCGTCCAAACACAGCCCTGACGTCTAGGCTAAAACAAGGCAAAATTTGGGCTGTCAGTGAAAATTTAATAGACGTCTAACCATAGCCCAAGGATAGACTCATTAATTAGATAACATGTCAAAGAAATGAAACCAAACACCTTGTAATCACTGTTGACTGATCTCACAAGTTATTTTGGCAAAAAAACAACAACATGTAACTAAATTCAAGGTTATTTTGGCTAGAAGTGGGTAACTCATAGCGGACGATTATATCGGGTCTATAGTTAACCTAGATGGTGAAATGACGGCTATTGCTTACTGGGATACTTCTGATTCACTTTACAAAAGAAGCCATTTTAAACAACATTTACAAGCTTCCAACAAAACACATATAATGTACTTTCAAATATATGAAGACATTTGCAAAAATGTTCATGTAGATTAAATAAACATTAAGTTTGCATGATACATCATAGGAGGTTAAGAGACTATTATTTTATCAGTTGGTATTTTATCATATCACACCTATTAGGGACACAATGTTTTTAAAATTGATTTGTCACCTAGACTTTCACTACTTTGTCCATATGTTTGACATTATGTTCTCCGTGGGTCCTCTTTGAAATACTGCAAACCTTTGCGGTCTCCTACTCTCAGCCCAGTTGCTACCGAATGGAAACCGGGACGCTTCTGTGATGTTGGTTTTCAGCTCCCAGTTTAAACAGGGCCACAAAGGCAGATGGTGTGACTGAATCCCACTGCTGTCTCTGTGAAGTTTAAAGGCCGCTGCTGGTGTATTGGCTGTCTTCCATCAGACTATGTGCTCTGCAAGAGGTCAAACATTGCCTCCCTGGACTTCTCTGGATTAACCTCTTAAGAATATCCTCTCAGGCTGTGGGTGATGAATTGTGCTTTCCACAGCTCAGTGGTCTCAGCTGCAGCGTTTTCTGCTGTTGATGTTATTGCAGTAGATCCTAGATTCATCGTATAGCACATTAATTAGTGGAAAAAGGGATAACGATGCATTTGTCACAGCTCAAATGAATGTATATGGCTTTTATGTAGATGCTAATAAAATGATCAGGTTTTTAAAATGATTTTTATGAGTTCATTATGGTTGATTAGGGGAAATGTACCAGACCTATTGGGCAATTAACCTTCTTTTGCTTGTAGCACAGAGTCAAGCTATCATAAGCTTTCATAATGACCCTCCAGACTGTCCCTGTTTGATCTAATTAAACTCATTCACACTTTATGCCTTGTGGGGAAATCGAAATTGAATTGAAAAACTTTAATGTGGTAATCTTAGTTTTTTTTCCTTTTCAAAAAAGTCCACCGTAACCCAATTATATCAGTCCCAGATGAATTTCACATTACCTGCCTTTGACATGAATTTTCACAAAAATGTGCTAAGGTATAATTTGAAGACATCCAGAGAGCTAATATAGCAGATTTTGAGAGAGGCATTTAGATGAATATGTAAATATTTGCTGCAGGGTTTCCTCTTAATAACAAAATAATCACACAACAAAATTGAGAAAACAGCAAGCATTTTTTAAATAAAGGATAAGAAAAGCATCTGATCATCATAGCAACGTTTGCATGAGATCTGCAATTCGGCACTCTAGTAGTCACGTCACGTTTATTTATATAGCAATTTTGTCACGGTTTCACAAGGCTCCACCACCACGGCCACTCAAAGATTACAGGCTGTGTCCGAAATCGCCCCCTTATGCCCTTAAATAGGGCACTATTTTAAGGGACAGCCATTTGTTGTGGTGTCCGAAACCATAGGGGATATTATTGAGTGCACTCATTCAATCCCACAATGCACCACAATAACGAGTGTACATTCGGGGGTATAGGGGGCGATTTCGAACACAGCAACTGTCTCCAGAATTCTAGCCAGCCACACCTGTTCCTCATCACTGCACTCATTATCCTCCCTATATATACACACACATTCATCTCCTTCATCATCTGGTCTCCAATGTGGAAAAGGACTCATAACCCGTGCTACTTACCTGGGCAGCGTTTCCCAAAAGCATCGTAAACCTAACTTAGGCTTAGATAAGCCTAACTTATGGTTCAATCTCCGGAGTCTGGTATCTGTTACAACTTTATACAATAGATTGCTTACAATCAAGCAGCTTTACCATATTAAAAATGAAAATCAGTGTATCATTTGTCATATCAGTACAAGATCATTTTCTACTATAAAGCAGCTCTCCAGTGTGTTCATGTTTTCACTTGCACATATCGGACCTCCACGGACTCAACAGAAGAAACTTTGTCTGTTAAGGGGTGACAGTATGATGCCAGCTTTCCAGAATTTTGAAAAGAGCATAGGCCTACTGTAAATCATACATCATGCGTTTTAATCACTTATTTCTTTTCAATCCATTTGTTCAGATGACTGTGAGCAGTCTTTTATGTAATGCAAGCTTTTATATCAGAGTCAAGTCTCTGCTGCACTTACTGAAGGGACAAGCCAGACAAGAGTGTAGGCTATATGAGATATAATTATCTCTCTTCCCCGGTGTGGTGTTTTTTGCTACAGGAACGTCTGTTGCTGTCTCTGCTTCCTGCTCACATTGCCCGAGTGATGAAAGCTGAAATCATACAGAGACTACAGGGGCCGAAGTTTGGTCAGGTGGAAAATACCAACAACTTTCATAATTTATATGTACAACGTCACACCAATGTCAGGTGCGTCACCCCATACCACAAAATGAGAATTTCTCACTACAGTCACAATCATGAATCATAATGAACAAATGAACAAATAGCTATATCAAATGAAACAAATGTCTTAAAATGAATTACAGTATGTATGTTTGGCCATAGCCTGGAAACTTATGGGGAGATGTTGTAGTTATTCAAAATTGATGCAGGTTTGAGCTCTTTTGATTGTGCTTAATAATGAGCTAATTAATTGTCATCACTCCTGCTTGTATTGAATGTGAACAACTTTATTTGCTCCACCTGCTTCAAATAGTGGACTTATATTAAAAGGTCAGAGATTTAAAAGAATGCAAAATAGTTTGTATAGCACAAAGCCTGAGAAACACATTCTGAGTTTCCTGTTCTTGCTGTTTTTCATTCTGACATGGTTTGAGGAGAACTTTACTACTAGCTATTCTCTTTTGTTCTGTTGCATGGAAAATAAAATAATCCTGAAGTAATTAACTCTTTCCCCTCCGGCGTTTTTTTAAAATAGTTGCCAGCCACCGCCAGCATTTTTGATAATTTTCACCTAATTTTCATGGCTCCCAGAATATTTTCTTGTATGAATATCTGAACATGCAATATATCAAAAGAAGGATCAGACTCTCTGCTTTAAAAACAAAAACAAAGTGTTATACAGTTTCAAATGCATATAAATATAAATCTTAATTATGTATGTCCTTTTCCATTCCTGTGTCACACAAATGTATATTCTCTTACAGTATTTTGTATGCTGATATTGTTGGATTTACCCGCTTGGCCACTGATTGCTCACCGGGAGAGCTGGTCCATATGTTGAATGAACTATTTGGCAAATTTGATCAGATTGCCAAGGTAAACTGAATCTGAAAATGTGTCACTTCAGTCCAGTAATTGACATGTGCTTTATTGATACAGATGGTTATAGCTTTACCATTTCCTTCTGCTATGGAAAATAAATTACTTAATACAACTCAAATCAAATGTTGCAGATTGATTACCAAGAGTTGTTCTTATCAAGATGTTTTCTGAATGTTGAAGTCCTTGAATGTTTCTGTGTCTTTCAGGAAAATGAATGTATGCGAATAAAAATTCTAGGAGACTGTTATTACTGTGTATCTGGCCTCCCAGAGTCCTTGCCAAATCATGCCAAAAACTGTGTGAAGATGGGACTTGACATGTGTGAAGCTATTAAGTAAGTTCAGTAAGTTCACATGTCTGCTTGGTTCTCAGCTGGTGTTGTTAATGCAAATGTAATATTTGATCCAGTACTTTACATGGTTGGTAAATCTCACTTCTGCTGTTGGTTATGCATTTTCTAAATTCTGACATATTGTTTGGCCTATGTGTAGTTCATGGTAATATTAATATATTTTACATTTTCTTTTTTTACAAACAAACATTTTTGGTACTTGATATCCACAGTCTGGCTTTTGGAGCAAAACCAATTGTGAACCATTGGTCTAAACATATATCGAACTCTACATTTCCAAAGGGCTTGTTCATTAGATTAGCTTGAAAATCTGTCCTAATTTCATAATTTTTATATGTTCTGCAAACCTGTTTACACTTTATCTTTGAAAAACAACACTGTGAACACCTATAGCACATTACCACAGGATATTACAAAATATATCATTTAAATAAGCATTCTGTTTCTATCTACAAGTAACTTCAATTTGCATAAAATTAAAAGCATTTTATGATACAATAAATAGAGTTTAAAGCAAACTGTGTGCATACTTGCACTATTATTATGACAGAATTTAAGCAGAGTCAGTCCAGCAGCAAAGCTTCTATCCCAGTCCTATAATCCTCGGTGCAGAGGGGCTGATTGGTCTCGGCCCGGTGCTGCTGTGAAGGACATGATACCTGGCTGTCCTGATAATGAGTCAGAGGCCTCAGAGGTCAGACTGTGGAAAATGACTGGTGCTCAGTCTAGACGAGAGAGAGTTGTCTTTCTCTTATCTCTACCTGTTCTGCAGAAGCCTGGAAGAATGAAATGTCTCTATTAGTAGTTGCAGGCAAATTGTGGTGGTGAAAAATGTGCTGGGAATTCCTGTTAAAGGGACAAACTGATTGCAAGGAAACTTGTTACAATCACAGTGTCAATGTATAACCAACCGGGAGAAAAACGCAAAAAAAAATTATATGCTGTATGTTTTGAGTGCTCAATCTAAGTCACAGTGTAGACTCACTAGAATTTTCATCATCTTAAACCAAGTGCTAATAGATGTTTTACAGATCAGCACCATTTTAAAGGACTAATTCAAATATATATATATATATATATATATATATATATATATATATATATATATATAATTCTTCTTCTTTTTTTTTTTCTCTCACTCTCCTATCTTTCCAAACCCATATTACTTTTTAGTTGTTCTGTTCACTGCTGAAAACATGGTAACACTTTACAATAAGGTTCATTAGTTAACTTTAGTTAACTACCTTAGTTAACATGAACTAAGAATGAACAATACTTCTTCAGCATTTTAAAAATATTAATTTCAACATTTACTAATACATTATTAAAATCAAAGGTTGTATTTGTTAACATAGTTAATGCACTGTGAACTAACATAAACAAACAATGAACAGCTGTATTTTTATTAACTAACATTAAAGGGATAGTTCACTTTGAAATTAATTTTTGGTATGTTTTAGCTTACCTCAAGGGCATCCAAGATGTAGGTGTCTTTTTTTCCGCAGTAGTTTCAATTTTGATATTTTTAGGTCAAACCGTTCTTGTCTGTCAGTCATATAATGCAGGTCGATGGTCACTGTCTCAAAGAGCATGCACAGAGTCCAAATTAAAACAATTCCCCGTCGTCCAAATTAAACAATTCCCCCATCGTAAGTACACATTGATGGCCTAAGACACGAAACGAGCGGTTTGTGTGAGAAAACAAACAGTATTTATATCATTTTTACCTCTTATACACAGCCATGTCTAAGTGATCTGATCTGACGTGTATGCAGACTGGTGCATAGATATATACACTAGATGTCGCCTTAAAGACATTCGTTCCAATGAACTGCCGTAGACAAGGCGACATCTAGTGTGTATATATCTATGCACCAGTCTGCGTACACGTCAGATCAGATCACTTCGACATGGCAGTGTATAAGAGGTAAAAACGATATAAATACTGTTTGTTTTCTCACACAAACCGCTCGTTTCGTGTCTTAGGCCATCAATGTGTACTTACGATGGGGAATTGTTTAATTTGGACGACGGGGAATTGTTTTAATTTGGACTCTGTGCATGCTCTTTGAGACAGTGACCATCGACCTGCAAAAAAAAATTGCTCTGTTTTTCTGAATTAATGACTTAATTATCTCAGAATTCTGAGATAATTAACTCAATAATTCAGAAAAACAGAGTAAAAACTTTTATTCATGAAAAATTATCTCAGAATTCTGAGATAATTAACTCAATAATTCAGAAAAACAGAGTAAAAACTTTTATTCATGAAAAATTATCTCGTAATTCTGAGATAATTAACTCGTTAATTCAGAAAAACAGAATAAAAATAAAAAAATTATGAAAAATTATCTCATAATTCTGAGATAATTAAGTCATTAATTCAGAAAAACAGAGCAAAAACTTTTTATTCATGAAAAATTATCTCGTAATTCTGAGATAATTAACTCGTTAATTCAGAAAAACAGAATAAAATTTTTTTTTTATGAAAAATTATCTAGTAATTCTGAAATAATTAACTCGTTAATTCAGAAAAACAGAGTAGATTTTTTTTTCTCAAGTGAATGCAATACGCTTCCGTAATTAATAATCATTATCTAATCTGAAGAAAATATATTTGTTCAATGTTATCCACATTATATTTAATTTGCAACAGCATTGTGAACTTTTGTAAAGATACGTTTGGTCATAAACTTTTAAATGCATCATTATGCAAATTACAAACACATGAGGAAAGTTCCCCACATGAAAGAACCATGATTGGCAGATCAACATGCTACTACATTTCTCTTCGAAACGTTAGGAAATTTAATTAAATTGAAAGTGGAGAATTTTAACAAGATGATTGACTGGGCACTGGGCATTTTAAACAGTGACAGGATGCACATAAAGTGACAGGGCTGTACGTTAAAGACGCAATTATGAAGAAAGTATGTCCCAAAGCTTGCCTACTCTTCTGCTACACTCTCAAAAGTATGCACTTTTTTCTTCACAAAAACATATGTATATGTCGGTGAATTGGGAAACAACACTGGAATATAGCATACAATGCATAGGGCCTAATTTTGTTGTGCTTTTAAGGTGCTTTTTTGGAGTTTGACATCCTCAGGTCCTACTCACAAATGTTGTATGGAAAAGAGAAGCTAGGACATTCTGTTAAACATCTCTTTTTGTGCTCCGCGGAAGAAAGGAAGTCATGGGTTAGGAACAACAGGATGAGTAAATGAGTAATTTTCAAGAGGATCATGCACTTTTAATGCATCTCATGCAACTTGTGAATTGGTGTGACTAAAACAACATTCAAAAGGTCATGCCTTTTAAAAGTGCATAGCCATGTGTCTTGTCTAAATGTGTTTCTAATCATGGGCATAAGGTTAAATCAATGCTCTGATGTGTGATGGGATGTGTTGTCGTTTTTTCTTCTTCCTTTTCTATATAGGAAAGTGCGAGATGCCACAGGGGTGGACATTAACATGCGAGTGGGAGTTCACTCTGGAAACGTTCTCTGTGGTGTGATTGGCCTCCAGAAATGGCAATATGATGTCTGGTCTCACGATGTGACTTTAGCTAATTACATGGAAGCAGGTGGTGTACCTGGGTAAGCCATTGTGGGGGTTTTATGTAAGT
The DNA here is from genome assembly GCA_021554675.1 of Leuciscus idus. Lineage (NCBI taxonomy): Eukaryota > Metazoa > Chordata > Actinopteri > Cypriniformes > Leuciscidae > Leuciscus > Leuciscus idus. The sequence continues at coordinate 12,457,744 of CM038635.1, read as the reverse complement.
GTATGCTTAATTTATGTTGTTATTCATAATTATAATATGCATTTTTAGTTTGTAGAAGATGTGCAATTGTTAAAAATCTGGTGAGAAAACAATAGTAATTGCAAGTTCTTGATGAATAGACGAGTCCACATCACCTCAGTGACCCTTGAGCACTTGAACGGGTCATATAAGGTTGAAGATGGAGATGGCCAGGAACGTGATCCTTATCTAAAAGAGCATGGAGTTGTAACTTACTTAGTGATCAACCCAAAGGTATGGGAATCTCTAAACAAATGAACAGTCACTTTTGTTTCCTTCAAGTCTAAAGTTCTCTTTCAAAACTTTATTGCCAATGCTGCTTTCCTTTTACAAGCTCTTGTGGCAATACATATTATGTTGCTAAGTTGTCCAAGATACTTCGTTGAGTAGGTTTAGTGAAGTTTGTCTAGAATCTAGTATGTGTTTTTTTTTAGGTAGAGAGAAAGAGTCCTCAACACCACTACAGACCCAGACACACCATTGACGGGGCTAAAATGAGAGCTTCAGTGAGGATGACCCGATACCTGGAGTCCTGGGGTGCAGCCAAGCCTTTCGCCAACCTTCACCACAGAGACAGCATGACCAATGAGAACGGAAAAATCAACACTGCAGTGAGTCTTCCTATGAACACTTTTTTATTAACACATTCTTCAAAATTTTCAAGGCCTAGATTTTACAGTGGAGACCTAACATAGTATTTACCAATAATTGTTTATTGTATAAAAGTAAATGAAAATGTCCTTAAATAATTTTTTTAAATGACCTCTGACAAATTTGAAAGCAGAAGTTTGATTTGATTTACCTGCCTAACACATGAAACAAACACTTTTTTTAATATACAAAGCTGGTAAATCGGCCTTTGATGTTAACATCAATGGCTGTCTGTCTAACGAAACTCTACAGTATTATGCCATATTATCTAGAAACAGGTACATTTGCTGCCAAAATACTTTATTTTGATTAGACGGACATCCTTTGATGTTAGGAACATAAGACGTTTTACTATTCTAACAATGCACGCGTAACTGGTCCTACTCAACCCAATCTGAGTGCGATTGGAAGGACGCAGCCTCTAGCACACCTCTTGAGGCCAGGGGAGTAAGGTTTACACGCACAGCTCTTACTAGCCTACATCCGTTACACTCACCCCCCCCCCCTTTTTGAACACAAAAGAAGATTATTTTGACTAAGACACTGACTTAGTATGAAATAGTATGAAAAAAAGTCCATCAACTGTTTGGTTACCGACATTCTTCAAAATATCTTCTTTTAGAAAGACACACTTGAGGGTGAGTAAATGATGACAGAATCTGGCAAAATTCTGGCAATTATCTCTTATTTGCATAATTATTAATTAAAGCAAATAAAAACAGCATAATAAAGTGTAGGTGCTGCTTCTAACAACAATGTAAAGCAGTCACATGAAGCTTTTGTTCTTGTGTCTCTTTTTTTCTCTTTCTTTTTTTTTCTTTCTGAGATGTCCCTACTGCTAAAATTACTCACCACCTACTCCTTCCTTATTAACAGGATGTCCCCATGGGCCAGTACCACTTTCAGAGACGTTCAGAAAGGTGATTTAAGTTCTGTATCTTTATCCAACAATCACATTATGTGAGCATACTAAAAGCAGTTATGCTACAGTAGGTAACATATTTGATCTGTTCTAAAACCTAGTGAGCTGTCATATACTGTATGTATTGCACATGATGCTGCCTTAGAAACAAGGTATCTTAGGAGGCAACATAATTTAGAAGCCTATCTACTGGAATAACCTTCACTTCACTACTTTTATAGACATGTTTTGACTTTTGTAATAGACATAGTATCAGAACAAGGAACAAAACAAGGAATATGTATAGAATTAATTGAAATGGTAAATATATTTTAAATGTTTATGAATGCAAGACAAAGAGTCATTAAGTCAGTGTCCTCTTCAGAACAAAATCTCAGAAGAAGCGTTTTGAGGAGGAACTCAATGAGAGGATGATTCGAACTTTCGATGGCATCACTTCTCAAAAGTAGGTCATCTCATATCTCAGCTGTATATTTACCCCCGATGTTTAATGTTTAATGACTCAGTTCTTTGTTGGTTGGTTTTATCTATCCATTTCTCTCTCTTTTTTTAAATTTCCATAGACAATGGCTCAAATCAGAAGACATTCAGAGAATATCCTTGTTTTTCCACAATAAAACATTGGAAAAAGAGGTTAGCACTTCGCAATGTTTACTTGAAGTGTAGTCATCCATAGTTCATCAATAACACATCAACATATCAATAATTAAAACACAAACCTGTTTGCTTTCACCCACAATGACACGGAATGAGATTAATCAGTCAACTAAATAAAAAAATACACAAGAGTCAAATGCTCTTTGAGAACAGTGTGTCTATTCCCTGCAGTATAGAGCAACGACCCTGCCGGCCTTCAAATATTACATCACCTGTGCCTGCTTGATATTCTTCTGCATTTTCATCGTGCAGATCCTGGTCCTGCCAAAGTACGTTCATTCATCTCTGCACATGTTTCACAGTGCATGACAACACAAGATTGTAGTGAATTGTAGTGAACTGGAGCTGTCAGGGTGAATTTGTTAAATTTGAGTTTGAGATGTCAGAATGAATTTGTGAGCGAGAACACCTGTTCTCACTCTCTTCAGTTTGTGATTTAAGACACCATGTGCTCTCTGTCTATTTCAGAACTGCAGTATTGGGAATATCATTTGGAATGTCCTTCTTAATTCTGTCTGTGATTCTGCTCATTTGCTTCATTGGGCATTTCTTGGTAAGTGCCAGTGGAGTCTATAGTGTTTATTTTGTTCATAATGTCAACTCTGTTTTAGCAAGAGTTGTCTTGTTGGTTCATTTCACACAAGACAATTACATTAAGTTAGGTACATAAAATTACAATTGCACAAACTACTTGTTCTTCTTTTCAGAAGAAATACATTTGTCTGCTATTGTTTGGAGCATTCTGTGAAAAAGAAGTACACTTTAAAAAAAAAATCCATTAAACACATTTAGGGCCAGATTTACTAAACAGGGCAAATTTGAATCAGAGAGCAATCACATAAAAGTGCAGATAGGAGTGGAAAGTTCTGCACGTGATCTACTGACGACCCGCAAATTACAGAAAACAGACGCAGCCGGATCATTTCCATAATGACTAATGCAATCTACCAAGAGCAGCGCAAATTAGCATCTGGTTGAGACATGCTTTTTATGGGGCGTTAAATAATGGTGCAAATATTAGTAAATCACCTTGCATGATTCATTTGCATTAATCCTGGCTTAATCTAAGACCTGTCTGTGAAACCAGGCCTAAGTGATTTAACACACACTATCCAGGATAACAAATCTGTGACACTTTTTTTGGTCACAACCCACCAATTGAGAACACCTGGTGCAGAACACAAAGAGTTGTCATTGCTATATTCCTTATCTATTGGAGTCCAAGGACATTGCAAAGATGAGCGAGTCTTTAGTTTGACTCAATGAAAGAATCTAGACACAATATATCATGCTTTATATATTAGACGGAGAGATAATCCTGCATTAAAAATCAGCATATACAGAATAAAACAGAGCTTTACAGGTTAGTGCTAAGGTCATGTTCATTGTGTACATTTCGGAAGGTCTTATGCTTGCTTAATACTGTGATAGTTATGTTGACTCAGCTCCTATAGCTTGAGTAGGTTGCTTGAGCTGTAGCTATATTTCCCAAATGTACAAGAAAAAAAAAAAAAAAGTGCTTGAAATGTGTTTATTCTCCACCATGACCTTGCGAGAACCGTGCGTCAGTTGAGGATGAGTTATACAGATTTCCTACCACAATAATATGATTCATCCCACCACATAATTTGGTACTGCACTAATGTAATAAATGTACTTAAATAACTTTACATAATAAATAATACTGAAAAATTACTTAAGAGACTTTCTTTCTAATCATCTTTTGAATTCTATGAATAAAAATCACCTGTGATTTTTTATTCTATAAATAAAAAATCGTACTTATTCTTTCTGTATTATTTTCATTTGTGTTGACCAACACTAGCATTGCAATAAGACGGCCTCTGCATCTTGGCTCTGGATCCTTAGATCCTCCGGAATCATCGCCAACAAGCCCTGGCCACGCATCACCCTCACCATGGCAACCACAGCCCTCATCCTGATCATGGCTGTCTTCAATATGGTATGTCGACCACAATGATACAGGACATTTCATATGAATAATTTTGTGCTTATGGTCATACAAAGACAACACTGAGAAGCTTCCTAATTGGATCACACACATTACATTAGGGGCATTGACCACAGGAGTCTGACATGCGTTATTGCGAAGTTTCTTGGCAGAGAGTTGTGTCCATCTGCGCCCCGACTGCAGAGAGCGGTTTGGCCTCCAGTTTTGGCCATTCCACTTGTGGCATATGTCACCGTTTGTAAACAAACATGAAACAAAATTTTGTCAGTGTTAATCTTGTACTCATACAGGTCGGGGAGGAAAAAAAATCCTTTTTGTGTAATAAACTGTATGATTTGTCCTATGCAATAGGACAGAAAAACCTTTCAAAAAACTAATTGCGTTTTATTAAATCAGAATCAGTTGATTTAATTCATTGTTCATTTATTTTTCATTTACTAATTAGGAGAAAATGAAGTCACAAATCACAATCCAATTGTGAACATTGCAGTTTTATGTATATAAAATATTATATATTTATAGTTAGTCAGAAGAGAACTGGCCCCCCGACTGAGCCTGGTTTCTCCCAAGGTTTTTTTCTCCATTCTGTCACCTGATGGAGTTTTGGTTCCTTGCCGCTGTCACCTTTGGCTTTTGGCTTGCTTAGTTGGGGACATTTAACATTTAATATTCAACAATAATATTGATCTGACTGCATTAACACCATTATATGAGAACTGAACTGAGCTGGCCGATGACATCACTGTTTTCTCCAGAGCGGCTATATATATTAATGAACTAAATTAATAACTTACCATCACTGAACTTACTTAAGCTGTACTATGATGCTATTTTCTTCTACTGTAGAAACAAACTTTGTTGCATTATATTCCTGTTATCTCTGTAAAGCTACTTTGAAACAATCTGTATTGTAAAAAGCGCTATATAAATAAAGGTGACTTGACATGACTTGACTTGCCATTGGAATAAAAAAATAAAAAACATAAATAAGATTCTTCAATATTAAGATTTTACATTCCCCAATGATACAATTAAAAATGAACGTCGCATTGATGTTGCTTAAATGTGATAAACAGTAAAACACCTTTTTTCTTCTTTTTTTGAATGTGCATTTCTTCAATTCAAAAGGCATTCATAATATTTCAATCTTTTTCTTTTTTTTTTGTTGTTGTTGTTGTTGCAGTTCTTTGTAGAAGACAACCTATCTTCCACAGATGCTGTTTATAATACATCAAATGAGACACTTCTTCAGCCTGATGGGCAACCCATATCTTACCTGGACAAGAACACATTCTACCTTCCTGTGAGTTAACTATGGTGTTGTGTGTCCTTGTTAGCATCTTAAATAAAATCAAACAGCTTTTCAAGCTCTTCAGACGGACCTCCAAACTGTTTACTAAATATTTTGATACATACAATTATTTTTGCTACTTGCTCAATTTACTTAAAATGATCTAATACAGTGCAGTTCTTGACATGATGGCCTAATTTAATTTGTGGATCATGCATGGAGAGTAAATGTGGAAACTAAGTGTTTTATGCGACGAGAAAAGCAAGAATTGTTTAATTTAGAAGAGGTTTTGTTAAGTTTAGCTTTGGTGGTTACGATTGTGGTTAGCTTGTACTAAGAATAAATATATTGTGAGAATGAGTATATTAGGTAATATGTAATTTTCTTCTACCAGCACTATACAGTCTTGGCCAAAAGTATTGGCAGTGACATAAATTTTGTTTAGCAAAGTTTGCAGCTTTACTATTTCTAGATTATATTTTCACGTTTCAATGGTATTGGTACTGAAAGTGACAGTGAAAGCTAAGATACTCGAAATCTGTCCTCTGCATTTTACCCATCCAATTTAGTGCACACAAGAGGAGCAGTGAACACACACACACCCAGAAGTGGGCAGCCATTTTTGCTGTGGCACCCGGGGAGTGATTGGGGGTTAGGTGCCTTGCTCAGTAATTTCCAGCCGGTATTGAGAATCGAACCCGCAACCTTCGGGTTACCAGTCTGACTCTTTAACCATAAGTCCATGACTGCCCCAAACTGGAAAACAGTGATATGCATTTGCTAAGTTTTAAATGCTTTTATTGACCCAAAAAACAAAAACAAAAAACATTTATGCAATATTTAGAGTGTTGACCCTTCTTCTTAACCTCTGCAATTCACTCTGGCATGCTGGACATCAACTTCTTGGCCAAATATTGACTAATGGCGATCTATTCTTGCCTTATTATCGCTTGGAGTAGATCACAATTTGTGGGCTCTTGCTTGTCCACTCGATTTTTGAGGATTGGCAGCAGGTTCTGGTATGGGATTAAGTTGTGGTTAGTTGCCTTGCCATGGATCTAAAATTTCAATGTAACGATCTCTGAGCCACTTCATTATCATTCTTGCCTTGTGACAATGAATGGATCATCACCAAATTGCACCTGGATTGATAGGAGACATATGGATAGTCTCAGGTCTTCACTGTTGTCATGACACAGGACTCATGGTAGAATTCACCTCTTTTTCTCCAGACAATTGATTTTCCAGATGTCCCAATAGCTGGAAGGGGGCTTTATCAGAGAAAATAACTTTGCACCAGTCTTCTGCGGTCTAATCCTTGTACTTCTGCAGAATTTCCTTGTATGTCATTGATGTTTTCTTGGAGAGAAGTGGGTTATTTGCTGCCCTTCTTGACACCATGTCGTTGTCCAAAAGTCTTGGCCTCGCTGTGTGTGCAGATGCTCTCACACCCTCCTGCTGTCAATACTGAGCAAGCTCTACTGGTGGAGACACGATTCCATAGCTGACTCCTCAGGAGGAGATAGTCATGGCGCTTGCTGGACACTCTGGGACATCATGAAGCCTTCTTCAGTGCAGTTGAACCTCTCCTTGAAGTTCTTGATGAGTTTGTAAATGGTTATTTCAGGTGCAATATTCCTTGCAGCAATTTCCTTGCATGTGAGGCCATTTTGATGCACAGATGGTTGCACATCTTTCTTTGGCGATAACCATTGCGAACACAATGATTGGAAGCACTTCTTCCCTCCTTTTATAACAATCAGTCTGATTTTATAATCCATCAGAATGATAGATTGATTTCACCTGACTACTTGTGCATACTTTTCCATGTGCTGATGATATGATTGGTGAAATGATGTTAGCTGGTCATTTTGTGTCAGGGCCAAAAACAGTGAAATTTGGGTTTTTGTGTAAAAGTTATTTGTGTGCGTGTGTGTGTGTGTGTGTGGCCATAACATACATAACACACATACTATAACATTCATTACGTAACAGCTAGTAGTTAACTACAAGAATTAATTTGAGATACTTTGACATGTCCAATTTTATTGTAGTTTACTTAGTTCAGTTTTTGCTAAACAAGATAGTTTACATTTTATTTTTAAGAAAACCTATTTCCAACATGTGGAATTAATGTCAACAAATAAATTTCAGCTAAAGAGTTATTTTTTAAGCATATAATTAATGCATAGCTATTTTCCTCTATGCCATGGAAAACTATTCAGTGTGAAGGTCATTTTGCTTGTTGTTATAGGTTTATGATTTCGTGATTAATGCAGCTTTACCCCAGTTTTTCAAATAGGGATTAAATTACCTAATTACACAATGTCTCAGACTTATTCAGTTGTGTTCATTCTTAATTTTCATGGACTTTTAGTTTGTTTTCATTAGGCACATGTGTTCCTTTGTTTGAATTTCCCGCCACTCATCAGTTTCCATGGACACTAATCATCATCACAGCTGTTTGTCATGAGTTCATCACCATGTGTATATTAGTTCCTCACCTTCACTCAGTGTTTGTCTGGACTATACTTATGTTAGCCTCAGTAGCTACGTTTACATGGACACAATCGGAATGAAATCAATCCCGATTGATGAATCCGAACAAGGTGTTTACATGAATGATAAATAAAGTAGGCTAATGGGGTTGATGTGCACGTTTATATGTCACAAGTTTCAAATCGGATCTGATGTCTTGACATGCGCTCACTGCACGAATATACAGAGTGTCCCGCTTTTCGCGCATAAATTTCTCCTCTATTGGTTTTTTATTTGTTTTAAACAGCAGACGTAATATTAATTCGTCTCTGGTCATAATTTAGAGCATATTAACCGTTTTGCCGTGCTGCTTATTGATCACGCAGTAAAAATGCCCCCTCCCCGCGGCCAAAACCAGACGTCTGTGGATGAGAATCCAAAACAAGGACTGGTGGGACGTTGTCCTGCTTCACTTCACAGACGCGCGAGTGAAATGAGAATTTTAGAATGACAGGAAACGTATTAATATGATACTTTATTCAACAGGAAGAACAGCTCGTTCCGCGCGTCATACGTCATTACGCTATTTAACATCATTGCACATGCGCAGTCCTTTCAGTTTCAGTTTTCAATCCGATCAAGTGTTTACATGTTCTCTCGATCGGATTACAAAAGGGATAAACCAGCCCTTTCTATCCGATCGAAATTTCATTTGGATCGAGCTCAGTCGGATCGATTAAGGTGTTTACATGAAGGTTTTTTAGTCCGATTGAGCCGTCAATCCGATTATAAGTGTCCATATAAACGCAGCTAGTGTTAGTTCATCTGTGGAATACTTTTTGGAATATCTTAAAGTTGCATAAGGTGCCCAATTTGAGGGAGTTAAGTACTTTCAAAACAACAGTCATTATACTGTTTATTGTGATGTTCCGTATGTTGATTAAATGTAGTGAAATTATTATTATTTAAAACTATACCTACAGCATTTCTGAAATTTCTTTGAATTCCATTTCAATTCTACTTTCCAATTTAGCCCATTTGAATTACAATTCTACATCCTATTTGCTTCCTCAAATCCAATCCAATGCAAGTTTGGAATATAAATGTATAAACAAACAAATAAGTGCTATATATGGTTGAGGAATTCAGACAAATTGAGCAAAGTTATCAATATTTTTTTGTATTAAATGTATCACATTTTGGATTTTTATTAAACTCTGTGTTTTGAATCATCATCTTATGCTTCTTCATCGTCTGCTTGCACCTTGCTGACACAATTCTAAAATCGTTCTAATATAGAACATTTATGCTGCTGCTTCAGTTTTTTTGTTTGTTTCATACACTTTATGAAATAAGTTTTGACTGGTGCTAATACACACTGCAGTCAAAATCTGGCAGAAGTTGGGCAAAAGCAGTTAATCTGAAGAACAGGCCTTAGGCAAAAGGATTCAGAGTGTTCCATAAGTGTTTACTATATAACAAAATGCAAAGATTTTTTTGTAGATAGATAGCCGACTGGTTATGTGTGGGTTTTTTTTTTTTTTTTTTTTTTTTTTTTTTTTTGTGGTTTTTTTTTAAACAGTAACAACAGTGTTTATGATTTCTGTGTTTTTCTGCCATTAGTATTTTATCTACAGTTGCATTCTGGGACTGATCTCCTGCTCAGTGTTTCTGAGGATCAACTATGAGCTAAAGATGCTAATCATGCTAACAGCAGTGGTGCTCTACAATGTCATCATACTTCAAACACACGCATCTCTGCTGGACGAGTACAGCAAGTTCCTCTACAAAACCGAAATCCTGGAAAGGTGAGTACTTGTTAAAATATACTTTTAATACATTTGTAAAATACACTTGATGGTCAGAATTATGTAGAGACTCAAAAAATACACAGATATGTGGTTGGGAATGGACATTAATAAAAAGTTAGTCCTTCCTGTGCAAATATAAGAGCTTCCATTTCTCTGGGTAAGCATTGCACTAAATCAAAATGTCCATGATTCTCTCACTCAGACACAAAAGCATCATTGAGGTCAGGCATGGAGAGTGTTGGGAGTTGGGCTGCAGTCAGCATTTTAGTTCATCCCACAGGTGTTCATTTGGGGTTCAGGTCTATACTTTTTTTTTTTTTTTTTTTTTTTACAAAAAAAAGTTCTTCCACACCAGACAGTAAATCATTTGTTTAGGATCTCACATTGTCACCCTGGAACAGAAAACATTTCTCCCCAAACTGTTGCCACAAAGTGCAGAGCACACAGTTATCCAGATGTCATTGTGTGTTCATTATGATTTGTTTTTACTGAATTTCACTGGAGCCCATTAAGTCGAAGGGAGTGTCCACATACAGTACTTGTGGCCATGTAATGTAGTGTGTGTGTTGAATATGTTGCACCATAGTAATTGTATATCTTCAACATCAAATCTCTCACATGGTTTCAAAACTTTCAATACTTTACATATTATTTAACAGGTTATTCCCCATGAAATTTGGCATATTGAATAACTTATAATTTAATGTAAAGGTATTTCTTATATTTTCATTAGAAGCCAGTATATAAAAATCAGTGTGTTAAGGTATTTTTTTAATTATTATTATTTTATTTTTTTTAAACAGTAAGCCAATGTTGTAGCTAGTCAAATCTGATCTGATAAGGTAATCATAGGCAACCATGTGTATACATCAAACCACCATTTTTAGTGTGAAGCAATTCATAAAATTATCTAAAAACTCTTGATGTTTCGGCCCTTTATCCCAAAACTAGCTCAACAAAATGGATTTGCTTCACGCACAACAGTTTCCTGATGATTACTGATTTTGTTCTAGAAATCAGAGATGGATGTTGAAAATAAATCAGTGTGAACCAGCACAGACACTTCCTGTTAATTGACAGCTGTGGTGGACATGGTCTGCTGGCCATCTTGGGCTACAGATGATACGATTTGTTACAAAAAAACAAGTGATGCTACCAAGTCTTATATCTCTCTGTCTTTCTTTCTCTTGACAAAACAAGGCCAGGAGTTCTGAAAGACTTGAAAACAATGGGCTCTGTGTCTCTCTTTATATTCTTCGTCACCCTGCTTGTTCTAGCTAGACAGGTGAGTTCTTTTTATAAACCAAATCATTCGTGGATTACAACAGTTGGTGAAAAAGTGATCATTTATGTTAAACATTTATTTGCATATTGTATGTATGCACATGTGCTACATTTTTAAATGCACTTTCCAGGGTTGGGGCACAATTCAGAATTGAAGAACTTGCTTCCTTTCTCACAGTAAATGAAAACAGAAATTTGAATTAAAGTTGCATAAGGTGCCCAATTTGAAGGATTTAAGTACTTTCAAAACAACAGTCATTATACTGTTTATCGTGATATTCAGTATGTTGAGGAAATGTAATGACATTATTATTTAAAACTACACTTACAGCAGTTATGAATTTCTTCGGATTCCATTTCAATTCTTTCCAATTTAGCACATTTGAATTACAATTCTAAATCCTATTTGCTTCCTCAAATCCAGTCCAATGCAAGTTTAGAATAAAAATGTAAACAAATAAATAAAATGATATATATGGTTGAGGAAGGCAGACAAATTGAGCAAAGATATCAGATATCAGCCATAGTTTCTAAAAGATTTTAGCCAAGAGAGGCCATGCAGTAAAATGAATTTACCACAGGCAATAAGTGTTAAGAACAATGCAAAATGATGTGCAAAAGTTATTTTAAAAGTTATTATTGATAATATCCACATTGAACATTTTTCTGCCAAGTACTACAGGTAAATAGTGTAAGTTAGCTGTAGGCTAACTTGTTATGAAAGGTTCTGCCTTGGGTATGTGTTTATCTGTAGCTCTGAATATGGCTTACAATGTGATTTTCGAATTAAAATTATTTTTTCATGAAATATTCCATTCCATTCTCTTCGTGCTTGTCTGGAACACAGACAAAATATTATAGTCTTTAAAATTATATATTTTTGTAATGGAACATTTTAATTGAAATGTATAGTTAATTCTTACAGAAATAACAATAACAATATATAAAACACTGCTTCATGATTCCTTAATTGCAACTGCTAGAGACTGATTATATTAGAAGGAGGGACTAGGGTCATTCTAGTAAATATTTTATTTCATGCTATTTAATATTTTTTATTAAATGTATCACACTTTACTAAAAATTGTCTTGGTTTAGATTTTAACTTAAATATAACAGTTATGAAGTAAGCGACAGAACTCTGACCTTGATTGCATGGGTGTTTCAGTACTATTACTCTGTTTTTAATAATGCAGTGTGACCAAACACATAGTCAGAACTTGACCAGTAAAAATGTTTTTTAGAATAGCGGTGTGATAGTAGAAACAGAAGATGGACAGATTGATATTCAGGGCCACTCTCCTCAGAGTGTTTGTCCAACCTCTCTCATCCATGTAATTTCAGACAGGCGTTTTGATTTAATTCACTTCTTTATTAGTCTGTTTATTTCCTTCATGTGGCTTATGTTACAAAGCGATCACAGATCCCACTCTGTTTATTAAAGGAACAAGAGTGCAGTTTTCTATACCTACTTGCAATAAATTAAGAACCCTTGGGGTTGAATTGCAATGACAAATAAATGTAACTATAATTAATGTGTAGTTTAATTTATAGTTTTGGTCACTGTGTGAAATCTTCTTATTGATCAGTGTTTTTACACAGTTACATTTATACATTATTTGATGTAATCCCCCAAGAAATGAGAGCCAATAAAGACTAGTTACAAAATATAATTCAAAGTAATGAATAATTACAAGAACATATGTATTCTTCTTGTTCACAACATACAGTAGTGCCCAAAAGTAATGTCTGGAGGGGATATTTGCGCAATATTTGCTTTTAATGATACAAAATATGAGGACACTAAACTTGGTTAAGGTATTAAAATGACAACATTAGATGGCAAGATAGGCAAACTCCAGCATATAAATAAATATGAGTTTTATTGTATTATGCTGGAAATACTGACTACAATGAATTGGATGATCTGCATAACTTATCACAATTCAGGTTTATAATTTTCCAAAGGTTCTCAATGGCCAGGTCCTCCAGAATTATGGAATTAAGAATTAAGACCCTTTACGGATAGGATCCAGAACGGGAGTTCAAACCTTGCATGCTGGTCATAGATAATGCCAAGAAGTATACTGTATTGATGAGAATGCAATTGACAGTCTAATCTGATTAATTGATTAAAGATAAAGAAACCCAGTATAATATTCTGAAAGAGTTTACCATTTGACATTTGATTGTGAAGATGTATTGCAAGCATTTGGAGGTTATTGTAGCCAACAAAATGTATTAAAGGGTTAGTTCACCCTACACATTTATCATTTATTCACCCTCATGTTGTTCCAAACCCGTAAGACTTTCGTTCATCTTTGGAACACAAATTAAGATATTTTTAATGAAATCTGAGAGATTTCTATCCCTGCATTGACAAAATAAATCCATGTGAATCGTGCGGTTTAGTCCAAATTTCCTGAAGAGACACGATCGCTTTATATGATGAAAATATTTCATTCATGCTTTTATTCACATATAAACATTGATCAACTCACACATCAGTTATGATCAACGGAAGCTCAAGCATGCTTGCGTGACATGCGAGAACCAATGAGGTTCATTCTCGTGAGCTTCCGCAAGAACCAATGAGGGTTGTTTTGCGCGTAAAGCAAGTATGGTTGAGCTTCTGTTCATGTACACTGATTAAGGTTTATACATGAATAAAAGCCTACATTAAATCGGTTCATCATTTAAAGTGATCATGTTTCTTCAGAAACATTCTTCAGAAAACTAAACCGCCAGATTCACATGGATTAGTTTAACTATCTCTTTATAGCCTGGTTAAAACCAGACCATTCTCAGTAGTAACTGAGTTATGGTCTGGCAAAGCTCCATAGACAAATCATTTCCAAAGGGGCGTCACCAACGGACGTCGCTCAAATGCCTCTGGGCGCAGTTGGATAGACCTAAAACCAATCAGAGCGATCGTCATCGTGTAAAGCCATATGCTGCGTCCCAATTCGCCTGAGTTACACTACGCCATTAAAGTATGTACTCTTTTTGTGAAGAAAAGGTATTTACTTTTGAATGTGTAGCAAAAAAGTAGGCAAGCTTTGGGACATACTACTTCGTCATCTTTATCGGACGGATCTGTCACGTGCATCCTGTCACTTAAACTGCCCTGTCAATCATCGTGTCACAGTTAAAATCCTCTATTAAATCTAATTTAATTTCCTACCGTTTCGGAGAGAAATGTAGTAGCACGTTCATCTGCCAGTGGGTCTTTCATGGAGACTGTCCTCATGTGTTTGCAATTTGAATATAATAATGCATTTAAAAGTTGAACGGACGTCGCTCAAATGCCTTTTGGGCGCAAATGGATAGACCTAAAACCAATCAGAGCGATCGTCATTGTGTAAAACCCGCCTCAGCGTTTCTGATTGGTGCCGCGATTTCTAGGCCATGGAAATGGGCTTGAATGAGCTCTTTGCCAGACTACTTCTCGAGCAAATCTGAATTTGCCGGAAGTTGTCTGGGTTTTCCCAGGCTAATCTCTTTATGAACTTTTTGAAACGTCATAGTCATTGCGTAGCTGTCAATGGAGGGACAAAAATCTCTAAAAAATTTAATTTCAAATATCTTCATTTGTTTTTCAAAGGTGAACGAAAGTCTTACAGATTTGGAACGACATGAGGGTGAGTAAATTATGACAGAATTTTCATTTTTGGGTGAACTAACCCTTTAAATCTAAGGATTCAAATAATTTTCCCACCATGCAATGAATGGCATGGAAACAAAATAGTTTGTTATTTGTTTATAATTGTGATAATTTTATGAACAATTTATCCAGAAGTTGAGGTAAAACCAGTATATCTAATTTTCCTGCAACAGTTTGTTTGTTTCTTTTATTTGTCACTGTCTCCAGGTTTAGACTAAAGTGTCATATTACTGTACATGTTCTGTGAAAGTACTGGGATTTAATATTGGTTTGTCATTTGGTGATTTTGTTTTGCTTATCACCATGATCTTTCTCATCATTATGATTTTTTTTTTTTTTAAAGAAATTGATACTTTTATTTAGCTAGGACACATTCAATTGTAAAATACTAATGACAGTAAAGACACTTATACTGTTACAAATGATTTGTTTCCAGTAAATGCTGTTCTTTAAACTTTCTGTTCAAAGAATCAAAGACACTGAATTGTGGTTTCCACATTCCACATTAAGCAGCACAACAAGTGGTTTGAACCACTGAATTGAATTGAATTGAATTGAATTGAATTGAACCACAACCACTGAATTGTGGTTTCCACATTCCACATTAAGCAGCACAACAAGAGGGTTTCTTCAGCACCAAATCAGCATTTTACAAATGATTTCTTAAGGATAATATGACACTAAATACTGGAGTAATGGCTGCTGAAAATGGAGATTTGCCTTCACAGAAAAATAACAATTTGAGATATAGTCAAGTCAAGTCATCTTCATTTATATAGCGCTTTTAACAATGTAGATTGTTTCAAAGCAGCTTTACAGAGACAAGCGTATAATTTAAGGTAACAGAGATTGTTTTGGCTTTATAGCGGTTCTTTAATAAAGTTATTTTCAAGCTAAAGTTATTTTTGATTGATTTGCTTCCGTCGCAACGATCATTTGTTATTAAATTAGGGGCCGCTAAGACGACACCATTCTCTCTACACAGACTTTAAACGCGAACCTGTGAGAAACGCTGATGGCTTTCACATGCGTATTTAGAATTGGTTCTATAGTTATGTGCGTTTGAATATATGTGCGCAGGTTTGGAATTCCCTACAGACCAAGCCTAAACAAAGTACTGGGCTTTCCTTATAAATTTTGATAGAGAATTTTATTTTATTTTGTCACTTCGGGTAGGAACGCGAAACGAAATTTCCCGACAACGCCTTATCTGTAGAGTGGTAAAGGGATCCTCCATAGGGAGAGACTAGTTGGCACTTCAGCACTGCGTTGTCATCGGGTCCAGGTGAAGGTCCTTCATCAGATCTGGATACGGCCTGGATCCGGGAGGCTGCGGGAAAACCTCGAGATAAACACAGACACTAAAATTAGCGTAGATGCCATTCTTCTCATGATGTAACGAGTACATCAGGATTTATGGGAAGTGTTCCCGGTTCCGGCTGACCTAATCTATGCAGCCTAACATTGAATTATAGAAGTCTATAATGTATTATGTGAATGCTAGGTCAAAGAGATGTGTCTTTAATCTGGCTTTGAACTGACAGAGTGTGTCTGCTTCCCGGACAATGGTAGGAAGACTGTTCCAAAGTTTTGGTGCTAAATAGGAGAAGGATCTACCGCCAGCAGTCGATTTTGATATTCTAGGTATTATTAACTGGCCGGAATTTTGAGATCGCAATAGACGTGAAGGACTATAATGCGTTAAGAGCTCGCTCAAGTACTGCGGAGCTAAACCATTTAGTGCTTTGTAAGTAATCAGCAATATTTTAAAATTTATGCGATGTTTAATAGGCAGCCAATGCAGCTTTGACAGAACCGGGCTAATATGGTCATACTTCCTGGTTCTGGTAAGAACTCGAGCTGCTGCGTTTTGGACCAGCTGTAGTTTGTTAATTAAGCGTGCAGGGCAACCACCCAGTAGAGCATTACAATAATCTAGCCTTGAGGTCATGAACGCATGAACTAATTGTTCCGCATTTGTCAATGAGAGCATATGGCGTAATTTAGATATATTTTTAAGATGGAAAAATGCGGTTTTACAGATACTAGACACGTGACTTTCAAATGAAAGATTGGTATCAAAGAGCACACCCAGGTTCCTAACCGACGACGAAGACTTAACAGAGCAGCCATCAAGTGTTAGACAGTATTCTAGGTTACTACGTGAGGAAGTTTTTTGTCCAATAATTAGAATCTCTGTTTTTTTCAGAATTTAGAAGTAGGAAATTACGAGTCATCCAATTTTTTATATCTGCTATGCATTCCGTTAATTTTGTGAATTGGTAAGTTTCGTTAGGTTTTGAAGAAATATAGAGCTGAGTATCGTCAGCATAACAGTGGAAGCTAATTCCATGCTTCCTAATGATATCTCCTAATGGTAGCATGTACAGAGTGAACAGCAACGGTCCTAGTACTGAGCCTTGTGGTACGCCATACTAAACTTGTGATCGATAAGATATCTCTTCATTTACTGCTACAAACTGATAACGGTCAGATAAGTATGATTTAAACCATGCTAGTGCAATTCCACTAATGCCAACATAATGTTCGAGTCTATTTAAAAGAATGTTGTGGTCAATGGTGTCAAATGCTGCACTAAGATCGAGTAACACTAATAGAGAGATACAACCACGATCAGATGATAAAAGCAAATCATTTGTGACTCTAACGAGAGCTGTCTCGGTACTATGGTACGGTCTAAATCCAGACTGGAAATCCTCGCAGATATAATTTCTTTCAAGAAAGGAACACAGTTGTGAGGATACTGCCTTTTCTAATATCTTTGACAGAAAAGGTAGATTCGAGATCGGCCTGTAATTGACTAATTCTGTAGGCTCAAGTTGCGTTTTTTTAACAAGCGGTTTAATCATAGCCAGCTTAAAGGTTTTTGGTACGTATCCTAGAGACAAAGACGAATTAATGATATTAAGAAGAGGATCTATGACCTCTGGGAGCATCTCTTTCAGTAGCTTAGTCGGTATAGGGTCTAACATACATGTTGTCGATTTAGATGATTTAACGAGTTTAGTAAATTCTTGCTCTCCAATAGCAACGAATGAATCAAATTTTTCCTCAGGGAGACTACAATGCACTGCCTGATGCGATACTGTAGTAGACGGTTGCATAGTTATCATTTTGTCCCTGATATTATCAATCTTATAAGTGAAGAAGTTCATAAAATCATTACTGCTATGTTGCTTGGAAACTTCGGTGCTTGAAGCTTTCTTTTTCGTTAGTTTAGCCACCGTTTCAAATAAATACCTAGGATTATGTTTATTTTCTTCTAAAAGGGTTGAAAAATAAGCAGATCTAGCAGCTTTTAGCCTCTCTGTAAGTAATCGAGCTCTCCTTCCATGAAATGCGAAATACCTCTAGTTTTGCTTTCTTCCAGTTGCGCTCCATTTTTCTGGCTGCTCTCTTAAGGGCCCGAGTGTGCTCGTTGTACCACGGCGTTGGACTATTTTCTTTAATCTTCTTTAAGCGCAACGGAGCAACTGTGTCTAAAGTGCTGGAAAAGAGAGAGTTAAAAGTTTCTGTTGCAATATCAAGTTGTTCTAAGCTATCCGGGATGCTGAGATGATGAAACTGATCAGGAAGATTATTAATAAAGCAATCTTTAGTGGCAGAAGTGATAGTTCTAACATATTTGAAACACGGAGTCGGCTTTGCAGCCTTGGCTAAATGTAATTTACACGAGACTAGATAATGATCTGAGATGTCATCGCTCTGCTGCAGAATTTCAACGGCATCAACATCTATTCCGTGTGATAATATTAGATCTAGAGTATGATTACGACGATGAGTAGGTCCTGACACGTGTTGTCTAACTCCAATTGAGTTTACAATGTCTTTAAATGCCAATCCCAATGCATCTTTTTCATTATCGACGTGTATATTAAAATCACCAACAATTAGTACTTTATCTGCAGTCAATATTAATTCTGATAGAAAGTCTGCAAATTCTTTGATAAAGTCTGTATGGTGCCCTGGTGGCCTGTATACAGTAGCCAGCACAAATCTCAAACGTGATTTATCGTTTATACTATATATTTTTACATTAAGCACCAATGCTTCAAAAGAATTATATTTAAAACTTGATTTCTTAGTGGTTTTGAAAATATTACTATAAATTACAGCAACTCCTCCCCCTTTGCGTTTCAGACGAGGCTCATGTTTATAACAATAATCTTGCGGGGTGGACTCATTTAAAGTAATGTAATCGTTTGGTTTTAGCCAGGTTTCTGTCAAACACAGCACATCTAGGTTATTATCTGAAATCATATCATTAACAATGAGTGCTTTTGAAGTAAGCGATCGAATATTCAGCAACCCAAGCTTTAGCATTTGCTCATCTGTATTATAGCTGTTTTTTATTTGTTGAACATCAATTAAATTTTTAACCTTAGATGGGTTTAAACGTTTTTTGGATTTCCAAGTTTGGGGAACAGACACAGTCTCTATATGATGATAGCTAGGTGAAAGAGGCTCTATGTGATGGGATTTATCTGACCTTGGTGACGCGAGGCCGCTAGCAGACGGTCGGTTTAGCCAGTCTGTCTGCTTCCTGACCTGAGCCCCAGATTGTCATGTTTGAGCTCTAAGACTATGTGCCATATTACTAGAGAGAAGAGCAGCACCATCCCAGGAGGGATGAATACCATCTCTTTTCAACAGGTCAGGTTTGCCCCAAAAACTTTTCCAATTGTCTATGAATTCTATATTATTAAGCGGACACCACTTAGACAGCCAACCGTTAAGCGAACACAATCTACTAACTATCTCATCACTCCTGCGAACAGGAAGGGGGCCAGAGCAAATTACAGTCCTTGACATCGTACTTGCGAGTTCACACACCTCTTTAATATTAATTTTGGTGATCTCCGACTGGTGGAGTCGAACATCATTAGTGCCGACATGAATAATGATCTTAGAGAATTTACGATTAGCATTAGCCAGCACTTTTAAATTTGCTTTGATGTCAGGTGCTCTGGCTCCCGGCAAACATGTGACTATGGTGGCTGGTGTCTCTATTTTCACGTTCCGTGTAATAGAATCGCCAATAACTAGGGCACAATCATTCTCAGTGGGTGTTTCACTGAGCGGGGCAAATCGATTTGTTATGGTAATCGGAACGGAAGAGTGGTTTTTTGATCCGCGACTAGAGCGATCCCTCACTGTCACCCATTTGCCCGGCTGCATAGGCTCTACTTCAGCCAGAACCGACTCATGTAAAGAGTTCACTATGCTAGGCGCATCCAAAGTAGTATTTAAATCTCTAGCACTCTTACTATCCTCAATTAAAGTTTGGATGCGTGTTTCTAATTCTGAAATCTTCTCTGTCAGCCTAACTGTCTCCTTGCATTTATCACATATAAATCCTATATTGCCACAGAGAAGGCTATGCTAAACATGTGACATGAAGTGCAGGTGACTATAACAGGACAAGACATTACTCACCGTGTTTGTTGACTGATTCTTACTTACCTGAGCTTTTTATGAACTCAAAGGCGCGGGCGCGCAAGAGAAAAATAAATAAATAAAGATAGCTGAACGCACGGGTGGCGCGTTAACAGGCAAGCGTGTTGTGCTAACGGAAGCTAGCGATGTCAGGTTAATCTGAGATGTTGGGTAAGCTGTATTTAGTAGTAGTATAAACAACTAGAAATTGTAGTAAATGATGGTTCAAAACAAAGAAATACGAGGCTTAAACGGAGCTTACAGCACCGAAGCAAACACACTCACAGCAGGCAGCGAGGCAGGCAGCTATACAATATATACTACAATAGAAAACAGGTCCTTTAAAATATTAAAAGGATAGTTCACCCAAAAATGAGAATTCTATCATCATTTACTCACCCTCAAGTTGTTCTAAACATGTTAGAGTTTTTTTCTTCCGTTGAGCACAAAACAAGATATTGTGAAGAATGCTGTTAATCAACAGAAGAAATAAACTCATTCAGGTTTGGAACAACTTTGGAGAGTGAATAAATGTTGACAGAATTTTTAATTTTGGTTGAACTTTTCCTTTAATAATATTTTACAATATTACTGCTATTGACACATTTTTTTATCAAACAAACCAAACCTTGGTGAATATAAGAAAAGAAAAAGCCTCTGATTACTTATGTAAACATGGTTCTCTGAGAAGGGGAACGAGACACTGCATCCCCTAGAGGACACTTTGGGTAATGCCTCAGGCATGACCGGTGTCTGGAGCATGTGTGAAAACATGTCAATGAACTTGACAGTGGTCGACGACAGCTTATGGCGTACTACTGGTGCAACTGGGATTATAAAAGGGCACCTGTAGAACACGTCATCACCTCTTGTCTGAAGCAGATGTGTGCAGGAATATTTGAAAGCATGGCAAGGAGATGCAGTTTCTCGTTCTTTAATGGAAACCTATTGACTCCGCCGCCGTTCCGGAGCGGATCCGCAGCCGTTCCGCAGTTGGTGGAAATCCGGGGTCAGGCAATCATGGTTACATACGTAACCTTTGATGTTCCCTTTCGAATGAGAACTCGAACTGCATCCCCTAGAGGACACTTTTGGGAACGAATGCACACGCTGCCATGCTAAAGGGATGAGTGCCTCATCGGCTGAAATTAAAGTCAAAGACTCTAAAGGAGTCCCCATCCCTGAGGTACACACCAGCGGCTGTCGTGACTAATTCCTTATGGCCAAAGCCTGAGCTACATACCCTATCAGAGAAAGTCTCAGATTGGTGCTGCAGCGTACTTGTAACAGATTTGGATCTAATAAGCACTTAGCAAATGCATCTGACCAGCTTCTAAAGCTAAATGCAATTAATAATCGTCAACACTAGTCCATGAAGTTTTGCCCGAAGTGCAAATTTGCAATACGAACTGTGACAATTCTACTGACAGGATTAAGTGTCTAGTGCGCATTTCTACTGAGACAGGCCTGTCTATGGAGACCGAGTTTGTAGTGGATACTGGCTCTGCGGTTTCTATTCTGCCAGAGATTCTTGACTCAGCAAACGCAGTGTCATAAACGCAAGGTGCAAAAGGCTTGATTCTGGTCCCTAAAGAAAATAATCAAGCCAGAGCCGAGCTCCCCACCATTACTGATCACAGTGCGTTTATATACATCTCCCTCAAGAGCTGACAGCACTTATTCTGCTCTCAATCTTTCACACACACTGAGACAAACGGGTCCCGAAGACAAAGAGCTGATGACGTGTTCTACAGGTGCCCTTTTATACTCCCGGTCGCACCAGTAGTATGTCATAGGCTTTTGCCGACTAATGTCAAGTTCATTGTCGTGTTTTGACGTGCTCAAGACACCGGTCATGCCTGAGGCATTACCCAAAGTGTCCTCCAGGGGTGAGTTCCCATTCGAAAGGGAACCATACTTTTAAACAAAAAAGAACAATCGATGAGGTTGATGGGGTCAGCTCATGTTTCAAAAGCATCAGTGTAAATGTATGTATGTGTTGTGCTTTGAGAATAAGATTTTCTTTTAAAAATGTGTGGTGTGGTGTTTTTAACTGAAATAGCGCTGTGACCTCCAGTCTCTTTACCTCTGTGTCCTCTTGTAACAGAATGAATATTACTGTAGGTTGGATTTCCTGTGGAAGAACAAATTCAAGAAGGAATGTGAGGAAATAGAAACCATGGAGAATCTCAATCGCGTTCTGCTGGAGAATGTTCTGCCAGCCCATGTAGCAGAGCACTTCCTGGCCAGGAACTGGAAGAACGAGGTAAGAATGTAGATAGAAAGAACAACTTAAGAATTACTGCAATTTTTATACTGTTTGAATGCATCCAAATTCATAACATGCTGAAAATAGTACGAGATTCTGAACTTCGAAGGTACCACAAAGTTGTACTGCAAAGTTATAATAATGTCCTAATACTTTCATACTGGCTTACATCAAGTAAAAGTACTTACTTGACCAGCGCAAACAAACTTGTGATATGATTTAAAGCACATCTGACTATAACTTGAATTTAGATGATTGGGAGAGCTTGACAACTGCCAGGAGTTGCTTTCTTCTGTTGAAATTAATGTTTTGAGGGAAAATTTATTGAGATTACACTTTTTAAATAATGTTTTATTTTTGTTTAGTTTGAAAGTCAGTCTTCAGATATTTTATACCTGAGCTTCCTTTTCCTCTGTGAATGACAGGATCTGTATCACCAATCATATGACCTGGTGTGTGTGATGTTTGCTTCTATCCCGGACTTCAAAGAGTTCTACACAGAATCCGACGTAAACAAGGAGGGTCTCGAGTGCCTCAGACTGCTCAACGAGATCATTGCAGACTTTGATGAGGTAACGTATCGCTTCATGTATTTTGTAGGAAAAAAAGAGCTGGTTCCTTTTTTACACTTGAACTTTTTCCCATTGAAGTGTACTTCAAACTTACTGTGGTGTGCAAATTCTGCTGGTTTGCTACAGAATAGCATTCGCCCATGAAATTCATCTGATTTAGTCAAAATTGAAATGTTATTACCATGATGCAGTCCTTTTTCACAAATCAGTTTTGATGGTTTGTTTGATGTTAACTCTGCTATGGTTATGTTGTATTTCCTGTGTAGTTGCTCTCTAAGCCAAAGTTCAGTGGAGTGGAGAAGATAAAGACCATTGGAAGCACATATATGGCAGCCACTGGACTTAATGCCAGCCCAGGACCAGAATATACACAGGTATCAGGAATGTAGGGATTCAATCAAGTCTGTCTGTGTGTCAAATTATACAAATGTTTCATGGGAACACGACTTTGTCTACTTTTATTCATCTAATATAATGTTCTATTTTAATATATTTCTTGTAAAATATTGACAACTCTACACTATTAATTAAGATATATTAAGTCATTGGTGTGAGTTCATTGTTTGGTAACACTTTATTTTGATAGTCCACTTTAGACATTCTACTTACTATAACTAACTTTGCAACTACATGTTAGCTACCAGTCATTAGAGAATTAGTTAACTGTCTGCCTAATATCTGCTAACACTTTGTTGACGCTTCCCCAACAGACATTCTACTGACTATAAGTAACTTTGCAAGCGCATGTCATCTTATTCTAAAGTTAAGTTATTTATAGTTAGTAGAATGTCTAAAGTGAACAATCAAAATAAAGTTTAACCCATTGTTTTTGCCGTTCGTGTTTGTAGGAGCATGACAGGCAGTACATGCACATTGGTACCATGGTGGAGTTTGCCTTTGCACTGGTGGGGAAGCTTGATGTCATCAATAAACATTCCTTCAATGACTTCAAACTCCGAGTTGGTGAGTGAAAACAAAAGATTATTATTATTGGGGTCTGAGCATCAATGGCTTATAACATGCGGGATGCAATGGCCATGTCTCTGTTCAAAAATGCTGTAATATGAGTCTCTTGTATATTATTGTATATGTCTCTTAAAGTATATTATGTAATATATTATGTATTATTTAAAAAGATACAAATAATACAAATGAACAGCGATTCATTGAGTTTTAAGCAAATGTTTTCAACATCATTAGGATATATAAAAATGAATGTAAAATTGAATGATCCATTAGCTTTTTGGAGATTGCAGATTTATTTGCAAATATATTACATTTCTATGCATTTACTATTTCTATGCATTTTTTCAGTAGTAAGTCTATTGAACCATTTTCACAGATTAAAACCTATGAGACCTAAAATGTTTTTTTGTATACTCTGGTGGACAACATTAGCATTACAGCCTTCATCTATCATTCCCATTCATTAATATAAATGGCTAATCTTTTAGAATGTTCAGTTAGCCCCCTGAGCAAACAAATAGTCATTATGGGACAATCCCACAAATATATCGGCCATATCTACAGTAAGATAAATGAAAAATCTTTTGATTCTTTTTTGTCAGGTGGACACTCAATTTTGTGCAAATCAGACAAACATCCTAGGACAAGTTCAGGCATTTTTTTAGGGCAGAAAAATTATGATGATGACAATTGTCCAAAACATACATCTAAATCAACAAAAGAATGGATTTAGCAAAGAAAGATTAACGGCCCAGACCTAAATCTTATAGAAAACAGAATAAATAGAAACAGAAAAAAATAACAGATCTGGAAATTTTTTGCAAAAAAGTGGAAAAAAAAGTGGGAAAATATTTCCAAGTCAAGATGTGCCAAGCTGACAGACTCCTATCCAAACAGACTGAGTGCTTCAACTGAATATTAGTTCAGGTGTGCACACTTATGCAGTTAGTTATTCAAAGTTTATATAGGGCATTCCTGTATGCTATCCTCTATTACCAGTTTACCTGCTAATTGTGGACTGTTTCAAAAAAGTTTACCTGGGATATAATCTTTTCACTTTTATTTTGCCTCTGTCCCAACTTATTTTGGAGTGTGTTGCAGCCGTCAAAATCAAAATGTTTACATTTACAAAATACAATTAAGTTGGTCAGTGAAAACACTGGATTTTTTTTTTTCTTTGTACTTCTGTTAAATAAAGGTTAAAGAGATTTAACTACAGTTTAACTACAATTGCTGCTGCTGCATAGCAAGTATGGATTGCTCCTGTTAATAGAGACACGCACATGCTGCTGTGAGCATGTAAGATGCTGCTGCGGTGGCATAATTAGACATACATCAATCCCGTTGCACAGTGATTCTCAACCGGTGGGCCGCGGCCCTCTGGTGGGCCTCGGAGCGCCATCTGGTGGGCCGTGTAGGCAGTGGTAGACCACCCCCAAATTATTATTATTATTATTTTATTTTTTTTTACAAATCTTGTTATTTTCTAATTATCTTGTTCTTATGAATTTATATGATCAAAAACACTCAAGTCAAGTCAAGATGCATTATCTAAAAGCTAATTTAGGTTTAAATATCGCAACACCAATCACGTCAGATTGAACGTTTGTTTGATCAGATGCAGTAACATTACGTTACTGTACGGATCGTTTTCTGAAAAGAAAAGCAGATGTGGGAGACAGACCTGTGCAAGGAAAAGCTTCGAAGTGTGTGGTGAGAAAATACGACGCTGAATACATTAAATTTGGTTTTATAAGGGCAGGTACTGAGGGGGTCACACATGGACGAGAAGAGCAGCGCCGCGTCTACAACTCGGTATCGAACACTGGACGCGCACTTTCTCAGTTTATGGCCAGCAATATTGTTATGTTTAAGGACATTACAAAATTAAGATAATGTTTGTGCTATGTTATGATTGCAATTAAATTTACATTTACAATTAAATACAATCGTTGCTGAGTCTGCAGTCTCAACACTTTACCTCAGGACGTACATTAACTGAATTAATTGAGAATCTCACCTGAAAATCCGATCATTTTCATCCACGCAGCTGATAAGCTGGTAAATGAATATAAAACTACATGTATCTTGCAGCACAGGGTGAAGTCAGTATATAGGCTACATTAACGACGATTTGAGACAAATATAATGTAGTACATTTAATCTAAAACTATGTAAATGGCGCCGGTGTGACACTCATAGAAAATAATGTGTTCGAATTTTAAAGACGTGCCGCTGCGCTTCTCGTCCGGTGTGCGACCCCCTTAAGCCGAAAACAGAAATGTTGTTGAATGTGGATTCAGGTGTTAAATGTGGAGAAATGTTGTCAAATGAGGTGCTAAAACCATCAAAGCTGCAGAGACATTTGAACAAAACTGTGCTGTGCTGGGAAGCCAACATAATATTGTTTTAAACTCATGTTCATATCGCTAACTGTATTTGATCAATTACATTTACAGTAGGCTATGTAAATTGGGGTGAATTAACTTTTTTTTAAACATTTCATATCTATACCACAAATGTTATTTCTCGTGCCATTTATACGCCAAACATAGTTCTCTTACGAGAGGTTCTCTCGTATTGCGTAAGTTGCTTACGCTACGGGTAAAGTTGTCTTTTCTCGAGATCTGAAGCCAAAAAATTATCCTTAATTTTGTATTTATTGTCAACGCAGTGCGGCAGACAGCAGACCATGGCAGGCTGTATGAGCGTGCTCATTGGCTGTCCTGCGGCAACTGCAGCAGCCTACCAGTGAGCCCTGCGTGACGTCATGCCCAATGAGGGCGCTTCGCGCCCTCCACGCGCCTGGCCCGCCAGAATGGGTGTGGCTAGCGTGTATAAAAGAGGGGCTCACAGGCTGGAATTCCGATTTTCATGTCTTCAGCGAAGCTCTTCGCATCGCTGGATCTTGAGAGCCGCCGCCGTTGAATTCAGCGACCAGCAAGCCTAGGAAGCGTCTGAGGAAGCCGGCCGTCTTCGCCGCCTTCAGCCATCCGTGCCTGCTACGCCATCCGGCGACATATCCTTTCACTGCTGTGTGTGTTCGCCCCGCGACACACACTTTCTCTCCTAAAAGAGCGCGAGGCGTTTTTATCAAAATGCCTCGTATTTCCTGCGGTTCGTGCAAAGCTATTTTACTATACTGATCACAGTGCGTTTATATACATCTCCCTCAAGAGCTGACAGCACTTATTCTGCTCTCAATCTTTCACACACACTGAGACAAACGGGTCCCGAGGAGACCGCCACGTCATCTGCGCTCTCTGCCTGGGCCGCGAGCACGCCGCCACCGCACTCTCTTCGGGCGGCTGCCCTGAGTGCGAGGAGCTTTCAATGTCGACCCTGCGGGCTCGACTTGAAGCTTTCAACGACGAAGCTGTCACTCCGCCTGTCCCTGCGGGGCCGAGCAGAAAGAAGCGCCGCTCCCAGAGACCACCGGAGTCACCCGTGGCAACGAGAAGCTCGCCGGATCCGTTCCCTCGAGCTTCTCTTTCTCCCTCTCCGCCCCCCCTCTCGGCCGCGCAGCCGCCGGCACTCGCCCGCGCCGCCGCCGATTCAGGGGATGAGGCGGATGAACTCGAGGACGCCGCCGCTGACAGCTGTTCTATCCTGGCCTCTGACAGCGAGGAATGGTCCACCGCTTCTGCGCCTTCTCGAGAAGCTTCTGCGCCTTCTCACCAAGGCCGTTGACCAGCTTGGCATCAAGTGGTCGCCGCCTGAGGAACCAGCGCCGAACAGGCTCGACGGCTGCTTTCTACACCGCCACCGCCGAGCACCCGCGTCAAGGACTGCACCTTTCCTTCCAGAGCTTCACACGGAACTCTCTAAATCGTGGAACGCTCCATTCTCCGCGAGAGTTTCCTCCCATACCTCCGCGGCGCTCTCACAGGTTGACGCCGCCGCCGAGAAGGGGTACAATGCCATTCCACCCGTGGAAGAGGCGGTCGCAGCGCACCTTTGCCCGCCCTCTGGATGGCGTTCAAAGGCTGCCCTCCCATCTAAAGCCTGCAGGACCACGTCTGCCCTTGTCGGCCGCGCTTTCACTGCCGCCGGACAAGCTGCATCAGCCCTGCATTCCATGGCGATATTACAGATCCTCCAAGCCGATCTCCTCCGTGTTTTGGACGAGAAAGGCTCGGACCCTGTCTCCATAACGGATCTACGCAGCGCGACGGACCTCTCCCTTCGCGCCACGAAATCCGCTGCCCAGGCTCTTGGAAGGTGCATGTCTTCGCTGACCGTCACAGAGAGGCACCTCTGGTTGACGCTCGCCGACATGAGGGAAGCTGAGCGCAACGTGTTTCTCAACGCACCGCTCTCCCCCACCGGCCTCTTCGGCCCAGCGGTTAACGGGATCGTTGACCGCTTCTCGGAGGTACAAAAGACCATGCAGGCTATGAACCTTTTCCTGCCTCGACGCTCGAGCTCAGCCGCACGCCGTCCACGTGACCAGCCTGCACAAAGCTCCACACAGCGTCCAGCTCGACCTCCGTCTTCGCAGCGACGACAGGGCGGCCGCCCTGGATCGCGCTCGACCAGCCGCAACAGGCCGCCTCCCTCACGGGGACCTCGACCTAAGATCTCACTGAAACCCGAGCCCGCGAAGTCCTCCTAGCAGCACTGGGGAGGAAAAGACGGTTAAGTCCCGCTGCGACCGGACCACCGTCAAAGCTTCATGCTCTGTCAGTCCCTGTCGTCATGGCTACTGCAGACGCTTATCTAGCAGCCAACGAGCCGGTAAATCGACCCGCTCGCCTGCACTCAACCGCCGTTTTCACGGCGACCCAGAGAAATCTCAAAAAGAGCTCAATGTCTGGTTATTCGGCTCACGCCGCATGTGTTTCAAATGTAGGAAATGTGCCCACGTTTCTGTGTTCACCCCTACACACAAGCACTATAAACCCCGTGTCTCTATCAGAGCCCACTCTCATAAAGCGGACAAAAGCCGCTCGAGTGTTGAATGTAGGTCACGTGTCCACAGCCCCGTGCCCCGAGACGAGAGTGAATGGGGAAGTAGCACACCTACTTCGTGCAGAAATAGCGAAGCTTCTGTGCAAAGGGGCCATAGAACCGGTGCACCCTTCTATGAGCGAGGCAGGTTTTTACAGCCGTTATTTCCTCGTGCCCAAGAAGGATGGAGCTCTCAGACCAATTTTAGATCTGAGATACTTGAACAAAGCTCTTATGAAAAGACCGTTCAAGATGCTCACAACCAGACAGATTCTCGCGCAAATTCGCCCGAGAGACTGGTTTATCTCCCTCGATCTGAAAGACGCTTATTTTCAGATCCAGATAATACCCCGTCACAGGCCATTCTTGAGATTCGCCTTCGACGGTCAGGTATATCAGTACACCGTCCTGCCGTTCGGCCTGTCTTTAGCACCCCGTACATTCACGAAGTGCATGGACACGGCTCTCGCTCCCCTGAGAGGTCAGGGCATGCGAATTTTGAACTATCTGGACGATTGGCTGATTCTAGCACAGTCAGAGAAAGAACTCATCTCTCACAAAACAGTGCTTCTCAGCCACCTGGAAAGCTTGGGTCTCGCGGTCAACTGGACCAAGAGCTCATTACTGCCCAGTCAGTCAACCTCTTTTCTGGGCTTGGAACTGGACTCTGTGGCAATGACGGCTCGGCTGTCGATACAGCGTGCGCGCCGTATCCAGCGCCTGGCCGCGTCTTTCCAGCTGGGCAGCGCCGCACCCCTGAAAACGTTTCAGAGGATGCTGGGTTATATGGCGTCAGCTGCAGCAGTGCTTCAGCTGGGTCTATTACATATGCGCCCCCTACAACGCTGGTTGAACGCCCATGTGCCTCGCCGAGCCTGGGCGTCCGGCGGCATTCGAATCAGAGTGACTCAGAGCTGTGTCTCAGCGCTGAGACCCTGGTTAGCGGGCCGACTGGTACCAGCAGGGAGTGATAATGGGAGCCGTCTCACACCGCAAAGTTATCTCGACGGATGCATCCAACTCAGGTTGGGGCGCTCTGTTCGAGGGCAAACCGGTCTTTGGCCTGTGGTCAGACCAGGAAAAATGCCTCCACATAAACTGTTTGGAGATGATAGCGGTCGAGAACGCGCTCAGGCACTTCCTCCCACATATACAGGATCACCACGTGCTAGTCCGTTCGGACAACATGTCTGTGGTGTCCTATGTGAACCGACAGGGCGGTGTCAGGTCCAGAAATCTCTGCAATCTGACGAAACGCCTTCTAGTGTGGGCTCACCACGCGCTGCGCTCGCTGAGAGCCGCGCACGTGCCTGGCCACCTGAATGTCGGTCCAGACAGACTGTCCAGGAACAACATTCCCCCGGGAGAATGGTCCCTGCACCCTTCGGCAGGGTGGAAGTCGACCTATTTGCGTCAAAAGACAACGCTCATTGCCCGAGGTTTTTCTCAAAGAGCGAGGACGCGCTGGCCCAAACCTGGCCCAGCCGCCCGCTGTATGCTTTCCCTCTGATCTCTCTGTTACCACAGGTAATAAAGAGGATCAGGGAAACGCGCCACTCGGTGCTCCTCATAGCCCCGCGATGGGAGAACCAAATTTGGTACCCAGAGCTAGTGAGGCTGTCGCACTCACCCCCCTGGCCGATCCCGGTCAAGAGAGATCTCCTCTCTCAAGCCGGCGGATCGATATGGCATCCCCACCCAGAGCGCTGGTCTCTGCACGCGTGGGTAATCAACGGATACCCGTTGAATTGTCAGAAGGGGTCATAAACACGATCACGCAGTCTAGAGCCCCTTCCACGAGAAGACTCTACGCGTCTAAATGGTCAGTGTTCACTAAATGGTGCGCCACTAGGAGCCTGGGTTCCACGCACATGCGGGGTTTCGCGGGTGCTCTCCTTCCTACAAGAGCTGTTGGACAAGGGCAGGTCCCCCTCCACGCTCAAAGTATATGTTGCGGCTATCGCAGCGTTCGCTGAGACGACGCGCAGCCATGCAATAGGAAGAAATGAGCTCATTATCCGCTTCCTTAGGGGAGCCAGGAGGATGAACCCCCCGCGGCCCCCCTCGGTTCCTATCTGGGATCTTTCTTTGGTCTTGGAGGCCCTGAAAGCTTTTCCCTTTGAACCATTAGATTCCGTGGATTTGAAATACCTTTCGCTTAAAACCGTTTTTCTGATAGCTCTGGCATCAGTAAAACGCGTGGGGGATTTACACGCTGTAATGGGAGATTTTTGATTTTCATTACTTACTTTGATTTTCATTA
This sequence comes from Leuciscus idus, assembly GCA_021554675.1. Taxonomy (NCBI): domain Eukaryota; kingdom Metazoa; phylum Chordata; class Actinopteri; order Cypriniformes; family Leuciscidae; genus Leuciscus; species Leuciscus idus. Next base: position 12,426,519 of record CM038635.1, on the reverse strand, counting down.
ACATACACAGGATTGACTTCTATGTGTGCTGCTGACCATGTGATATAATGATTGATGTGGAACTTCTGTGAGGCAGGAGAAGAGGGGGAGACGCCGAAGCCCTGACCCCTAAGGTCAAAGGGTGTCCAATTTAGGACTTGCAGGCTGCAAGTTAAGCTAAACTAAAGTTCAGTGTATAATAGGATCACTGGTGGAGTGTCTTATCCATCTATGGAGTGTTTAGAGAACCTTGAAGATAACAGTATAAAGACTGGCCTGCCTCTCTCTCCTGGTCGCACTTGTTCCACAGACTGTACTTGTGACTTCTGTGTGGCAACTGGGCCTTCTTGCAAGAATAAATAACTTTTTAATTGATCATTTGATTCCAGACTGTCTCTTACGCCAAAGATGATTGTTTAGTGAATTAAATTGCCACAACAACGCGCTGTCTGTCAGCCCTGCGTGTCTCGAGTTCGGACCTAATGACTCTAAAGTCATCCTCAAACCGAGACATGGTTACGTCCCAAAAGCGATTGGCACTCCCTTTAGGGCGCAGATCATCTCCCTGTCGGCTCTGCCTGCATCCGACAGTGATGATAGTGATAACCTCCTATGCCCCGTCAGGGCGCTGAGAGTGTACATCACATGCTCCGCCGCCTTCAGGCGTTCCGAGCAGCTTTTCGTTTCGTTTGGTGGGCGCACCAAGGGTCTCGCCGCCTCGAAACAGAGTCTGTCCAGATGGATAGTGGACTCAATCGCAGCTGCATATGCGTCCAAACACCTGCAGTGCCCTATGGGCATCAGAGGCATGGCCTCTTCGTGGGCTTGGTCTAGCGGGATTTCTATTCACGACATATGTATGGCGGCAGGCTGGGCCTCCCCCTCCACATTCGTGAGATTTTATAATCTGGAAGTCCCCGCCTTGCAGGCTAAACTGTTATCAGTCTAAGCGGGATGCATGTTCTGCCCATCTATTATGCGCAGACTACTCCTGTGTATTACTAGCTTTTCTGGTAAGCTGCACTAGGGATAAAAGCCTCTTTATACAGACCGGTGGTTCCGCTCTGTATTTTTCCCCATCATGCGCTGATGTATTAGTGCGGGCCCGCGTTGCTGGCCGCCTAGTCTTCACTTGTGGCGCTAGGGTTTACACTTTTCATATATGGACCGGCGAGGCCGCTCTATATATTTTCCCTGTGATGTGCTTGTGTACTGTGCTGGCCCGCGTTGCTGGCCGCACTCACCTCGGGTTTATACACAGACCGGCAGTGCCGCTCTGTACCCTTATGAAGTGCTTATGACATGTGCTGGCCCGCGTTGCTGGCCGCCTGTTCTCGCATGTTATTTTCCCCGGGTTCCCTGGGAATCATGCATTGATGCTCGGCGCGCACAGCGTTGACAAGGGGTTCCCGTAGCGTAAGCAACTTACGCAATACGAGAGAACCTCTCGTAAGAGAACGTACTCGGTTACCTAACATAACCTCGGTTCTCTCTAGAAGAGGGAACGAGTATTGCGTAACCTGCCGTGTCGCGCCACGAGCTTATTCGCTTCAGTCTATGAAAACCAGAATTCCAGCCTGTGAGCCCCTCTTTTATACACGCTAGCCACACCCATGCTGGCGTGCCAGGCGCGTGGAGGGCGTGAAGTCACGCAGGGCTCACTGGTAGGCTGCTGCAGTTGCCGCAGGACAGCCAATGAGCACGCTCATACAGCCTGCCATGGTCTGCTGTCTGCCGCACTGCGTTGACAATAAATACAAAATTAAGGATAATTTTTTGGCTTCAGATCTCGAGAAAAGACAACTTTACCCGTAGCGTAAGCAACTTACGCAATACTCGTTCCCTCTTCTAGAGAGAACCGAGGTTACGTTAGGTAACCGAGTACGTTTTTGCGTGCATATGATACGCAGTTTTCGCGTGCATATGATACGCACTGTATGGCGTGTAATTTTTGGCATATAAATGGCACAAGAAATAACATTCGTGGTATAGAGATCGTGTTGCAGCGAATAGAGAGAATCCCCTCTTGTGTGTCTGGCCTGTTGTTACAGGTATGGTTACTGAGAAAACCTGCAAAGCCTTTTTGATACAAGGACAGTTTTCATCTATATAGCTGACTTGATCTAGTCTGCTACAGTGGCATAACAGATTAACAGCAGAGTATATCATTGTACTTTTAGAATTTTCTGTTATTCTGTGTTCATACTATCATATGTGGAAAGGTGGTCCTCGGAATGTTTTTAAACACTCATTGGTGGGCCATGAGTTGCAAAAGGTTGAGAACCCCTGCCGTAGCAGACCTTGGCAGGTGGAGCTGGGGGAGGTGGAGGGTGTCAGAGGAACTCTAATAGGACGCTGCAGGACTAGCTTACAGCAAACAATGAACTAGACTGTTTAAATGTTTAGCAAGCAATCTCATTGGCTGCAGGATCAGCAGAGGCCAATCAGCTTGTGCCATGTGTTAATGATGTAATTGCTTGCAGATTGCAGGTAAAGAACAGCATGCGCCCTCTAGAATTTCATGACTGAAATAGATGTAATTTGCAGTACCTGTATATCACCATCCATCTGCAGGTATTAATCATGGGCCTGTGATAGCTGGAGTGATAGGAGCTCAGAAACCGCAGTATGACATCTGGGGCAACACAGTGAATGTCGCAAGCAGAATGGACAGCACAGGAGTGCTGGGGAAAATACAAGTAAGATAAGATGTTTTTTTCCCCCACTATATTTGTGAAATTTATAAAAGATACAGAACCATAAATTATTTTTGATTTACAATCTTTAAATTGCCTCAAGTCCTTTTAATAGATATTTGATTCAAGGTAAAGAGTAACACTCCATGTAAAACCAGTGGGATTCTAGACAGAAAAATTGCTCATGCTTTGCACAACGTGCAGTGCAATGACTTATTAATACATTTAATTCCTTTGTGTTATTGTGACGTATGTGTTTGCAGGTTACAGAAGAAACAAGTCGTATCTTGCAGACGTTAGGCTACATGTGCACATGCAGAGGAATTATAAATGTGAAAGGGAAAGGAGAGCTCAAAACATACTTTGTCCACACTGAGATGAGCCGGTCGTTATCCCAGGGGAATGTAATGCCATGAATCATACAACACATGCAATGAACTGCAGACATCCACAAAACAGAAATAAGAGACATTTGTAAATAATTGTGCCTAGTCTTTAGATGCACGAAATATTGGATGTATTGAAAGTGATACCATTTCTACCGTATCTCATAGGCAGGGTTTGTGCACAGGGTACTGTAAATATGGTAGCAATTATTTTGTAAGAAAATCAAATATAACAAAAAGTGTTTTGATGTTTTAACACCATTTTTTCTTTTTCTTTTGTAAAAACTTCATTAAACTTTATATGTACTTGTCTTTTTTGAGAGCATCTTTATTTTTATGTTTGACAAAGGTTTGATATATTATAGTGCATATTACAGAATACAGGAATAAGCTAGTACTTAAACTTTTTTGTGTTGTGTCACTGACATGCTGTGCATGATATGTGTGACATATTTACACCATTGGCATATAGATGTAGCTTTGGACAGTAGCGCCAAATCCCTATAAGAGTTGTGAATGTAATATAGTATTCTATGTTTGTATGTCTGTGTCATGTTTTCATTCATAATGAAAATATTTCCCGTTATGTATTTCATTGACAGAAGGTGCACTGTTTAGTTGCTCTTTGCAACCTCAAACCTTTGTGCGCGTTCTATGTTCTATTGGTGCCGGATCACTGCCGTCAAGTCCTGAGAGGTGTTTGTACATTTTCTCTATTGCATTATTGTCCCAAGTGGATAAAATATCAGCTGAAACAGCACTACAGGTAGATTGTTAGGACTTTATATTTACCCCTTTAATGTATTAATTGTTCAGTTGTAGTTGGATAAATGAATGAGGTCTTGATGTGGCCATGTCTTCGAAAAAGTTTAGAGCCAGTTTATGACAGAAAATGGATGGATCTTGTTGATCTAAGTAGGGTCACAGGGATCGGATCTCAGACCAGAAGGGAAACACCCTGTCCAGGTGGGGGAAATTGGAGCATAAATACCAACACAGAAAGGCCCTCTGGGTCTGTCGGGACTCAAATCAAGGACCTCTTAACTGTGAGACTACTGAATGCTATAACACCCTGAGTCACAAGATGTTGACTTAAAGGAACACTCCACCGTTTTTTGAAATAGGGCTTATTCACCTTCTTTCCTACATTTAGATAGGTGGGCAAATGCATTTTTGTCTCAGTGCATGCATTGTTTTAGTTTGACAGGGTTGGCGCTAGCTTAGCTTAGCATAATGAATGGAATCCTTTGTTGCCAGCTAGCATGTCCTGAGTAAAAGTGATATAAAAAATAAAAAAAACCCACCTAATTACTTCTTGTGGCCTGCGTATTCACAACGAGTACAAATAGCGATGCAGATTAACACTAGGCGATTTCCTATGCAGATTTTGACTTGGGACTATATTAGGGGGAAGCACAGGCGAAGCACTGCTACTTGGGCGCAGAGATATCACGCCCAAGTAGCAGTGCTTCGCCTGTGCTTCCCCCTAATATAGTCCTTAATATATAAGTCAATATCTGCCTAGGAAATCGCCTAGTGTTAATCTGCATCGCTATTTGTACTTGTTGTGAATACGCAGGCCACAAGAAGTAATTAGGTGGGTTTTTTTTATTTTTTATATCACTTTTACTCAGGACATGCTAGCTGGCAACAAAGGATTCCATTCATTATGCTAAGCTAAGCTAGCGCCAACCCTGTCAAACTAAAACAATGCATGCACTGAGACAAAAATGCATTTGCCCACCTACTGTATCTAAATGTAGGAAAGAAGGTGAATAAGCCCTATTTCAAAAAACGGTGGAGTGTTCCTTTAAAATGATTTAATGAAATTAAATTTCAATGACAAGATAAAATAAGAGCTGCACAAGACCATTTTTTTTCAAGAGTTTTTAATCAAATCAAACTTTTATAACGTCTTTACAAACAGCAAACAATGGAAACGTCTTACATATTTGTATTCCATTTTCCTGGGTCCTGTTCCACAAAGCTTTAGTAACTTGAACCAAGCAGCTGTGATTACAGTGACATCTCTGAAGCACTTCCTGTCTCTGACATTTCAGATTAAAAGAGTTTAGAGAACCACGCTTTATTTTTAGAGATGGACAAAAATAGATTTTTTATAATTCAAGAGATGTAGATTTCCATCTGGTGATTTCATTTGTTCCACTTTTAATTATATTTTTGTACTTTGCCTTTATCTGCTTTAGAGTTGGTGTAACATCTAATAACAGTAATTATATGATGCTTTGGGATATATATATATATATATATATATATATATATATATATATATATATATATATATATATATATATATCATATAATGTTTTTTTTAATAATACATCTATTTATTCTTGTTGTGAACCTATTGAAATTTACTTGCACAATGATAACTCAGCTATTTGTATTTTATTTAGCTATTTTAATTAGAATAATCTAATGCTGTGTAAAGTTTAATTCTTCATATTGGTCGTAAAATTCTCTTCATTACTAACAAAGTCGATCATGCTCTCAAGAGAAGAGAATCGCATTGTCTTCATGTTTCATGTGACTGAATGTCATTTTCTTGAGAAATAATTACAAATTTGTATTTAATTTAGTCAAATTGCAATAATCCAAAAACCAATCATGAGTTTCTTCAACTTTGTGGTACAGGCCCGTGTTTCAAACATGCTTGATGTTTTCTTTTCTGTGCTAGGATGACATTTGACCAAAAAATAATTTCGGTTACTGTGAAGAAACCATATATGGACAATGGCTGCATCCAAAAAGCATACTCTCCTAGGTACTTATTTTGAAGTACGTACTTTGTGAGCGCTAAAAAAGTACGCTCTATATAGAATGAATGTAATCCATCCTTATCATTATCATGTGACCTACCAGCATCAGTTGCGTTACTTCACTGCCATTCATAAATTCTCTCCCGTGGCCTCATCATGGGATAGTAAAGTGTCCATCGTATGCACAATTCAGGATCTCGTCTGAAGTAGTACTTTTTGTCTACTTTTTTATGAGTACTGTGAATTTGGACATCTTTTGTCATATACTGTTTCACCTATATAGTAGAGAAGTATGTGATTTTGGACGCAGCCTCTTTACCGGAGATGAAAAAATACACAAGACTGTTTACTGTAGGACAAGCATGAATACGCTTCAGCTGCGCTGTTAAGCAGCAGGCTTACATTTGGCCTTTAATCCACAGGTTCATGCATTTAAAGACGAGACACAGCAGATGGTCTTGAGAGGCACTCAGAAAACTATATGACAATGTGTGACTTGACAATATTTATGATGGATTCACAGGTTTAGATGTCAAGGCTCCTGTTGCGGTTCTTAGAATCGTATGTGTGGTGTAATTGAGAGCTGTACATGTTTTATTCAGATGCTCAGGGTAAACATCGGTAAAAATACAGAAAAAGATCAAAGCCATCAGGGCACATTTGTATATAATCATCTACAAGATGATTATTTGACATCACACAGCAGGGCCACTCCTCTCAGGATCCAGTATTCTGGAGGCTGACTGGTTCTCAGGTCAACAGCTGCGATATAGTTCAAGTCTGTTCGAACAGGTTTCTTATATATTGGACTGGAGTATAAGTGAACATCTTTGACACCTGAGGAAAGATAACGATTTGGTTCATATATAAAATGAATGCAACGTTTTACACGCTTTTACTACAAACACATCTATGGAAGATTGTTTCTACCACGGAATAAAAAGTAAAGTCATTTGCTACTTTTTCCTCTCACAATTCTGACTTTTTTTTCTTGCAATTGAATTTATATCACAAATCAGTTGCAAGTTAATGTCACAATTCGGACATTACAACTCGCAATTGCGAGGAAAGAAAAGTTTATATCACTAGCACAGTGTTTTCCAACCCTGTTCCTGGAGACACGCCAACACTAAACATTTTCAAACTCTTCCTAATCAAACACAGGCAAGGGAGATATCTAAAATGTCTACCGTCGATGTGCCTCCAGGAACAGGGTTGGGAAACACTGTGCTAGTGATATAAACTTTTCTTTCCTCGCAATTGCGAGTTGTAATGTCCGAATAAAATATTGCTTTAGCATTCACTAGCATTCTACTATTTCAGCCAAATATAGATATAGTTAGAAGCGGCTGGATATAGGTGGTTAGATTATTCTTCAACTGGATTAATCATATATTTGATGTTACAGACTTTGAATTTGGGTCCACAAAAGTGTGCCACACAACATCCCACTTTTATTTTTCATCTCTTTCTTGTAATTTATTTCTGATTGAACATCAGAAGGTTATCCATCAGTTTTAAATGCCATTTTGTTGTTCTACTCCTTTATTTGAAATGTTTCCTTTCCAGTTTTACCAAATGTTTGCTGTTTGTCTTTGCATTTTAAAGTATTGAGGTATTCTTAGCACATTAAAGTATTTTATTTATATATAAAACTCACCATTGTTCTCTGCGTACATCCTGACCACAGGCATCATCTCGAACAGTACTTTGGGTTTGGAATCAATGAGCTTGCAGTTCCTGCGGTCCCAGCTGGCCCCTTCCAGGTAGAGGCCGTAGACATACACCCCCTCTGAAGGAGGCTGCGTGATGTCATCCTTCATCCATTTAGTAACTTCATTACACAGAACCATACGGTCCAACGCCCACCCCTTGTTAGCACGAGTGATCTCCTGTCGAGTTAGTGACATGGTTAATAAGTAGATCTGCTATAATTATAATTTAATACAATAAAAATGAAAAAAAAAAATGAAAAAAAAGAAAGAAAACCTGGCATGTGTCAACAGGTAAATGTTGGCTACTTTCAATAAGAGATCCAAAATATTAAGAATAGTTTTAGCTGTGTTGCTATGTGTCATGAGAGTTAGACAAGCAACTGAGGAGACTAACACTCTGAATGGGTTTATTTTAAAGCTTGCATTCGCTCTAGACAATGTCAGCATTGGGCACTTTTTTTTTAAATGATGCACCAACCAGCATACCCGGTTAAATAAGTCACCGATCGCCATTGACCCATCCTGTTTTCTGTTCTCAGCAGTGTTTCTGTATATATATATATATATATATATATATATATATAAACAAAATCAAGAATTTTTAGTTTTTCCTGCAATGCCGCGTCTGGGTTCTTTCCCTAAGTTTATTCTCAGAGCTGCATGTGTTGGCACAGAAACACAGCTGAGAACAGAAAACAGGATGGGTGCCCAATATTAATTAAAAGAATCTTGTTTCATGCAAGCTGTTTACCCCCAGGGCATTAGCTAGAATGCACCCCACTGAGCAGTTTCCTCACAGCCTAAAACACCTCTAAACTCACCATTATTGATTCTTCTAGGGATAACATGCATTTAGAGACTAATCGGCCACTCGAACAAGCATGTTAAGGGAACGGTTAACCCAGATGTCTGACATAACAAATTATTTGGTGTAAAAAATCAATAAAATTCAAACAGGATGCATCGATATTCAGTTAAATCCAATAAAGCCTGGCATACAAAATAATAGTCAGATGTCTTTTTTTTTTTCTTGTTTTAAACGGAAGTTTATTCAGCCTTTAGACAAAATATTTTTTTTTAAAGTTTACATAAGTGTTTTTTGTCTAGTATATTTGATACATCAGGCTTTATTGGCTCATATGACATAGTGAGCACCTCACTTGAGAAAAAAACATATATATTCAGAGGCCCAAACTGAGCAAAAATATGCAATTACTGCAGTTGCTGATATTTATATGTCCAATAAGTTATATTCTGATAGCTGATAATGTAAATCATTGAGTTTTTTATAACAGTAATGCAGACTATTACATAAAATTCATATAAATATGTCACTCTTTATCTCCCAATAATATTACTTATTAATAAGATACCATTTAAATGCTTGATGATCCGTAATTTTTATTATGGGTTGGAGGGTAATATTGTGTAATATATATATAGACAATATTATATATTGTGTATATAATACACAATAATTGTGTATTATATACAAAACATATAATACACTGCTATACAATGATGATTAAGATATGCATGTACAAACGTTCCTCAAAATCATAATGTATCATATTTGAAAGACAATTTTTTACCTTACACATTTGCATATCAAATATACATAAAAAGATACTCTAGGCTTTATAGGGTTAACATCTACCTCCTAAAGGACAAAATTAAAACTTGTTCTTGAGGAAAAACGATCAGATCAACAGATCAGGAGGGAATGAGTACAAGTGTACGTTTAGCAGAAGTGTTCATGTGATAGTTACCCACCTGTCTCATAGCTGTCAGGAAGCCCTGTGGGTTGAAGAAGCCTGTCATCCAAAAGCAGTTGGGTCGTCCCTCAAAAATCCAAGAGTGGAACTGCCGGTTACGCTCCAGCAACTCTGTGAACCAAAACCCCAATGTGGTAGAAGCCCAGGAGGCCTGCATACACACAGACACACACAGACACACACACACACAGAGACAGGCAGAAGGTCAGCTGAGCAGAACCACAGTTAACACGCACAAAGACAGAGTGACACTTAGCAAATCCAGATCTTACAGATATGCTTGAGGCATATGGCTCGTGGTTGAACTCCAGCCGACACACACAGGATAGGGTTTTCACCCTGCTCTGGGCTGTCAAGCACTAATGACTAAAAACCACCATAAAGTAAAAGAGCTCTTTATGTGAAGATTTAATTAGTCAATATCTTTGTATCAAGACAGATTTGACATGACAACAATAGTGGGAAACATTTATAGTGAATAACAACTTAAATTTCTGTTCAGCACAGAATGCTGTTGTATAGCTTCAGAAGACTTGGAATAAAGTCTATATGGCCAAATTTACTACTTTAATAGTTCTTTTATTGTGATGTTTTTTGTCCTTTTTGCAGTTTGTCAGGAAACCATATGCATTGTCCTCAAAATTTCCCTTTTTGCGTTCCAAGGAAACCGTTTCATACGTTTAGCTTGAGACAAAAAGACCATACTTTGGATAGACCTACACAGTGTAAAAGTACAAAACAGGGCATATACACGCACAAACAGGCATTATAAATTCACATATAAACACACGTGTTCAGATGCAGGGTAAGTTACAGCCTGATTGTTATTCAGCAGGCGTTTTCAATTAGCTCATGATTAGTTCAGCTTGAGTAGCATTTGAAAAGCAGAGTTAAATGAAGCTGTTTTGCTGCAGGTGAGCTGATGAGGTGTTTAAGAAACCTGAGCCCTGCACCTCTGGGTTTGATTCTTCACATTCAAGATGACGCACTGCACCTTAGATCCAATAACTATCTCATCACAGCTCATAAGAGATGAACAGTACAGTTCACAGGACAAAAAGTTTCAAAGTTTCAAAGTTTTATTTGCCATTTGCAGAGCACAAAAAGAATTGTACACATACATAGGAATTGTACTGCATCACCCTTAGACTCAAAATATATATATACTGTATATATATATATATATATATATATATATAAATAAATTAATGAATAAATAAACACAGTGCACCAGTGCTTGCTAGCCATATATACCATATATACCCTATTTAAATGAGTTAGCCATTAGTCTCACCACTGCTGGATAAAAGCTGTTATAGAAGCGAGTTTTATGTGTGATGATACTGTCCGCTCTTATATGTCTCAGGCTGTAGGTTTTGTGTCTGGCCTTCAAAAGTGAGTGAGCTGGGTGATGAATGTCACCAAGTATGGACTGAGCTTTCTTCTTACAGCGCTCTGTGTACAGTTTGATCATGGGTGTGAGGTTTGTCCCAATGATTCTCTCTGCAGTCTTTATGACTCTTTGGAGAGACTTCTTCTCTGCCTGTGTTGCATTTCCAAACCACACGGTAATGCCATATGTCAAGACAGTCTCTACAAGTCCTCTGTAGGCATGAGTAAGATATATAATTTAATTAGCAATTAACAAAAGGGAAAATATATGGGAACAGATAAGTACAGATAATGTGTTGATTTCAAAATGTATTATATAAAACTAGCTCCAAAATCGTATGTTATGATCTATGCTAAAGAATGTAGTTAAATAGTCCAATTGGTATATACACCATGACTGAACATTAATGAAATTAATCGGGACATTCATATCTACACTAGCTACTATACTTTGGGTCGTAAATAATTTGTTTAAAAACTCTTTCCAACAGGGTTTGTGTTTTTGGTGTGTACATTGTATGTCCTACACATTTCACACATAAAAGGCAGGCAATGGCCTCTAACCTTTTTCCAGCGCGCGGGTATTCGGGCGTCATACATGCAGTCCAGAGCGTCTCGCAGGTTCTCGCTCATAATGATGGTTCCATCGATGGCCAACTTCAGGTCACTCAGCGTGTTCCTGACCAGAACAATCACTCTCTGCATGCGGTCAATCTCCTGCCGCAGGAAAATGTTCATGGGCTGAAGGGGACCCATGCTCATCAATCTCTCTCTGACCTGGATAAATGATGCAAATTGAATTTATGATTGTGTCATTTATTAGTTTGCGCTCTCTGTATTATTTTTTATTGTTAATCAAGTAAAGGTGACAATGACAAATATTAGCATTGACAGTTTGCATGGGTGCAACTCCTCAATTTGTGTCCTTTATGCACTAGGCTTTGGAGGATGCAACAGACTACTGAAATCTGACATACTTTACAGCTTCACCACCATTATCTAGACAGCCAAATCGGCTCTTTTAAATCTACTCTTCGAAATCTTCTCTTTTGTTAAAAGTGCTATTTTATACCGCACATCTGGATAATAAATCCAGTTCTAAAACTGCTGCCATGAACAACAAAAAATTTACACAAACATTATTTTCAATGAATTGCAGTTTACTGCCAGCTTTCTGTGTGGCTCAATGTAAAGTGCATCATGACATAATTGGCAGCACATTTCACATCTGGATAAACAGTACAGTAGGTCTGCAATGTAGGCACAATGTTTTATTTACAAGTAGAAAGTCGCTCTTTTTGCTATTGTTATTAATAATAGAGTTTTGAAATTGCCAGAAAGCAGGGCATGGGTTTTAAATATTTTAGGAAAGCTCATGATTGAGACAAATCTGCTTCTCTGCAGTCCGCTGTGAGAGATAATGAAAACAAAAAGCCTGAGTGCACCCCTAAGGCACGTTTTTTCCCTGCTGCCTTCTTAATTGGTGAATAATAAGAGGGGAATAGCAGCTAATTATTGCCTATATGTTTCATAAGCAACTGAAGTTGGGTTTTAGAACATTTGTAAGTTCCAAAAAAAAAAAAAAAAAAATGCATTAGTGCAGGCATCTGTGACCTCACCACCATCCGTCAACCCTGAGAATGTCCCCACAGGACTCGAGCTCCAGACAACAAAGGCCATTTGCTACCATTGGGCTCTGAGTTCACTCTATCAACCATACAAAATTTTGCTGCATCATTGTTGCCCAGTCTGAAGCTTTACCTCAAATGGTACAAAATCTGGAGGCAGTTTCTCCAGCATGTCATCTGCTAGCCGACCCACAATCGCCTCCCTGGTCTCACCGCTTCCGCTGGAGCTGTCCTTTGGTTGGATACTCAGGATAGTGTCTAGCACGTCCTTGGCGAGTTTGCTTTGGTAGGTGATGTCTGCATTTGGGTGGAGGCCGAACACCTCAGGGGTGTCATATGTGGGGAGACCCTTTAGGAGACCAAAAATAAAATAAAAAAATAAGGAAAGAAAGAAAGAAAAAAATCTTAGTCCCAGACAGTTAAAGGAAGTTCTGGGTTCAGTATGAGTTATGATGTTGCTTACAGAACCATATTGGTTACCAAAGAGTATTATTTTCATGTGTCCCTCAGTTAAAGCAAGGCACATTGGTATAAGTATTAATGCAATTTTCATGACTATGTAAAGCTGGTAAACTTTTATGATTCACACAAGGATACAAGAAAAGGAATAGGACTCTAAATTTAAACCGGTGAAACAAAGTGCTTTAATAATGTAATAAGCTCCACATTTCTCCTTTCCTCAAAGTTGAACATTTACTTCTTGCAAGTCAAATAATTTCTGTGCTCAGCAACATCATGCCACAAATGTGTTTGTGCTTGACTTATTACAGCCAAAACGTTCCTTTAAAATAGTTGTTTATACTATCTGGAGATTATCCACAAAGGCATGATTCAGTAATGCATGCAAAACCTTAATGTATTTAACATTTACAGTACGTGGCTGTGGTAAATGAGAGTAAATACTAGAAACAAGTCTGGCCATGTTCCATTGAGGACATTAACGCCAAATCTGAGTTGTATTTTCTACAAGGTTTTCGGCCGGAACCGGGAACACTTCCTATAACACCCAATGTACTCGTTACATAATAAGAAGAATGGCATCTACGCTAATATTAGTCTCTCTGTTTATCCCGAGGTTTACTGTAGTCAGCCGGATCCGGTCCGTATCCAGATCAGATGGAGGGCCTGAGCCTAGACATGACACAACCCCTCCCTGAAGTGTCAGCAGAGATTGTGTCAACTAGACTCTCTCCTGTAAAGGCCTCATCGACATTACAGCCATCGGCACTGATCCTCAACAAACCCGTCTCCATACCGGCAGATAGAACTGGATAAATATTCTGAATGTTCTGATCCAATCTGACTTCTGACCGGTAATGCTGCCTGAATCATAATCATGCACTGTTTGTCGTTGGCCACAGGAGAACTGGCCCCCCGACTGAGCCTGGTTTCTTCCAAGGTTTTTCTGCTTCTCCATTCTGTCACCTGATGGAGTTTGGGTTCCTTGCCACTTGTTGCCTTTGGCTTTCGGCTTGCTTAGTCGGGGACACTTAATATTCAACAATATTATTAATCTTAATATATATATATATCTTAATATATATATATATATATATATATATATATATATATATATATATATATAAATATATATATATATATATATATATATATATATATATATATATATAAATTAACTAAATTAATTTTATGAACCATCGCTGAACTTACTTGAGCTGGACAATGACGCTATTTTCTTCTAGATCAGCTGTACAGCAGAAACAAACTCTGTTGCATTATTTTCCTGTTTCCTGTTTCCATTTGTATTGTAACAAGCACTATAAATACAGGTGACTTGACTGAATATTTCTGATTTCTGTAATAGTACTAATGAACTGAACATGTTAAATTCACAATACACAATAACTAGCTTTATATATTTATCATTAATAAATCAAACTAGTTTCAATCTCATTTATTTTAAACAACTGAATCTGGCTTGTTCCACAACTAACCATTTCTAAACCATGTTCGTACTTTTAAACATATTTTTTTTTGCTGATTCTAAGCCATTATAATAATTTCAGTTTGAAGATATGATTGTTTGAATAAAATCAAATAGATGCAATTACTTAAAAAAATATGCAAATTTTGTTTGGAATCTAAATTCAAATATTCTAAAAATAAAGTGATCAGTGTCTTGCGATCAATTTTCACATGAAATAAACAAGCATTATGAGAGCTCACTCTCATTAGCCAGGAAAGCTAAAGCGTATTGCATCAGTTTTGATAAATGAATTAATTTTTTCCCACATCTCTTCCTTTTTGATGAGCAATCATCATTAAAGATGTTTATTAGTTGATCCACACATGCATAGAGCGTTGTGTACCAGCAATACAAGTCATTTCGCATTACACACTCATTCATCATAATTCATCAAAAGCTTCCTGTAAACAACATGTGCTTAAGAGATTTTATACTGAACAGCTGAACGAATGCTATTTCTTTTTTTAATTTCCTTTATTCTTTTTTAAAGTAAAATGTCTTGCATGTTTCTTCAGGAGCTTTTGTGTGTGGTTTTATTAATAAGCTCATTGCGTGCTACATACTGAACAAAGCTGTTGCGTGTACGCTTTGAGTGCACAGACCAGCTCTTAGAACCATGTCTGAGAGAATCATCCTGCTGTGAGTTGGGGCTAAAAACATCCATCACAATGAGCTCAGCCAGAATGAAGATCAGCCGTACTCTGCTTGCAGCTGTACTATTTCTCTCACGAGGACACCACTGCTTTACATGACTCACTGGCTTTAATGTACAACAGGAATATGGCCAGTGAGAGGCTGGTCATGTCCCTCTTGGCACTGGAATGGCTATTATGAAGTGGTGTATATATGTGGCTTTGATTGAGCTGCACTATTTTCATGCCTGATGAATCAGCTTTTTTTGTTCTCATTGTTTTTATTTTGTAAGTATATTTATTTACTTTTCTTTTGGTCTTCAGATAGTTTACTTTCTGTCAGCATGCACAAACTCTGCCAGATGCGACTTGAATATTAATTACTGTTATGTTCGCACCAACTCATCTGCTGAAAGGGGGGTGATGGTAGGTCTTTATAGTGGTGCCATTTACAGCACATTTGCCAGAGACTTCTGAGAGAGAAGAAAATAAGAACTTACACTAAAGCTGAAATGAACACCTTTGTAAGAAAAAAGAAAAAAAGCACTTAAAATGTACATTAACAGCTTATAATTGTAAAGGAACTTTGCATTATGCAATTCTGTTGCATAATTTATCTCTTGAGGAGGTTCAGTGAATTTGTTTCTGCTTGGATCAATTTATTACATTACTTGGTATACTTTTAGTATTTTAATGTTGTTGTTGTTTTTTAAAGTAAGTATTGGTACTCAGTATTGGCAGAATATTATTGTAAATGTCAATTGGAGTCACTCTTCTGTGAATCTTGACCAGGTAACAGCCCACAGTGTAGTAATAAACCACCACTGTCTACACAGACAATTGTCAACACAGTCTCACCTCCATCTAAAGTGACAAAACCTGTAGAACAAATAGTACTGTAGCTATACATGAGACTGACTGAGCAGTTTCATTGGAACCTTCTATCTCACCTGAACATATTGGAGATACTGATCCACATTATTGCATCTGGGAATGCAGTAGCCTTTGTAGAAGTAGAAATCAGGACTGAACATGTTCTCATTGAACCACACCTTCGCAAATGTGTTCAAGAGGCGCTTGTCATAGTCATCAGTCACCCTACCGCCATACTGGATTTCGCCGATCATGTAGCGCACAGTGTTCCAGGACACACCCTGTAAAAATACTCATTCAAATTAAAGTGCCAGGTGCTGGGTCTATTTGGCAACTTTTTGCATAGACCCTTGACAAAGATGACAGTGTAAATCATATACATACACTTTATGTAATGGGACCTTCTCGCAGATGTGGAAAAGGTTATTTTCATGCCATACTTTAATAATAAAGACATTTGACAAGAATCCATATAATTCAAAATGACTCCCACGTATAGGTTACTTTAAGTTTATGTGGGATAATTAAAGGTGTATAATTACAGAACAGATTAGCCCAAATAAACTTGTATTTGGCTGATTTAATTGTGCTAATTATTATGATCTAGTAACACAGCCTCTCCATAATGCAACTCTCACCTTCTTGATGTCCATATCATCCAGGTGATTCTGGACAAACTGTATGGTTGCATTGAAATCTGCCTGGTTGAACTCATATGGGATGTTCCAACCCAAAGGTCCATATTTTCGCCTCTCTTGGACAGTGGAATGGAGGAATGCCACCCCATACAACATGGGCCTCCATTGGACCATGTTACTCACATCTAGAAGATCCTGACTGATACCTGAAAGATATTATTAGGCATTACCAATTTTTAAGACTTTCGTTATTAATAACACAAAGCACACTAGTTGTTTTTTGATGATATTGGAATAATGAGGCTCCTCTTTAAATAATTATATAAATGTTTCAAATCCATTAGTAGCCTCAGGTGATGGCACAGTCTTTCATCTCAAATAGGCTGGAGTGAAGTCCATAAAGAAAGCTGACAGGCGAATAAAGACTAAATATCCAGAGAGGTCAGGCTCACCTCCGTAAGTCCTTTTAAGTCCGGCTTTCAGTCCCTGTGGAGGCTCATTGGTGAATTTGATTGACATCTGTAGGAGAGTGATAGGAAAGTGTCTGTGGACCTCAGTGGTCATCCACAGTCTGAAGGATTCATGAATGCTGTCTGTCTCTGTGATTGTATCCATGAGTTCATCCATAAAATCCAGACCCAAATGACAGTTCTGAAGTAAAGCCCAGCCTCCCTAATAGGGGAAAAAAAATATAAGATTTGGTTTTAGAGAACGCATTCAGGTTTATAGACTTTATTGAGCACAAATACTGAGAGATAATAAGGCCATCAAGTGGAATTGCAAAAAAATCTCTTCTTTCAAACATGTGTCCCAAACTCTCCCCTGTCTTCCATTAGTTGAATAGACAAATAATGTGGTCCCAAAATCATGGTTGGATGAGCTAATGTACTGTATTTTACTGTCAAAATACTCAAACAAACCGAACAACCGAGCCATTGTGTTGACACTTTTAGGGGAATCAACCCATGAATGGTTAGCTTATTGTTATCTCTGCATATTAAGATGGGATAGAAGCAAGTATTGTAACATTAAACATGCATGAATATGAACATACATTAGCCATAGAGTGCTGCAGAAGTTTGCGCGCATGAACTTCCTGCCCCTGACCCATTGAGACATAACGAGTCTCAATTCTTTGTCGTTTGCCCAGGGCGATGATTGAGTCTGTTGGGTCTGAACCCATGGATAGGAAGCAGATGAGAGGAGTGCGTGGGTCAGACTCCTCCCAGGTCTTCTCCAGATCCAGAATCACTCCCTCAGCATATCTCTCCCCCATTGAGTGCATGATGTACTTCCGTGCCTTTCGATTACACATTGGAAAACAAGTAGTTAGCCTGATGCGATTGAAAATCAAGTCAAATTTTTTATAGTGCTTTACACAATACAGATTGTCTCAAAGCAGCTTCATGGGAATAAACAGGTAAATAATAGTGTTGCGAATTGTATCAATTATGAAATGACTATAAAACAGCTGTAATGCAGCTCTACCGAAGACAATATTACCCAGCTCAAATTCAGTTAAAATTTTGTTTACATCAGATAGTGTCAGTGCAGTCGAATTGATATTTCTAAATGGTAATTGTCTTTTTTAAAGCCCCAACTGAGCAAGCCGAAAGTTGGCAAGGACAGTGGCACGAAACTAACACTCCATCAGCTGACTGTAATAGAGAAAAAAAAAAAAAAAAATTGGGGGGAAACCAGGCTCAGTCAGGGGACCAATTCTCGCCTTGCCAAAGTGATGGATTTCCAGAAGGTCAAGAAATATTACACACATACATAAGCCTGATAGCAAATAGGCATGCTGTAATCAGAATTATTCTGTTCTGTATTATTTTGCTGATAACAGTAATGAGATTGTGATGAGCTAAGAATGCATTTTGTGCATTATAATAATGAGACTGAGATAGTAATTAGTGCATTAATTGTCATAAAATTGTCAAAAATAGACTACAATTTCTGTATGCAAAAATAATTTGTTTTGGTTTTGTGATGAAAAAATGCAATGTGAGGATTTTCACAAAATAAATTAAAAATCAATGATTCACTGGCTTCAAAATGGGCTTATTTATACCTGAGCAATTGTTCTATCTGGACACCAGGATCGAATAAGGAGCAGCCGTCTGAAACAGTCCAGAGCCTGGTCATATGCATTTGGGATTGGTTCTTCCTCTGGTGCCTCTCGATCAAACCAGCTCTTCCACTGTTTCTCATGACGCCCAATCTGTTAATAAAAGTGTACACAAAAGTGAGTGAATCTGGTACTTATTTGGACAGTTGACAAGAAATTATTTTGGAAAGTTGTCATGTTCTACGGGGTGCTACACTCAATCTAAAACTATTTTAAACAGCACTTTGATTATTTTTAGTTATATTTTAAATGATAAAAAAGGCAAATAATAGCTTTATACATATTTTATGAATTTATGTTATTTAATGACCTGTACTGTATTTACTGTATTATATTTAAAATTTCTCAAATTTCTCAAAATATGTTGTTTTATGTTCCACAGAAGAAAGAAATTCATACAGGTTTGAAACAACATGAGCATGAGTAATGATT
The DNA here is from genome assembly GCA_021554675.1 of Leuciscus idus. Taxonomy (NCBI): domain Eukaryota; kingdom Metazoa; phylum Chordata; class Actinopteri; order Cypriniformes; family Leuciscidae; genus Leuciscus; species Leuciscus idus. The sequence continues at coordinate 12,407,478 of CM038635.1, read as the reverse complement.
ACAAATTTTTCAATTTTGCGTGAACTAAACCTTCAATATATATTATATAGCATCTAAAATGAAGTGGTTGGGAATTCAATTGTTTGTCAAATAAATAACATGTAAATGTTTTGTCTAATCAAAACTGATTTAAAGACAAAGACTAAACATGATGATACGGAAAGCATGGATTTCTGGTGTGTTATGACATTGTATTATGAAATCTTGTGTGTGGATTAGCAGTATTTCTGTAGTTGCGGTGTTCTAGAAATGGTTAATTAAACAAAAGGCTTTTAATCTGATTTCTTTCAGCCACAAGTAATTGATTTAGAGTTTGCCAAAGTGAGCTCATTTCACACTGCATTGAGCATGAAGTTCCCCCGGGCAGTCATGGCCTGCCAATCAGCCGTCAGTGTGAGGGGTTGTGAATGTATTTGTGCCTGTGCGTGTGTGTAGACCAGATGAATCAAATATTGACATGTTTACTGCAGAGTGAGCTGCGAATTAATGAGGAAGGGGAACTCAAAGCGACAGATACTCTGTGCGTGCGTGTGTGTGTATGTGTGTTCCATGTGTGGATGTGTCTGATCCTTTAAGTGTATAGGTATCTGACCACACACCTGATCTAGAATGTCAGAGAACTGCCACAGTTTGCTCAGCTCCACCAGGTTGAGCCATGTTATATCCAGGATCCACTTTGCAGCTTTGGGTGGACAGGCTTTCAGGTCCAGCGAAGCACCTCCTGGGTGACATCAAGAAAACAGATCACATGAAGAGTTGCCTTGTTCTTATTATGAAAACAGAATCCTGAATTTTGCACCAGAGTGTAGGAGATATGAAAATTTCTTAGTTATATTTTTGCTTCTTATCAGCTTTTTAAAAAAAAATTTTTTATTGATTGATTGCAAGTTGATGAGTATGTTTAGAATCAAATTTTAGCTTCCTTACTACTGCACAGTTTTTGCTGTATATTGCCAATTACTTTTTTTTAAGGTGGATGAAACAGAAAGTTTGCATATGTTAACCTCAAACCTCTTGTTTATAACCTCTTATAACATCTTGTTATAATTTAACAATAAACTATATTTATGAAGTAACTATTAATATTGTTAAAAGTTATATTATAATTAGCTCCAGAATGAGTTAACCACTTAAAAATTAGGCAAAGGGTAACATTCCTATCACACATGATTTAGTAAGATTCTGGGTACAAATATAAAGAATTTACAGTACATGAGGTAGAAATAACAACATTTTAACCCTGCCAAACTGCTCACTTCTGAATTATAATTACATTTTGACAATGGTGTCGTCTGTACGCTGTAAACTTCTCAATTTTAAGTATATCGCATTCAGTGATGATAATTTATTATAATTATTTTATATGATTTCTATATGATTTCTATAATTATTATACCCCTAATATATTACACATTAGCAATTTTAGTTTAATAATTATTATACAATTATTTAATTATTACAAAATTATATACAGATAATATGTAATTTAATACATGTGAGCTATACCTAGGCTATATATGATCAAAACTAACTTTCACTTGGACACTGATATAGCAAGATATTTTCTTCTTGCTTATTTATGTACATCATATTCTTCAATTTCTTAATCTTTGGCAGAAAAGAAAAATATTATTTTGTTGATTCTCTCGCGAGAAGTCAAATGCAGTTTTTCTGTTGGTAGCAAAAAAAAAGCTACAGATGTTAAAGCAAGAAGTGTTCTCTAGTCTATTGTTGTTATACTGGCCATTTATTGAGTTTTGGGTTAACATGTTTTGAGTATCTTTAACCGAAATATTGACTTTATACACTTTTGTAATTAATAAAATGCATTGTTTTCTTGCATTCATCTTGTCTGAACAAAGATGGAATGTTTTCTTCTTGGAATACTATCTAGTAAAGGTACAAAGGAACCTCTCCTGTTTTGCAAATGTAATAACTTGAGAAATCTCGAGAAAAGCTCATTTCTATAGGGGAAAAAGCAAGACAAACTACATGGGAGCAAAGAGAGAGAAAGTGGCTCTCACAAGAGTGCATTAAAGAGCAGAATGGTATTAACTGGCTTGACGTGCACTGCCAGCACAGGGAATCAAATTGACCTTCTGGGTAATGGGCCACTTCTCTGACCGCAAGGCTACCTGATTTCTCAGTGATTAAATTTCGGATCTGATGCTTTTACGAAGCAAAAGCACATGAACCAACATGGTAATCACATAGAAGTTCATCAATCTACAGACTCACCAAGGACTCCTCATGAACAACATGTACAAATTGCAAAGAGCCATTAAATATGATTTATCCTTGTTAAGAAAGAAAAATCACAAAAGCTTCTAATGACAAAACCACAGTCTGTTGTCTTCATAGTCTCTTTTTTGAGCATTTGGATTGAGATCTCAATGCAACTTAATATATCAGTCATAAATTGCCCTTGCTTGTTGCTGTATGTATGGATTTGTTCTTATTTGATAATATTCATCCATGTGTTAATGAGTGTGTAATTAAAAGAGTTATTTAAAGAAATGATGGGTTCAGTACAAGTTAAGTTACTGTGTATATCTATAGCATCAGTCTCATTTTAATGTGTAATGTTTAAGTCTTGAGGCTATACTTTTGAAACACGGTCAAAAGTCATACTGTATTGAACCTGGAACATTCCTTTAAAAAATATGGCTATATTAATGAACAATATGTCTCAATTAAAGCAAGTATGCAACACAATGTACTGTGTCTTACAATGTACTGAGCCTTACATAATATGTACTGGCAGTCAACCTCACAGCTTGTCACAAGGCACCACTGTGCTTCATTCATAGCACACTAATAGCTGTAGAAGTGTGGCTCTGATGGGTTCCTGCTGCTCAGTTCTGCCTAAACCCACTGCTCCAAAAGACTGCCTTAAAACCTGTCTGTACCCTATTAATAAAGGATATATAATAAGAAAGAATGAGAAAAAGTGTCTGAACTTGTTACATATGTAAGATACGCAGTAAAATTCAGCAGAAAGTCACAAATACTCATACATACATAACCATTGTTCAAGAATGTTAATAGACTAAATTGGTTGTTCTCTCATTTGAGAACCTAGAAAATAAAGAAACTAAGGAGGAGGAGAAAGATTTTGAATGTAGAAAAACAGAGGAAAAAAAGAGACTGAGAGAGACTGACTTGTGGAGGACGGGTTGGTTTCTGACCTTTAATAAGAGTCAGGAACTCCTCATGTTTGACCCTGTTGCTCTGCATGTCGATCTTGAGAGTGAGCAGAAGGGTGAACAGGAACTTGTGTTCTTCATACAAACCCCGAGCTGCGTACTTGTGCACCTCAAAGGTCATGTACTCGATGATTTTGGCGATCCGCTTGCTTGTAATTGGACTCTTTGAGGACCTACTCTCCAAGAGAAAGAAACAAGTTTGCAACTTACGTAAAACCTTACTCAATGCACTCTCACATCTCAGATCTCACATGGACAATATGATCAACAGGCATTGTTTTATAACACCAATATCCTGTAAATTTACATTTTAACATCACCCAACCAATATTTCATGGTGGCCACAATATGGGCTTGAGGTATGGGCCCCAAATGGCCTTGTCCACAGGCTCTATGTCGGCCCTATCTGAATTAGCCCATTTGAATCTCATTTACAGTCTGACCAGAGTTAATTCAGATCTGCCATGGAACTCATGGAAAAAAACATTTGGGGCCCAAACCTTAAGCCTATATTGGCCTCATCATGAAATGTTGGCTTGGTGATGAAGACCAAAAATGCATGCCATTTTGTATTTGAAAAACAAATTTAAAGGAATAAGGTATGAATTGATAAATGAGTTTTACTTTGCCAAGGCCAAGTCGAACAAGCCCAGGAACTGGCGCAGGGAGGTCTGATACATCACGTTCACCATGCTCATCTCCGTCATCAGAAAGTACAAGATGCTTCCTCTTGTGGCAACTACACTCAGAAAAGAAGATGACACAAGGGTCAGTATTTACATCTGGTATTAACAGCAGATGCAACTATAGACAGTGGACTTCGAGGGAAAAGTGTCGGATTTTGTGACTACATAATAATTATAATATTAATAATTTGTTACATTTATACATAACTTTTTTCTGCACTCAAAGCACTTTTACAAATGGCAGGGGGAATCTCCTCCAATGTGCAGTATCCACCTGGATGATGCAACGGCAACCATAGAGCGCCAGAGCGCCAGAGCGCCATAGAGAGCACACCACTCACCAGCTAATAAGCCAATAGGTGGAGAGGAGACAAACGCTGTGTCCCAATTCGCATACTATCCGTCCTAAATAGTATTCAAAAATAGAATTAGTACATCCCAAATCGTAGTATGTTGAAATGAGTGTTCCAAAGATACCCGGATGGTCTACTTTTTCCGGTCAGAATCCGAAGAGCAGATCGATGCACACTCTAACGGCTAATATTGCCCACAACCCATCGCGCGTTGGACGAGGATTCGGTTAGAACTACAAACACGAGTGAAAAGTGTTTAAAAAACTACAGACATGGAGGACGTGCGAGTCCGGCAGTTATGTAGAGAGGTTTAGATACAGGGGTTTGAGTGATTAATTATCAGTATCTAACCTGATGAAAATTTCTTTATTCAATGTTGTGTACATTATATTGCATCTGCAGCAGCATTGTGAACTTTTGTAAAGATACGTTTAGCCATTAACTTTTAAAAGCATCATTATGTTCAAATCGCAAACACATGAGGAGAGTCTCCGCATGAAAGACCCACGACTGGCAGATGAACATGCAACTACATTTCTCTCCGAAACGGTAGGAAATTAAATTAGATTGAATGGAGGATTTTAACTGTGACAAGATGATTGACAGGGCAGTTTACGGCGACAGATCTGTCCGTTAAGATGACGTAGTATGTCCCAAAGCTTGCCTACTCTTTTGCTACACACTCAAAAGTATGTACTTTTTCTTCACAAAAAGAGTACATACTTTTAGGGCGTAGTATAATTGGGACGCAATTGGGACGCAGCGAAATGGGACGCAGCAAGAGTGATGAAGCCAATCAGTGTATATATATATGGGGATGATTAGGAGGCCATGATGGACAGAAGCCAATGGGCAAATTTAATTTCTGGATTTTTAATGACCACAGAAATTCAGGACCTTGGTTTAATGTCTCATCCGAAAGATGGTGCTTTTTAAAGTGACTATCAGAACAGAATGTTTTTTCAAACTGTGCCTGCAGGTGAATACATTTCTGAAGGTATTTCTGAAGGTATCCACATTCTGAGTGAATCAATCGGGTGAACCAATGATTCAGTGGCCCATTCATAAAGAAAGCATTTCTGATTCCTGAATGAATCAGCTGTTTGAACAAATCGAATCGGCAGATTTTATTTAATAAATAATAAGAATAAGAATAATTTTATACTTTGGGGATAGTTTAGCAAAAAATACAAATAAATAAATAAATAAATAATAATAATAATAATTATTATTATTATTACATTTACTCACTCATGTAATTTAATTTTTTTTTACTTTTGTGGAACATAAACAACGTTAAAATAAAAATGTATAAACCTACTTTTTGTCATTTCTATTTGATGCTTTTCTCATGTAACACAATAATGACTTTAAATTATCTTTTGGGGCAAATTTCTCCGCCAAATTTGATGTGCGATTAATTAGATTAATTCATCGTCACATCATGTAATTAATTAGATTAAAACATTTGATCACTTGACAGCCTTAATATTAATACCAGGTGTCAACTCGATTTACAGAAATATGTGAGCTTTTTGTGGCTATTCTGATAATTTACTGTTTACATGAAACTCTACACACACTAGAGGAAAAGATTAATCAAATTTCTTTACGCATCTTTGAAAAAAGCCTTAAAGGGATAGTTCACCCAAAAATTGCAATTGAAAAATGTTCATTCTTCGGCCGGAACTTGACTTGCATACGGCCGATACCGGAAGTCAGTGATTATAGCTTATAAAGTTTTAAAGGGTTAGTTCACCCAAAAATGAAAATTCTATCAGTAATTACTCACCCTCATGTTGTTCCAACCCCGTAAGACCGTCGTTCATCTTCGGAACACAAATTAAGATATTTTTGATTAAATCTGAGAGCTGGCTCACTGCTCCATAGGCTTCTAATGCTGCGTTCACACCGGACGCGAATAGCGCGTCAAATTCGCGTCTACCGCGTCTAGTTTGACGCTTGACCACTTTGTGTTAATTCGCGTGTCTAACGCGCGTAAAAACAAAAGTTTGAAGCGAAATTTACGCGCGTCAGAGGTGAAAGTTTTGGCGGCCATCTTTTTTAGATGTTTATCGAGCATTAGCATTAGCATTAATCGAGAGAGTCACCGCTCGTATATGCTCTGGAGAGCAGAAACAGCTGCGTAGGGGACATCGTCGCTGTACTCGGGTCCACCAGACCCTCCGGAGGGTTTCAGGAGTTTCACAATTTGCTCCAGGAGCTAGGTTTGGTGGACCTAACGGTGAGGACGCTGACGAGGACAGCGTAGGCCGTATAAGGCCTCGGCCTCGAGTGGTCTATGCCTGTCGAGCCCGCGCTCTACAGCCCGGCGCGAGGTTCACCCTCGCCCGCACCCACCTAATCTGTCATTTATTTTTGTTTTGATAATAAATGGAGCCAGCCTCCAAAAGTGAAACCTGTCCTGTGATTTTTTTAAAAGTTTTAATACACTAAATTGTGTTTGTTGTCTTTACATTAGAATAATAATGTTTCATATAATCTAGAATAGATGGAATAAATAGCTTTCAATACAAAATGAGTATCTCTCATATATTGAAATCGAGTTTTTATGTGAAAGATTTGCTTTGTTGTGCATTTTAGTCATATTACAAAATAATTTATTGAGGCCAAACATAAAATAACATTATAAACTGTCACTTCACCACGTGACAGCAGCAAGCAGGCTCCTGATTGGTTAACGCGGCGCGAATTGACGCAGAAGTTCAGATTTTTCAACTCGGGCGGCAGACGCGAATTCGCGTCAAACACGAGAATGCACAAAAAGCACTACATAAAACATTCGCACTTAACGCGCCGCGCTCTACGCCTCATTCGCGCCGCAGGAATTTTTTACGCGCGTAACGCGTCTTTGCATTGACTTAACATTGAAATCACTCGCGCCTGACGCGCAATTCGCGTCCGGTGTGAACGCACCATAAGACACTATAACTTGCTGGCCCAGAAAATGTATTAAAGACATCGTTAATATAGTCCAAGTGACTCCAGTGGCTCAATCTTAAGTTTATAAAGCGACGAGAATACTTTTTGTGCGCAAAAACAAACAAAAATAACGACCACGTATCACACACACATGACCAGCGTCGCCCAATAGCAAGCCTACGTGGTGACCTGCAACACAGACGCGCTACGCTTAAACACTACATGAAAAGACTCGAGGCCCAGAGAGAAGGAAATGAAAAGTGGAATAAAGTCATTATTTTTGTTTGTTTTTGCGCACAAAAAGTATTCTCGTCGCTTTATAAACTTAAGATTGAGCCACTGGAGTCACTTGGACTATATTAACGATGTCTTTAATAAATTTTCTGGGCCAGCAAGTTATAGTGTCTTAGAAGCCTATGGAGGAGTGAGCCAGCTCTCAGATTTAATCAAAAATATCTTAATTTGTGTTCCGAAGATGAACGAAGGTCTTACGGGGTTGGAACAACATGAGGGTTAGTAATTATTGACAGAATTTTCATTTTTGGGTGAACTAACCCTTTAAATATAGATATTTTTCTTATAAAAATACATAGCTTCACTTCAGAAGGCCTCTATTAACCCCCTAGAGCCGTATGGATTACTTTTATGATGGATGGATGCGCTTTTTCAAAATCTCAGGCTCTACTCACTCCCATTATAAAGCTTGGAAGAGCCAGGATATATATATATATTTTTAAACTCTGATTGTGTTTGGCTGAAAAAAGAAACTCATCTACACATAGGATGGCTTGAGGGTGAGTAAATTATGGGATAATTGTTTGGTGAACGATCCCTTTAAAGGAAAGATAAGCTCTAAGTGCCTACCGGGTCTGTATTCCTCGCGGGCTGCATTGATCTGGATCTCAGTCTCAGCAGCGATCTGGAGTTTCTGTGTGACCTCCTCTGCCGTGCGTTTGGTGTTTCCCAGCACTGTGATGAGGCTCTCGTCATCCACCAGGGAGCCCTGCGTGCTGGTCAGCCTAAAAAGTAGATTATCCTCCAGTTCCTTCATTTTACGTTTATTGGCCGTCACATCCTCAAGCAGGTCGGTCCGCTCCTTTTCCAGTTCCTGAAAATCCAAAAACATCACATAGTCATTTCTCACCACACACAAACAGCTTTAAGTAAAGTCACCTTTATATATTCAGTGCTTTATACAATACAGGTTGTTTAAAAGCAGTTTCACAGTAATAAAAAGGAAAACAACTATGTAAAGTCATCAATTATAAAAATGAGTTATTCAGCTATAAGCAGCTCTACAGAAGACAAGTATCATTATTCAGCTCAAGTCAGTTCAAACGTTGATTCAATTCACTTCAAACATGTTCTTTACAATATGATTTCATTTTTCACAGACATTAGTGTGATTAACGATTTAACTGCCTGTTTTCTTTGTCACCTACAGTGTAAGCTTAATGACATATACACATTAAAAAGTCATCCAATTGAATGACATGAAAGATTTAAATTATGAAAATATTTTTCAAACTATACAGCCCTGATCCACTTTAAATTCATGCAAATATTTTTAAAATCCAGCCAAACCAAAACAAATATCACTTGGTTAGCCAGGTGAGAATGAGAGCCCCATCTCTATTCCTGAATTTAATTGAGGATGAGAGATGGGGGCAGGACTCATTCGCAGAGTAAACAATAGGTTTACATAGTAAACATAAAACAAAAACAACCCAGCCGGTGAAAAACAGTCAGGGCAGAAAAAAGCCAACAAAATGGGACCTGGTGCAGGAAGATTCAATTTAGTTCAGCGTCTACATCTACGTAACCACAACAAACAAGCAAAAGACAGGGAGATTAAGTAGGGAAGGAAATAAGGAGGGTAACAAAGGAAAGCAAGTGGGGCAATTGAACAAATAACAAAGTAACAAGGGGGCAGGGCCAAGACGAGAGACAGACAAGAAGAGCACAAAAAGCAAGACTGAAGTGTGCATGGCAAAAAAAAAAAAAAAAAAGTATCATGTGCTCAAACAGAAAACAATATGTAAGACTGACAGAATGCACAGAGCATGTATGTCAGAACCCCAACACTGAAACTGAACCAAGACTAGACCGAAGTGTCAGGATCCAGACACCATGCCTGACAACACACCAAACATAACAGACACAAGCCCACACAAACAAAACCAAAGCTGTGTGCTCACACATAACAAGACTAATAGGGGTGTCAAGATCCCGTCACCAAAGATCCATGGAAAAACTAGAACAGAGGTGACAGAACCCTGACACACATTGTAGAAATATACTGTAATAACAATTTATTGTTTTAGGATACACTTTATTTTAAGGTGTCCTTTTTACAGCGTAATTACACAATTACGGAGTAATATCAATTAACCACATGTAATTATAAGGTTTGGGTTTAGTTTGGGGTTGGTTGAATGTATTGGTTAGGTTAGGTTAATTGGCTGGTATTACCATAGTAAGTACATTTAACATCTAACATAGAAGTTGTGAAATAAAATGTTACTGTTTTATTATTCTAAAACGTTAAAATGTGATTATGCAATAGTGATATATTTCTATCCTAAATTATTATTTTACACATATTTTAAATGATCACTAAGTTTTTTTATAACTTTTTTACAACAAAAATGAACCATCACTGAACTTACTTAAACTGGACTTTGGAAGGAGTAAGCTATTTTCTTCTAAATCTGCTGTACAGCAGAAACCAACTTTGTCGCATTATTTAACTGTTATCACTGTAAAGCTGTATTGAAACAATCTATATTGTAAAAAGCGCTATAAAGGTGACTTGACTTGACTTGAAAGATGGCACAAATTGATTAACCCTTAAATACATTATTTGTCATAGAATGTTTAAAACATTTTACAATATTTTACTTTTTAACTGAAATTACTTCGAACATTCAGGGTTTTAAAAAAGGTCCTGAAAAATTGAATAATAGTTTTTTGTGTAACCCTTCCATTTTAATGGAAGACTCCCAGGAACATCAAATGGTCTGTCAACAGCCATTTCCTGTTTCTACATTTTCTCCTAAAAATAGTTCTCTGTCAGAAGTACTTGAGTGGAAATGGTCTTTAGAAAATATGCAGTGCATGACAAGTCATTGACTTATATTTTTCAATGCAGTGAAGTACGCCTTCGATGTAAAACCTTTAAAATAACATACCAGTGAACGTCAATCAGCCTGATTGACGTTCACTGGTATGTTATTTCAACTGAGCCATGAGGCCTGAGCAAACTGCATGATTTTACAGCTTCACATTAGTATGATAGTATATTATGCAGCCCATTTTGCTCAGTTAGCTTTCAAAATTGTATAGTACCAGTCTCTTTTTCCCTGCTGTCCAAATGTCCCTTTTTTGATATTAATAGTCTAAAACGTCTGAATTCTTCTATATCAAACACCATAAAAATCTCACAATGTAACGGTCACCAGCTGGAGTGCCCTTGAGAGCCACCAGAGGACACTCCACACCAGACTATTATCACTCCCTCACAAACTACATTTCCCATAACTCACTGCCCGGACTTCATCATCACTGATTGCTTTCACCTGTGTCTCATTACCCTGTTAGTCTCAGCCTATTTATACCATGTTCACTCATTCACTCACGGCAAAGTTGTGTATGTTGTTGCAATGCATTTCCGAGCGTTTTCCCTGGTTTCCTGTCTCTTGGTTTTTGGATTTTTTGCCTGTTCCGTGGATTACTCTTTTGCCTCTGACCCCTGCCTGTTTTGTTTGTATGTTTGTTTGTATGTTTGTTTGTATGTTTGTTTGTTTGTTTGTTTGTTTGTTTGTTTGTTTGTTTGTTTGTTTGTTTGTTTGTTTGTTTGGACGGCCTACCTGTGTTTTGACCTATTGCCTGTATATTGGATTACATATCTGGATTGCCCCTTAATTAAAGCTGCATTTGGATCTCGACCTTCGTGTCTCGGAGCAGTTCGTAACACACAACACCAGCAATGTTCATGACGATAAGACTTGTTTTGAATTATGTTCATCTTTCATTTAATTTTGAGAATAAAATTTGTTAGGTTTAGCCTTACACAAGAAAAAACTAACAAACAATACTAGCCTATGTTAAATGTATTTGTATTGTTTAAAAGCAGCTTTACAGAAAATCATAATGCTAAAATGTATAAAATATCTTCATGTTTTATAAGCACACTTAGCAGATTAGAGGCGATAATATAGGTTCCTACAGTATTAAGTATACAGTATATCGCTTTACACGAGTGTACTCTATGTATGCAGATAAATGTGGATATAAAATATGCAATAATACAGTTTACATTTTTGCAATGATATAAACAATCATGCAGCCAAGATTTGCTATATAGTATATATTGCTTTATGTGAGTATACTGTATGTATACTGCCATTAGGTTAGCTGACGACCCTGCAGCTGACCTAATGGCACCGGAAGAGTTGTGTCAGGCTGAAAAGCCATGCAGATAGAACATCTCATCTGTGTTATAAATTAAACATCCTGGTGAACCAGTGACTTCTTTGAAAGGACAGGTGACAGGTGGAAAACTAGGAAAGACCAGGTGACAGCAGGAAAGACCGCATGGGGAATGGATGGTTAGTCACCCTACCTTTTAGAAACCTGGAAGCCCCAGGAAGCAAGAGAAAGAGAAGAAGGCCCTCCAAGAGTTGGGGTACAAGATGGGCCAGCCAGGACGGGATCACAGGTAACCACAGAAACGGATAACAACAACGAGAAAATCCTCCAGAAGTTTACGTGTGGATTGGAGAAGGTGACATCACACAAGGGGTTACACATTCATCAAGGAAAGATGAAGTGTACAAGGCAGACAGACCAGCATATTCGCACTGCACAAGCAGGTCATACGAGAGGGACCCAAAGCTGGGATAATAACCACAGTGCAGCAGGACCCAATGGTGCAGGGATGTCTGAGGAAGTCGAAGGAAGCACCATGATGGAAATGGTACCCAACTTAGACGAGGTCACCACCCCACCAGAGACACGCTCAACAAAGCCAATGCCGAACCACCCAGGGAGGCAAAGCAAGATCAGTTGGCCGAAGGCCAGGGCTGGACTGGGGCAAAAAATTGGCCCTGTCATTTTGGCCCAGACTGGCCCACTACATATGATCATAAACACCACCCATATTTACGCACCCTTGAATATGTATACCAACTCCTACTCCTTAAAACCACTAAAGCCGTGTAATGAGCAAGCAGATATGAGTGAGAGTTTACACATTAAATACTTACATTTTATCTATTTATTAATACAATTAAACTGTATACTCCACAGTGATGAATCCTAAAACAAGCTACAAGGTGCATTGGCAATAACAATACCATATATGAAATGGACAAAAAGTTGTTAAATAAATAAACAAATAAAGTTGTGTGGATGTCTCAATTTCATTTTAGTATATTGTCCATAAACACCTACACAAAAGCTGCCTCACAAACATTTTTGTCAGATCCTAAAAATACACTATTCACCCTACAGCCTACAATAAATAATGAACTAAACAGGAATACTGCCAGCTGACTCACTGTTATTGTTGATGAATGGTGGTTAACAAAATACTGTTCTCAATTTCAATAAGACAATGTATCAGAGACATAAAAAAAACTTTTAAAAACTTTTTGCTCAGCAGGGAGGACATAAAAGAACTAGCTTAAAGATCTGCTAATTGTCTTAGCCAGTTGTGCACAGTGTGTAAACTAGCTGTTCTGACGGTAACACTAAGACGTTATAGCTTGCTAGCCAGCTACACCCGCGCTCACAAATGTATAAAGCCAAAACTGATGTAGTCATAGAGCAAAGCATGCATATATTTTATTGCAGTGTTATCACCCAAATTTCACAAACAGATAGTTTGTCCAACACTTGTGTTTTTGGCTCAGTTTTATCAAGAGGTAATGGGTTCCTAGACTCATGTTTTGAAAGCAGTTCTGCTTACCGCAGACTCTAGACTCACTCACTCATCTCTCTTCCTCTCCCTATCCCCCTCACTACCACCACCACCACCACTATCATCATCAGCCATGGGAGCTTTTTGATGATGAAAAAAAGTATGAGATGTAAGAGCCCAGCGGGCACGTCAGCCCAGTGGGAAAGTACCCTGTCTGCCAGATGGCCAATCCGCCCCTGCCGAAGGCAAATGATCGGGCAGAGTGGCAGGAACTTGATGCTGAACTAAGCCAGCTGTTGGAGCTTTCATTGCTTGGAAGAATTCAGAGCAAGCTCCGCATCTTTGGTGAAATCATCTCTAAGGAATGCAGGAAGAAATTTGGAGAGGTCAGGTAGAAGGAGCCCACAGTTCAAAGAAAGGGAAGGAGGGAGAGGGAGATCGAACAGCTAACCAGAGCTGGAGGAAAGCCAGACCTCATGAGAAGGCTGGCCTAAAGGAGCTGTGGGATGACCTCAGTCAAAGACTCTCCAATCTGAGTAGAGCTGAGAGAATCAGAGGAGGAAAAGGAGAAGAGAGAAGAAGAGGGCTAGCTTTTTCAGAGATCCATTCAAGCACGCCCAAAGATGGCTGAACTAGAAGACAAGCGGCAAGCTAGACATTGCCAAGGAGGAGCTCGAACAGTACATCAAGAATCAAGAACCAGTAGAGTGACAACAGACAAGCCACGACACTCAGGTCTCCAGGATATGTACCATGCCCAGCCCCTCCCACCTTGCCATTTGATACCACCCCTCCTAAGTTGCGAGAGGTGGAGGAGGTCCATAAAAAAGCAAGATCAGAGTCAGCTCCTGGGCCACATGGTCTTTCATTCAAGCTGTACAAGAACTCTCCTCAGGTGGTAAAGGATGATGAAAACAGCTTGGAGAAAGCAGCAGATACCAGCAGTCTGGCAGCAAAGCATTGGTGTGTTCATTCCCAAAGAGCAGAACTCCAATACTATCAGCCAGTTCAGGAGCATTGCCCTGCTGAATGTAGAGGGTAATGTGGCCATTAAAAGTCTGCGAGGTAGGACGAGGTAAACCATGTCATCTCCAGCCTGCAGCATAGAGAGGTCATGGGGTTGGTCCAGACTGGGAGGGCTGGCTTAGACTGGGGAACATCACCACAGTTCTAGTCGGGAGTCCAGAACAGTCAGCGGAAGTCCATGTTGGTGGAGGAAGTCACCAGGGTTGAGCAGGAGCGCTTCCACATTAAGGCAGTGTCCCTAGGTTGACAAGGTGCCTGGATCCGATGTGTCGCAACGGTGAATAAGCGCATTATCTGGGCAGACATCTGGAGAACTCCACAAGCCAGACTCAGCTTTCATATAAGGGCAGTATACGATACCCCCCGAACCCTTTTAAACCTCACCCAGTAGTTTGGGGATGAGGTTGGCCGTTCCCTGTGTGGTAACATTAAGGAAAGCCTTCAGCCCATCCTCTCTGGATGCAAGGTTGCGCTGACACAGAGGTGGCGTCATGACCAAGTCCTGGATAGGGGTAGGGTAGCAGAAAATGAATTGTCTGAGACGCCAAATTTTCACTGTCATCCTTTATCAGACCAGGTGACATCTACCGGGTACTGAAAATTCCCAAGAAAGAAATACCTTCCTCAAACCCGGGGGGAGTGGCAAATGTTGGTGAACCTCAAAAAAGCAGCTGGTCTTCCCAAGAGAGATAACAAGCTCTCCAGCCAGACATCTTCGTGTGGTCAGCCGAGGATAAGAGAGTCATCATCTTTGAACTTACCATCTCATGAGAAGAAAATATTACAGCAGCCCATGAAAGGAAACAAATAAAAAAGTGTATTCCGAGCTGGCAACGGAGTGCCAGGAGGCAGGCTGGAATGCCAAGGTTTCATTCCAGTTAATTTCATTCCATTCATGTCTCAGCAGAGCAATGGTGCAACTACTCCGTGAGTCGGGCAATGGTGGGGGTAAACCTGCGCAAGTAGTGAAGGAGCTTGAAGAGGAGGCTGATAAAGCCAGCTATTGGCTGTGGCTCCCGGAGGAAGGAGAGCAGCTGGGGGCTAACGCCCCAATAAAGGCAGCGGCAGGGGGTGGCAGGGAGACGTCCCTGATAAGCCAAGGCCCCCCCGCTGGGAGATGCACTGGTAAAGGGGGCGAAACATCGCTGAACGGTGGCTACCAACTGACGACCCTGCAGCTGGCTTAATGGCACCGGAGGAGGTGTGTCAGGCTGAAAAGCAATGCAGGTAGAACATTTCATAAATGTGTGTTATACATGTATGCAGCTAAAGCATTACCTATACTGTATATCCATCAACCATTTGAGATTTGCTATATAGTTACATATCACTATATAGCACAATACATACCGTTTAACGTGATTGTACTCTATGTATCCGGGTAAAATTGGATATACTTAGGGTGTACTCACACTAGGCACGGTTGCCTTGTACCGTGCCCTGGCGCAATTGTCCCCCCTCCCCACTCCCCCGCTGGTCTGCACTCTCATTGTACTTAACATTCCAGGCCAGAGCATGCATTTACGATGCAACTTTTTGAAGAAAACGGAAGAAAATTGTATTCACTAATAGACTATTATATTAGATAGACTATATAATAGACTATGCCACACCGCTATGTATAGTACATGCGTACTATGCCTGAGCCCAACTGAACCACACTCTCACCCACCTCTTCCATGCGGGCCAGGGAGGGTTAAACGAACCGCGCCTGAGCACAGTACTGAGCGGTCACACTAGTCAAACGAACCAGACTTTGGGGGTCAAACGTGCTCAGGCGCAGTTCAGATTGCCTAGTATGACTACACCCTTAAAGTAGTAATACATTTGACTTCTATAATAAAACAATTTCTGAAGTAAAAAAAAATAATATATATATTACTTGAAAAATTACAAAAATATAGATTAAGAATGAATCAATGTTTTGCACGGAATGGTTTTTGCAGTGCTGAAGAAGAAACCTGTGAGTTTTGTGAGATAAAGCCCTTGAGTCTCTATGTTGAACGTTAATGGTCTTTCAGAGTACAGAGATTCACAATTCACGCTCTTTGTCCAGTGACCCTAAAAATGACAGAAGTGCTCTCTCCCTCTTGCTTGCTCTTTCATAGAAACAACTCTGGGATGTTAATGTTTAGTTGTTGTTGTTTTTTTCCTCTAAGGACCGTAGGGACCTTCATTAGGAACACCAGGCTGAATAAATCGCGTCTTTGAATGCACCACCAGAAGGTTTGAATAGCCTTTCCCAATGCATAACTTAAACCTTAACATTGCATGCTTATCTAAAATTACAGTACAATTAACATACAAATGTGAGGGAAAAAAAACAAACAGTAAATTTATCTTACAAAAAACAGTGAATTACAATGATGACTTAAACAGGAAGCAGAAGCCATTGCCCTCTGGTCACTTTGACTGAACAAATGCTCAAGTGGTGAGTAGTATTTTGGCGAAGGGCCACTTACATGCCTTTCAGCAAGGACTAATGGGTGAACGTTACATCCCTAATTAATATTCATAAGCCAAGCTATAAAAGTATAATAGTGCCCCCAACACACATTTCAAATCATTCCCACTCCTGTTTTTTGCACATATGAGTTCAAAGGGCCCATACCTGTTTCTCGGTAAGAATAACTCTGCCCAGTAGCTGATCTTCCAGGCCCCTCATAGTAACGGTGAAGTCGATAATGGATGTCCGTGCGCTGATCTCAGGAGTGTATACTGGATTGGGCAGTTTGGTGGTCACATATAGACGGAAACCTTTCATTACATCCACTTCTTTATCACCTACTTTCACCTGATGGCATGAATGAGTCACAGATCAGAATTAAAACTCCAGGTGAAGAGCTGCTCTGACAAAAAAATGAATATACATATATATAATAATAATAATAATAATAAATAATAATAAAAAAAAAAAACACAATACAAAAAAAACAAAAAAAAAAACATCAGGAGAGTAAAACACACTATCTCAACCCTCCAGGATCGAGTTTGGACACCCCTACAGTAGAGGATGACAGAGCCCCAAAACTCAAGATGCTTCTAAAGAATAGCAAACATTTGAACGTCAGAAGATCCTTAGAGAGAAGTTAGAGACAGCTAATAATAGCTGTGTTAATGACCTTCCTAACATAAAATGTGTTGGTGAAGTTGTTTAAAATAATATGCCAATTATCTCAACGGGGAGTAACTAATTTTATTTCCGTGCCAATTAGTGAAAATAGACTGCACGGTTGTGATGTGATTATGCAGTGGTTTGACAATGATAAAGCGACGTCTCCCATTCGGTCTCTGCAAAAAAAAAAAAAAAAAGAAGAAGTGTGATCAGGTGTTTGCACCTTTGTATTTATAGAGCTGAGTAGTTAAACTTGTCAGAGCTCTTACTGCTGCTTGCTATTTCCACTTCTTTTTTGAACGTGTGAAGCAGCTGCTGTGTGTGATGATGCAACGTCACATTTTTCAAACGACTGGATTTTTGATAATGAGATCAAGGAAAGATGCCAGAAAGATCACTACTGTCACTCACAATCGTGTCCCACACTAACACTAAACAGCTTGAGCAGCTGATGTCATCACCTCGACTAGGAGCTGAAACAGCACAGAGATAGCACTATATCTTTTTTAGGTTCTTAATTATGAACTATTCTTTCAGAATACTTGCTATGTCCTGCTTGTCTATGATTTGCTACGCTTTAGATTTCTTTCCGAAAAAGTATAATAAAGGACAGGATGTTAAATACAATTCCAATTTGTTTTCTCTATATTTAGTTATGTAAAATTGAGGAGCAGGGGTTCTGTACAAATGTAGAGAATTATCTCATTACGCAAACCAATCTCGCTCATTTCCTAGCAAAAATGTAATGAAAAATATGGCAACATGTCTTTATTTTAAATCACTGGAACTGCTGAGGACTATGATGTTCCCTTTAATGACAATTTCCCCATTTACTCCCAAGCATACACTATATTTGTTTATATATGAGAACTTTTGATAGTAAAATACAGGAGAAAATACATACCAATAAGCATTATGTTTTTGGCACTATCTATGAATAGGGTACAGAATGAAACCTGAAACTCTTTCAAATAAGTCAGTGAAAAAGGTGCATAACCTTCAGAAAATGTTGATTGTGAGCCTCGAAACTCCTCTTTTGCTTACTGAGCTCATCTAACAATACCTTATATGTGGACCCAGTCTTGATGAAGTTCTTCTCCAGGACATTGTCCAGAGCAGGATCCAATTCCTCCCCAACATCCTCTATTAGTAGGGGACGCCCTAGAGACAAACTGTCCTCTAGGTGGTTTCTGAAGTACTTGTGATTCAGTGAGGTGATCTGTGAAAACAGCAGGACCTCTTTACTGACCCAGCTCAAGTTCTGTTACTGGGGAAAACTATTACCAGAGGAGGAGGTGATTTGTTATGAGGTGATACCATTGAAAAATGTGTCTGACCTCTTAAAAAGAACTCATGCATCAGTGCAAGCTGTGCATATTAAATTAGATTTCAACATGATTCACAAGAATATGAATGTTGAACTTTTAAATCAGCAGATGTTTAATGTATCAAGCTATTGTACATTTACTTGTAATAGCAACACTAAAAAAGTATTAAAAACAGCAGCTTCTTAGTAATTTCAGTAATAAGCTACTTGTTCCATTGACCAGCATGACTAACTGGATGTCTGTGTAGCATTTTATGTATTGTTTTTTTATCAATATATGCTACTGTTTGAAAAATGTATTTAAATGTAATAAAGTTTTTATTAGTAACTGTAATACCTGACTTTTTGACATATGTATGCAACAAATTAAATAATGAACACTGATGAACCCCACTGTGCAAAATCATATTGTTATTAATGTACAAGTCATTCATTCTGAGTGGTCACCTGAAGCTCATTCTTAGATTCTTTGTTCTTGATCCAGATCTTTCCCTGGGTCTGGGGGTCAACCAGCAGGGGAAATCTTGCAGCTTTTGTAACAATAATCCCATTTTGGATGGACAGGTCATCATTGGGCAGCCCCTGTAAGTTCCATTCACTTACTGTGGGAGCATCAATCAACATCTCAGTGAGATTCAGATTGGTCCTAAAAGGTATTCGGCGGGACTTCATTTCTCTCTGCCAATCAGTGAGAAGAAGGTTGCGGAACTCCTGGTTAAAAGGCCCAGAGTAGGACAGGAAGGCTGTAGCCAGCAGCACATCACCTGAGCATGAAAAAATGTAAACTTTAATAATAATAATAATAATAACAAATGTCATTAGTTTTTGACATTTTCTGAAGTAAATATGAGTGGTATTTCAGTTACAAAAATCTTGCACTTAGAATTCTACAGGTGATCGGTGGTTGCCAGGTCACTGCTATATGGCTTTAGTGCATTGCAATGCAATTGTTAGGGTCATCTGGGTAGTTACTAGGGTGTTGCTATGGTTGTTAATTACTGGCCCAAGTCAAAGTAATCAACCTCTCTATAATACTCTGAACCTTTTATATAGCTCGGGTTCCTTCATCAATGTAAGTCAAAGGTATGACTACACCCGTTTTATCATTTTCTATAGGCAAAAATTGTCCCAACAGTAGTAACTGTAATAACACACTACCATGAGGACACTTTAGGAAGTTCTAGGTGGTTGCTACGGCAATGCTATGTGGCTGCTTACCACCCCAAGTTAAGTCAAGTCACCTTCATTTATATAGCGCTTTTAACAATATAGATTTTTTTGCAAAGCAGCTTTACAGTGATAACAGGAAATTAAAGTAACAAAGATTGTTTTGGCTTTACAGCAGCTCTAGATTAAAGTTATTGTCCAGCTAAAGTTAGTTTTGATTGATTCACTTCCATTGCAAAGATCATTAGTTAATAACTTAGGGGCTGCTAACACGACACCTTTCTAACAGAAAGTCAAAAGAGCCCAACTCCAAGTCACTATTATATTCTGGTTCCTTGATATGACTCAGGTCACTGTAGGTGTATGAAATATTTTTGCCTGTTCTATCATCCTAGGTGGAAATTGTATGTTCATTCGGTTAAAAAATAGCTAGAAGTTCCATGATTTGAGGTCACTTTTTTCATTCATAGCACAAATGGTAAATATCGAGTTATACTGTACACAAAGTTTATTAATTAAGTTTGTTTTGTTTAAATACATAATCTTAAATTTGAGCTAAAATAATAGTTATGTTTGTCTTAACAAACATAAACTCTCCTGATACAGTGTCTTGGCTTTGCAGTTTCTATTCAAAATAATTATTTTAATATATGAACATTCATTCTTAAAGTTTCTGTAAAATTTCATTTTTGGTAAATAGACATATCTGGGACTGAAAGCTGATCACTTACAAAGAAGTCAACCAAATAATGTTAGGCTAAAAACCCTAAGAGGCTAAAAGGAAGGGCTGAAAATTCTGGAAAAACCCTGAAGGTTTTAAGTAAAAACCCACCAACTAGTCTTTTGGTCTGAGCAGCAAACTCTTTACTAAGCTGTGTCCAACGCTCCTTCTCTCCTCCCAGCCCACTGATCAGGCTAGACGCAGTTTGCATCTTGTGTCGACAGCGTTCTGCATCCTCTAGTAAAGTCTGAGAGAGAAAGAAGGTGAGGTAAAAAAAATAAAAAAATAAAATAAATTAATTCTGTCACTTTGCAGGCGTGGGCTTCTTCACATTTATTGACTCTTATCAAGAGTGAGAGTGTCAGTTCAATTGAGTGTCATTTAATGTGATCTAACAATATTAATGTTGCCTTATTTACTAGACAGATGGGATTTCTCAGGACACGTATTTAAGTGATATTAGATAGTGTCAGTTAGTACAGAGATTGTATGCATGGTATTACCAAAAAAAAAAAATTTGCATAAAATTGTATCAAAATGTTATTGCATCTATTATTTATTA
The DNA here is from genome assembly GCA_021554675.1 of Leuciscus idus. NCBI lineage: Eukaryota > Metazoa > Chordata > Actinopteri > Cypriniformes > Leuciscidae > Leuciscus > Leuciscus idus. The sequence goes on along the minus strand of CM038635.1, from coordinate 12,386,449 downwards.
TCTATTCTATTCTCTATTCTATTATCAACATGTTATTATATCTCTAGTGTAGGGGTTTCACAACTACTGATTTTTGCTAGTCGACTAGTTTTGCATAAGAGTCGACGACTAGTCGACCAGTCGTTAAATTATTTATTCATTAAATTGACGCATTAACGCATTGAGCATTGTTAAGGAAGACAGAGGAAGGAGTTCTGGTGAATTATTGGAAATGTATGTTTGAAATTCAGAAATAACATAATAAATAAATTCATCAGTTATTCTTGTGTTAATACAAAAACAGCAGCATTCATTTAAAACATTCTTGTAATTAAAACATTCTTGTTATGAACTGCCACACCACGCGCATCAGCGAACGTTGCAGATAAACATTGCCACATGGCTAGCCTCAGACAATAACATTGTCAACATCACGACATATTTTTTGCATATAGTTTTAACTGTGCATTTTTCATTGCATCTTTAAGCAAATATCATTTAAGCATATAGGCCGATACAAGTTTGATGTAGGTTATACTGAACCACTATATTTTTGTATCACCTGCGACACACTGGCTGCGTGGCGTGAGCGTCTCAGCTTAACAGGTTGGAGTTTGCACACTGCCTGCGTGAGACACGCGATTCAGGCGCGGCTCGAACCGCTAGAGTGCAGAACAGCGGAGTTTGTATGGACCGAAGTGCATGCCTGAGCTTGTGTTTTCGGTTAAGCTGCGTTGCTTTGACATTGTGGAAAATAGAATAATAGAAACAAAATGTATTAGTCTTTTTACCCGTTATTATCAATCTAAATTAATCCCGTTTTTAATTTAAATTAATCTCGTTTTTAATTTAACTTAATTTCGTTTTTCTTTATTTAAATTTCGTTTTTTCTTTATTTAAATTTAGTTTTTCTTTTTTAAATTTCGTTTTTTCTTTATTTAAATTTCGTTTTTTCTTAATTTAAATTTCATTTGTTTTATTTAGCCTAAATTTCGTTTTTTCTTTATTTAAATTTAGTTTTTTCTTTATTTAAATTTCGTTTTTCTTTTTTTAAATCTACCCTTTAGCCTACTGTGTCAGTAATTTGTTAGTCAGAAAAATATTAGACAACCTTAAAAGTATCGCTTAAGTTAACAGACCTGTGTGTGTGCGTTTTATATCACCAGTGCAGTGTCCGTTCTCGTAGCCCTGCCCGTGTGAGGTGCGCCATTTCCCACTCGCGCTGTTCTGTAGTTTACTAAATGTTTATTAATTCTGAATGTGTCCCGTTTTGCGTGTCCATCTATATTGCACCAAATGCGACACTGCACCCCATGACCTTGACCGTTTTGGACGCATAGGTACCTCAGCGCCTGACGCCATTTTGTTTTCCGACTAGTCGATTAGGGCCGACAGCGCCGACTAGTGGTTGTGACAGTCGACTAGTCGGCTAGTCGACTAGTTGATGAAACCCCTACTCTAGTGTTACTTTCCATCTATCTATCTATCTATCTATCTATCTATCTATCTATCTATCTATCTATCTATCTATCTATCTATCTATCTATCTATCTATCTATCTATTTTTTTTTATTTTTTTTTTGCAGTTTAAAGGGGTGGTTCGGGATTTTTGACATCGGACCTCATTTTTAAGTCAGCCTGGTTGTTATTCATCAGTGGAGACATTTAAAAAAAAAAAATTATCCAGTCCTTATATTTGGATAGTTAGCCGATGCTAGGCTAGCGCGAGTCAATGGTATATGTTAGCCAGCCATTAAAAACCGTTTTACCCACTCCACAGTGCACCAAACGCAAATCAATTATAACACTAGACTATCGATGTATATGTCCGTTGAGAGAATAATGTTAGAAATCAAACTTACCTTTCATCTCAATGATCCCAAAGGAACTAGTTTCTCAGCAGCTGCGGAATTTTACTTAGCTCCGGTTAGTAATGCGGCAAAAAGTAAACAAAGAACAGAAGCGCACTGTAATCAGTGTACCAGCGGCAGGTAAATACACTTGCGTCATGTGTGTACCGGCTCACTCGGTTGCCTAGGTAATCAATATCACTCCGCTGCTGCTGTAGACAAGGCTTATGATTACAGGGAACAAATTATAACTAATGCAATGTGATGAAAGGTAAGTTTGATTTCTAACATTATTCTCTCAACGGACATATACATCGATAGTCTAGTGTTATAATTGATTTGCGTTTGGTGCACTGTGGAGTGGGTAAAACGGTTTTTAATGGCTGGCTAACATATACCATTGACTCGCGCTAGCCTAGCATCGGCTAACTATCCAAATATAAGGACTGGATATTTTTTTTTTTTAAATGTCTCCACTGATGAATAACAACCAGGCTGACTTAAAAATGAGGTCCGATGTCAAAAATCCCGAACCACCCCTTTAACGTTTTGCCTTTTATTAGATATGACCATTACAGGTAAAAGGAAGTTATTGGTAGACAAAGTGGAAATGGGATACAAGACTGTCCAGACTCAAACCTGCATCAAAAGATAACATCTAGGTAACTAATGTAACTCCCGTTCCCTGAAGGTGACTGACGAATTGGGATCTCGCCTGCAAGCCAAATCACCTTTCGAGTGTAAATGAGTGCAAGCGAGACACTGAGCGGGTCCGCCCACTTACTAGCTACTTGTAGCCAGTACACGGGAGGACACAGACTTTACTCGGAGATTGTAAAACCTTACAAACGTGTTGGGTGTCACCCAGCCCACAGCTTTACAAATGTCTGCTAGCAAGGCACCGCACATCAATGCCCAGGAAGAGACAACACTCCAACACTCCAAGGGGGCACAGCTGGGGCCGGTTTCTCAAAGCTATTTTAGACCGGTCTATAGTGTTAGAAAAGTCTAAAATTTGCTCATAGACTAGTCTAATGCAAGTTAAACTGTTTCACAAAAATAAAGACTGACTTAATTTAGACCAAAAAAATTAGACACCTTACCCCCAGGCTAACTTAGGTCTAAGACTCTATGTTACCTTAGCAACCAGCAGTAACAATCAGTTACATTACAAACAGCCAAAATAAAAGGGAAAATGGCTCATAATTTGTGGTTTGCTGACGACGTTATGGAGAGAGCCATGAGAAGGGAAAGGGTTTTTAGGGACCGCAGTAACCTACTGGAAATATATAATAATGAGGACTTCATCGGTCGGTTTCATTTGCCCAAAGAAGCTATACTGAGTCTGACAGATGAATTAGCTGAAATACTGAGCCCTGCCACTTCAAGAAGCCACAGCATCCCAGCAGTGCTACAGGTTTGCACTGCGCTGAGATTTTATGCTACAGGAACTTTTCTGAATGCTGTTGGTGACACAGTGGGTCTCAGCAAAGCTTCTGTGTCACGGGTGGTATACAGGGTATCTTGTACCATGTTTTTGTATCTTTTCTGAACGCTCCGCTCAACGGTCGGATTAACGCTGTTAACTGTCGTAGCAATCTTTTTCCAAATTAAACATTTCTTCTTGTTACTACATTCTCCGCTAAATTTCCCAAGTAAAATGTCCTTGTAACTGTTATACTCCTCCAACAAGCACATATTTTCCGCTGGGGTAAACTGCACTGAGCGGTAGAATGCGCTTACTCGATCCGCCATGTTTTTTGTTTTGAATAGTGTCTTATTTTACCCAGAATGCATTGCAGTGTAGTCCTACTTAAGATAGTCAGAGTCCTAAGTGCTTTGTGCAACGGTCTGATTTAGATGTCTATCTGAAGTCTGACTATCTACTATATCTAAGCCATGGTCAAAGTCTATCTTTGTGAAACCGGCCCCTGGTCTTGAGCCTGATACGCCAAGACTATGGCATCCACAATCCAGTGGGCCAACCTCTACTTGGAGACAATCTTTCACTTCTGCTGGCCTCCATAACAAACAAACAGCTGGTCTGAGGTCCTGAAGCTCTGCGTACAGTCCACGTACAAGCACAAATTGCAAACAGGACAGAGCAGATCTAGGGCTGGATCTGCCTCCTCCAGAGGCAGCGTTTGCAGGTTCACCCTCTGATCCCAGAAGGGGGTGGTGGGAACCTTGGGCACATATCCAAGCCCGGGTCTCAGGATTACGTGAGAGTTGGCTGGCCTGAATTTCTAGGCATGATTCGTCAACCAAAAATGGCTGCAGGCGAACTGAATCGCATAGCTGAGTCTGACAGCCCGAATGAGCCAGCGAGATGGGCTGGGAAGCGCTAGTCAGACTTCCAGATGCCGAATAAGCAGGGTCAGAGGGACTATCGACGTACCCGCAGTGGGGCAGCGTGGGCACAGGGCCCGACCCGGAAGGCACATCATCCCGGAGTGGGGACAGAATGTGCAGTGCAGCACCTACCTGGCTCCATGTTTTGGCAGGGGTCGCGTGAGAAGGCATCATGTCCTCAATCCACACACCACTGCCTGCTGGTGATAGAAGAGGGGAATGAGAGTGGTAAGGCATAGTGTCGCACACTGCCATTGACACCCTCTTGGGACCCGGAGATAGAGAAAACTGCTCTTTTACTGATAATTTGGATACCACAACATAAATTTTAACTCAACAAAAGATTCTCCACCCAGTAACCCTTGGCAGCCCCACCATCGAATGTAATGAGAGTGGAGGAGGCGCCGGAGCGGTTTCAGCAGAAAAAGGTGCCTTCTACGACTTTGTGACCTCCTCATGCACCTCCGGGAAGAATGGCACAGGAGCGGGACGCTGCTGTTTAGCATGCGCTGCCCCGAGATACAATCATCCAGCCTTTAGCTTTCGGAACACGATGGAGGTTTTCCACTCGAGCCCGATGCTCTCAGCAGCCCGGAAAAGCATGGCCGTCAGCTCTGGGTTAGATTCAAACAACGCTTCTCTCCCTAGATGTTGATTGATCCAGCGCAATTGAATCTTCATTCCTGGAGGAGTCTAGTCCAGTGGTTCTCAACCTTTTTTACTCCAAGGCCCCCCACCTCTCTCAATCAATACTGCAATACTGCAATATAAAAAAACAAACAAAAAAACACAGGGTGTGCACAGGGAAATGGTCGCTGCACAACGTGCAAGACTTATTTAAAGCCTGCAGTGTGCACAATGTTCTTTTAGTTTTAACTGCAATGAATGCAGAAGGAAAAGCTCTTTTCAAAGTGACCACCGTTGATGCACTGTCACACCAACACTCTCTGGAGAGCTTCTTCCGGGTTTGTAGAATACTGCAAAGGTTGATTGAAGAGCTGCATCAAACTAAACACTTGGCTCGAAGCTAAAGCTAAAATGAGCGAGTGCTGCAAGTTTCCTTATATACCCGCTTTACGGGGAGTGGTTCGCGATGCAAATCTCGCTCGCAATGTTCATTGGCTTGATGTTCTGTTTACACTCTAAGGTGATTGGGCTCTCAGACAAGATCCCAATTCATCAGTCACAGGACATAAAATTGAACTTGACTGACTGATAACTATGGGTCTTACATGACAAGAGCACATGCCCTTATTCATTTTAATTCCTAGGATACAGATGGTCACTTCTTTATATGTGGAAATTAGTAAATTAAGAAAACTAATTAAAGTGTTTAAAGTCAATTCGTAAGTTTATTCAATCATTGGTTTAAGTAAACATCTGTTCTCTTAGGTATGATCAAGCCTATCGTAAATCAACCCCAAAGGATCAGTCAGTCGCAAGCTGTTAATCACACAATTATCAACTAAATTATGAAATGTTCGGAAGGTTTGTTATACATTGTGAATTGGAACATTGATGTTTGCTTCAAACCATTTATAAAGTTAGTATTCATTTTGTAGAGGCACACAGAGTACAAGCCTGAATGATTAATCTGCAAGATGGCTTTAGGTTTGTTTACAAAATTGCTCATTACATCCAAATTTTATGCAAAAATGCTAATGAGTGATTTGGTATTTACTTCAGGCACTAAATGACAGCTGATTCACCATTTTTCACAGAATAATTAGAAAGATAATTGGAAAAATCTGGATTGTGGTTCATTTTATGTGGGCTACAGCTGGAAAAAAAGAAATATTCAAGAAATATTTTGTCAGTGATTTATTTGGGGTTTAATTTTTTTGGGATTTAATTTTGCTGATCAAACCCAATCAAAACCCATATTTTTAGATTATTTGTCATGATGATGAAGTAGCTTTAGGTGTGTTCACGCCATGCCTTAATTACCGTAATCACAGGATCTAAACTGGGAATTTTCTGAGAGCTCCAACTTGTAATAATAATAATAATTCATTACATTTATATAGCACTTTTTCTCGGCACTCAAAGTGATTTACATAGAAGGGGGGAATCTCCTCAACCACCACCAGTGTGCAGCATCCACTTGAATGATGTGACGGCAGCCATATTACGCCAGAACACTGACCACACACACCAGCTTTATTGGTGGAGAGGAGACAGAGTGATGTAGGCCAATCAGTATATATGGGGATGATTAGGAGGCAAATTTGGCCAGGATGGGCGGGGTTACACGCCTACTCTTTCGAATTATTTTTAATGACCACAGAGAGTCAGGACCTCGGTTTAACATCTCATCCGAAGGACCACGTGGCCACTGTACCACCTGACTGCTTCATATTGGCCTTGATATTGTTGCCATAAAAACGCATAATTCAGAGTCTAAGGATGTGAATAGCTCCAATAATAACGTCACGTGTTGTCAAATCTCAATTACGATAATAACAACATGCCGTGAACGCAGCATTTGACCCTAAGCCAGAGGTGTCCAATCCTGCTTCTGGAGAGTGAATGACCTGCAGAGTTTAGTGCCAACCTGCACACCGGTCTGGAAGTTTCTAGTAATCCCGAAGACCTTGATACGTTTATTCAGGTGTGTGCGGCCAATCTCTGCAAGACACCACTGCCCTAATCTATCTAACACAGTGATGACCTGTTTCTCCATTATGGCCTTCTCATATTCAGCCTGAACTACATCCAGCTCTGCTTGCTTAGCATCCAGTTCTGCCTGGGCTGTCTGGAGGTCCACATTAGCTATGGTCAGCCTGTTCTCCTGCACTGCCAGATTAGCCTATGGAGAAAGAGAGAGTCGTAAATGATCCAGCTCCTGGAAACCACAGGTTAATAGGAAACAAGAAATAATTTTCTACTGAACAAAACCCCCTTTTTTTTCTCCCCTCAGTTGCATTTGTGTTTGAAACTGTCACACTTTGGAGTCCTAAGTCTTTGTGTCCCCCCCCCCCTTTCGTTTCACATTTAATAGCCTCAAGATGTTGCTCTTGCATCCAAATCAGTTTATGAATCCAAAATGCATCTACACGTTAAAATACATTCATTTTTGTACCGTATAAAGTAAGGATTGAACTTTGAACCTGTTTTTCTTTTATAAATTTCAGTATGCATCAAGAAAAACCTTTAAAACATGATGATCATTGAATTAGGGATTCTGTGTACCTGTGCATCTGAAAAGTTTGGCATTAAGTTGATTTTTAAAAGTTACTTGCTATTACTTGTCACGATCCACACACAAAGGAACGGGAAAAGGAAAGATCCAAGTGCAGTAAAGGTTTATTAGGGTAAATCCAAAATCGTAGTCTTCCAGGCAGAGGTCAAAATCCAAATAATCAATCCAAGAAACAAGAACACAAACAGGAAATACAGGGAACGGAAGTGGCGTGATATAAGACAAGGAATCCGTGACAAACACTAGACTGGCAGGGTATATATAACAAGAACTAACAATGAATAACAGGGAACAGCTGGGTACAATGATGACGGGGAACAGCTGAGTGCAATGAACAGTGATTGGTACAGACAGGGATTGTGGGGAATGCAGTTCATGAACAGGATGACACCGTGGAGACGAGGACCTCTAGTGGACACCAGTGATACACAAACAGACACTGTGACATAACCCCCCCTCAACGGAGTGGCTACCAGACGCTCCAAGACGTGACAACAGACAAAACAAGAGTCCAGGTGGGAGGTGGAATGGTGGAGGATCAGGGGGAGGGATGGAGGGCCAGGTCCATGAAGGGGAACAAGGACAAGGGTTGACGGCTTAGCCGACGGCCAGGGCAAAACAGACGACTCGTCAGACGGCCAGGGCGGAGACGACCCTTCAGGCGGCCAGGGCAGAGCAGACAGTCCATCAGGCGGCCAGGGCGGAGACGACCCTTCAGGTGGCCATGGTGGAGACGACTTCTCGGGCGGCCACGGCGGATACTTCCACTCAGGCGGCCAGGGCGGAGCAGACAGTCCATCGGGCGGCCAGGGCGGAGACGACACTTCGGGCGGCCATGGTGGAGACGACCCCTCAGGCGGCCATGGCACATGGCACGGAACAGGCACCGGCTCAGGCACAGGAACAGACGCCACCGGCTCAGGCACAGGAACAGATGCCACCGGCTCAGGCGCCACCGGCTCAGGAACAGACGCCACCGGCTCAGGCACAGGAACAGACGCCACCGGCTCAGGCGCCACCGGCTCAGGAACAGACGCCACCGGCTCGGAGGCGGCCATCTTGTCTGAAGACACAGGCTCGGCAGGCGTGACGTGAACAGGCTCGACGGTGGCCATCTTGTCCGAAGACACCGGCTCGGCAGGCGTGACGTGAACAGGCTCGGCAGCGACCATCTTGTCGGAAGACGTGACGTGAACAGGCTCGGCGGTGGCCATCTTGTCCGAAGACACAGGCTCGGCAGGCGTGACGTGAACAGGCTCGGCGGCGGCCATCTTGTCCGAAGACACAGGCTCAGGAACAGTCTCTGGATCGGCAGACGTCCTGTGCTTCCTCCACTGCATAAAAAAAAAAAGACCACTCTCTTGGCCGTGGCAGGACTGATGGTGGGCGGCTCCGAGACGATCTCAGGCATGACAGCGGGCTGCTCGGAGGGGACGGCCTCCGGGACGACAGCGGGCTGCTCAGAGGGGACGGCCTCCGGGACGACAGCGGGCTGCTCGGAGGGGACGGCCTCCGGGACAACAGCGGGCTGCTCGGACGGGACAGCCTCCGGGACGACAGCGGGCTGCTCGGAGGGGACGGCCTCCAGGACAACAGCGGGCTGCTCAGACGGGACGGCCTCCGGGACGACAGCGGGCTGCTCGGAGGGGACGGCCTCCGGGACGACAGCGGGCTGCTCGGAGGGGACGGCCTCCGGGCCATTGGGGAGGCAGGAAGTCCTCCTCCTCCTCCGCCTCCGCCTCCGGAACACCGGACTCGAGACGACCAAACCCGGGACCACCGGAACTGGGGCCACCGGACTCGGGACCACCGGACTCGGGACCACCGGAACTGGGACCACTGGACTCGGGACCACCGGAACTGGGACCACTGGACTCGGGACCACCTGAGCAGGAACTACCGGAACCGGAGGACGCTCGGGGCTGAACCTCACCGGCCCATGGTCAGAGAATGACCGAACTGGAGAATGCTGTCGGTGCTCACCTCTAGTATCTCCTCCCCTACGTCCTCCACGAGTTCCCCTAAACTTGACCAGACGGGTTCCCCTAAAAGTCTCTCTGTCCCAGGTGGAAGGCTGCTCAGGGGACTTGACCGCCATGGCCTCCTCCGTCTGGCGTGCCCATAACGCCAGACACTGAAAGATGTTCATTCGAGGGGGAACTTCTTCAATTCTTGAACTCCCCCTCTGCTGCCTCCTCTCTGATCTCGTGGTTGAGGAAAACCTGCGAACATCCATACTGCTGGATCTTGAAGTTGACGGATTCCTTCTGTCACGATCCACACACAAAGGAACGGGAAAAGGAAAGATCCAAGTGCAGTAAAGGTTTATTAGGGTAAATCCAAAATCATAGTCTTCCAGGCAGAGGTCAAAATCCAAATAATCAATCCAAGAAACAAGAACACAAACAGGAAATACAGGGAACAGAAGTGGCGTGATATAAGACAAGGAATCCATGACAAACACTAGACTGGCAGGGTATATATAACAAGAACTAACAATGAATAACAGGGAACAGCTGGGTACAATGATGACGGGGAACAGCTGAGTGCAATGAACAGTGATTGGTACAGACAGGGATTGTGGGGAATGCAGTTCATGAACAGGATGACACCGTGGAGACGAGGACCTCTAGTGGACACCAGTGATACACAAACAGACACTGTGACATTACTAGTCTGAAGAAGTTAAGTATTTGAGGAGTGGAGGGTTGCTCCTGAATATAAGAAGTATATAATTCAGTCTGTTTTCTTAGAAAAAAAGAAAGAAATACATGCACATATCTGCAAAAGGTGGTCAAGTTGTACTAGGAGTATACTATTGAAGCTAACAAACATGAAACTAACAGCAACTAAAATCTACAAGTGTGCATCTGAGGCTTCAAGCAACCAATTGAAATTAAACTATTATATCAAAAGATGATACAATTATGACCAAAAGCATGTAAAGAATAATCAAACAATAATAGCAATTCATAAACTAAACCATAGTCTTGACAGTTTAAATGATAGCCTGTTAGTAAAGAAACCCTAATAACTTGACAGGGTTGCATCATGTGAAAAAATATCAAGTGATCTCACCTTCAAAGGAAGCACTTCTTTATTGATAGAAAAGAAGGCAGCCATTGCTTTGGTCCAGGAGCAAAGACCTGCAACATTGCCGCACACCCTCTTGGCTGATTCTATGTTAAAGTCCACCATGTCAAAGTACGGAGAGAGGAGTTCCACCACCTCCTCATTGATGGTGTCTTTAGGGAATTGCTGGAGTACAAAACAAAAGCTGGAGTAAAACAATACTGTACAGATAATGTCACATATATTTGAAACTCTTGAAAATGAAAATATAATTTTATATTTGTTGCTCGGGCTCCTGTAAAGTTGTGAGACGATAGAGATCATGCATGGAACCTTCTCTTAAAAGCAAACAGACAGCCTTTAAAATATGTTCTAAGACATATCAGTATAATGTATGCATATAATATATTGAACCGATTAGCTGTCAGAGCTGGACTTGTTTGTGCCAGTATTTTAACTTGTTTGTGCCAAAGTTTTACCCAAGGGATTTTCTGTCGACTAAAAACCTAATTAGTCGATCCATCTGTTGGCTTTTGAAATTAGGTTTAATGCCAAAAATCATACTGGTACAACTCCTACAGTGGTTACAACTACAGTGGTCCTGTTTTGTAGCTATATATACAGTATATATATTTGACACTGCATATGTTTGCTGCCCACACATGCATATCAACAACGTAGTGTTCAGAAACTTGGCCCATTCTATTACAGTGGATTAATAAAAACAGAAATAGGTTTGATTAGTCACTAGAAGACATGATTACTGTTTCAATGGCACAGATTGCTTTGTTGTCACAATATTATTTTAAGCTTTTTAATGGGCTGATATGGAAGAAATAAGCCGTTAATACTATATTACATAGAATTCATAGCAGAGAAAAGGCTTGTTTAATTGTGTGGGTGACAGAGAATGGGAAATAGTAATTAAAAATAAAATACCCCTGTTTTTTAGTACAAGAAACTTCGACTATATATTATATCACCTAAGGAGAAAAAATATCTGGTATTAAGACTTATATACCTGTAGACTGCCCAGGAAGTTCCCAGCTGTCATGAGTTTTAGTGACTCTTGCCAGGAGGGCATGGTGCAGTTTTTCTCAGGATCAATTTTCACCATGTTCACTCTCCTCTGGAAGAGTAACAACACACAGTCCATAATACGCATGATGAGGTGGGGCGGTCTGCCCAGTGTTCGCACCGTAGCAATGTCTGATGGCTTTATGGTCTGTTTACAGATAAACAGGGAGAGAAATACAGAAAGAGACAGAGAGAAAGTGAATTAGACATCTTGTTAACATTCTGACACATGAACTAGTATGCAGCAGCTCTGTGCATAACTTATTAATCCGAGTGGCAGCTGTTATGGCTCATAGTTGACAAAGTTTAGTGCACAACAGCTTAATGAGCAATACTTGATGGATGTATCTTTATGAATAAGTAGAAAGATCATTTGAACCAGTGGGAAGGAGGGGGATGGAGCAGGAAGGTGTATGTTATAGGGTCGATAGCTGAGGATAATATAAAGGGTTAAGGAGAGTGTCAGTGGGTGAGGAAGCACATAGAAAGGGAAGTGGTAAAGAGATGAGAGATCAAACACTGAAAGGGAGAAATAAGGATGGGAGAACACAGATGACTGATGTGAAAGGACAGAAGTGAAAGATATAAAGGAGAAACAGCTGAGAGTTGTTTAAAGGATCATGACACACTAAAACAGAGATTTTAACATGATGCATGGTTTGCAACTTCATGAAAAACAATGATGGCATGTTTTAGCTTGAATATTGTGGTGGTGGGGGGGGGGGTATAGTTACAACTGATAATGGACACAATGACATGATGGCTCAAGTCAATCATGAATAGTCAGAATGGACAGAAAGCTAAACAATGCATTTATTGTCCCAGCTTCAAGTGCAAATCCGAGGTGTCTAATTTTTTCAAAGTATTTAGAGCTCATAAAAAGTGATCAATTATATAGTCAAACACATAGGTTTTAGAAAATCTATTTGAACATTTTCCACAGTTTTCTTAAATAGAAACCAATATAGCAATATAACAGGAACAATTTTCATTCCTTTTTATTAGTAAATTACAGTTTAAAAATTGTTTTATTTGATAAAACATACACTGCCATTCAAAAGTTAGGGGTCAATAAGAATTTTGTCATGGTTCTATTATGTTTCGACTTTTAGTTTGTTTATCTTCAGTCACATGTCTCCTTTGTTCTAGTTTCCCGCCACTCTTTAGTCACTATGGTTCCCTTTCGTGGTCACTACGAGTCACGTCAGTGACGACGAATGGGGTTTCGCTTAGAAAGCCTATCACCTTCGAGTATATAAAACGAGCCAATGGCAATGAAATGCCATGGGTCTGCGGAATTTGCATAGTGTAACTCCGCCCCACCTCGTGGGTATATAAGGAAGTACACCGGCAACATGCAGATATGTTTTCGCTTCGGAGCCAAGTATTCACTTCACTCCACAAGCCAAATCTGAGATTCATCTCTACACTCTTCGAGACGAGCTTCTCTCCAGGTGTTGGTGTGACAGCGAGACATTCCCTGCTGATCTGTGCAGTGATCTGCCAGTGTTTGGTGTTCATCTCCCTGTTCGCTTCAACACTCTGCGGAGATTTCTCCTTTCACAAAAGAGCTTGCAAGCGGCACGTCTTTTTAAAGATGCCTCGCCGAGGCTCAATGACCTCGTTAGAGGGAGAGTTCCCTCATCCACACCTCGATCTACAAGCTCCACGAGAGCTGGTACTTCGGCTGGTGGCCAGGGTGACCTGAGGGTGACTATTCCATGCTCCACACCCCCCTCTCATGCAGCGCAACCCGAGAGTGTCCCGATTGAGCCCGCGACATCGTCTCTCGGCATGCCGCGGATCTCTTTCGTTCCTGTCAATGAAGACAGCGCTCCTGGTTGCATTGGCCTCCATTAAGAGGGTAGGGGACCTACAGGCATTTTTGGTTGACGAAGCGTGCCTGGAACTCGGGCCGGCTAACTCTCACGTGATCCTGAGACCCAGGCCTGGATATGTGCCCAAGGTTCCCACCACTCCCTTTCGAGATCAGGTGGTGAACCTGCAAGCGCTGCCCTTGGAGGAGGCAGACCCAGCCTTGGCACTGCTCTGTCCAGTACGCACCCTCCGTGCTTACGTAGACAGAACACAGTGTTTCAGGAACTCAGACCAGCTCTTTGTCTGTTATGGTGGGAAGCTGAAGAGAAAGGCTCTCTCCAAGCAAAGATTGTCTCACTGGATAGTGGACGCCATTGCTTTGGCATACCAGCAGCAAGGTCGACCGTGCCCCCTTGGTGTGAAGGCCCACTCCACTCGGAGTGTGGCCTCCTCTTGGGCTCTAGCGAATGGCGCCTCGCTAACAGACATCTGCAGAGCTGCAGGCTGGGCGACACCCAACACATTCGCGAGATTCTACAATCTCCGAGTGGAGCCAGTTTCTTCTCATGTACTCGCTTCAACCAGCCGGTACAAGATTCTGCTCAGGTGTCTTCGCTTGCTCGCCATTCCTCTCCATGGACGGGATACGTGCGATATTCTCCTCAGGTGAGCCTCCCCGCAGGCCCTGAGTTCCTATAGCACTGTCGACATCAACGCCAGAGTTATGTCACCGGCAGCTTTCGCGTTTGGCTAGGTGCCTCCATGTGCATGGTTCCCCCTCTGGGCGACCCCCACATGTGTATTTCCACTGTAAGCCTCTCTGACCATGTGTCTTTCCCTCGGCAAGCCACCTTGCCACTCCTGGGGTTGAAATATTCCACCTGCGGCTGGATACCCCAGTGATACTCCATATGCTCGGGTTACTCCACTGCTCAAAAAACCAACGCTAAACACATCATTTGTAGAGAATTACAGACCTATCTCTCTCCTACCATTCATTGCGAAGACACTTGAAAGAGCTGTCTTCAACCAACTAACATCCTTCTTGTCTCTAAACAACCAGCTGGATGTCAACCAATCTGGCTTCAAGAAAGGACATTCAACTGAGACTGCATTACTGTCAGTCACAGAAGCCCTACGGATCGCAAAAGCTGCTTCCAAATCTTCAGTCCTCATTCTCCTGGATCTGTCTGCTGCCTTCGACACGGTGAATCATCAGATCCTTATGTCCACCCTCTCATCACTGGGCATCACAGGAACTTCACTCCACTGGTTTGAGTCCTATCTCACAGGTAGGTCCTTCAAGGTCGCATGGAGAGGTGAGGTATCCAGAGCACATCAGCTGACCACAGGTGTTCCCCAGGGTTCAGTTCTTGGTCCCCTCCTCTTCTCCATCTACACCACATCACTGGGACACATCATACAGGCACACGGTTTTTCCTACCACTGCTATGCTGATGACACGCAGCTCTTCCTCTCCTTTCAACCAGATGATCCCACAGTAGCTGCACGGGTCTCAAGCTGTCTGGCGGACATCTCCACATGGATGAAGGAACATCACCTGCAGCTCAACCTGGCAAAGACTGAGCTTCTCGTCCTCCCTGCCAATCCATCTCTACAGCACGACTTCACCATCCAGCTAGAGTCATCATTAATCACCCCATCAAGATCGGTCAGAAATCTTGGAGTAACGTTTGATGACCAGCTGACCTTCACAGATCACATTTCAAAGACAGCTCGATCATGCAGGTTTGCACTGCACAACATCAGGAAGATCAGGCCTTTCCTAACTGAGCATGCAACACAACTTATCGTCCAGGCCCTGGTCATCTCTAGGCTTGACTACTGCAATGCTCTTCTGGCTGGACTTCCAGCATGTGCAACCAAACCCCTACAGATGATCCAGAATGCTGCAGCTCGTCTTGTCTTCAACGAGCCCAAGAGGGCCCACGTCACTCCTCTGTTCATCTCTCTGCACTGGCTACCTCTCGCTGCTCGCATCAAGTTCAAGGCACTGACGCTTGCTTACAGAACTATCACAGGCTCAGCTCCCTCCTACTTTCACTCACTCCTACGAGTCTACATCCCTACCAGACACCTACGATCGGTCAACGAGCGACGTCTCGTGGTTCCATCACAGAAAGCCACAAAATCACTTTCCAGAACATTCTCATTTACAGTTCCATGCTGGTGGAACGCTCTCCCCACCCTCATCCGGAATGCAGAATCCCTGACAACATTCAAAAGACAGCTGAAAACCAATCTCTTCCGTGAGCACTTAACCTTATAGAAAAAAAAATAAAAAAAATAAAAAAAAAATCCTTTCCCTTTGAAACATCACTTATCAGGCTTATGCTACTCTGAATAATACCTGAACTTCGTATTTTGAGCACTTCTTGCGTTGTTGTTGCTTTTGCCTCTTTATGATGACTCGCTGAATTTAGTCCTAATTTGTAAGTCGCTTTGGATAAAGGCGTCTGCTAAATGACTAAATGTAAATGTAAATATGCAGCCCTCCGGGTCATATGTGTATTCTAATTCGGGCTGGGCATGATTGCATATTTCCGCTGAGATATGCTTCCCAGTGTACCTTGGTATTCCTGTGTTAAGTAGGAGTCCTTCGTCCGTGCCAGTCTCACGACAGGGAGCTCAGACTTACGCAGGGCACTGGAAGACAGCCGAGGTGGCGTGATTAGACTGGGAACCCCATTCGTCGTCACTGACGTAACTCGTAGTGACCACGAAAGGGAACGTCTCGGTTACGTATGTAACCCTCGTTCCCTGAGTTACGTCTCCCTGCCACTTCCGCTGTACCGCTGGAACGCCTGAGTTCAGTCTCGGCTCCTCAGCGAAGACATATCTGCATGTTGCCGGCGTACTTTCTTATATACCCACGAGGTGGGGCGGAGTTACGCTATGCAAATTCCGCAGACCCATGGCATTTCATTGCCATTGGCTCGTTTTATATACTCGAAGGTGATAGGCTTTCTAAGCGAAACCCCCTTCGTCGTCACTGACGTAACGAGGTACATCCAAACAAGGATAATTAATCACGCACAGCTGAACAGTATGAAAAATCATAATCAGTAACGTAACCCTCGTTCCCTGAGTAGGGAACGGAGACGTTACTGATTATGATTTTTCATACTGTTCAGCTGTGCGTGATTAATTATCCTTGTTTGGATGTATAAAGCCTGGTTCACACGGCAGGATAATTAGGCCGATTTTAGCCCCGATTCACCCCTTCCGACAATCTTAAGGATGCTCCGATTATCGTAAAATCTGATTCCTGCCATGTGTGGTGTGTTAAGACTGCTCTCGTCTGCTCGGAAGGACGTCGGGACCGCTCCGATCTCAAATCGGGGATATCCAACATGTTGGATTTATTTGGCCCGATTTCTCCTTGTGTGTGGTGTCCCCCGGGGACAAACTAGCACGCAGCCTGTGGACTGTGGCGTGTAGCCAATCAGAAAGCGAGGTGACGAGGCGGCGAGGAAGCACCGGGAAACAAAATCAAAACAGCCGGCGGCATCGCGCACCAGAAAGTCTGGTGGACGTCGGAGATCATCGCCTTTTCTTTTGATAACGTTTTTTTTTCGGTTAAAAACTAACTACAAACTATCGCCACTGCATCCTCTTCGTCCGCCATGATTGTTTACTCTGAAGTCACGTTTGATCTCGAGGGATTTTGCGAGATTTCCCGTCTGACCTGGGAATGCTCGGGAGTCAAATCGGTTTGTGTGTGATGTGTTGATTTTGCCGTGTGGCTGCGCACCACACACTGTACGACCAAAACCGTTAGACCCGTGATTTTTTATCGCCTTGTGTGTGGGGTCTCTCAGGTTTGGAAAATCGGCCGACAATTTTTAAATCGTTCCGTATGAACCAGGCTTTAGTTGCAGTCTTTTCAGTGTTCATTTGTCCGGTTACGTCGTTTATGCATGGCGATTGTGTTCGTTTGCTTAACTTGTTTTGGATTAGCTTCTGAGTGGATTATTAAAGTGTGTGATTCCTGTCCCAAGAATGATACAAGGTTACATTATGGACAGATACATGGGAAGGATGCAGTGGGCAGGTGGTGGAAGGAAGAGGTGGGGTGTGTGTTTGGGTGGTTGTATGATTGAGTGGGTGTGTGGGGTTAGTTAGAGGCGGCTGCTGTCAGACCCCTGCTTGCTACGAGACCACCTACAGCAACCCTGCCATCACACGGTCTATTTTTAAACCCTCATAGACAGCATGTAATTACACAGAAGCTGCAGGCACCGAGATGCCCCACGAACATCACACTCCTCCCATTCTCTCCTCTTCTATGCTACCGTGTAATCGCTCCATATTGTTCCTGACCTGCAATGCTGCCTCAGCCTCTTCCAGAGCAGGCCTGGCTGCCTCCAACTTCTCTTTAGCGATGGCCTTGTCTGCAGAGATGCTGTCAACTATGGCCTGTGCTTTATCTTTGACCTTTTGAACTTCGACTTTGACCTTTTCAGCAGCCTGAGCCTTCACGGTCACCTCCTTCAACACCTGAAACAAAAATTTGAAAACGCTCATATTGTAAAATCTGTAGCATTTCATGCTATAATTCGGAGTCTGAGGTTATTAATTTATCATCTTAATGTTTCAGAGCTCAGTATTGATCTTTAGTTAGCCTGTGACTGGGAGGCAAATCTTTCACCTAATGGATACTTTCAAACTTTATGCAGCATGACGGATTTCATTTAGAATACTATGTATTTTTTTGTACTTTTACAGGGAAATTGATCTTGGATTACTTTACCATACATAAAGTTAAAGTCCCTAATGAAACAGAAGCAACATATCTTTGTTACATACACTACCAGTCCAAAGCTTTGGATCGGTACGATTTTTTATGTTTTTAAAAGAAGTCTCTTCTGCTAACCAAGGCTATGATTAAAAATACCAAAAAATACCATATATAAATAAATAATAATAATAATAATAATGTGAAATATTATTACAATTTAAAACAACAGTTTTCTATGTGAATATATGTCAAACTGAAATGTATTCCTGTGATCAAAGCTGAATATTCAGCATACTCCAGTCTTCAGTGTCACATGATCCTTCAGAAATCATTCTAATATGCAAATTTTTATGCTACATTTATCTACATTTTTATTTTGGGTTTATTTGATGAATAGAAAATTCTAAAGAACATAATTTATCTGAAATAGAAAGCTTTTGTAACATTAAACAGTCAGTAAGATTTTTATTTTTGGGGAAATAAATAAAACAAATCAATACTTTTATTCATCAAGGATGAATATTAATCATTTATAAAGACATTTATAAAGTTACATAAGATTCTATTTCAAATAAATGCTGTTCTTTTGAACTTTCTATTCATCAAATAATCCTGAAAAATAAATAAATAAATTGTACACAACTGTTTTCAACATTGATAATAATAATGAATGTTTTTTAGAAATATTAGAATGATTTCTGAAGGATCATGTGACACTGAAGACTGGAGAAATGATTCTGAAAATTCAGCTTTGAACACAGGAATAAATTACATTTTAAAATATATTAAAATAGAAAACAGTTCTCTTACGAGAGGTCTCTCGTACTGCGTAAGTATCTTACGCTAGGGGAAAATCCCTTTTCCGTGAGATATTGAAGCCAAAAAATTATCCTTAATTTGTATTATTGTAAAACGCGTTGCGGCAGCATACAGACATAGGCAAGACCGCTCGCGTGCCTATTGGCTGTTCTGCGGCAACTGCAGCAGCCTATCGAGCGAGGCCTAGCGTGACGTCAGACCCAATGAGGGTGCTTCGCGCCCACTGCATCACGTCCCGCCGAAACGGGCGTGGCTTAGGCCTATAAATCCGGCTCGCAGGCAGCTGATATCTGATTTTTCATCTCTTCAGCGAAGCTCTCGCATCGCTGGATCCGGAGAGAAGCCGCGCCGTCTGAAGGAGCCTTTCAGCGGGACGAGTCGACACTCTGAAGCCGCTGGCCGTGCCGCCTTCAGTCGCCTTCCTGCTGCGCTATCCGGCGTTATATCCTTTCTCTGCTTCTGTGTTTTGTGTATGTGTGTGTGCTCGCTGCCGCGACACACACTCTCATTGCACTAAAAGAGCCGGGCTTTTTCAAGACGCCCCTTTCCTGAGGACACGCAGCTCTCGTGCTCGCTGACGGCGACTGCCCTCACTGCGAGCTAGTTACTGCCTATGGTGACTCTGAGGACTCACCTGGCATCCTTCTCCGAGACTGCTCCTCCGCCCCCCCAACCCGCAAAGCTCGCCGGTTCGCCCACTTGCCTTGCCTGCTTGGGGGATGATACCTGCTCTCCCTCTGTTCGAGCCGCGCAAACCGCGCCGTTCACAGGGGATGTCAGGAGCGGACGGTCACGGGGCTAGCTTTCTCTCTCCCTCTGTTCGAGCCGCGCAAACTGCGCCGTTCACAAGGGAAGCTGGAAGCGGACGGTCAGGGTTAGTTTTTCTTTACGTACAAGAAAGCTACCCTGCCCCTGCGCCCCATTCACGCGTCACTCACCGGCGAAAGGAGAAAAGAGTGTTATAGTCCCGCCGAGGCTGGACTGACCTGAATTTCTCACACATTTCTCAGTTCCCTGATCAGGCGACTGGAAATATAAATATTGCAGCAAACGAGCCTGTTTTAATACACGCACGCCTGCAAGCAAATGCCGAAGAAAACATGTTGACGCTCTTATATGCTCGTGCATCTGAAAGCCTTTGTGTTCCCCCCTGTGGCTCAGTGGCGGAATCTTTGGTTTTTCGCACGAGAGACCGGTGTTTGAATCCCGGTCTAACGGCACATAAATTATGCCTCCAATGCTTCGCTCTGTCAGTTCCCTGAAAGGCGACTGCAGATGTGCATTTTGCAGCCAACGAGCGCGTTGTACAACCCGCTCGCCTGCACCCAAACACCGTTTCTATGGTACCTCATTGGGTCTGACGTCACGCTAGGCCTCGCTCGATAGGCTGCTGCAGTTGCCGCAGAACAGCCAATAGGCACGCGAGCTGTCTTGCCTATGTCTGTATGCTGCCGCAACGCGTTTTACAATACAAATTAAGGATAATTTTTTGGCTTCAATATCTCGCAGAAAAGGGATTTTCCCCAAGCGTAAGATACTTACGCAGTACTTGTTCCCTCTTCTAGAGAGAACCGAGGTTACGTTAGTAACCGAGTACGTTATATTAAATTGTCATAATATTTAACAATATATATATACATATATATATTTTTTTATATAAAATAAATGCAGCCTTTGTGAGCAGAAGAGACTTCTTTTAAAAACATTAAAAATCTTACTGATCCAAAACTTTTGACTGGTAGTGTATATCTGAGTGCATTACACTATTAAAAAAAGAAAAACATGTAGGATGGGGCCTTGATTTTATGCATTGGTTGTTGATTGGATTTCGATATGAAGGCATTGCACTAAAAAGTGGAGGCAGATGATTGAGAGCTTACAGGTGCATGGTTTAAGCACACTAAATGACTGGAGAAGTCCAACATACGTCACCAGAAAGAAGTCTGTTGTTTTCACCAGAAGGTCCAGCTATGATATTTTGGTTAAAACTTATCAAAACATTTAAAAAAAATGAAATGATGTATTTTCATTTCATGCTGACTAAAGTTAACATAGACTCACAAAGACATGCACATCAGTCACAACAGCATCAATCAATGCAACACAGAACATCACAATACATATCTCCCCATTCACAAATATGGACTATGAATTCACTGTAAATAATCATAACATATTGCACAGAACATCACAATACATATTTCCCCCATATACCTTGGACCCATATTTTTTTCTAGGCAGAAATGAGTGCATCAACAAGTTTAATCTTCTCCTGGGGACACTTCAATTTTCTAACAGGAGATGGTTAACTAAAACTTACAATGGAGAGTTATCTTCTGAGCCTGTCTAATGAGAAGTTAATTGTATCAACTGGAGATATGTAATTAACACTGATAATTTTTTAATGGCAGTTCTTACAAGGTGTGAAATCTGTTTCAGTTACAGCAATTATCTGTAATGAATATCTGATTAAACCCTGTAAGACTGACAGAAATTCTCAAATAACTAGTGCCATTGATCGATTAAAAATCAAATTGCATCAGCATCTTGTGCCATGAGAGCCATTGTTTTAAAGAGTTACCCCCCGTAGGGGTGTTCACACTAACAGCAATCTACACAGCATCATGGCAAATTTGAATTTAACATACCCCCTACACTAAACCCTACCCTAAACCTAACTGATAGTGTGAGGAAAAGTAAACGTGAGATGAAAACACATTTGCTGAAGCAACCATGCCATTTTCTTCTTCTTTTTACGAGGCTTTAGTTATTTTGTGGAGAGTCGTGATTCATGTTTCATGGCACTCGTACCCCTTTTTTAATCAATTATCTGCCCCGTAATCATAACTTGCGTGAACGTTTTTGGTGTTTTATTGCCTCTAGTGGCCATTTCAGATAGAATCTGTAGTGAAATGTATGTATAGGTTTTGCAGAAATGTAGGCCTAGGTAGAAGCATATATTTCCAATGAACCTGGGTTGCAACACTGTGTTCATGATAATATTTATTATGCACAGCTGAAATTCACATATAACTTTTTGCCATTTTTTCGCCTAGGGACAAAGAGGGCGGAGAGATAGGAAAGGAACATGAGCTGGGATACTAACTCAGTCTGCCCAAGGCATAACTCTGCTTCATGTTGATGCACTGCACATTAGGCATATGAATGTTTTCTCTGTAGAATGTAAAGAAAACTGATTTACTGTCAAAAATAAATAAGATCTTATTTTTTACCAGCAATATATCTCATTTTTAATAAAATTTACAAAAGCTATGGCCAGTTCCACAACCCACTGAGCATCGATCAGTGTAGGAACACTAACAAACAACCAACAGTACAAAAACTTGGTGCCTCTGCGTGTGAAAATCACTGTCAGCATGAAAAGTTTAAAAAGTTTGAGAAAAAAAAACTAAACTAGAGCAGGCATGGGAAACTTTGACCAGAGTTCCCCATCCCTGATCTAACCTGGTAGGAATTGTACTCTTAAGGTGAGCATGCAGTCAATCTGCACAATAGATTGGTTGTAAATAACTATAGGCCTGTAGCCTGTTATTTCTTTTAGGGACTCGTTTTGCCCACAGGACACAAACATGTCGATATCTGAGTAATAACAACAGTCTGTCAGAACTGTGGTACTCTTGTACAACAAACCAAGAACTGAAATATTGCCTGCAAATAAATTTTTTTGGATGATGACTCAAGCTATCAATCATGTATAGAGTGAAGTGAACAGGGAGCTGGCACACACCCGAGGGGCCTCTGTACAAACTAACCTGGGCTTTGAGAGAGTTTTGTTGACCTTTCCCATCTAACTATGTTTAGAAATGATAAATACCGTTTTGAAATAGAATGAATTGTGAATGAGACAATTATCTGGGTCTGGGAGGCAATAATCAACAAATACACACATTCTACATGCTTATTTACCATATCAGCCTTCTCGTTGGCTATCTGAAGCTCTTTCTCCTTCACCTCCAGCTCTTTGCTGAGGGCAGCAACAGACTCAGAGGCCTCCTTGAGTTTCTGGAGGCCGGTGTTCATCCTAATAAAACAATACACTTGGATGTATAAGTCTGTTATACATGGTTGCAGACTCCACATCACTATTTACAGAGAGTCAGAAGGGAATTCCCTATCAATGAATTGCACCTGCTGATAATGCTGTTTATTTGCACGCACTGTTTGAGTTATTTTAGCTCACGGTTCACTAAATTAATTATGCAAATCAGGAAACAATACAAATGCACTCGCAAAATCTGTCAGTAGGTTGTGGAGGGTGCAGCAGATTACTGCAACATGGCATGCTTTGCGGGCATTTTACTGTATCTCTCCATAGCATCCAATCTATCATCTGCTTTCATGGTCAATGATACTACAGTAATTATGCAAGGCAAATAATGCTGTGTTTTGAATAAGGTAGAATTTATAGTTTAATTTACATAGAAAGGTGCCATGTTTGGACATAAAGGATTAACAATGACTTTATTCAAATACACAAAGTGCAGCACTATTTCAACACCAGGTTTAGCACCTGGTTAAAAAAATAAAAAAATAAAAAAGTAAACTGAAACAGTGCATACAAATCCTTTAGTGAATTATCCCCTTATTGTCAGAACATGATAAAATTTATTTATAGCTTTTCTATAGATCACTATATATAATTTTCTATATACTGTATTTGTTTTCCTTATTAATTTATGCTCTTGTTTTCTAGTTTTGCTGATACTGACCTTTCGGCGAGAGTCTGCACCTCTGAGTGCTTCTCTTTGTAGATGGTCTTGTAGTCGTGGATAAAGGACAGGTAGGATTTGGGCGTGACATGTGTTGAACGTCGGTACCGCTGAAAATAATCTGCACACTTTTCTGCCACCCCATCCTGAAAAGAGCCCATGCACTGAACCACTTCTCCCTTTACCTCAGGAGTGCAATCTATGTCATACCTGGACAGGAAGTGTTCTGACACTGAGGGAAAAATAAACAAAAAGTTATTTGTATTATTTATTTGCACAATACACATATAAGCTGTTTATCTAGCTATAGACAGTTACAATCATTTTGCAACAACTGATTGCTGTAATGCTTTTCTTGATTGTCTTTCAATACATTTAAATTATTGCTATGATAAGAGCTGTTCTCCAAAATATGATTGGTTTAAATTGTTTGTGTAACAGTGTGCTATTCCTAAATTACTTGTTTTGTGTCTGCATTCAAAGTAGACACACAAATTTACTTGGAAAATAAATCATGATGGTTATTTTCAGATTATAAGCATTATAAAACCTTAGTTTCAGGGTTGATTTTTTTACAGGTAATCTTGTCTGGGGTGGTTAACTTCAGCGGCTAGACATTGTTAAAAGATGCTGGGTCTCCGGTGTCAGTCATTCAAAAGTAATCATGTATTCTAAGTAACATGGAAATCACAAAAAGGTTTGTGTTTTGAAATTACAAAAAGGTTTTGTAATTTTTAAGTTTAAAAATTAAACACAAAAAATAAATAATGCACAAAAAAAGCATTATTTTGTAGTAAAGCTCCTAATGAGTGAAACAGACTTTCTCTCTTTTTATTTTATTTTTTCCTTGCTGCAAGAAGTTCTAATATAGAATAGTTTAATATCAAACAGTTCAATTGTTCAATATCAGTCACTTTGAATTTACAGTGATAGGTTAAAAAGTTAAAAAGTCTCTGGAACTGAGTACACATGAAGCAAAGGGGTCAAACTGGGCCAAAACTATTTGGAACAGTGGGGAAAATATTGGTAGTTCGCCAATCCAATCCATCGATGTACTGTATGCTCCATTCTAGTTTTTGTGTGATTCAGCACAAAATGTCCTGCATTCCTTCACAGACATGAGATATTTTTGATTAGGGCATCAGAATCAGCACCAGATTTTAGGGTTCACCCTGGGTATATTGGACATCTTTGGGTCTGACATTTCAAATTACTGACCTGCGATCAGAGCATCTTTGGGCCAGCGGCTAAACCAGTCCATGGTGCATCCTGAAATAAGAGCAGGAAACTTCAAAGCTCGATTACGGAACCTCTCCCCAACTGGAGAGAAGCACAGAACCACATGAAGATTCTGTCTCACTCTGCTCATAAAATAATCATGTAGGTTTTCATTCGTGGGCGGTCGCCGTGGAAACTCTCGCTTCATGACTGGAATGAGGTCACTGATAATCTCGTCAATCTCATCTCGAGCAAACAGATTGGACACCTGTGGCAGAGAGAATATTTCACACCTCATTAGATTAAACCTAGCATTGGTTTCACAGGGAATTTACTCCAAATGTACAATCATGTCATAATGACACACCTGAGGGGACAAAATTACTTCTTCAAGGAAGGGAAGACGTTTAAATGTTTTAGTCATTATCTGAATCACTTAAGGGATAGTTCACCCAAAAATAAAAATTTCAGTTATAGTTTATTCTAGTAGCATTCCAAACCTGTGACTTTATTTCTTGGACCACAAAAGGAGACATTCTAAAGACTGCATTTTTTTTTTACAATAAGTATGTTGCTTATTTTCTGGTTTGATGTTAATGATGATAGTAAGTTGATCACTGTAAGTCAAGTGTTTTATTTGTATGCCATCCGAGGGGAGGGCTCCGAGCTTGGAATATGGCCCAAACCCAGATAACTCCCCCCATCCTTGACTGAAATGGGAACAAGCCAAGAGTGAGGTGTTGGGGTTATGGAGGAAAGCTACAAAACTGTCACTGGAACAAGGTGAGGGACAGCTATATATACAGGCTTCTCTTACGCAGATTGGTTGGATTACATGTGCATGCTCCTCCCGAACTTTGTCAAATAAGCTTCATTAGAATAACAATAACTAATCATAGACTTACAGTGTGGTTCAAAACCTAATACCACTATAGATAAATTAGCAAAACAGAAAAGTTTAATCATTATAATTTGAGTGAAAAGTTGGATTGACAATTGATTTCATGAAAATGTCCTCCTTTTACTTAATTAGCAGCATCACTTGAACTATTCTAGGATGATTTGAGAATGTTCCAAGGAGCATTTTGTGTTGATTTCTTTTTTTTTCTTCTTTTTTTTTTTTTTTTTACAACTTAATGTATTACAAATGTAATTTTTGGATTGGTTGTAACGTTTTCTCATACTCTTTGTTTGGTTTTTTTTTTCTTTAATGCTGGGGTGCCAGACAGGATTTCTGTCATTAATTTAGTTCAGTTTACGAAAACGTACAAAGGTCTTGTGCAGTCTGGTTACTCTTTCACAAAACCCCTCACTTATTGAGAAAAGAATTAGCATCAGTAATCAATGCTTAATCACAATAAAAATCACTCTTAAATAGACCACTACTACATTCAATATGACAGACAACTAGAATTCATTCAAATATGTATATTCACAAATATCAACACAGTTTCAAGGGTCTCAACAATAACTGTTTGGTTTGAGTAGAAAAAAGAAAAACAAAAATTAGTTCAGAAATTGTCCCGCCACAAAGGCTACAAAAAAGAAACAAAATTAGCTCAAGCCACAAGATCAGCAGTAATTCCAACAGTTTAGTTCATATAGTACACAGTCAGTAAGGGAAAAAAATATATAAATACATTTCCCCGATCAAAAAACAGTCAAAAAGTCAAAAGTCAAGTCACGTGAAAACAGTCATCCAGAACTGGCCTAGTGTACTCACGACTCCTTTATCCTTTAATAGTCTGGTCCACGTTTTTCTGGAACTTCCCAGACATGAGTATACAGGCTGGAGGCTCCCAATCCGTCAATTCCGCCCAGATTTTAGAACGGTTCACTCGTACTGTTAACCCTCAACGACCATCCGCTAGTCACACAATGACGAGGATACAATGCTTTCCTTTTAAAGATCCAGAGCGCGATCGATTAGAACGCAGACGATACACTTTTGCCACGGATAAAACAATAAATCGCGGGAGTCTTCGAGCGGAGCTCCGCAAGGTACACTCACTGGCTTGGCTTCCGACAGCTGCCTACAACTTCCTTGAGCGACGCACGTCATCCAGATAAAGGTAACTGGGCTCGACCCAAAACGTCACCATCTTCGTCGCTATCTTATGACAACTGCAGATTCACATACTATATACTGTACATTGTTTTGATTTTTATGGATAATGAACTCGGATTATATTACAGATGAAAGATGACTGATAAATCTAGGATAAATAAACATTTGATTGCTTATTTATGACGACATCGTCACACTCCCCCCTCTTTAAGAAAAGCCGGCCATTAGGGTAAGGCGTCAATCAGATGTCTTCAAATATTTTTCTCAGTAAATCCAAGAAACTCCTCCCCATCACTGTCCTCATTAAAGATTTCCAGTAATCGACGTCGTTGTTGTGCTTCAAGTACCTGTGCAGAGGGGAAGCAGGGTTTGATCCTAGACACGTGAACCACTCTTAAGTCTTCTCCAGTGTCCTCCAGGACAATTTCATAGTTCAAAGGTCCTAATTTCTGGACTATCCTGTAGGGCCCTTGCCATTTTGGGGCAATTTTTGCTGAAAAAAACGTAATTGCCTTGGAATAAGGGTGAGTGCGCATCCAGACTCTGTCCTTCTCCTCAAACACCACTTCTCTCCGATTTTTGTCATAATTACGTTTTTGACGTTGACGAGCTGAATGTAGTTTCTTCTCAACATATTCCTTCATTTGATTTAATTCTGTCAATTTGTCATAGAAAGAATCATCAGGAGACACATCTCGTGGTTGCAATAGCACATCCATGGGACCTCTGAGCGAGCGATTGAGGTTCAACTCTGCTGGTGTTACTCCTGTGGACTCATGGACGGCAGAATTAAGAGCAAATCTGAACTCCGGTAGGAGCTTGTCCCAATGTTTATGATTGTCACTGACGTACGAAGCCACCATCGTTTTGAGTGTACGGTTCACTCTCTCAGTGAGGTTTGTCTGTGGATGGTAGGCAGTTGTCATTTTGCGTCCGATGTTCCAATTTTTACAGAGCTCCTGGAACACGGAGGAGATAAACTGTGATCCTCGATCAGACAAGATGTAATCTGGGACCCCCCATCGGGTAAGTATTTCTCTGATGAGTATCTGTGAGACAGTTTCAGCTGTGGCCTTGCGCAGACTAAAAAGCTCAATCCAACGAGAATAGTAGTCCACAAAAACTATCAGAAAAACATTCCCAGAGGAGCTCCTGGGGAATGGCCCCATCAAATCCACTCCCAGCATTTCCCATGGACGTTGTACAATGGTTTGTTGCAAGGGGCCGGGAATTCGACGACATTCAGGCTTGTAACGTTGACAAATGGGACAGTTTTGTACAAACTCTTTGACATCTTGGTTCAAGTTAGGCCAGTACACCAAAGCTTGCAAACTTTTGAATGTTTTGAATCTGCCAAGATGACCAGCAAGAGGGTCTTCATGAAGAAACTGGAGTAATTGAGATCGGAGAGGTTTTGGTATGTAAACTTGGTACACAATTTTGTGTGGAAACTGGACAACTCTGTAGACTTTATCTTCTAATATGGAGAATTTGGTAGAGGAATTGACAGTGATTTCTCCTGATTCTACTATTTGTTCGTACAGATGGTGAATATCTGGATCCGTCTGCTGTGCTTTCCAGATGTCATGATCGGTGATTGGCAGGTCCTCTGTTTTCTCAGGTTTCCCCTTCGACTTCAGAGATAAAGCAGTGGAACAAGTTAGAAGGCCCGGTTCATTAATGTCAACAGGGGCTCGAGACAAAGCATCAGGAACCGTATTATACTTCCCCTTCCTATACTCCACTGTGAAGTTGAATTCCTGGAGTCGAAGAGCCCACCGAATTAGACGAGTGTTAGGTTTCTGTGTTTTAAAGACCCACATCAAGGAAGAGTGATCAGTAACGACTGTGAAGAATTTTCCTTCCAAGTAGTACCTCCATTTTTCGAGGGCCCACACGACTGCCAAACATTCTTGCTCGGTGGTCGTGTAATTTCTTTCTGCCGGATTTAAGGTACGACTGGCAAATGCCAGGACTTCCTCAGTGCCCAGTCCTGTTTGCTGCACGAGAACAGCTCCTAAGCCGACCTCACTTGCATCAGTGTAGATGACAAATGGTAGATTCAAATTAGGATGTCCCAACACCGGTGGAGACACAAGGAGCTGTTTTAGAGCTTGGAAGGAAATTTGACATTGCGAAGTCCAAAGGAATTTGACACCTTTCCTTTTTAAGGCATTCAGGGGTTCAGCCACTTGAGAGAAGTGTGGTACAAACCTATGATACCAACCAGCCATGCCTAAAAATCTCTGGACTTCCTTTATGTTCTTTGGCACAGGAAAATCTTGGACTGCTCTGGTTTTCTCTGGATCTGCCTTGATTCCTGTAGCAGTCACAATGTGTCCAAGAAACTTCAGAGAAGTACGGAAGAAATGTGTTTTCTTCATATTAACAGTCAGGTTAGCCTCTTTTAATTTATCCAACACAGCCTGGATGTCCTGAAAGTGCTGTTCCATTGATGAAGAGTAGATGATTATATCGTCCAAATAGACAAAACAGTTCTTACGCTGTAGCTCTCCCAGGACTCTCTCCATCAATCGCTGGAAGGTCGCTGGTGCATTTTTGAGACCAAAAGCCATGACCTTAAAATTAAATAGCCCCTGACTGCAAATGAAGGCAGTTTTATCTTGACTGTCCTCTTCCATTCGAACCTGCCAATATCCACTATTGAGGTCCAGGGTGGAAAAAACAACAGCACCACTCAAGGACTCAAGAATTTCTTGGATTGTAGGAAGTGGATAGGCATCTGATTGAGAGACTGAATTTACCTTTCGGTAGTCCACGCAGAAACGGTAACCACCCGTTTTCTTGGGAATCAATACCACTGGAGAAGACCATGCTGAGGAGGAAGGCTCGATGACATCAGCAGCTAACATCTCATCAATCAGCTGTTTGATGACCTTCTGTTTCGTAGGAGAAACACGATAAGGCTTTTGTCTTATAGGAACATCTTGGGTAACATAAACTCTGTGTGTCAAAACACTTGTTTTACCCAAAACATCTGTGCAGACATCAGAATTCTGTTTGAGTTGGATCAGAAAACGTTCCTTTCCTCTTTCATCTAGGCAGGTGTTTTGGCACGCTACATGCAGAGGGTTTGGTTCTTCCTTTGAGGTACCAGGGGGAAGCGCAGAAAAAAGAGCAAGAGGGGAAGAATTATGCCATTCATGGAAGTGAGCTTCATTTTTCAGAAAATAATATTTTTGATCGGGATGAAACCAATAGACATTGTTCCGGATGTCCATTTGCAGCCCACTGAAGAAAAGATAGTCTAAACCCAACACAACAGGAAAGGCAAGCATCTGTGGGGCTAGGACAACCACTGGTAAGGGAACGGTTAATGTTTGTACTGCAATTTGTACTTCACCCCATCCTAATGGTTGCCGGGCTCCTCCATCAGCTAGATAAATAGGACCCTCAGTCCAGGGTCTGAGCTGTTGAGTGTGATAACCCATGGTTACCCACAATTTTTCATTTAACAGTGAATATGAAGA
This sequence comes from Leuciscus idus, assembly GCA_021554675.1. Classification (NCBI taxonomy): domain Eukaryota; kingdom Metazoa; phylum Chordata; class Actinopteri; order Cypriniformes; family Leuciscidae; genus Leuciscus; species Leuciscus idus. Next base: position 12,356,011 of record CM038635.1, on the reverse strand, counting down.
TCCTGTGTCAACCAAAGCTTGGCCTTGCCAAGAGTCAATATTTACAGGAACAATCAACTGCTGAGGTAGAGATGTGGAGAAAGGATGAGTAAGTGAGTATACCGACTCCATATGAGTGACAGTGCTAACAGTTGGATGATTATCATGGTTACCTTTAACAGGATTTGGACCTTGCTGACCTTTATAGTTTTTGTTCTTAGCAGGCCCACCCTGAGGACAAGAATTCGGAGCGTGAGGGCCCTTACACCGCCAACAGAAGGGAGATTTAGAGGAGTCCTGTGATACTGAAGCTGGTACAGGGTTAGCCAACTGACTTGGAGCAGGACTAGTTATTCTGAGTTTCCAAGGTTTTTTCCGTTGTTCATACTGTAATTGGTTTTCCTTGTCTTTTTCCAACTGTTGCCCAAGACGGACTAAACCATCAACAGAAGTAACTCCATTACTTCGAAGTTGACTTGCCATCCGAGGATTGATGTTCTTCAAGATCAGTGTTTCTCAACCTCTCCTGCAGGGACCCCCTGACAGGCCATGTTTCTGTTTTAACCCTGAAATGGCACACCTGATTCAATTAATGAGTATTTATTAGAGTAGGAAGAGTAGGAATTAGTCAATTAATCAATTAGTCAACTACTCATTAAGCCTTTAATTAATTGAATCAGGTGTGCCATTTCAGGGTTAAAACAGAAACATGGCCTGTCAGGGGGTCCCTGCAGGAGAGGTTGAGAACCACTGTTCAAGATCAACTTAATAACTTCATCCTCTTCAATTTGTGGCTTCCATCATTTGCACAGAGCTCGGTACATGTAAGCAAAATCTCTTATGCTCTCACCTTCCTGCTGTACACGTGTTCTTACTCTCTCCGCTAACTCATCCTCATAATCTTCTGACAAGAAGGCAGCAAGAAACTTTGCTTCAAACTCCTGCCAAGTGTTTGTCTCAAGTCGAGCAACATCCCACCAGTCTCTAGCTGTACCATGGAGCACATTCCTGAGTGTTGCTATTAATTCTTCATCAGAAAGAGGGTGGAGAGCCATGAAATCATAACATTTCTCCAGAAAGATCAAAGGATCATCACAGTCTTCTAGTCGGCCAAAGCATGGGAACTGGATTTTCACAGGCTGTTTTCCCCAAAAACGTCCTCTACCTTCAACAGTGGTAACCACTTCACTTGTGGGATTAAGCTCAGAGTCACCCAGACCAGATTGAAATGTTGAATGGAGTCGCTGTAATCTGGTACTCACCACCGGCATTTCCGCAACAGTAGAAGCAGATGGTGACGTAATTGTTGGTACAGAAACATTGGCTTTCACTGAACTCTGCTGTGATGACTTGAGAGCTTCAATGTCTTTAGCTAATTGATGAAAATGTTGTGTGCACTGGTGGAGTTCATTCTGTAAATTACTATTTGAACCTGTCTGAGCAAGAAAGGTATTCATTTGTTGAGTATATTGATCAGTGGTCTTTTGTATGAGATCCAGAGTATTAGCCATTGGTTCCATGACTGTATTGAAATCCTTCAATACCTCTACATGATGATTCTTTAGTTGCCAATGCAGCATGTTATTAAACTCTTTCCTGAAATACTCAAACTGATTACTCATTAGCTGTTTTATTTCTGTTGTTTGTTTCACAGATGCAGTATCCACATGCAAGGTGAGAGTATCCATAGTGTTTTTCAGCTCTCCAACTTCAGTAAACAAGGTGTCTTTTAGACTCTGGTATTGTCTTCTGGTCATTTCACTCAATTGCTGAAGAGTCAGAGTGTCCATGAATCCAGTTAATCCTAAGGAGGGCTGAGATGAAGGTGATATTGGGGGTCTGAGATCAAAACTTCCTGTTAAGTCCATATCTAGCAGAGTGTGTTGAGATGAAATGGGCTGAAAACCTTCCAAGGTACTGCTAGGGAGGGTGCTAGAAGGAAAGGATTGAGTTCCATCTTGATCCAAAGCCATAACATCCATAAGATCCTCTTTAAAAGTCTTGGTTGGGGTTTTGTTACGATCTTCCTCCATTTCATGGCAAGACCTGCTTGGAGATGCAGCCATTTTACTTGAAGAATTGGGTGTTGTTTTTAGTCGTTTGAAATAAAGAAGGTCTGATTTGAGTGCATTTTTCTTCTCACAAGTGTTTAATATTTGAGTCCCATCTGGGGTGCCATTTTTATGTAACGTTTTCTCATACTCTTTGTTTGGGTTTTTTTTTCTTTAATGCTGGGGTGCCAGACAGGATTTCTGTCATTAATTTAGTTCAGTTTACGAAAACGTACAAAGGTCTTGTGCAGTCTGGTTACTCTTTCACAAAACCCCTCACTTATTGAGAAAAGAATTAGCATCAGTAATCAATGCTTAATCACAATAAAAATCACTCTTATATAGACCACTACTACATTCAATATGACAGACAACTAGAATTCATTCAAATATGTATATTCACAAATATCAACACAGTTTCAAGGGTCTCAACAATAACTGTTTGGTTTGAGTAGAAAAAAGAAAAACAAAAATTAGTTCAGAAATTGTCCCGCCACAAAGGCTACAAAAAAGAAACAAAATTAGCTCAAGCCACAAGATCAGCAGTAATTCCAACAGTTTAGTTCATATAGTACACATAGTCAGTAAGGGAAAAAAATATATAAATACATTTCCCCGATCAAAAAACAGTCAAAAAGTCAAAAGTCAAGTCACGTGAAAACAGTCATCCAGAACTGGCCTAGTGTACTCACGACTCCTTTATCCTTTAATAGTCTGGTCCACGTTTTTCTGGAACTTCCCAGACATGAGTATACAGGCTGGAGGCTCCCAATCCGTCAATTCCGCCCAGATTTTAGAACGGTTCACTCGTACTGTTAACCCTGCAGCGTCTCAACGACCATCCGCTATAGTCACACAATGACGAGGATACAATGCTTTCCTTTTAAAGATCCAGAGCGCGATCGATTAGAACGCAGACGATACACTTTTGCCACGGATAAAACAATAAATCGCGGGAGTCTTCGAGCGGAGCTCCGCGAGGTACACTCACTGGCTTGGCTTCCGACAGCTGCCTACAACTTCCTTGAGCGACGCACGTCATCCAGATAAAGGTAACTGGGCTCGACCCAAAACGTCACCATCTTCGTCGCTATCTTATGACAACTGCAGATTCACATACTATATACTGTACATTGTTTTGATTTTTATGGATAATGAACTCGGATTATATTACAGATGAAAGATGACTGATAAATCTAGGATAAATAAACATTTGATTGCTTATTTATGACGACATCGTCACATGGTGAACAAGGAATAATTAAGTATTTTCTTTCTTTTTTTTTCTTTTCTTTCTCATTTTAGACCATGCTTCTTTGTTTTACAATTACAGAAACACCAAAACTTATTTATTTTCAGGCTTAAATTACATTTTGAATCCCAGATTTTCAATGTGGTCTGATCCTCCTCCACTATATAAGACAATGCTATTTTATTAGAACAGTCTACAACAGTCTGTCAGAAGGACTACACATGTATTAGTGCATGACTGGAACCAGGCAATATTTCACTTAAGTTTGGCTGCTGCATGACAGAGTACCACACTCTTAGTCTCATGAAAACCATGAGATAAAAATGTTGGAGTCTGTCTAGTCATGTCTCTTGAAGACTTATCTTGCTTTTTCTGCTCTCTTTTCAGAATCTTGGATAATAACTTGCACTAAACTCCATTTGTTATTTCATCTGTCTTCCACATTGACATCATAGTCTCGCCTCATCAGTTTTCAAACTAAACCCTGAAATCCTCAGTATAACTAAGGGCTTGTGTGTTTCATTAATATTCTTGAGCAGAGCTCTCGAGTGCTCTTCTCCTCTGCAGTCAATTCTCTTTATGTACTTAACAGCATGATTAATGAAATAACAAGCTTCACCAAATCTGGCTGACCAAAAACCTTACTTTATGACAGATTTAAAACCCCTTAGACGTGCACCCTGCGGTTGAATTATAGCCAATTATTCTCAAACCCCTTTATTTATTCAGGGATAGTGAGAAAGACACATTGGAGAGCATAGTGTTAATTCAACACATTTAGTCATTTCTTAAGCTCTTTATTCTTCCTAGTGCTTATTCTCTTACTGTCTTCCATGTGGCTACCTCTTCTCTCTCTTTCTTACAGGTACAACTGAAATCTTTTCCCACAGGTTTCTGTTTTTACGTGATTTTGTTGTTGTTGTTTTTCATTCATGGTTTTTGATTAATTGAATCCAATTAGGATCAAATTGATCCGGAACGTAATGATCACACCCAGAATTTTAACATTATACAAGGGGGAAAGGATCAAAGAGAAATAATAGAAATCAGGCTCATGGCTTGTAGGAAAATTGTAGAAAATTATTGTAAAACTAAGTTATTAACTTATTGTTTTGGCACAAGAAACCTCAACATGATCAAGTAAGTAGATTTAAAATAAAATACTAAAAAGTACATGGCCTCAGTCCTAATCAACTTTTAAGGGACAGTTCACCCAAGAATGAAAATTCTGCCATCATTTACTCACCCTCATGTCGTTTCAAATCTTCGAAACACAAATTAGATTTTTTTATTATCTGAGAGGGTTCTGTCCTACACTGAAAGTCCAGGTAACCAAAGCTTAAAAGATCCAAAAGGTTATAAAAATGTATCTATATGAACCCAGTGGATTAATCCAAGTCATATGAAGAGATATGATCGCTTTATATGATGAAGAGATTTCATTTAGGCTTTTATTTACATCTAAACACTGATCTCCAAACGTACATATAGTGCATCACATATGGTAAAAATGGAAGCTCAAACTTGTATCTTGTGGGTTTGGTACAACATGGTGGTGAGTAAATAATGACAGGAATATTCTTGGAAAAGTTTACTGAAGTGCCCTGTCTCTTTCAATAATGTAATCTAAATAAACAGTTTGTCTATCCAACTCATCCCCCTGTCTTCAGCTCTGCAGAAGCACAGTGCTTTCCCCTGAGGTGCGGTAATGTTAACGCAACACTTCCCCAGTGCTACTCTGTTGGTTTCAGGGTGATGCATGGATTCCACAACAAGTGAGTTCAGCCACTGCTCTTTGTCACATTGCAGGATGCATAGCTGCTATTTTTTCCCCCTTTGACAAATCCATCTGTCTCTCTAATATGAAGCAATGCATCTCGTGCCTTACAGATCCCATTTATTTGTGTGTCATTACCACACAGAATGAGCTCTGTAATTTGTCAGAGGACAGGGCAAAATGCTCCCTTCATTTATTTTCATTACAGCACCTCAGGAAATCTGACTTATTTGCAGTGACATAAAGGTTGAGTTATAAGGGGCATACATTGTAACCTTGGGAACACATGTAGTTTGGCTTATTTTACCATGTGTTCTAAACACATCATGGAACGGCTCAGAAATGGATGCTGTGGGGCTTGTGGGGAAGGGTGTTTCTATAAGCATGATGTCAGAACGGTTCTCTGACCTCTCCTGATGAAAGGACGTTGTTCATGTACTCCAGGAAGGATTCCTCCTTGATCTCATTGTCAGTGAAAATAAAGCTGATGCCTTTGCCCTGTTGTCCAGCAGTTCTGTACAGGCCCTTCAGGTCCTCCATCAGGTTGGGGGTGTTGTAGGAACTACAGAAAACACGAGTTTAAGCAAATCAGCAATCTTTATTCCTCTAGGTTTCCCAAACCGAGGTTTGCAAACCCCAGGGAGTTTGTGAGTTGATACAAATCTAAAATAGAACACTTGCAAATCAACATCAAAGAACCATGAACATACGGATGAGTGTTGTTAAATCATCACTTAAATTCTAAAAATGAAACTAATATAAACAGACTAAAAATCATATATCCTATAATATTGCTATAAAGCCTAGCTCATCCTCAATTTTAGATTTGATTGCACTTTTCTTCTTGGCATTCTTTCTGGCCCTGTGTTAATGTTTCTGAACACATGAAACATATCAAAATGCTACTGTTTATGAATAAATACAATTATTAGTACAATTCGTATATTACACAGCATATGCTGTCAATGTCCTTTGGAAATGCCCTTTTAATTATTTTTTAATAAGTGTTTTCTGTATAGCGAGGAAAAACAAAACTGATATGTTGCCATTTCGCAACACTTTACCAAAGAGAGTTATAGAATTGGGTGTGAAAAGACTGCCTGGATACAGAAAATTGCGAGCAGCTTGTGTTTTGAAGGCAATAAGGTAAAATCCGTCTGTTTTCTCTGGAGACTCTCACACATAGTTTGAGATCAACACCAGATTCATTCATATTCTTATCAAATATAAGCTGCAATGAAAATCTCCAAATACGAGTCAAACTGCCAAAGGCTTGCTGCTGTCATCACACAGCAAACAAAGAAGAGAACTGTGGAATTACAGGTGGCTACAGGCAAAACCTTCCATTCCTCAGAAAACGATTCCCTCCAAATCCCCAGAGTCAAAAATAAGCCAATATATAAAAGAATAACTTGACAGATGGCTCCCTGTCTTCCTCCAGACTTTAACGATTAGCGGGTATTTCCAGTTTCAATTTTAGTACTGAACTATCAATTGCATTGGAAGACAAGGGTCTGAATTGAAAATGTCCAGTCTCATTGTCTGAATCAAACTGAACAGTTGATTGGATATGGGATCTTTCCTCTTTATAGTCTGCAACAGCAGAGCTAAATTGAAAAGGGGAGGCCAGAACACTCTTATACACAGATACCATCTACTGGATTATGACTAAACCGTATTACACAAGAAAATGTGCTTTATGACTTTTGACATTTACATAAAGGAAAACAAAAGCACTGCTATAACAGTGACATGTTTATTACAATGTAATACATGTGTTATTAACTAAGTTATTACTGTGTAATTAAAAAAGTTCCATTGTTAAGACTGTCTAGTGAAGATAGCCTTTGTAAAGACCATCTGTGATGATGATGTAGAAATTAAAGTTTAATGCAAATTTTGCATTATCTAGTACTCAAACAATAGGACACAGATTCAATGTCGTCTGTCTCCCTGAAGGGGAAAAGTGAATTCGAATAAAGAGGCTATGAATGATTGAGTTTGCGAAGGTGACTCACCGAGTGAGTGTAATCTGAAAAGTCTTATAGCCAGCGATAAAAGACGCTAGTCTTGTCAGACTTTGTTTTCCAGAACCCCCTACACCGACCAGGAGGGCATTTCCCCGAGGGGTCCTGATGATCCGAGAAATCTGGGGAAAGAGAGAGTAAGAAAGAGAAAGACAGAAGCCACATCATTACCATGCAAAATGTTTATACACACACTCTGGCTCCTGTAATCAGCAGAGAAAGTGAACTGGAATAATCAAAATTTCTTGAGAGCACTACACTTCTCTTTCTCTTTCAAGATAGAAGGATGCTAATAGCCTATAGCAAGGTTATTCTTTTCAACAAACAGATGAATTGTTGAAATCATTTTTGAGCCCTGAAAATGTTCTCATGATAACAAGGGCAGGATTACCAAACTGGTCAGGGGTTGGCCCTGATGATAACATGCTGTCAATACAGAGATACAAGAAACATTAGTGTAGTATGATGTTCTATGTACCTTAACCAGATGAATCATGGCATCCCTGAAGAAAACCATATCCATGCCTGCTCCTCTGATGCTCTCATTGTAATGACTCAAAAACATGTTCAGCCTCTCCATTAGACTATCAAAAGATTTGATAGGCTCGTATACTTTTGGCATGTCGAAATCAGTTTCCTCTGGCTCCTCACCTGTTAAGATATAAAAACAACACATAAATCCTAGATTTCATTCCAATTCAGATGAGAAACTGCCAATCAACTCTCTATTGCACAATATGTGGCCAGGTCCTTTATATGTATGTTCAAAGTAACTTTAAGGATGGTCAGTTCATTTGGTGACCATCTTGGTTATGGCCAAGGGCTGTTTTTTTGTTTTGTTTTGTTTTTTTACTGATGTCATCATACAACAAATTTCAAACAAAACAAAAGTGTAACAGACTTCTAACATGACAAGAAGATTTTAGCTAATTACATTTTTATAAATTTTTATTTGTTTCTGATCATTACCTGTGGCCTCAGGTGCATCTCTGAGAAAGTCCACAAAGTAGGAATCCACCCCAGGATCCACAACCACTCGTTCATCTTCCCCAAGCTCTTCTTCCACCAGCTTGGCCAGTGTGCAGTCAAACCAGGTCACATCCTCTGGGGCAGTAAACCGGTCAGCAATAACATGTTTGCATTCATGCTTCCACAGCCGTAGTAATACCTGGGCCAACATTTCATACACAATTTTGAGTAATGTGTAGGGTATTATTTAAAGAACACTGGAACCAAAATGTTTTTCTTGACATTTGTTTCCATTTGATAGTTCTTGAATGTCTGTAGTCTTACTGTATTCATACTAAAGTACTCTGACAGTGTTTCTGCAACTGACTTTTTAAAAGAACAATGGCTTATTCACTAATAATTGCATGGACTATTTAGTATTTGAAGGCACAGGAGAACTTCTCACCAAAAAAATCTCTGCCTAATTCACAACACATGAATTTGTTCTTAATCTCGTTCTAATGTTAGTGAATTTGGAGTATTCTAAATGAGCGGCCGTGTGCTTGAGGTTAGTCATTTGCATAAAACATGACCAAGCCATCTCCATATAAGGCTTTCCACACAACCTTTCCTTTATGGCCTTTCGTCACTCTCGTCAAACCTATGTGGCTCTCCACAGACGCACTCTTACTAGATCCTCAAGTAATGCCAAGTGTATCATTCTAAAAAACTGTTTTAAAAAGCTGTTTTATAGGAGAAGTCACGAACACCTGCGCGATAGGTATGATTCAGTTTACGGCACTTCTCATTCATTTCTATGGTGTCCGCAAACAGTGATTGACTGTTGCACAGCTCTGAAAGAAAAAAAAAAGATGTCAAGGCAGATTGGTTATCAAGGCACACGTGATCCAAGTTAGCCATTTCACTTTGTCCAATGGTAGAGCCATGGACCCTCGTATCTCCCAATAATAAGACTATCTCTGCCATAAATGTCAAATCCTCCAATTTCCGCCTCAAAAAGCTTTACTACAGGTTTTACGGATATGAAACGCTCATTGGCTCTAGCCTGCTTTGTCACAGATCGCGACATGTCGTGTTTTGGGTTGTGTGCATTTGAATGAGAAATGCGCGCCTTCACGAGTGGATCAGGATAAGATTTTCTGCTATTAACAACTTCAATTCTGCACTGTACCTCACACAAAACTATTGTATCCCGCCAGAGAGGACTGCGACTGCACCACATTGTCATTTGGACTTTTGGTACCAATTTTGACATTTTTTTTATAGATAAATTATTCTGATTACACTTGTCTACATATTTTTAATATTTAACATTTCAGCATCTATCCAAACATACACTTAAAATTTTTTTTTACATATTAATACTGTTACGTTCCACGTGTGTTTGAGTATTTTTCTCTTTCTTTTGTGTTCGTGTTTCTATTCGTTATTCCTAGGTGGTGATCATTGGCTGCCCATAAGAGATGTGACGTCACAACGTTAAAATCAGAACTGACGTTCCACCAATCCACAGACATTCTGCTATTTTAAAAGGCCCAGTGACCAAGAGCGAGAAGATCAGCGCCAGATCTCAGCCAACTTCCCATGCTTCGAGTTGTTTGTTGGAACCATGATCATGATCACGTTTACGTTTGTTTATGATTATGTTTTTGTTTTTGCTTTTGCTTTCGTAAGGGTTCAGAAAACATTCCTTTGTGGGTTTGTTAGTATTGCTGCCGATGGAATGCACTGTTTAGAGTTAAAACACTAGAAGTTTGTAGTGCGTGTGACCTATGCGTGCGTGTTCCATCTTTAAAGACCACAGTAGTTAGAACTGTTTTCTGTTATTTAGTCGGAGAGTGATCGCCACGCATTGTATTTATTGTTCAGCGTAGTCTATTAAAAGGCGGCGTATACGCTGAAGATTTCGGGTTTTGTTTCTGCATTTTTCTTTTGGTAGGTAGTTTAGAGGTTTGGGTAAAATAGTTATGGGAATTATGTTTTGATTATTTCATTGATTTGTTTTCTTACTTTACGTTTTCCTTTTACATTTTTTTTTTTTTTTTTATGTTTTGTAACGTTTTGTTTTGTAACGTCATTCCTACCTTTTCAAATTAAACGTTTTCAACGTAACTCTGGTATTCCTGGTTGTTTCTGCTACTTGCACACAAGGCAACAGTATCTCATGTAAGTGTTGTACAATCATCCCGTTTACATCTTAAACTCGTTACAAATACCTATATATTAAGGGCCAAAAATTTAAAATTCTGTCATTAATTACTCACTCTCATGTCGTTCCAAACCCGTAAAACAAATTAAGATATTTTTTAATGAAATCCGAGAGCTCTCTGACCCCTCCATAGACAGCAATTTAATTACCACTTTCAAGGCCCAGAAAGGTAGTAAAGACATCGTTAAAATAGTCCATGTAACTACAGTGGTTCAACTTTAATTTTATGAAGCGACAAGAGTACTTTATCTGCGTAAAAATAAATAAATAAAATAACAACTTTATTAAACAATTTCTTCTCTTCTGCATCAGTCTCCTACGCAGTTGTAAATACAGGGTAGCGCTTCCAGGTTCTACTTCAGAATGCCAGTAGACGTCCTGTTCTCCTACTACAGAACCTTGGTCGAGTGGCCTTCCATGACCGCTCCCCACCCTGTAAGGGATGCATCTGTCGACACAGTCTTGCGATGACAGGATGTTCCCAACGCTGGACAGGAACCAAGGCTTCATCCACATGACCAAGGAACGAAGGCACCTTGATCGTGCAAAACCGGTTGCCCCTCGGGGAAACCCCCTGGTCCTAAGCCTACCACTGCAAGGGTCTCACGTACAGCAGGGCAAAGAGTATCACATCGGATGTAGCTGCCATGAGCCATAACAGACTCTAAAACTGTTTTACAGTGATGAGCCTAGTTTGGCCTAGCTTGATTCTGGTTACTGCTGCCAGATTCGACTCGATACGTGCGGGAGACAATTGTGCCTGCATCGAGACCGAGTCCAAAAACTACTCCTAGAAAAGTAGTTCTCTGAACTGGAGAAAGCATATATTTCTTGCCGTATTCTTCTCAACCCCAAGCACATTTTGTGGTTAAGCATGACATCTCGATGCCGAGCCGCCATCTCTGTGTGAGAATAACACTAGGCTGAACGGAATAACCCGATATTGGTGCGCTTCGCCCACGAAAGCGAACCTCAGGAATTCCTGTTTTCTGGAAGGATGGAAATATGGAAATAAGCGTGCCTTAGATCAATTTTGACAAACTAGTCCTCTGACTTGATTTGAGTCACGATAAGCAGAATCATCAGCATCTTGAACCTGAGTCTCCTCATGTACTGGCTGTAGAACACGGCATTTCTCTCTGGAGGAGGAATACATTCTATGGCCTCCTTCGCCAAAAGAGACTGAACTTCCTGTTCCCTCACCCGAGCCTGCTCGGAGTCCACCACCCACTGAGACACATTTGGAAGAAAACTCTAGGCCTCAATGTGGTCTACTAGGGGGACCAGCCTCTTGAGGCTGACCTCAGGTATACTCTGAATACTGAGCTCGGTTCCCTGAAGTGGATGGCCAGCAGGGAACAACCAAACAGATTTTTCTACAGCCCTCCTTGGAGGGAACGAATTCTGTAGGGCCGCAACAAATTTGGGGGGACACTGAGATATGCGTTCGTTGGAAACCGATGCACCCTGAAGCGCCGAAGGTAGCGCGGTTCACAATTCGATTTCCTGTGCTTGGTTGTGGCTTGAGCCACAACACTGTCTTCTTGTTCCATTACCCGACCTGCTTGGGATTGACCACTGAGTGAAGTACCCCATTGAATCAAGGCGGACGAGAATCGGCCCTACAGTCTGCAGGACCCATTGAGACACATTCCAACGCTGCCAGATGGTCTAATAAAGGTGTATTGCAAGTAGTCAACTTGGTGCCCTGAAGTGGATGACTGGCAGGGAACAACCGAATTGGGCGTACACTGAGACCTGAGCTCGCTGGAAACCGTTGCGCCCTGAATCACCAAGGGTGGCAGGGTTGAAAGAACGGTCCCTTGAGCGCACCAAGGAGAAACGGGCACAATATAATTAGAATGAGCCATTTCTGGATCATATTGTCTGGGTCTGTGTCTATATTAATGATCGGTAGTATGGCTGCATTACTGTGAGGGAGACTGTCAGTGACAGAGACGTGGAACTGCTGTGCATTAGCCTGCGACCATTTTATTTGCCACGTGAGTTTGGCAATGTTGTCATCTGCATTGTTTATGTGCCACCGGATGGAAACACTGTAAGAGCTGCGACGCAGGTGTCTGAGTGCGTGCAACAGCAGAAAAAGAGCTATTGGAGATATTGAAGGGCTGTTTTCTCTGTACTGACTGGGTGGCCAGCAGCTGTATGATCCAGATATTGACAGGCATAATGAAATCAGGTCTGCGTATGTCAAATTCTTTGTAGATTCTACACAGATGTACTCGTAACATCATAAGAAGAATGGCATCTACGCTAATGTTAGTCTTTCTGCTTATTCCGAGGTTTACTGTAATCAGCTGGATCCAGGCCGTATCCAGACCAGATGGAGGACCTGCACGTAGACACGACCACAACGCATGATGTAGTCAGCCGGATCCGGGCCGTATCCAGACCAGATGGAGGACCTGCACCTAGACACGACCACAATGCATCCCTGAAGTGCCAGCAGAGATTGTGTCAACTAGACTCTCATCGAAGACCTCATCGACCAGACAGCCATCAGCACTGATCCTCAACAAACCGTCTCCATTCCGGTGTGATGACTCTGGTCTTAAACCAGATGGAACTGGATAATATTCTGATTGTTCCAAACCAATCTGACTTCTGACCTATAATGCTGCCTGAATCATAATCATACACTGTTCGTTCATTGGCCAGAGAAGAACTGGCCCCCCGACTGAGCCTGGGTTCTCCCAAGTTTTTTTTCCCCTCCATTCTGCCACCTGATGGAGTTTTGGTTCCTTGCCACTGTCACCTTTTTCCACATTTGTTGCCATTGCTTGCTTAGTTGGGGACATTAAATTTAACATTTAATTTAATATTAAATTTAATATAAATTAGCTTAATGATTTTTTACTGTAGGTTTGATGTTTATTCTTATGACTGTAATGATGTACTATTAGGATTGATGATTCTGTATCTAAACCACAAATGAGTTTGACTGATGTTGTTAAGGTTTTTAAAGGTCGTGGCATTAAAAAAGGCAACTGGGCTGGATGGTCTTTCTGCTTTTATTTTGAAAACCTTTACAGAGGATTTAGCCCCATTTTGAAAACCTTTACAGAGGAATTAGTCCCTGCATGGGTGGACATTTTTCAGAGGTCCATTGATTGACATATTATTCCAGATATTTGGAAAAAAATCAATTATTATACCACTTCCAAAAAGACCTAGTCCTCAAGAGTATAACGACTATCGCCCAGTTGCCTTAGCCTGCATAGTGATGAAGTGTTTGGAGAGGATCATAGTTGTGGAAGCTTAAGGAAGACCCTTTTGATCCTTATCAGTTTGCCTATCAAATTAAAAGGGTTCTTTCTTGAGTTCTTCTTTTAATACCATGCAGCTACACCTTATGCTCTCCAAACTAAATAGTATGGCAGTTAATCCATATAGCATCAAATGGTTCCATGCATTGGTTTTCTGTATAAGGATAAGGGCATTCAACATTATACTATAGAGATTGCTAACTTTGTTACATGGAGTAAAGAACACAGTCTTGTAGTTAACGTTAGAAAAACAGAGGAAATTATTTTTTATCCCAAGTTCTCCAACCTCTCACCTATCATGATTAACAACGAGCCCATTAGACAGGTTGCTTCATACAAATACTTTGGTTTGCTTATTGATAATAAACTTTAATGGGAGGTGAATGTGGATAATCTGTGTCGAAGGGTGCAACAAAAAAATTACTTTTCACAGAGGCTCAGCCTTTTGGAGTTGCTCAAAGGGTCTGTTTTATCACGCCTATGTATTGATTCCATCTTACTGTATGGTATAGCAGCCTGGTTCAGTAATTTGACAGTTACTCTTAGATCTCAGTTGAACCGTTTGGTGTATACGGCAATGAAGGTGGTTGGTCTAGGGGTTTACCCCCATCTTCTGTCTATTTTTAACAAAATTATTTTTAAACAGGCAAGGAAAATTACTCTGGACCCTTCTCATGTGCTTTTTCCAGAATTCAAAGCACTTACATCTGGTAGATGTTTTCATACCCAAGATTTAGATACAACCGCTATACAATTATTTTGTTCCTTTGGCTACAAGGATGTTAAACTCTAGTGCAAAGGACATGATTGCGTGATTGTTATTGATGTAGGTATCTTGTTATGCAGCTTCACCTGTATTGCCCCCTCCCCCCAAAAAAATCCCTTAAAGAGACAAATAAAGTATTAAGTAAGTAAATGAGTTCTCACTGGAGGGGCCTGCCCTAAGAGGCCTGAGCACTTAGGCCTCAGGCCCTCTTAAGTTGTGAAACTCACAGAGACACAACTGGAATAAATTGCCCCGCTGTCAAATATTCTAGAGATATCAGCCTCTCATGGCTGACTTCTAGTGTTGGTTGAGTAATATGCCTGGTGCCCTGAAATGTTTCGCAAGCAGGGGATAACCGAACATCCTTCTCCAATACCCTCCTTGGAGGCAGTGAGCCTCCCAAGTTCCGCCACATTGTTGGGTAGAGACTGGACCACACTCACTGGAATCAGCTGCACCCTGAAGCACCAGAGGTGGCAAAAAAGTTCCTTTTCATATAGACATCTAGCTTTTTATCTAGCTATTCACCATTTAATTCCTCAGAATCAAATGCAGCCAAATATCAACCAGACAAGTAAACCCGGTCTGGATGAAAGGCTGAACATATCATATTAACACAGGCATCTAACTTCTCAAAGCCAGATGTGTATTTATCATTTAATTCCTCAAAATTAAATGCAGCCAAAGACCAACCAGACAAGTAAACCCGGTCTGGATGAAAGGCTTAATATAGTATATTAATAAAGGCATCTAACTTCTCAGAGTTAGATAAGTATTTATCATTTAATTCCTTAAAATTAAATGAAGCCAAGACCAACCAAACAAGTAAGCACGGTCTGGATGATAGGCTGAATTCTATTCTATTAGAATAGTTCAATATACAAATAAAGAATAATTTGTTGCAAACACACATAGATCGCCAAAACGCCCACCACACACCAGCTTATTGGTGATGAAGCCAATCAGTATATATGGGGATGATTAAGAGGCCATGATGATGGATAGAGGCCAATGGGCAAACTTGGCCAGGATGCCAAGGTTACACCCCTACTCTTTTTTGAAGAACATCCTTGGATTTTTTGTGACGACAGAGAGTCAGGACCTCAGTTTAATGTCTCATCCGAAGGACGGGTTGGATGGATGGATGTAATGGATGGGTGGATGGATAAGAATCATTATGGATGGATGGATGGATGGATGAATGAATGGATGGCAATCAAAGTCATTAAATTCTTTACAATTTTCATCCCTAGATGTATGTAAACATGGTTAATATGGTAATTTGCTATGGTAACATGGATTTCTGAAATTTCATTTACTTTTTCTCAGTGTCTAAATAAGAACAGAAATGTAGTTCTACTCACATCAGGCAAGTTGATGACCTCTGCATTCACGCTGAGCATTCCCTGCCAGATACGGGAGAGGTCACGCAGGTTAAAAATGTAGTGAAAGTTGGCGGGAGTGGGCAGCATTTTAACCTTTGTCATTTGCCATAGTCTTCGGGTCAGTGGAACCAGCCTGACCACTGTGTTGCGTACTTCCTCTGAAAATCCCAGACGGGAACAGTAATGGCCTGTGCCTATCACCCCTGCAGCAGGAAAAAATATATATTGCAAATGAAAGTGAATGAAAAAGGGTTGATCTATAGCAGACAGAAACCTCACAAAGGTGAAGGACAGAATGAGCAAATGTGACCTTCCTGAATGATAGAATACTGAGTTGAATAAGAATCACAGTTGTCACAAATGTCAATATTACACACATATTGAGGTGTGTAGGCTAACCTGCATGTGAGCATGATATATCATATCAATAGAAAAAGATCTGTCAACGAAAAGATCCAGACCTTCAGCCGAGCAGGGAAACACCCATTGTCAGAATCAATATGCATATACAGAATCAGTTCTGCTTAAGCAACGCTGTTGACAACCTTGACCAAATTAAATGAGATGTGATAAATAATTTCTCTGAGCCAAGAAGCACGGTCCAGATACTTCCTTTGTGTTTCTGCCTTTTATAATATTTCATAATGCATGTCTAAATGCATAATTTGACTGATTCTTTTAAAATATTTCCATGCCATTTGTTGTTTGATTCCTTCTCATTGGATTATTACAATATTTGCAAAAGGAATATTGGGAAATGTGAAATCGATATTAGCCACTGGCAAAAAAGGTCCATTGTCTATTGTCATTAGTGTAGCAATGCATGAAGCACAGCTCACACAGAAGTCACTTTCAAACCAGGCAGCTTTCTGTTGGTCAACGCGGTGAATTCGTGTGGCCAATTTGAAACCATTGCGAAATCTGTGTGGGGAAATATTTAACCCCTCATGCAAAAATCCTGCTCTTGTGAATTTCTATTGAAATGATGTGACTGCACCTTAAAGCGAAAGATATAAAAGACTGTCTTAAAACAAATATGCATTCATGTCCTACAGCCCCATAATTAGAGTAATGCAAGAACTAAAGGAAGGAGAAAATATTCACTTAATTACGAATATGGCAGCAAAACACTGCTAAATCAGTTTGGCCAGAAATTTTGCAGTGTGCTGAATACTGATAAATACAAAATATCAGTAATTGCCTCAAATTGACCTCTAGACATTTTAGGTTTTGAATCTATGGTAGTAAAGCAATGGATTTGAACTGTTTTGCAAATGGTAGACGACAATACTAACCAAAGATCTTGTCTATGGAGGCATTGGAAGGAAGAGTACAGTTGAAAATAGAAAACTGCCTCTTCAGCCTCTGGGGGACGTCATTTCGTCCCCCTCCAGGATGGATCATAGCTGCCAAGAACTGGACATCCACAATGTTTGTGAACTCTCCTGGTTTCTCCAGGTTAAAGAAGCCATTTTGCTCCATCAGCTGGCGAACTATTTCATTGGTGACCTTTGAAGAGAAGAAATGGATTCTGTGAATATATTTATTTGTTCAGACTTTGCAAATATATAAATGCAGTCCATTTACCATATTGATTTATGATCACAGTTTATTAGATCATAATTTGATGAATGACTGCTGACATGTCTAAGAGAAAATGCACACAACTGTATCCTTTAAACAAAATAATGTTTACCACCTACTTTGTGAGGGGGGGTTTGGCACGACATACATTTTACAAGGCAAATAATGATGTATTTTGGGAACAATAACCTTAATTCCCACATAACAGAGGATGTTTGTACCGAAAGACACATTACTTAATTAAAAAAAGTGAATTGTGGGTGGTTAGTGAAAAGGATGCAGGTATTTGCCCTGAAACTGTTTCTTAGGTCTGAAACTTCACCTCATAAATGAAATGTACAAACATATAAGTAGTGGCTCTTAAGTTATCATTATATGCAATATCTTACCTGGTCACCCCACTCATTGATCACAGGCATGTTGATGTCATCAATAAAGATGGACATTTTCTTCCCTGCCGGAGGGCCGTAAGTGGTTCCCATTCGTTTATCTACATAACTCTCCACAGAGCGCTAAAAGGTCACAAGACACCGAAACAACCATATACATGCTGATTACTCACAAACACATCCAGCAACTCATAAATTAAGAAGCTCAGATGAGATTTGGATCAATAACACAACAGTCAATAATGAAGCAGGGAATGTGATGAAACAGCAACCAGGCTGAAAAAAAACTTTAACACCTGAGCCTGGGGATTGCAAAGCACATTGATGCATTCAGTCCCTCATGGGTTTCTTGGTCTAACATTTGCCCAAACACTTTAAGAAACATGTAAATACAGTACAATGGTGTGTGTGTATATGAATGTATTTCACACCAGCATTCAAAAGTTTGGGGTTGGGTAAGATTTTTTTAATGTTTTTGAAAGAAATATTTCACCAAGGCTTTCACCAAGGCTGCATTTATTTGATAAAAAATGTAGTAAAACAGAAATATAGTGAACTATTATTACAATTCAAATAGTTGTTTTCTATTTTAGTATATTTCAAACAACAATTTTTCACCAGCCATTATTCCAGTCTTTAGTGCCACATGATCCTTCAGAAATCATTCTAATATGTTGATTAGGTGCCATTTCTAATTATTATCACAGTTTAAAATTGTTGGATTATAATTCATATTTTTTTTTATATTTTGCATTTATTTGAAACAGAATTTGTTTAGTAATAATATAAACAGTTTAAAGTCACTTCTGATCCATTTAATGTATCCTTGCATTATTCATTTTCTACCATTTTCTTTTGTACACAGTAATGTGCTATAAAACTTTTAAGAGTATCATGCATAGAACAAACTGCACACACAGATCTTAAAGAATGATGCATATGACACAGAGTGCCTTTTAGGAGAGTTTTTTTGTGAGTGTGTGGAATTCTATTTGACATAAAAACCAGCAATGTAAAATATTGTTTTGTGTTGCACCATTATTTATATAAAAAAAAAGCCAATTACTAAAAAGCTACACTGCTATCCAACTTTTTCCTGAGTAGCTTCGAAAAATATGACATTGTTACAGTTCTATTCTGTTTGGATGTGTTCCTTTGTTCTAGTTTCCCCCCACTCATCTGTTTCTATGGACACTAACTCAATCATCACAGCTGTTCATCATTTAGCTCATCACCATTGTATATTTAAGTAGTGCACTCCTCAGTTGTCCGGTATTGTTTGTGCGTAGCACACTGTCTCGCATAGGTTGATTGTTATTTGCCTACCTATTCTGAGTTTTTTAATAAATCCTGTTTTATTTTCTAATCATCTTCGTCTTCTTCGGATCACCGTGACAGATATATGTATACTATGAATAAATAGAACTGAGCTACTGTCTTGTAGTCTATGTTTAGTTAATGTTTAAAAATGCTTAGTTGTTTAGTTAGTTCCTCTCTAAAAGAGTATGCATTACAACACAGTAATAAAGTATGTGCAGAATTCTTAGAAAGTGTAACCAAAATACTGTTCATCAAAGATACCACAATATTAGACATGTTTTGGGGGAAAAACACTGTCTTCATGTACCTGAAACATAAGAGGTGTGGTGGCAGAGGAGAAATTGAGACTCTTGGCAGTGTGTGATTCTGGGTCATATTTGGACATGTAGCCTTTTATGATGACAGTTTTGGCAGTGCCCTGTTCTCCTATCAAAAGCACAGCCTGAAACACATGAAGAAAACATGAGTAGACTCCAGAGAGGGCGACCATCTGTCCTTGTGCAAGGCTAATCATAGTGCTGGCAGCACAGGAAAAGTCTTGATGACAAACAAAGTAGCTGTCCATTTAAACAAGCCTCACTCAGACAAATCAATAATGCAGCACTGCATGGTGTCATTGTCGAGAACCTACACTAGAAAATACAATCTACAATATATTTAGTGTTTTTTATAAGATCCAGAGGGTTTTATAATATGATGTACAATTGCACTCTAATTCACGAAGAAACAGATAACACTATTCCACCAAAATGGTGCTTGTTCTTGTCTCAGAGCCAGTGCTCGATGGGTGTTCGGTCAGGTTTCTGTGGAACCCTTGTGTTTACACTGTCTAGGGAATTGAATAATTCCATAATAACTACTGTAAACTAACAAACATAGCATTTTGCAGTCTTTTTTTACTGCCAGTTTCGAGAACATATGATATACATATATGTACTGCATATATACAGTAAATGACAATATTAATAATGTACAGATTGATCTTTTTATTTATTTATTAAAAGTCAAATAAGAGTGAAAAGGCTCTCACCTTGCCCTGCTTTGCAATGGTCTGGATGAGGAAGTCAGTGCGAACATTGTCTACGTTGGGCACCAATATGGAGCCATACTCTGGTGTAGAGTCAGGCGGGTAAATGTACTCTTCCACTCTGGTATTCCAGTGAACCCAATGGCCTACAAAATACACAATTTCCACTGTCAGTACTGTGAATAGAGCATCTTGCAAGAACTTTTATTAAAACTCCATAATGAACAGCCAATGTGTTCCATAATTAAATAGGGTTATTAACCCTGGTTCTGACTCACAAGTGGAGTTTTTGCCATGACAATGTAATGGCTGGGAAACTTGCTGCTAATTAGGCATCTAATTGAAGTGTACACTATTTTGCGGCAAATTTTCAAAGGAAACTTAGAAACCAGAGAATTTTGAGTCTAAGCTATTTTGTTTCAAGCTTTAGCTGTGAAAAGAAGTCAACCTGGAATATACTTATATTGTGGTCCATCAATAAATGCCCAACAAAACGAAAGAATAAAAACAATCTTGAGTGTCAGGTTTGTCGGGAGGCAGACAACAGACTTCAGATTCACTATTCTCCATAAACATGCAAATTCTCCTCTCAATAGGAAAAATGTCATAGAAATTATGTAGACTGCTGCTTGAATTGTACTGACAGAAAGAGTAATTTCCCAGCATGCTCTTGTTCAGAAGAAAAACCTTCAGTCAGTCTTACTAAAACAGCTTTTCTTGTCATTTACCAATCGGAAAAGTTGACAAGTTGAAAACATTTACACAATTATTATAAATCAAAGATTTATATGTAAACAGAACCAAAGACAAAGACAGATAAAAATGAAGCAAATATAACACAGAATGAGGCATGTGACTGTGTTAGATACCATCATTAGTGACGTAAAAGTCGAACATAGTGTCCTCGCTGTGGGGAGGGATGTTGGGAAGGTTCAGGCAGATGTTGTCATGGTGACGGAGCCATTGCTCCATCTTCATTCGATCATCCAGTTCCAATAGGGCTCCCACACTCCACATGAGAGCGAAGACATACAGACGTTCCATGTGCTCACGAGACAGCTCCCCTCCCTGCTCCTGATGGGTTACATCATCAAAGACACCATCAAAGGTCTGTCAGAGCATAAAGGCCTGTTAAAATTATTATTTTTGCACTCATGAAACCAGAGAAAAGATATTATGCATTATCTGATATATCCAAACAATAATAATAATAATAATAATAATAATATAATAATTTATTGTGAACTTGTGAAAATGTTCAGTATACCCATATGACCACTGAATATGTTTTGATAACTTTACGGGATATGGTCATTTGCTGTAAATTTTTTCCATATGTACTAGATTGGATGCATTCATAATTAAACAAAGTTTATATAAAATTTTGTCTGCAAGTCTGACAGTGGCAGAAAATAAAGTGCTAGAAGCTACAAAATCTGGGTTAATGAGGACGACAGCTGTTAAATTAAATATATTTTGAGAGAAACAATTGTGTATTATTAAAGGGATAAAATATTAAATAAGAATTTGATGTTAGATGCAAATTTACCTTATGACACTAAATTTACCATTTATGAAAACAAAGCTTCACGGTCAGGATTATCAGCACATTAATATACACTACCATTCAAAAGTTTAGGGTCAGCAAGATTTTTAGTGGGTTTGAAAAAAATATCTTATGCATTTATTTGATCAAAAATACAGTAAAAACAGTAATATTGCACAATATCATTACAATTTACTCCTCAAGTAACATTTCTTATTATTATCAGTATTGAAACAAGTTGTTACAGAATTACAGTTAGTTTGAAACAGTGATTTTTTTTTCAGAATTATTTGATAAATAGGTAGTTCAAAACAACAGCATTTATTTAATATACAAATCTTTTTAAGAATCTTTTTAAATCTTTTTTACTGTCACTTTTGATCAATTTAATGTGTCATTGTGGAATAAAAGTACTAATTTCTTTAGAAAGAAAAAGAAAGAAAGAAAGAAAGAAAGAAAGAAAGAAAGAAAGAAAGAAAGAAAGAAAGAAAGAAAGAAAGAAAGAAAGAAAGAAAGAAAGAAAGAAAGAAAGAAAGAAAGAAAGAAAGAAAGAAAGAAAGAAAGAAAGAAAGAAAGAAAGAAAGAAAAATAATTCAGAGGGGGAAAAATCTACAGGAAGGGAAAAGACACGACTGCACCAATATACAAATACATTCAAGGACAGTCAGTTAGGCATGAATGTTTCTTTTCAGCTACAGCCTGAGGTGTTAATATTCTTCAACATCCAATTCACAACAATATTAACTGACACTGTCTGTGTTATGGTCATTCACACAAATGTTTCAATTACATAATAATTTGCAGGTTGCATTGTTGGTGCTCAATACACACTGTCTATAAAAGAATTACATCAAGCCCAAAGTGCTTTTGAAGGTTATAGGGCCTTTTTTATAGAGCCAGTGGGTATAATGCATATTTGGCTCATGTTTAATTCTCATAGAATAATAGTGTGGTGACAATGTGTATCTCAAAACTAAATGCTTTACAAATGACAATGCGAGTGATAATGTGTGACATTTACTGGGGACAGTTCATCCTAATCATATTCATGACTTTCAGATAAGGAGAAAATCTGCATGGGCTGAATGTCAAAAAGACATGTATTGAGTGAAATTAGTCAGGACTTACATATATTTATATTAATTCATAGATTGATTTAAGCTAATTCTGCTTATATTGTAATGATGAGCTTACATATTTTATTTTCTTCAGCTGATCAACGAGCATTCAATATTTCATCTCAATGATGGCCGCTGTCAAGATTAGTCAAATCTCACTGCATTAAATGTAGCGAAATGGTATTATTTTGCTAGAACCATTGCCATACCATTTCTTTATCAAATCACCTTATCACTAGTACACAGTTTCAGGTGTCAGACATTTTATAGTGCTGTCAGAAACCATTGCTAATTCCTAAAATCCATCGAAATAAGATTTGAAAACATCCATAATGCACCGATGAATCTCATCAAATGAAATCTTGTATGTGGAGACATTCTTTATACTACATCACCACTGCGCTCTTCGGTGCACAAAAGCGCTCACTCATTTGTGTACAGTACATTGCTCTCTCAGGTAGAGGACTCCATGACTTCCACTATATAGGAATAGTTTATAAGGGGATAGGGGAAAATTTGGTATATGCATAATGGACTGAATGTGCACAAACGTATAAAGCAGGGGTGTTCAATTAAAGTTCCAAGAGGCCTACTCTCTGTATTTCCTTAATAGTACAATATTTTTTTGGAATAGTTATACATTTCCTTGTGGACAGCAGTAGTAGGGGTCTGCTGATTCTGCAGCCAATGAGATTGTCTGCTCAACATTTAAATAGTATTGCAGCTCACCACTGTATCTTCGTTACTGTTGTTATAATAACCACGTCAACTGAAGCGTACTTCATGCTTGTTATGTCTTTAGTGCGAGAGAGAAGCAACATGCAAATTGGCTTAAGAAGTGCGTCTGGGCCTAAATAAAAGAATTCGAAGATATAGCGCTAGACATAAATGACCCTGAACGCTTCTGGTGTGTACATCTCTGTTGTTTTTACAGCTGCTCACTTAAACTGTAGAAAGGTTAAAATGGTGCAACCGTTGTCTCACGGGACAGAAATGGACAGTAGTCTGCTAATTGGTGACCCCTGGTATACAGTGCACGTACTAACAACTGCGCTACTCTGTTTTTTAATGACAGAAGCTGAAGTTTAAAAGCCTTATTTTTGGATTGACATGTTAGTAAGCAGTCTTTCACTGCTGCAAAATCTGTAATGAGGACTACAACTGTTGACAACCTTGGGCTGAATGAGTCCTTGCAGCATGTTTATGCACTGCATGATGATGAAGGCCTCCAGCATGTCCATCTTATACTGCAAAGATTGAACGCTGAACCGATAGAGTTCAGGGAAGGAGGAAGAAAAGAGATCCCTCAGGACCACCCCTTCCTGAGGGGAGCGATTCTTCAGCCAGCCCTGAAAGCACACACACAAACACACAAGTGAAAAATGCATTGAACAGTTGAACACTTTGAAGTCTGTTATAAAGACAGAGAGAAATGCCTGGGGGATTTTAGAGTTCATTAATTCAGAGTGGAGTAAAATGAATAACTAGCAGAGCCACTGGTTTCTACATTCGAGGTTCTGTGGGTGCCTTTTTTTCACTTTTATTATGCAAATGTGGAGGGAAATATTGTAGATTCTAGTTGTTCTCAAATTTCTTCAAACTTGGTTAATATACTAAATTTATATTAACCAAAAAGGAAAATGTTTCTCATAATTTATAAATAATCAAGTTGTTCCAACCCATAAGACTTTAATTCAACTTCAAAAGACAAATGGAGCCTTCATTCGTTCTGTGCCTTCATTCCCTCAAAATTGTAAAGGGATAGTTCACCCAAATTTTTTAATTCTGTCATTAATTACTCCCCCTCATGTCGTTCCAAACACATAAGTCTTTCTTTCATCTTCGGAACACAAATGAAGATGTTTTCGATGAAATCTGAGAGATTTATGTCCCTCCATTGACAGCTACGCAACTATCACTATAAAGCGATCAAGTCTCTTCAGAAAAATTGGACTAAACCACCCGATTTATATGGATTAGTTTTATAATCTCTTTCTGAACTTTTTGATGCGTCGAAGTGGTAGTAGCGTAGCTCTCAATGGATGGAAAAGAAAGCTCTCAGATTTCATCAAAAAGAGCTTCATTTGTGTTCTGAAGATAAGCGAAAGTCTCATGGGTTTGAAACGACATGAGTCTGATTAATAAAAATTTTTAGGTAAACTAACCCATTAACACTTCAAAAAGTTCATAAAATCATTATACCAGTAATTCATTGGAATCAAGCAGTTTAATCCAAGTCTTCTGAATAGGCATGATAATTGTATATGATAAAAAGTGTTCACATATAAACATTAATCACCATACATACATAGAGCATATTAAACATGGCAAGTGAAAACTTAACCATGCTTGGTTGACGCACAAGTCAAGAACGAATGAGGTTTGTTCTCATGTGTCACATAGGCACATTTGAGCTTCCACAGCAACCAGTGAGGTTTGTTCTCGTGTGTCAAGTTAATACAGTTAGACCATATTTGATGTGCTCTATGCATGTGTGTCAATTAATGTTTACATGTGAATAAAAACATAAATTAAATCTTTAAAGTTTTCTAGGTTTGGAACGAGATGAGGTTGAGCAAATGATGAAAGATATTGCATTTTTGCATGAACTAACCTTTCAAGTTAAACACAGAGACTTCTCAGAAAAGAAAGAAAAAAATAGACAGCTTAACAGAATAGTTCACTCAAAAATTATAATTCTGCCCTCAATTGCAAACCCTCATTTTGTTTGAAATCCACATGAATCCACATTTTTGAAATCCAAGGAATATACTGGTATCTCTTTTGGTGTAGCTCTGAAGTCTCATTCACCATTATACACATTCAAGCTTGAGCTTCAAGGTTTTCCCTGTGGTGTCTTTTGTCATATTTTGACATTACATGTATGGATATTAGAGAAAGCATTAATGAGATTTAAGAGCTATGGCAGTTTTTCAGAGAATTACCTAAATTTTGGTCTGTTCCTCTACAAAGCTACGATAGCTTTCAGTAGACCATAGTACACTCATGAATACTGCTTTTATGATACATCTTTTGTCCTTTTTGGAGCTTGAAAGCCACTTAGTCTTGAAAAAGAGCATAATATTTCCTTTTTTTGTTCCATGAAAGGAAGAATATTTGAACAATGGAGTAAGTAAATGACATAATTTTCTTTTTTGGGTGAACTATTTCTGTAGATTTTATGGAAGCAAGCATCCGGTAGCACTTTATTGTACAGTGTCATTGTTACATGAATTGTTACATGAAGTTACTATAGTAATAACTATAAATTATGTATTAGTACATGCAGCTAACCCTAAAACAAACCAAACCCTAATCCTAATCCTAATCCTACTAGTACATGTAGTTACTTAATATTAATCAGTACTTATTAAATGTATTATTACAGTGTAACAAAGAAAACAAAATTAAGTGTAACCAAGCATCCTCTGACAGTAATTTTTTTAATTACTTAAATTGGTAGCACTTTATTTTAATAGTCCACTTTAGACATTCTAACTTTAAGTAACTTTGTGACTACATGTCAACTACCAGTCATTAGAGTATTTAGTAGACTGTCTGCTTAATATCTGCAACACTATGTTGATGGTCCCCCAAAAGAAACTCTACTGCTGAATATAAGAACTTATTCTACTAACTCAGACCTAACAGTTTACTAATACTCTAATGATAGTTAGTTGGCATTGCAAATTAAACAGAGTTAGTTGACACTGAGTAGTTGCAAAGTTACTTTTAGTTAGTAGAATGTCTATGGTGGACTATCGAAATAAAGTGTAACAAATTATCTAAATATAGAATACTTAATAATAGTATTATTTAGTACTAATTTGTTATCACCCACCTCCAAAATAGGGCTCCAATTAAGGACAGAAGAGCTCATAAACACCATCCCATTACGGGACACTGTGGCTGGGGAGGCGTTATCGATGTTGTGTGGCTCAAACACAATCTTGCAATTGGGGGCCATGGGGATGCGGTCACCATTGGCCAATGTCAGTGTACGGTTATCATCCAGGACTGAGTTTAGGTTTTCAATCCATATAGCATCAACTGGCCCATCAAGAACAATCCATATGTGTTCCCCTAAACACAAACCATGAAGTACAAATGAGAAATGAAATAAGATACAGATACAATTGCATAATGTTGTGGCTTCCATCAATCATTATGATCAATGACTGACTTTGACATCTTATGGCTGATTGCTTGGCCCATTAGTGTCAAAAGCCCTGTTTGATGGCTGCACTTGTTCATTGATTTAAAAAACCGAGTCGATAGGTTTCAACATGTTTCCATTTAAATGAAACATTCTCTTTCATGTGTTATAGATCTCAGTGCCTTTTTGTAAAGGGAGGGAATAGTACACTCTTGCCTGTTTGAGAGGCTTTTCAACCACTTTGGAAACCATCAGCTTTCTTACACAACTGACCAGACAAAAAACGCCCTGAGGGGCTCTGCTGACATATATTAAAACATTTGCTCCCTCAAAAGTAGATGTGTTTTTTAAACATTTTAGACCAGAGATGCTAAGTATTTTTAATAGTTTTAATGTTCAGTGCTGTATACTTAAAGTTACTTTGATATGTGCAATAATATCAGGAAATACAGTATTAGGAGCTAAAAAAAAACCTTGGTAACACTTAATTTGACAGTGTCCTTGTTACATGTTACATGTATTTATTATAGTAATAACAGTAAATTATTAATAACATTTAATTACATGCTACTAACTCTAAACCAAACCCTAATCCGAACCATAACCCTATAGTAAGTACATGTTGTTATTTAATATTACTCAGTACTTAATTATAATTACACTGTAAAAAGGACACCTTAAAATAAAGTGTAACCAAAAGCTTCTGCTGCTTATGCATATTCTATACACTTTTTTAACAGGCGATCTACCTTTCTTTGCTCTGAGTGTTTTCCTCCAAAGAGTGGAAAAGATTCCATCAGTCCAGTCGTTGGTTGCCACATCGAGTCGACCAAACATTTGAGGTGCAGTAATAGCTTTAGGGTTCATACGCATCTCTCTGTGAGGTTGGCCACAATCTAAACATGCATTTACAGTAAGTTGCATATAAATTACAAATGTTTACTATTTACATCACCAATGAAATGATCCCTGTCCACTGTAACATAATGGCCTAGTTTTTGTGGCTGGTGTCTAATTCTCACCAGTCATGGCCTTCATAAGGGTATGGATGCAGGTTGTTTTTCCTGCTCCGCTGGGGCCTAGTGCCATCATCCCATGACGAACTCTTTGAGTCTCATATAGCTGAATAATCTTTAACCTCCACGGTGGGTGATTGATAAGACCAGCCTCAGTTACCTAGTAGAATAACAAAGATTTTGGTTTTGATTTGAATTCCCAGTGCTCAACCTAACAAACGTTCAGATTCATATATGATAATTTTTTCCCAACCTGTTTGTCTATGGCTGATTCCAGATCAGGGTATCCAGCTTTATCCAACTGAATTCCAGGGAAAAGATCTTCAATCAAACTGAGGAACAATGGCTCATCCTCATCAATCTTGAAGGGCAGAGACAAGTGTCATTTCATTGTTATGACAGATGCATTTAGAAAGGAATTCTGACATTGAACCACAAACTGATATGAGAGAGAATATCTATCTATAAATTACAGAAATGTCTGTCCGTCTGTCTGTGTGTCTGTTTGTTATTCGCATATCTCTCAAACCGTTAGTCCGATGGATTTCAAACTTGACAGGTGTCTTGCTTCGGCACGAGTAAGTGCAGTGCCAAGTTTGGCGTTGTTTGGATTAGAAATGCAAAAGATATCGTTAAATATATCAGTAAAACTCACACTGCACACTGAGTGAGCACAGCGCAGGACCAGAGACAGAGAGGGTCGAAGAAAGCAGCAGAGCTTAAGTAGCGTTTTCTCGGAGTTCACTGTGTAGCTTGCTCCCTGAATCGTCACACTTATTCATTTGTGGATGTTAACTGAATCTGTAAGTCAGCTACACTGTTTATTTCTGAATATTATATTTTATTCTGGTGCGTTTAACGTTATCGCTACTGTGTAATAGTAGCCTATGCTATTCACCAACTAAACATATCCTATTCAATGCGTTCACAGTCTCTTTGACCACCATCATTTGTAGTAGCCTATTCACAAACTGTTTGCTCAAGCGTAGCGTTTTCTCTGAGTTCACTGTGTAGCCTGCTCCCTCAATCGTGTAGTTACATTTTCCATATTTATTGTACGTCATTATGTCAGTATCAGTATTTGCTTTCTACCATGCACAAATAAAAATGTCACTGAACTTTTGCTGTGTAATTGTAACAATGAGCACTCAAACACACCGAACTAACAATTACTAAAAAACACACACAAAAACGTATTTTGCACGGGCACTTTGCAAAGTAAATATATCGGTAAAAGAAGCACACATTGAAGATGTTTAGATGATGTTTAGAAGCTTGTAGTTTAAAAATAAACAGTCTTACATTTAGAGGGCTGTGGTTTAAAAATAAACATTCTGACATAAACACTGTGTCAGCTAAACATTAAGTCAGCTACACTGTTTACTTCTGAATATTATATTTTATTCACGGCCATCATTTGTAGTAGCCTATTCACAAACTGTTTGCTGAAGCGTAGCATTTTTTCGGAGTTCACTGTGTAGCCTGCTCCGTGAATCGTCGCGCTTATTCATTTGTGGATGTTAACTGAATCTGTAAGCAAGATGTTCACCATCTCTTTCACGGCCATCATTTTTGTGGATGTTAACTGAATCTCAAAGTCAGCTATGCTGTTTACTTCTTAATATTATATTTCATTCTGGTGCGCTTAACGTTATCGCTACTGTTTAATAGTAGCCTATGCTATTCACCATCTCTTTCATGGCCATAATTTGTAGTAGCCTATTCACAAACTGTTTGCTCAAGCATAGCCTGGTCTCAATGCTAAGTTATTACTGTGTCATGCGCGCTGAAGTTAGCCTGTAACTACCTGCATGTGATGTTGAATATGCTATGTTAAATAGTTGCCCTGCCTATTCAACAGGATAGCTCATGAATAGCAGGATAGCAGGCTTAAACGAGCTTAACTCTCCTCTTACCGATCGTGATGGCAAATCCCCATCTTCCCAGTGTAAGCCATCCTTACTTTTCATCATTGAAACAACCAAGTTAGCTGTTTATGTGTTCTCCTTTGTTGTGCTTAACGTTGTTTTATCGGTCGATAACTGGAGTATGTCAACAAGTCAAACATAAAACTGGCTATTATGCTCTTAACTATTAACTGAATTTGCACGGGCACTGCACTAGTATAATCAAATACTGTTTATACTGTATATTCATGAGGTGTCATGAGGTGTGAATGTCAGTCATATGAGAAAACTATGTCTGTATGTGCGCTGGTATTCTTACCAGTTTGGACAGGTTCATGTCTCGCAGAACTCTCATGACAATAGTAGACTCTGTGTCATTGGGATTGGCCCGTTTTGCGGCACCAAGAGTGCGCAGGACGGACAGAATATTGCGCAGACCAAAGTCATAATGGACCTAGAAAAAAAAAAATCATAAATTTACTTAAAAAGTAAGTTATAAAGTTATAAAGGTTAAAACCCGCTATAGTTTTATGGACACCTGATATTGGTGAAATTGTCTTTTTCATCCCTGATTTAGGTAGTTAAGTCACCTTTATTTTTATAGCACTTTATACATTACAGATTGTTTCAAAGCAGCTTTACAGGGATAAACAGAAAAATAATGATTCAACAATGCTGTTATGATCCTGACCTGTTTTCCCCTGTCCCGTGTTGGACACCTATATTTTGTTCCTCTTGTTTCTGTGTTCCGCCTGTGTTCAGTACCTGTTCCCTATCAGTCAATCACGTTCAAAGTTAATCGTCAGTGACTGACGAATTAGGATCTCGCCTGAGAGCCCAATCACCTTCAAGTGGTTAAAGAACGAGCCAATGCACGTTGGCTAGTGAGATTTGCATCGCGAACTGCACCCCCGCTTCCAGGTATATAAGGCCTTGATTGCAATACTCACATCAAGCTTATTGAAATTTTGCAGATGTTTAGATGTTGATGTTTTATTGAATGTTTCATTTGAAGTCACCATTATGGAGCTCAGTAGCAGCAGCATCTCTACTAATTGCGGATCTGTAAGGTTAATTGCCTTGATACTGAGAAATGTCTAGTAGTTTTGCAGATTCAAAACTATTTTAACTATTTTATGTTCTGTACTGTAGCCTATCTGTGTGCGTTTGTATGGAAGAGAAAATGTGAGAAAGAGAGTATGCTTTCCATAGATAATGAAACGTAATTTTGTGGGGAAAACAAATGGTCTTTTTTATCTTATTGTTTGTTATATGTATTTGCTTGGTCAGTGTCTTTGTGGGTTTTGGTTCATTTGCTGTTGTAAGATTTAAGTACCTTTGAAATAACTAAAATCATTTGATGAAGTTACATGGAACTATAATGCGTCCAAGACCTGCCTGGAACTACCATAGCTATGTGTTACTGTAAAAATAATTGCACACTTTAGAACATTCTTCAGCTAATCAGAATCAAGCATTCAACAGCACCATAGTATAATACATACCGGTAATATTTAGTTCCTCAGCAACACTTTACTGTTCTTTAAATCTAGTTTACAATGAGCAGGGAAGAACTGACTGGAAAATCGGAATATGTGATTATTAAGTATATACTATATACTGTAGTACATTGTTACTAATGATAGTCACCTGCTTAGAGAGCTGCTCCTCACACAGTTTGTACAGAGTGAAGAATTTCCTGGCCAGCTCGATATTGTCAATGAAGCCACAGCTTGCCAGTTTCACTCTGATAATGATCTGTCTGTCAGGAACCATCATCGCCACTGAGCGGAAGTTAATTTTCAGATTCTCTGGAAGTTCCTGTCTCCCTGCGTATCCAGGATTCTGTACGGAAAAAAAGAAAGAAAATAACAACCTACTGTACAGTATATTGTTTATATGACGGTTAGCCTGAAAGTGTAACCTTTCATTACATTGGGTCTTTAAATCACAGTTTAGTCAGATTTCCACATAGTCTTTGAGATTTATCTATAAAAAACTGTATTCGTAATATGTTCCATGTGTTTCATATAGTATGAAAAACAAAAGCAAACTTTATTAAGAGTAAATGGTGCCCCTAACTGTCCTAAACATTGTAATAAAACATTGTAACTTGGCACATTAATATATAATTCAGCTGATGGACAGTCACAGGTGTATGTATTAGCTACAGTGAAAGGTAAAGATAAAAGGAAGAGATAAAATGTATTGGAGTGGTTTGCACATTCTTATGAGTTCTTAGTTCGTAAGTGTTAAAGAAACTTTCAAATCTCTGTGAGATGTGTGATATTTCGAAGAAGACATAAATGCACCAGCTCACCATCGTGAGGAAGATGCCAAACTCAGGGTTCATCTCTACATTATCTCCATCAGTAAAGATAAAATTCTTCCGCCTTTCTTTCTTGCAGGTGAGCACAATGGCGATTTGTTGAGCCGCCACTGAGAGCACTGGCAGGTCGATACGGTTAAACTCATCAAAACATCCCCAGGAGCCAGACTGAGCAAGACCTAAAGACAGAAAAAAATACTAAAAATAAATTCATCCTCAAGTATGCAAAAAGCAAAACACGAACACACTGATGAAATGACAAAGCATTGGTTTCTCATGTTAATTTCACACATCATATCATACAAATATTGCTTGTGTATGGGTAATGAATTATAGATTATTGCTTACAGACTTCACATGTATTGTCATTATGGTTATATTACAAGGATATGCTTTCATTTAATTTTTAACAATAAAGTAACATTTGTTTTTATAATGTGCATTGAGCACACATGTGTGTGGTACCTTTGAATATTCTGCCCAAGCCTCTGAAGTCCATCTGGTCAGAGCAGTTGAATACCACCACATATTTGCCCAGGCAGCGGCCCATGTCCTTGGTGGTTTCCGTCTTTCCTGTTCCTGCTGGCCCGGCTGGGGCTCCACCCATGCTCATTCCCAGAGCTTGAGCTAAAGTAATGTAGCATCTAGGAAACATATTGAAAATGATACAAAATCACACAGATGATTTAAGGCAAGAAAAAGTAACATCTGCACTGCAAAGGAACTATTTCTTAATCAGTATTTTTGTGTGTTGTCCAGTAAAAAATATCTGAAAATTTATAACACAGGGTGCATCTCTAATTAACTATCTACTGGTTTTTTTTACTGGCATTTTTTTATTTTATTTTTTTATTAAGCGTACATACAAATTATTTAATTAATTATTTAAATCAAAACAAATGCTAATGTATCCAAGTATGTTTAGACATCTTTATGGAAAAGCAAGACAAAATAGGAAAATGCAGTGTATACGGAAAGTAATAAACATGCAATAAATGTAATATGTACATTTAGCTTATATGGCTATTTTAGGACCATTAATATATAAGGGCCAAATTCTCATTATCATAATGTAAAAAAAAAATATATATATATATATATATATATATATATATATATATATATATATATTGTGTATGGTGAATATAAGTATATAAGTGAATATATATTGTGTATGCCTATATATTCTAATATAAACTAATATATTATTTCAGCTGTAAAGTTGTTATACATAGCAGTTTTTGTTGATAGTACCATTCATATTCCATACATATTTTTTAGTAATGATAATCTAAAATGAATCAACATTTTAAATAATTACAATTATAAAACATTCAGACACATTACAGTAATTAAAATATGGGGAACATATGCTTAATTACCATGAAAGCAAATAAAAAGAGTCATACAAAAAAACACAATGGTCGTAATCTTCATTTTCCTTATGCACAATATAATTTCTTATGTTCATAATTTTGTTGGGCTTTTGTATTATTTTGTTCTGAGCAGAATTTATAATTGAATGGTCTATGAGAAATCACATCTGATTTGTAATTATACATAAATTGCGCCGCAGTGAGAAAATAGAGGTAAACGAGCTTGTTATTGCTAGAGGCACCTGTCAGTGAGAGGAGTGATGACCAGCCTGTCAGTGCAGCCTAGAAACTCATTCTGATAAATGAAAGCCACATCAGTGATGCTGATCATCATCTTATCCGTGTCCTCGTTGAAGTAAAAGCGGCATTGTTTCAGCCATTCAAAGTCTGTGGGGCTTTTGATGTGCAAACGACACTGTGTGAGAAGAACAGAAAATATCAGTTTTTGCTGGGTGGTTATCTTTTGGAGCTGTCTCAAATGGATGTACACTGAGGGTTGTGACATACTCAGTAATTTGGCATTCAGTCATGAGATATCAAAACATCCAACCTTGCCAGTTGACATAACCCCAGAAGTGACTGCAATGTTAATTTGGCAGTCTGCATTATAGCTAAATGGCCTATTCTAGAGCTTTAAAAGTTGAAGATAATAAAGTTCTAAAATTCTAAAATACGGAACTCAAATGAGCAACAATCAACAATGCTGAGACTTTATTAGAATAATAATGAGCATATAGCATGTAAACCGTAAATAAACTGGATGATTATATTCGGGCACTCACCAAATCATCAAAGATGTCCCTCTGGTGTACGTGAATGGTGATTAGGGTTTCATACTTTGTCCGTTCAACAGCTCCAAGGTCCTTTGTGGTCATGTCAATTAAATTGTTGAGGAGCTCAAGAAAAAAATGGTTGGTTTTAGCCATGATCTTACGGTCATATCTGGCATTGCTCAAAGCATCCTCAGAATCTTTTGTCCAGATCATCTGGATTCCTAGTAAACCAACCTAAACCACAGAAACCAGTAGTCTGGTTAATATACTATACCATTTTTTAAAATGTACTTATCACTGTCAATATTTTGAATACCTGCGCAGGAAAGGAGTCCAAAAATTCAATCAACTCAAAACCAGAGTCTTGAATGGCAAGTGCAGCCTGACGGATGACAAGGTGCAAAGACCTCTGGGATTCTTTCAGTAGTGCATTAAGCCAGACCTCCACATTGCCCTCTGCTATAACAGGCCTTTCCAGCTCAACTGTCTCACCCTCTCGTGATGATATCGCCAAAACCTTATCATACATCTAAAAGCAAATCCAGTGTTGGTTATTTTTTTCAAGCAAGTGTATACTTTCCTAACATTCCTCAAAAAGCCTGATGGATTATATTTGATACTCACATTTTAACATGATGTTTCTCAAAAAATTATGTATGGATGATAATCAACTAAGTATTAGTTGCTCAAAGAAGTGTTTATCTAACTTAATAAAAGTTATTCTTATTTACTTTATAAAAATGTGTATAGATTTCACAGCAAAAAAGAGATGTGTACCACAACATTGTCACAATTGTTTTGTTATTTTTCACTTTCACTTTTCATATCATCAGTTTCATGTTTTCCTTTGTTCAGATTTCCCACCACTCTTTAGTTGTCATGGTTACTGATTATGACTAGTCATTCCGTTCTGCTGTTCGTCATTAATCACCATTGTTTGCACTACTATTTAAGTTGCTGTGTTTTCAGTTCTCATTTGTCTGGTCACGTTAATGCTTAGGTTGTGTCTGCCTTGTTGACTTGTGTGGATTATTAAAGACTTTCTGAACCTTATCTTCTTCAGCGTGTGCTCTCTAAACCCAGCGTGACAGACATGAAGAGGGACGTTTTTAGAATAAGAAAGCAGGCTTTCTAGGTTAAAATAGTGATCACCTTTTCATGGAAGCGGACACATTTGATGTTGTCAAAGATGTTGAGCAGGTGAGCCTGGATAGTGTGCGAGTCAGATGCTTGGCCCAAAATCTCCAGCAGTGCAGGATCCGAAACAAAGAAGAAACGTGGAAACAGCAATCGCTTTTTCTCCAGGTACCTGTAAAGCAGAAGACAAGCTTAAAATTAGCAGCACTATAAATTAGATCCACTTTAACCTGACTAAAATAAGCAACTTAAAAATATAATTTCAAAACTGAGTCAAAAACTCTGGCAAACTTGTCTATCACAGATTTTTTTTTTTTTTACTCAACCTAGTTGCGTCACCTGTGACAACAGAACTACAATGTTCCCAGGTGCATCTTGCTATAGAAACTGGTTATAAAACTGCTGAATCCTGATATAAGGACTAGACTGAAAAACAGGTGTTATGTACCCTGTGAGAGATTTTTGACACATCTCTAGCTGTTCCAGCAAGTGAGGCAGCAGCTGACCCATAGTCTCATCTCCCACACACGACTGGACTACATTGGGCATCTCATGAGCTCGAGTCATGATTTTCACCCACGATTTATCGATGTTGGAGAAGCGCTTTGCCTCCTAAAAGAGAATGTTTCACTTGAATTTGTTAAGGTTTCACATTAAATATTTAATTCCAGGGAAACAAGAAACATCTGTGGTATCTGGAATTTGACAAAACAAAACATCTGTG
Organism: Leuciscus idus; assembly: GCA_021554675.1. NCBI lineage: Eukaryota > Metazoa > Chordata > Actinopteri > Cypriniformes > Leuciscidae > Leuciscus > Leuciscus idus. The sequence continues at coordinate 12,319,907 of CM038635.1, read as the reverse complement.
AAATCTGTGTTATTAAACAAAACAAACAAAAGACTGGTTATAAAATGTAGATTCAATCTTAAAAATCATATTATCATAAAGCAAAAATTATATAATTAGTTCAATGTTGTGATATATTATTTCAGTCGTAAAGAACAATTAAAAAGTAAAATTTTTAGTATGTAATTATTATAATTTTTGGTAACACTTTACAATAAGGTCTCATTTAAATGCATTAGTTAACATGAACTAACTATGAACAGTATATTTTTACAGCATCTATTAACCTTCGTTGAGGTTAGTTAAATATCTAATCGTTCATTTTTTGTTCATGTTAGTTCACCGTGCATTAACTAATGTTAACAGATACAACATTTTAATGTTGACCATATTTTAATAATGTATTAGTAAATGTAGAAATGAACATAACCTAAGATTAATAAATCCTGTATATGTATTGTTTATCGTTCATGTGAACTACTGTAGTTAACTGTTATTTTTTTTTATGTTTTGGTGAGAAACACAACGGACATATTGTAAGATTCATCTAAAAAATGTTTTGAACATTGAACATTTGAACATTGAACAACATCATATATAATAGTATTAATAAATGTTCAAGACAACTTCTAAACATGTTTAATTATCAAGCATCAAACTAAACAATATTAAACATAAAAAAAATAAAAAAATAAAACATATTACTGTATATTGAGTACTTAGTAAATGTAACTTAAAATACATTGAGCTCATGTGGGTTCAAAATCATAATGTGTTATGAGCATGTCCTGTTCCCCCACTCTTTTCCCCATCGTTTCTTCACTTTCAATAAAATGGCCAAAAAAGTGTCAATGTCTGGGAGTGAGACTGAAGATTACCTTTGGCAGCTGTTTGGCTATGTCTCCACCAACAAAAACAGCCTCAAGGTAAATCCAGAGGTTTTGTACAGTCATCCAGTTCTCAATGATATCTGTTGTATTGGAGAGGTTCTGAACCCACTTCTGGATCTGGGCTTTGAACGGTGTGTTGTATCTACAGAGATATAAGACACAAAAGTCAGGAGCATTAGAGGATAGGCTAAATAACTGTCCCAAATCATTCCATTTGATTTTCCTATGCCAATGTACTTCATAAATTACAACATATATACATCTAAAATGTTATACCACAATTCAACACGGTCAATTTGCCAAATTCATGAGTGAAACTTTTTTTATCAATTCATTATTAAATCGTAAATTTTCACAGAAATAAGTAAATAACACTTGAATAATAGAATATAAATAAACTAACGGACAGTAGAATTTTCCAGAAATTAATTGTTGATCTAATAATGGCTCACCTGTTGCTCATAAGGGAACCAAGCACCATCAGGCTGTCCTCCATGTTAGTAATGATCTCAGATGTACTGTCTCCTCTCAGAAGGAGCTCGCCTCTGGTTTTAAAGTGGGCAAAGGTAAAGGTCTTGTTGTCCCATTCCGCAATTACTTGCTTGAGTTTCTGCTCGATGTCACGCTCCTTCACAGCACTGATACAGATATCCTGCTCAAATGTGTTGTTACAATTATAATGGATACAAATTTTTTAAAAAGTGGAGAACTTTAAGGCCAAAACCACAATCTAATTTCTATTTATGTCTATGGAATTAAAAACTAATTCTGACCTCTATTTCTTCTTTGTACTTCAGCAGTGGGGCTTCCATGATGTTGCGAAGCTTGAAGTTATCAGTTTCGACCTCAAAGGTGTGACTTGTAACCTCAGTAATTCTCTTCCAGTGGCGTGTCATCATTGCTTTGTTAGTCATTAGATCCAGCAAGGGGCAGCACTCACTAAATTCGTCAATAGTTTTTTTCAGGTCAAGAAATGCCTGCCACTCTTTAAGGGCCCGCGGCAGCTTACGACACCTACAAAACAAAACAAAACAAGAAAATTGAAAGGTGTGAAATTTAAAGTTCAATGTGTCTGATTTCACATTTAAAGATATTTATTATTAGCTTTGTACATTTTTGTCTGCTATTACTGTAAATTAACATTGAGTGACTGCATATAGTAAAGTAAATCTTGGTGACTGCAAATTACTCTGTTGTAAACTATAAAGATGTCCATACTTATTATATTTAACTCAAGTATACTTTAAATTGCATCAGACAGAAACTCTCCATTCATCCTATTATTGTGAAACGATTATTGCATTACACTGGTACTTGCTCCAACACAACTGGGCTTTAATTTCAGTTCTTGACAGGCATGGAGAATGAATCTCTTCTCTGAGAAGCTTCTGGAATTACCAGAATAGACCAGCACAATTGAAATCCCCTGGTGCCTTCATGCTTTTCAATGTAACTTGTTACATGACTGCCAGAGAGAGGGTCTTCAGAAATGTAGTTTGACTTCTGTAGCTTTCTCACCTCGTCTGAAACTCAAGAAGTTCATTGTTGATTCTGTCAATGTGAATGTCGGCCCATGAGATGTCATAGTAACCATTGACTGTGTCAATGACACTGTTGTATAGTCCATAGAGCTTTTGGAGAAGTGTCAACTGTTTCCTGATCTCAAGCAGCTGAGGATGCTGGGTAACAGATAGGCCAAAGAGCTCCTCCCCACCTGTGTATGTGATGTACTTGCGGAAGAGGTTGTCAAAGCGATTCTGTGAAACAGCAGATCATTTTAAAATAAATAATCAAACCAAGGATTAATTTATATGTTTACATAAATTACATAACATATATATGTAGCCAACATCAAGTATATGTACTATGTAAGAACAAAGAGAATATGGAGTGGAACAGTGGACATAAAACTAGCTCAGTTATGTTGGAAAGCAGAAGGTTAAAAACACTGAAAAAATGATACTGTCACGGACACGGTCATGTTTAGTTTCTGAGTTCTAGGGCGAATTCCAAACTGCGTTTTTGCACCCTTGAAGGGCACTTCGGGAAGGGGACACCATTTGTAGGGGTGTTCCAAACGAAAGTGAACAACTGAATCCCTTCACGAAGGGCCTTTCCACAAGTCCTTTGGCGAAAGGAACATGCAATGGTCACTTCAAGGAAGTAATTTAATCGTGTATGTTCATGTGACTCAGGGTGACGAATCTTCACAATTAATTTTGAAATTTAGATATTGCGGAAGAATTGGAGTTAAAGGGATAGTTCACTTTGAAATTAATTTTTGGTATGTTTTAGCTTACCTCAAGGGCATCCAAGATGTAGGTGTCTTTTTTTCCGCAGTAGTTTCAATTTTGATATTTTTAGGTCAAACCGTTCTTGTCTGTCAGTCATATAATGCAGGTCTATGGTCACGGTCTCAAAGAGCATGCACAGAGTCCAAATTAAAACAATTCCCCGTCGTCCAAATTAAAGAACGGTTTGACCTAAAAATATCAAAATTGAAACTACTGCGGAAAAAAAGACACCTACATCTTGGATGCCCTTGAGGTAAGCTAAAACATACCAAAAATTAATTTCAAAGTGAACTATCCCTTTAACGTATAAACAGAATACATTCAGGTTGTTTTGTTTTGATAAATAGACACATTTTCGTCATGCATTTCATATTTAGTTTATAAAGTTTCATAGGTAGAAAATGTGTTTAAGGGGTTAATGCTTTATGTTTAATGTTTAACTTATAAAGTTAAGACCAGATTGTTTCATGGTCTTTCATTGTTGCCTTCACCAAGTGCGTTCCGAACGGCTTCATTACTGCACACAAGTGCCCTGCTCCCTCCAAAGTCCCCAATTCAAGAGCTCTACCCTTTGGAGTGAGAATAGCACAGGGATGCTTACTTCCGATTGGAATTTGCCCCTAGTCATTCAGTTGTTGGCATGGTTTCCAATTAGTTACACCCCTGTTTTCTGTTCCTATGATTAATATCCTCAGTGTATTTAAGCCTTTAGTTCTCTCCTCTGTTCATTGTCTTTTGTTAATGTAAGTTGGCATGTGTATGCTATCTCTTTTTGTGTTAATTAAAAGAATAAGGGCCCTATTTTAATGATCTGAAACGCAAGTATCAAAGGCGAAATGCAAGTAACTTTGTGGGCGGATCTCGGGCGCTAAAATGGGTTGGTCTGAAGTAGCTACATTACTCATACAGTGGGGAGAACAAGTATTTGATACACTGCCGATTTAGCAGGTTTTCCTACTTACAAAGCATGTAGAGGTCTGTAATTTTTATCATAGGTACACTTCAACTGTGAGAGACGGAATCTAGAAAATCACATTGTATGATTTTTAAATAATTAATTTGAATTTTATTGCATGACATAAGTATTTCATCACCTACCAACCAGTAAGAATTCCGGCTCTCACAGACCTGTTAGTTTTTCTTTAAGAAGCCCTCCTGTTCTCCACTCATTACCTGTATTAACTGCACCTGTTTGAACTCGTTACCTGTATAAAAGACACCTGTCCACACACTCAATCAAACAGACTCCAACCTCTCCACAATGGCCAAGACCAGAGAGCTGTGTAAGGACATCAGGGATAAAATTATAGACCTGCACAAGGCTGGGATGGGCTACAGGACAACAGGCAAGCAGCTTGGTGAGAAGGCAACAACTGTTGGCGCAATTATTAAAAAAATGGAAGAAGTTCAAGATGACGGTCAATCTCCCTCGGTCTGGGGCACCATGCAAGATCTCACCTCGTGGGGCATCAATGATCATGAGAAAGGTGAGGGATCAGCCCAGAACTACACGGCAGGACCTGGTCAATGACCTGAAGAGAGCTGGGACCACAGTCTCAAAGAAAACCATTAGTAACACACTACGCCATCATGGATTAAAATCCTGCTGCACACGCAAGGTCCCCCTGCTCAAGCCAGCACATGTCCAGGCCTGTCTGAAGTTTGCCAATGACCATCTGGATGATCCAGAGGAGGAATGGGAGAAGGTCATGTGGTCTGATGAGACAAAAATAGAGCTTTTTGGTCTAAACTCCACTCACAAGGATGAGTACAACCCCAAGAACACCATCCCAACCGTGAAGCATGGAGGTGGAAACAAAGGGGACAGGACGACTGCACCGTATTGAGGGGCGGATGGATGGGGCCATGTATCACAAGATCTTGGCCAACAACCTCCTTCCCTCAGTAAGAGCATTGAAGATGGGTCGTGGCTGGGTCTTCCAGCATGACAACGACCCGAAACACACAGCCAAAGCAACTAATGGCTAGTTCACACTACAGGATTTTAAGCCCGATTTAAGCCCGATTTGCAAATCGTTGAGCTCGCCGACAGGTCGGGGTGTTATCGCGTGCAAATCGCGGGGGTTTAGCGGGCGATGAACGCTCACCAATCTGTTAGTATGAAAGAGCCAACAACGCATCAAAGACGCTCGCAGACGCCTCGCAGACGCGTCGCCGAGCCCAGAAAAATATCTAGCATGCTAGATATCTGGAGCTGTTGGCCGACTGTAGCCTGTGGTGTCACGTATCGCGACGAGCAACAGCCGATGATCAGCTTGTTATGACATTACAAAAGCCCAAAATTTGTAGGCTGTATATATTTTTTTTTATACCGGTATAATATATACAGTATTTGTATATATATTAGGGGTGTGCCGGTTTCAGAATTGGTGTGACGGTTATGACGTGAGTCAAATGACAAAACTCATCATCCGCACCAACGTTTTTTTTTTTACCAAATTTCAAAGCCGCACCCGCCCGCCATCCGCTTATTGTTTTGCGGTCTATGGACGATGCAATGCTCTGCTGATGCGAGCCGCAAGAAAGCCCTTGTCTGTTCAAGAAAGGATCCAGCAAAGATATTTAATGCTAATGTATGAGGCATAGGCCTACGCTGAGTTTCATTCATTTACGATGAGATGCGCTCTAGTTCACAATACAGTGCAAGTGCAAGTTCATAATACAGTGCGCACCGCACGCCTCCATGTCACGGTTATTATATTGTCTATTTGCTTTTTATTTATTAAATACATGCAATTGGTTGATGAAACATTTATTAAAATTAAGATACAATTTGTACAAAACGAAATTCGCTTTAAAGAAATGCTTTCTACAAAGCAAAACTTAATGAAGTGGTAAAAATCATGTCTGACGATTTACAAAACAAAACTTCATTAAGTGGTAAAAACCCAATATATTGCGCATCTTATGATCCTATCTTTTATTACAATTGTTTTTGAGCTAAAATGTAATACACATCATATATACACACTGTTTCTTTTATCAAACATGTTTGGGGCCAGTCAAGGGGTAATTAAACTGCACGATCAGTTATCGGTAATGATACGTTGTTTATTATTGCAAATGTTTATTGCTAATGTTTATTATTGCAAATGTTTATTGCTAATGATTATTATTGCAAATGTTTTTCATTTGTTTAATAAATCTCATAATGATGGCACACTATATCATAGTCATAGCTTTTATTTCTATCTCAGATGATTGGCGGTCGGTCAGGGGGTACTTGGCAAAGAATCAAATACAGTTGGAAACGATGTAGACCAATAATAACAAAGACTGTCAACAATTGTTTTTCGTTAGAATTTAAACATTCTCTATGATAAAAAATATTTGTAAAAAATAATTTAATAACACAGGTTTGGCGGTTATAGAGTTCTAATGACGGTGTTCAACTATAACCACACCCCTAATATATAGCCTATATATATATATATATATAGTGTATATTATTTTTATTTTATTTTATTTTTTACCGCCAATTTTGTCCCGCCGTCCATTTTCAAAAAGACAATGCGCCATTGGAATGCGTCATTTCCCATTCCACTTCTTGCGCATGTTTTCGTGACGTGGTTTTAGGACCGAATAGAGTTGTTGGGTGACTGAATTGTTGTCAGCTCATGTAGTGTGTAACCCCCTGTTGCAGAAGATTTACGTAGTGTCACGTAGTGTGAACACCACAACGACTTCAAGACTCCAGAGCAAGTCATGTAGTCTGAACAGCACAGCGATCTGCCGACGTTTAAAGTTGTGTAGTGTGAACTAGGCATAAGGAGTGACTCCTTAAGAAGCATCTCAAGGTCCTGGAGTGGCCTAGCCAGTCTCCAGACCTGAACCCAATAGAAAATCTTTGGAGGGAGCTGAAAGTCCGTATTGCCCAGCGACAGCCCCGAAACCTGAAGGATCTGGAGAAGGTCTGTATGGAGGAGAGGGCCAAAATCCCAGTTGCAGTTTGTGCAAACCTGGTCAAGAACAACAGGAAACGTATGATCTCTGTAATTGCAAACAAAGGTTTCTGTACCAAATATTAAGTTCTGCTTTTCTGATATATCAAATTACTTAAAGGTATAGCGGAGGATGTTTTACTTCCTGGTGGGTAGTCTAAACTATTGGTCCTCCTAATTGTCAATCATTCTGGTGAATCAATCAAACTTTTCAAAAAGTGGAGAGGGCGGGTCTTATCTAAAATTTGGAAAGATCCTCCACTATACCTTTAAAAATCATACAATGGGATTTTCTGGATTTTTGTTTTAGATTCCGTCACTCACAGTTGAAGAGTACCTATGATAAAAATTACAGACTTCTACATGCTTTGTAAGTGGGAAAACCTGCAAAATCGGCAGTGTATCAAATACTTGTTCTCCCCACTGTAGGTGTGGTTTGGGCATAACGTGAAATAAACCAATCAGAGCGTCATCTCACATTCCCTTTAAAAGCAAGCGCGCTTGTTCCATGGCGGATTGCTATTACAACGGCGGATTTGCCAGGCGCACGCCAGGAGCGGTTCACAGCTGAGGAGACCGACGTTCTCGTCAGGGCCGTAAAAGACAGAGAAGTGACATTGTATGGGGATGGGAGAAACCCACCCAAATAAGCTTCGGTTAAACAGGCGTACAATAATTTGGGTAAATGTGTAAGCTAGATTTATGCCTATTTTTTCACATCTTCATGGACACCACAATGATTTCCCTTGTGTGGAATATTTTTCCTTGTAATTATGTATGGTTTGCAAAAATGGCAACTGCTGCGTCTGTGTAAATGAGAGAAGCAAAGTGTATGCGCGTTGTGCACACGCTACATTATGGCCAAGCATGCACCCTTAAAATAGCATCTGAATAACACACCACTGATAACACGCCACTGACTTTAGACTAGGTTTTTCCTGGTCTGTGGCGGAATTGTTTTCTGAAACTGCAAAATAGCACCAGGGAACGTTTGCGCCGGAACACGCCTCCTCTTTTCGCTGAACCGCCCCAGGGAGCGCAAGTACATTCCATAATTTACCGACGTGCGTCTGTGGAGGGAAAAGTCCGCTGTGCGTCGGGTGCAAAATAGGAATGATACATGTGTTGGTGTACAAAGTCAATTGCGCTGGGTGCAAGATAGGGCCCTAATTCTCATTCATTCTGTGTCACACAACTGTCTTGGATATTTACTACATGCTAACCCATGACAGATGGTACTTTGTACCAAATTATTTAAAGGGGAGAACAAAAACTAAAAATTAACAAAAAGTATTCAGTGTAATGTCATATTATGATAGTATGTCAAGGAAATGTATGTTATGTTTATGCAAACAGGATTTACAGGATACTGTACCTGAAACATAATAAGCCTATCACTGGCATCCTGGGGAGCCAATCCAACCACCATGGGACCATCCTAAAGATTTGACAAGCAAAAAAACAGAGAAACGTATGCACATATTGTTAATTTAAGATAAACAACCACTTTGTTTTTCCTGTGCAGTGGAAACATCTTGGGTTACTTGACTGTAACCCTGTCCCTTGAAAAAGCGGGAACGAGATGCTACGCTTCCGCTTGATTCAGTGCTCTGGGAACAATTTTTGTCCAGTTGTGAAATATGTGTGCAATACGTCTGTCGTTAGCATTTTGCGACTGCAAGGTGCACCTAGAGAGTGGGACCCAAGGCGAGAAGCTGGGGTCTGAGCCACATAGAGAGGATAAGTAGCCTGTGGTGCGTAACCTTCGGGGATTGGCCCTTGGCTGAAATGGCTTTGAGCCATAACTGAAACGCAGATGCCATGAGACGCAGATGCCATGAGACTAAATATTTGCTGATACTGACGAACAGTAAAATCTTGGCCTAGCCTGACTTTGCTCAGGGTATTCTGTGCAGGGGTGTTCACTGTATGCCATCAAGTCAGGGGTGGGCTGACTTATTTTTACTTGCCCCGTCCTGAGGGGGGCCACCCCCATAGAGCTGGGCACAAGACCATCAGGATTTCATCTTTTTGGAGATGATAGTCCTGAGGTCAGGCCGTTTTGGAGGTTGCTGAGGGCGGCGAGCCGGTCCCCAGTCTTGACGAGGGGGAGCTTGACTCACCATACCCTTTTTTTGTGTCTCACGAGGCTGGGTGGCCGACAGCCCCTCTCCCTGAGTAATTCCTCACAAGCTTTATCATCACGCTCGGAGGTAGGCAACTCATAATCTATACCGGATTCAAGAGATTCATTATCCTCTGCACGAGCCGAAGAAGGGCCAGGGTGCGTTTCGGGATAGAGCAAAAGGACATTTAGGTCTGGAGAGAGTGTGAGCGATAGGGACGGACCCGTCTCTCACCCCTCAGATCCACTCACCAGCCCCATGATGGCATAACGGTGCTGGCCCTTGGAAGTAAGCAAGACAAGCGTGTTGCATCTTAACCGTGAATAAATCACAATGCTTGCACTCCGCAAGGGCAGCGTGCTCATCCCCCAAACAAACAAAGCAATACTGGTGTGTGTCACATTCAGACACCATTTACTTTACACACCGCTCATTTTTCTTTTCTTTTCCTTTTTCACTTGTTTAAACGAGTGAGAGGAGAAAGAGATAATTTTCTGAGAATTCTGTGCATTGCCTAGTGAAAACTAACTCCTAACAAAGAGACAGATAGAAATTGAGTACATACAGTATGGTCTGAAGACAAAAATACCTGTAGATGCACCTGTGGCACATCTAATTATAGCCTCTGATGAGCGTGCATTCCAGTCACTGTCTGAGGCTATAAAAGTTCTAAGTCAATTTCATTGATGTGTTGCACACATATTTCACAGCTGGTCACAAAAAAAGTGTTTGCCAGAGCGCCGAATCAAGCACAGCATTGAGAGTCGCTTTTGAAAGGGAACATCAGTTGCTTCAAAGAATCACTCAGATTTTTGTGTGGCTTGATATCTGGCATTATATGTTACAGAATTCCCACAGGAATATAAATGCAGGAAAACAATTGTGTTTGGGCTTGAAGCCATAATTGCCTGAGGGATCGTCTCAAAGCAAGAGAAGTGGATGGAAAGATTTTACCTGCCCCTCAGGACTCACCCTATCATAGTCATGGTAGAAGCACTGGCAGTCTTCCACAAAGGTCTCAACGTTTTTGATGAGTTCTCCTCTGAAGTTTGGTTGGAGGGACACCAGCTCGTTCTGCACCTCTGTGCTACGGGAAAGCAGTTTCTCCCAGGTATACCGAAGTGTGTCCACTTTCTCCGCTTCCTCTTTGGCAATCAATAATCCATACTTATGTAGCATGGTATACGATTCCTGCAGGCCAAAACCAGGGAAAGAGACATTTCAGTCCTATCATAGGATAATACATAACTGTTTTATGTTTTATGTTTTATTACTTTCTTAATGCTTCAGCAAAAATACATATTAAAATTAATAAAATGTAAACAATAAATTTAAATAATAATAATAAAAATAATAATAATAATCTGTCATTATTTACCCCATATGATTTATTTATTTATTTATTTATTTATTTGTATGTATGAATGTACTGTATGTGGAACATAGTGGATTTCTTCACAGCTCCAAAAAGGAGAAGTGAAAAAAAAACCCACAAGTCTGTTCAACTTCAACATACATACAGTATATTCGAGGTCTTCTTTAATCAAGTTGTAGGGAATTATTATTAGGAGTTGTGCCAGCTGTGGTCACCATGAATTATAGTTGCATGAAAAAGAGCTGCGTAAATATTATTCAAAATTTCATCGTGTGTTATTTTTCTGTTTATTTGTATGTACCTCAATTGGACCAACTTGAAAGTCTATGGAGATCTGGTGTTCTCTGATCTCTTTGAGCGTTGCCATGGCGATACGAATATCATCCAAGTCTTTAATCTGCCTGTTGAGTTTCTTGCTCGCCTCATCTATAAAAGTGAAGATCTGTTCCATCTCCATATGATACTTTCTGTTGCAATGGTGACCAAAATCCACCATCCAGCTCTTTGTCTCAGCAGTAAGGGCCAACTTTAGATCCACTGTAGGTAAATTCAGCAACACACAAGGAATAAAGGGGCCTTTTGTAGCTTGATAATAATAATAACAATAATAAAGTACATTTTTTTCCTCCAAAAGCTGTAACTCTGCTAGCAAGCACTGCTACTTATGTATCATTAAGGCTTGACATAATAATAATAATAAATTAATTAATCTAAATTAAATAAAAAAAGTTATATGAATACATAATAACCTACAAACAAGTGCAGCAATAATAAACATGTTCCCTGTATTGAAGCAATCAGAAGCTGTGCCATTTTAATAAACATGCCTCTTGGCTGTCTGCTAAGCTCTCTATCACTGTTAGAACACTTAATTTGTTGATTCAAAGTCTGTTTACCTGTATATAGTGCCAGAGCTCCTACTGAGATATACTCAGGTTCTGCATTAATCTCTAGCTCCAGATCTCTGTAGTACAAGATCTGAGACTCAAATTCAGAAAGAAGAGGGTTCCCCTGAATGAATTTCTGGATGGTTTTCTCTCTATCTTCCTTCCAGATGTGGTGATAGAGGCTAAAGCGATCCAAAGCGTTCATTATTTCCTGTGTAACAGTACATGACAAGTATCACGCATTACAAATCAAATAATATCACATTGTCACATTATAAACACAACCGAATGAAGCAAACATATTCAGCAAAGGCTATATAGACTTGTTCTCATGGGACAATATTTCTGACTTGTAAATAATAAGTATGTTTTTAATTCAAATTCATACCCAAATTCTAAATAAGCATCTGTAGCGTGCTGTGAATTGCCAAAGAAAATTATTTTAAATTATTCCTCAGTTTGTAAAAAATTTAAATAAAAATTGTGTTTACAGTAATACACTTACAATAGAAATCTATGGGTCAAGGCATTTGAGAGGGTTTAGAAAGCAAATGGGTAGCTCATATTTTTGTAAAAGTGCTAATATTGATTCTCCACTACAAAAATATGCTGAAGTTCTGTTCTAGGTCGGAGGATGGACTTCTGGTTATGCCTTAATTGACACACAATAATTCCTGCAGATGAATTTGATTTATTTTATTCAATCTAGAATTTTTTATTCAGTGGGATTCATTTTATTTGCCTAGTTTTCAAATAAATAAATTGGATTTGAATCATTTTAGTCTATGGGCAAATCTCTGGTAAACTGATTGATAATAGTCAGGGACATTGTCATGAAATAGAAGAAAAAGAAGAAAAAAACATTAGAACAACAAAAGTTCAGACCTTCTTGGAGGAGTTGATGGATGTACTAAGCACAGAGACCAGCTTGACAATCTCTTTGTTCTCAGAGATGCTTTTGTGGTAGTTCTTGGTTTGGATGGGAATGGCCTGGTTTGCAGATGCCGATATATCTGAGGTACTGCCTTCAGGAGGAAAAAAATACACAAAGAAGAGTGATTCAATTTAATAAACAAGAGCAGAGAGGAGCTGTAAGAGAAGAATACCTCTGAAAAACAGTAATATAATATTTTCGCCTCAAATCAGTTCTATGAAGGACCCTTTATCTCTGATCTATTTTAAGGGATGAAAGATTTTCAGGCAGAGTCGCTTCATTACAGTAGGCAGAGATATGTTGTTGTGGCACTGCTGTAGTCAATTTTGTGTCAGTTTCCCTATTCTGAGAGCAAGTGAGCGATAGAGAGAGAATAAAGAATGTGGATAAGATTACTGTGACACTAAGAACATGTCACCACTTCATACAATCACATCCACTGTCTTTGCATTCATTATATTTATCTCCCTTTCATTTGTCAAATGGTTGGAGATCAGCTTATCCATCCAGAGCTTTTATTTTCAGTCAACATAAAGACAATTTTTCAACTGACCAAGGACCTGTTAGTTCTTGATTTGCTCTGCTGAGCTGTGTAATTACAGAGGGTGAGGAAAAGTCGTACCGGCGAAGCTGCGATAGGTTGATTCACCGTCTTCTGATTCACTTTCTTCTTTGTTCTGTTTCAGAGCGGCCATGCGTCGCTCACTCATTTTCCTCTGTAACAACAAAAATACTCAAGTCTGACATTTTGCATGCATTACACACAAATAAGAAATGCATAGATTTGGTATTGCAACTTTTAAGTTCACACCAGTTCAAGAAAACTAAATAATTACAAAGTATGAGAGTAAAAGGAGAATAAAAATACTAGGTAAGTTACATAATAGGCTACTTAAAGTCAACATAAAATAGTATTTGAAACCCATTTTACTTCTATAATGTGACATTTTCAAGTGTCTTTAACAAAAATTAATGCAAGGTTGAACTTTTTATCAAGGGTTGAAAAACAAGAGTGCTAGCTAAAAACGAAATGAGTTTCAGGGTTCTGCATTTTAATGAAAGACTACGAAGAGCAAGAGTAACATTTATATGTTACAATATAACAAAGAAACAAATGAAATAAACAGTGCTTAATGTTTTTTCAGATAAGTCTAACAGTATTCAGGTACAGAAATTGAATAATCAAATGTAAAATAACTGCATATTCTTTACTGTATAACTTAAATATAATTAATCTAAATTTTAATTATTAATCAAAACATTTTTTTAAAGCTACACAATTGATTTTATCTTTGTGTTTTGTTGTTTGATTAACATTAATGACAGACAGCAGCAGGTATATTAGACAATATAATGATACACATCCATTTTCTCTCTCAATTGTCCGTTCAAGCACAAAAAGACGTGGAAGAGAACAGAATTCGGTGTCCGTCTGCTGTCTGTGCTGCTCTGTGTGTGCGCACAGAAAACATTGTAATACCGATGCTAAAACGATATATATCGTGCAGCCCGACTCGGTATGAATAAACACGGCCTATTTTTAAATGTGTACATTTCTTAAAAGTTAACTTAGTCAAAAGTTAATTTTTATTTTTATTTTATTTTTACAAAAAAAGCTTCAGCAGACACAACAGTGTCTGTTTACTAAAGTGCACAAAAAAAAAGAAGACGGCTTGATTAATTATTCATTACAGCACACGTTGATTTCCTATGACAGGCGCTTCAAACAGTGAGATGATCGCATTCAGTAAGTGAGAGATGCATTAATGGATCAAAAACGAGTGTATGTTTTTGTATGGAAGAAAATGAATGACAAATAAAATAAAATAAAACCTTGGAAATTCTCTCTTTGCTCCACTGTCCAACTCCTTTACTGACGCTGACCACAAAGTCCACAGCTCTGTTCAAGGCTTGCTGAACCTCATCTAGCCCAGGAACCATGATGATGTTGGGGATGGTTAAACACACTCCAGCCTTAAAGATGGGCTGCGACCCACTTCCCTTCTGCCGAATGGGGGAATCTGCTTCTGCTGCATGGGAAGTGAAATTTATTTGCAATGAGTTACAGTAGAGTTGGCCAACCAAATGATTATAGGTAGCTTTGTGCTTGGAAAAAAAGAATAAATGTGAGGTCACATATTCAGTTGCTTGGCAAAATTTGTCTTTTTCGATAAGAATCCACAAATTCTCCACACAGACTTCACTCAATTTCAAGTTGGTAATTTGTTGCACTGACCAACAGAAAGCTGCTTGGTTTAAAAGTGACTTCTGCATAAGCTGCACTACGCTAATAGACAATAGACCTTTTTTGCCTGTGAAATTTCAAGAAAAACTTTTCTGACTTAATGGAATAAACTAAAAATGAATTTGCTAAATTATTATCAGAAAAACAACCAACCCAGAAATTGCATCAAGGATATCGCGTGGATACGCTTGCGTAGGGTCTCCAGTGTGTTACGGGTGAGGCGCAGTAATGCATCCACATTCCGATGGTTAAAATGAGAAAGCAGCTCCTTTGCCTCCTCCTCCATCACCTTCATCAGATCCCTCTTTTTCTTCTTTCTCATCAGTGGGGAAGAGGGGCCAACGCTAGCGGCCGTGGTGTTACGTGACAAGAGACGACCCTCGGATTTACATTCCTCCTCTCCTTTGAATAAATAGAACAGAACATGGTGTATTCAATATTACACAGTAGTGATTTCAAATGTGCCGCCGTTCATCTCTGATGACGTATTATAGCGTGAATTATTGCAGTTTGGCAAGATTGTGAGTCCGTTTAGATCGATTTCCATGGGGTGTAAGCACCCAGTATTGAAGCATGTTAATTATTTTAGGAGGCAAGTTTACATGTTTTTAGATTCACCAGATTGTACACTTAACGTCTCTTTTCATATAAAACATGAAGAAGGATCATATATGATTTATGCAACTACTCAGGCTGCTTCTATACATACGGGTCAGGAGGAGATTTCAGGCCTCACGGAGGTGAGACACTCTTTTATGGATGTAGCGGCGAATACTTCAGAGATGCCAGTGGTAGAGGTAACAAGTTTGAATACTGATAACGCTGGTAAAGGTAAAGAATTTTTAGTGGTTGAACAGGGCAAGTCAAGTCACCTTTATTTATATAGCGCTTTTTACAATACAGATTGTTTCAAAGCAGCTTTACAGAGATAACAGGAAAATAATGGAACAAAGTTTGTTTCCAGAAGAAAATAGCATCACAGTCCATCTTAAGTAAGTTCAGTGATGTTTAATTTTTGTAGTAAAAAAGTTATTAATTTAGTTCATTCATATATACTATATATATATTGCTGCTCTGGAGAAAACCATGATGTTGAATATTAAAATAAATTAAATGTCCCCAACTAAGCAAGCCAAAAGCCAATTGCAACAAAGGTGAAAAAAGGCGAAAAAGGTGACAGTGTGACAATGAATGTGACAAGACTGTGGTGCCAAGTACTAGTGCTGATCAGTATGGGTGTGATGCAGAGAAGAGTCGAACAGAATCGCTGAAGGCAGCAGAGGATGCATTCTATGCAGGATATTGAAAGGATATTGATATGGGTTTGAAGAGAACTCTCAATATCCTCAGAAGGATCTCTCTTTGTATACTTTAGAGGAAATTGATCAGTTTCTAGACAATACTTTTGGAAAGCAGGTTGATGTTAAGGACTTTTTTCTAATGTAGAGAAGTTTGTAAAGTCATTTACATTTCTTCATAAGACTGTGGGGGTTGAACTCTTGAGTAAAATTAAGCGTTTCCATCTAAATAAGCATTTAACTGCAGTTAAAAAGTATAGAAAAAAATAGAGAAAAGGCACTTTTGATCATTTTAAACAGTGGTGGGAAATAGGGAAAACTAATATTAAATTGTTTTGTTTGCAACACACTGATGATTCCACTAAAAAAATAATAGAAACCATTCAGTCAATTGAGAAGGACATATCAAATATGGAGGTGGATCTAATTAATAGATATGATCCTAATTTGCTTAATAACCTGCAAGAAAGTAAAAACTATATAAATACTGTTCGTTTTCTCACACAAACCGCTCGTTTCGTGTCTTAGGCCATCAATGTGTACTTACGATGGGGAATTGTTTAATTTGGACTTCACTGTGCATGCTCTTTGAGATAGTGACCATAGACCTGCATTATATGACTGACAGACAAGAACGGTTTGACCTAAAAATATCAAAATTGAAACTACTGCGGAAAAAAAGACACCTACATCTTGGATGCCCTTGAGGTAAGCTAAAACATACCAAAATTGAATTTCAAAGTGAACTATCCCTTTAATTCAAGATTTTAAAGTACAACATAATTCGAGAATTTATTCTGATGTAGAACTTGAGAACTTGAGTTGGTTCTGTTCTGTTTACCCTAAGGGGGGTTATTGCTGCTCTCCCTGCTCTTATCCATGCTAGGCTGCATGGATGCGCAGGGAATTCTTGCCAAGAACAGAACCATACCGCCAATTCTAACTGTATGCTAATTGTCAATTGTATTTGACAATAGTGGTCCTGACAGAACTGCTGATCAGTGTGAAACTGATTGTGCTGAATAGCTAATTCAAGACTTGCCTCAAATAGACTCAGACTCCAAGACTGCCTTGGACACTGAGCTGTCTTTTCAAGAACTTACTGCAACAATTGGTCAGCTTGGTATTGGACAATTTCATTGTATTGATGGGCTTAAGTTTAAATTTTACAAGCGATTCTGGAACTGTATTGGTAGAGATTTATATGAGATTCACTGTGAATGCAGCAGAGATGGTTATTTGCCTATATCTTGTCGATTGCCGTTTTATCTTTATTACCAAAAAAGGGGGATTTATCTCTTTAAAAGAATTGGAGTCCTGATTCATTACTGGCCACTGATGACAACATTTTGTCTAAGTGTCTTGCTAACAGATCTAAAAAATATCTAAACTTAATTGTACAAAAAAACGGCCATTCACTGCCATTATAAAGCTTGGAACAGCCAGGCCATTTTTGAAATATAACTCCGATTGTATTCGTCTGAAAAAAAGAATGTCATATACACTTAGGTTAACTTGACGTTGAGTAAATTATAGGCTAATTTTAATTTTTGAAAAGGTTGTCCTTTATCAGGGAAATATATAGCATTGCTTTTGAGCATCTTCTTTTTAATTTACGTAAAACTTTGTCTTGTTTTATTGTTAATGGGTTATCTCAGAGTTCAAGTATCACTGTAAGTGCTTATGCTGATGTGACGGTGTTTGTCAATCATGAAAAATACACTTTTTAAAGCACTGGTTAATGCACTTAATGTATATGAAAAAGCTTCATCGGCTGAAGTTAACATGCAATTTCTATCTTACATGGAAAAAAATAGTTGAAAATTTTAGGTATTTATTCTTGTTTAAAGGTGCATTAAGCAACTTTTCATGTTAAAAATACCCGTTTTCTAACCCATACATGCTTAAACAATTGCCTGATGGGCTGAATGAGCCCTTCTCTGATCACTGAGATTGTCTCTATAATCCTGTAAAGTAAAATAAATAAGAGGGATTCGGGCCGGAATTTTAGACTGGGCGTGACGTCATGCGCGTTCACGGCACGCTCACATAGCTATGTCTGGCAGGTTTGTGTATTCGCCGGCATTCTCCGTAGAAGATGGATTGTAAGAGACCTGCTTGTAGTTCATTTCAAACACCAACGCAAACTCCACGCAAGATAAAAAAAAAAGAAAACTTGTCTCTAGTGCAACCAAAAGGGCAAAATTGGACTCAGACAGGCGTCGGAATAAGACGAGAGTAAACATAGGGAAGGCTTTCAATAAATGGAGAGATCTCCGGTCTGCTCTAGGGCTCAAACGGGATGCTCAGTTGGCTTTTTTCTTGATAAAACGGTAAGATATATTCCATTCTCTAATGTCTGATACGGCATATATTTGACAATAAATGACGATGCGTAAAATGTGTAATGCTTTAGCGTAAGCTAGATAAATGTACAACCAGAATATGTTTTACTACCATCGTTTCTTGAGAGGCTAACTTTACTGGGTCTGGACCTGGTTCAGCCATGATTTAATCCTATTTTAGTTATTACTTTGATGTAATAA
This sequence comes from Leuciscus idus, assembly GCA_021554675.1. NCBI lineage: Eukaryota > Metazoa > Chordata > Actinopteri > Cypriniformes > Leuciscidae > Leuciscus > Leuciscus idus. Next base: position 12,301,371 of record CM038635.1, on the reverse strand, counting down.
TCAATATTATCTTTACATGTACTCATTGCATTCTGTATGGTAACAATGGCTTTCTTGTTTTCAGCTATGAGAAGACTGTAGCACCATCTACATCCACACCTCATCAGGCATCTAACGTTACTAGTACTGCAAATATATTGGGAATACCACATCCACCAAGTTTTCCATGAGCACCATGAGCGTGCACATCTCTGGCTGCAGTTTCACTTGCCGCCAGAGGTGGCATAGTTCTGCAAAAACTCAGAATCTTGCTTAATGCACCTTTAAGTGAGTTTAAGAAGTTAAATTGGGAGGGTTTAGAGGAAAGAGTGTGTACCCGATTGTCCTACAGTGGAAGAGTTTGGGTCGCTAATCATTTATTGGCTTCTACTGTTTGGTATAAACTGAGTGTACTGTAGCCACCTACATGACTAATTCAAAGTATTCAAAGAATGCTAGTGACCTTTTTCTGGTCAAGATAACACTGGATTCGATCAGCCACTTTGTATCTTCCAGTACAAGGCTTGGTGGATATCAAGTCTAGGATAATGACTTTTCGGCTACAAACAGCCCAAAGACTATTGTACAACAAAAACTCTGCCTGGATGGACACTGCAACAGCTCTTTTAAGGATGGCAAGTGGAATGGGTTTTGATAAATATTTGTTTTTAATGCAGCTGCAAGACTGAAATGGTGGACCCTCCCTCTTTTTTACAGACCTGCGCTGGAGGCCTGGAAGGTTTTTGTTGTATGAAGACAATCTAATACACCTGCTGGTTTTTGGTTATGAGAGGAGCCACTGTTTTTGAACTCCTTTTTACCTTCAAGACTGTTGTCCTCTGAAAATATGCACGGCTGCTAGCAGCTGAATGTAATAAGCTGGGACATTTCATGAAAAGTAATGTGAAAGACCTGAGCCAAAAAAGTGGTGTGAAATAGATTTTTACAACAGTGAATTGCAGAAATATTCAAGGACTTGAGAGCAGATTATCAAGTATTTTTGAAAAACCCAGCTGTTGTAAATTAATGTGTAGAGGGGCATGGTTATATATTTCCCTCAATCAGTGTAAGCAGGGCTGTGGAAGACTGGGAGGAAGATGAAAGTTGTTTACTGTCTCTTAGCACCCCAGTTCTGGAAAGTTTTGAATCTGCTGGAAAGAAATCTCTTTACTTATATGTGTTTCCAACATGCAAGTTTCTTCAACAAGATGGAGACAATTTTTTGGATCCAACTCTTCTCCTAAAGGCTGCTGGCGTACCCTGTCCAAACGTCCGATTGACAAGCGGACAGGTGACCTCTAGTGGAGGATTGTACTTGGGGCTATAACTACAAACAGACATGTGGTACACCTCAATCCTTTGTTCTGAGATCGATTAAATAAAATAAATTAAATGTGTGCAGTGTTCATCATTGGGTAATCTTTTTGATATATTAAGTAATCGGTTCTTGTCTCTGGGTGATCAATTTACTTTTCAGTTGGAATCTCTGCCAAAGTTTATAGAATTATGGGGAATATATGAAATATTATGCACACTGTATGAAAATGCATTGGTTTTGATGTTTTAAAAATATTTTGTAATAATAAAGGTGAATAGATTTAGGCTTCGTGAAGTTACAAAGCAGAACAAATGCAAAAGCCTCATCTGTATACTGTTTACATGTACGTCTCATACGTCTCGTTTACATCCCTCATAAATTTAGTGGCTATCTGTCGAGTCATAGAATGTGATTATCGGCCAATTCCGATAAACAGCTAATCGATCAGAGCATCCCCACATACCTTAATCCCTCAAATTGAGTATTTTTTTGTTGAATTGATTGAAATTGATGAATTTAATAAATTGATAACATTCTGTGTTTTTTTTTTGTTTTTTTATACAGTATGGTCAGGGGGGGAAAACATGCAATTTCTAGAGCATATACCGCATGGATGATCAACAGCAGGCCTTACCATCACTGTCCATCTGTTCCACTTTACTCTCTGTCCTGCTTTCATCACGGTTTCTCTCTTCTTCCTCTTTCTGCTCAAACTCCAGTAACATATTAATCAGCTCATTGGCTGCCTCCTCCACCAATGAGCTTTTGGTATGCAGCATTTGGGCTCCTTTAATGCATAGCTCCTAAAATGAGAAATAAATTGAATGAGCATGATCAGATTGATTATTTCTTCAGTCAGAATACATCTCAGGTTACACATGTAACCATGGTTCCCTGAGAGAAGAACGAGACGCCGTGTCAGATGACGCAATGGGGATGCATCCCGCAGGACCCAGTGTCTGAGGCATGTATACCAACTAGCCAATCATGGTGGACACAGTGATGACGTCACAGGGTGCTCCCCAGCGTAAAAAAGGGAACCTGAAAACACATCATCAGCTTCAAATGACTGAAGGAAGCACGGAAACGCGATGCGGCGTCTCGTTCCTCCTTTTCGAGGGAACTCAACGCCACGTCAGATGACTCTAGTAGCGTTCTAGTAGGAGCCTGCATTTGGCGAGGAATGAACTTCCCACTGCGCCAGTGCCTCTCTAAATCTGTTCACTACCGTCTCTAAGGCAGCACCAAACAGTCCCGAGGGCGAGACAAATTAAGCCACAGATGCCTCTCCGCTGTCACCAGAGCAGCCATAAATCGTCCAAGGGAACAAGCTGCCTTCCTGGTAACGTGGAGAGCTAAATCCGTGGCCATGCACAGTTCGGAGACCGCCTCAGGAGATAATCCCTCCCCCGATCCATGTCCTTAAACAGGTCTGACTGGTAAACTTGTAATACCGACATAGTATGCAAAGCTCCGCCAGTCTGACCAGCCTCTGAATATGCTTTGCCCAACAACCTCGATGTCATCTGACATGGCTTAGAGGGCAAAACGGGAGCCTCCAATGATGAGGATGTCCCCAGGAAGAAATAACTTGCTAAATTCCTCTCCACCTGCGGCATCCTCCCATAACCCCGTTAGCTCAGCCCCTCTACATTAGAATAATTTGAAGCAAAATGGACCACAAGAGCAGAGAATGGATGTTCCCACGAACCTGACACCTCAGTGTGCAGGTTTGGAAGAAATGGAAGGCTCACTGGAGCAGTGCACTTATGACTGCTTGCGATCTTGCGCTTCAAGTCGGACCATTCCAATCTCAGTCTGACCGTAGCGTGAGTCATAAGGTCCACTAGCTCATCGTATTCGGCATGCTGTTGCATGGAGCAGGAAACAGATTTTCTTCACGTCTGTCTCTAGTGACTCCACACTTTCTGAATCGTCAGAATCATGAGCGAGCAATGAACCCTCGTATTCCACGGAAGAAACCACCGAGCGGGCTTCCGTTTCAGGCATGAGGACAGCATAGCTAGGGGGAGAAGTGAGGGGAACTTGCTCACACTCCTCAAGTAGCTGCGGCAGAGATCCCTCATGATCACTCATGAAGAGCGCCAGCCGAGAGCAGAGCTTTCTCAGAGAGAAATAATCACAATGCATACATGCATGCTTGACTCCTAGACAGATAACACACGTATTGTGACCATCACCAGGCGTTATGAAACGTGGAGGGATACAGCGGAAACTGTTCGCTTGCCATGTTTTATTCTCTTTCGCACACTGCAATCTTCACACAGCACACAGACAAGCAAATTCCTGAAGACATTGAAACTGATGACGTGTTTTCAGGTGATCTTTTTATACGCTGGGGAGAAACCTGCGACGTCATCACTGCGTCCGCCATGATTGGTTAGTTGGTACACGTGACTCAGACACTGGGTCCTGTGGGACCGTCTCCATTTTTTGGAACGTTGCTGGTCTAGTCACGACATAAATTACGTTTAACAAAGATGTAATTGCAAAAAGTAGCAAGATACCAAAAAAGACAAGCAGGGTTGTCAAAAGTACTGGTACTTTGGTACCATTTCAATACTAAAATGTAATGATAAATTGTAAAAAGGATTTTTAGATTATCAGGAGTACGGGCTCAATTCAGATTCATGAGCAGGTTTCCCTAAAAGTTTGCTGTGCATTCTAACTACATAAAGAAGTTGTACCCTTATGATAACAGCCCTGATGTTACTAAAGGAGCATTGACAGTGAATAAAGACATCATATTGAAATTGATATTGAGAGCCCAACACACTCTCATGGGAATTTGCAGCTATAATTTGGTGAATTAATATCTAATTTGTATGAATTTGTACAATCTCTTACAATCTGCTTACACCCCAGTGACGGTTATATTTAGCCCATATGAATCACATCGTACTTCATTCAAAATTCATTCAAAATCCCCATCTCATATAATTGTTACGTTTTCTGATGAGATCAGTTTGTGAGACCTCTATATTTTCACTGATCTGCTTATTTACATCAGCAAGTGGAAATTGTTTAGCCTCACTATCCTTTGAAAATAACCACACGTTGCTATGAATACATTTGTTTTATGTGTGTGTACCTTGGTGGTCTGAACAAACTCCTCGCAGGTGCATGGCTCATCTTCAGGCAGCACACACAGAGTAGCTGTGCTCATTTCCTGCAGAACAGCATCGATTCTAAACTCAACCAGGTCATTCACTCTGTGCAGCAGAAGTTCAAGGTTGTCTGTGAACCAGAAGAAAGAACCCTTTCATTTCAGATATATAATCATAGAGGCCACAATTACAAGCAAGCATTTTATGTACACTACAAGGACGAAAGTATGTGGACATCACTTTGTTCACACTGATGCTTGTGTCTAAATGGGAGAAAACCCTGGCAGACATGTTCCCACATAAAATAGAAAGCCTTCCAAGAAGAGTGGAGGCTGTTATAATGGCACTTGGCACAGTTCGAAAAATATATATATGGGGGTGTTTGGGTATCCACATACTTGTGGCCATTTACTGTAGTGAATGTGATGTGGGGATGGAAATCAGCTAACCAACTCTGTAAAGTGGTTACAGTCACTACACTCACCGAGTGCAGCAGTGATTCGATTAAGGTATTTCTCTATGTTTAGGGAGGTCCAATTGAGGGAGGTCAGACCGGGCAGGATGGCCTCATCTACTTTAGCGACGTGTGGCATGAGCAGTTGTTCAAAGGCTGGCTGGATATTAGACCTCACCCTGGAGTTCTCTGTCATCATCAACTGAGGCAGGCAACATACAAGGCAAAAGCACAAAAAAAAAGAAAATGACCTTGTTAGTAATGCTATGCATGTCAGGGCACAGTTCCATACCACTGACCTGATGGGCTTACTTGAATGGTTTGGGGAAAAAAACATCAGGATGAAAGAAACTGAATTGCTATATAGCACAGAATGTGAACGGTGATATTTAGCAGTATTACATAAACATTATATAAACAACATCATTCAACATATAAACATTGATCAATGCAAATATATAAAGTACAAAAAAATGGTCAACAGAAGCTCAAATGTGCTTCCTTGACATGCAAGAGCCAATGAGGTTTGTCTTTGTGTGTCAATCAAGTAGGTTTTAGCATCAAGCAAATACAGTTGAGCTTCTTTTTACCATTTTGATGTTCTCTATGCATGGTTATTATAGTTAAATAAAACTAAAACCATTAAAAATGTATGATTTTGAAGTGCATTTTCTGTTCCCCTTGTTCCAGTGTTTCCCATTTCCAGTGGTTTACAGTAGCTCCTGTTTGCCTTAGTTTCATTAGTTCCCTTTTGAGGGAACATTGACGCCGCATCATAGTGTTGACGCAATGGGAATGCATTCAGAGCATGCAAGTGTCACGTGTAGTACTCACCAAAACATTGGCCTAGGACAAAGTTGGGTGACACAATGCAGTGTGTAATCAATTCTATAAATAACTGTTCCTGGCGGGGTTATTGCCCCATCTCCGCTAAAAACAAATGTTCTTTAGTCTCAGTTGCCTTCTGTCAGCATGCTGTTTCAGGGCACCAAGATTGTTCCCTCCCTCACTTTTAACAAAAGTGTAAAATTTGTTTCCCTTGCAAACGAGTTAAGAGCATGGAAACTTCTGCCCAATATCTCTAAGTGGGTACTTTGAACAATAGAAAATGGTCACAGAAACCAGTTAAAGTATCGTCCTCTGCGTTTCAACGGGTTATAAAGGGTTATAAAGGGGCCATGGAGCGTGTTTCCCTACCAGAAAGGCAGTAAGGGTTGGCATCCAGGTGCTAAACGCCATCGATGATTGGCTCATTGTCGCCAGATCACGAGAGTTGGCAGTTTGATATTGAGATGTTGTTCCCGGTCATATTGAGAATTTAGGTTTGAGACGAAATCTAAAGAAGAGCAATCTGTCACCATGCCAGAAAACAACATTTCTCAGGGAGGTTTGGGGTTTGACCAAGATGCGGGCGCAATTGTCCCAAGCTTGGGTGATTTCTATTCACACCATGGTAGGCAGTCTGAGGTTAGGCAATGAGCTTTCCGTCCATCAATACCAGGTTCTGATGGGTCTTATGGCTGCGGCTGCCAACGTAATTCCGTTAGGCTTGCTGCACATGAGACCCTTCCAGTAGTGGCTCAAAAGCAGTGGGTTTCAACCCTCATTAAAACCTGTTTATGGTAAGGGGCACATGCAGAGCTCTTTGTGGCCTTTCTATCTGGATGCCGGATCCCCGGTTTCTCACTTTGTGTCCCTCTCTCGAAGTGTGTTACAGTTGCAATATCATTACGATGGACCTCTCTTATGTGCTGGGGAACGATCATGGAAGACCGTCCAGCTCAGGGTCTTTGGAAGGGCTGTGTTCTTAGCAATAAAACACTTTCTCCAAGACTTGTGGGGCTATCATGTGTTGGTGCAGATGGACAACACATTGGTTGCAGTGCTTTTTGCACTGTTTTTGCACTGAAAAGGCAGTATCCTCACAACTATGCTCCTTTTTAGAAAGAAATGGTATCTGCGAGGATTTCGAGTCAGGATTTAGACCGTACCATAGTACCGAGACAGCTCTCATTAGAGTTACAAATGATTTGCTCTTATCATCCGATCGTCGTTGTATCTCTCTATTAGTGTTACTCGATCTAAGTGCTGCATTTGACACTATCGACCATAACATTCTTTTAAATAGACTCGAAAATTATGTTGGCATTAGTGGAATTGCACTAGCATGGTTTAAATCATACTTATCTGACCGTTATCAGTTTGTAGCAGTAAATTAAGAGATGTCTTATCGTTCACAAGTTCAGTATGGCGTACCACAAGGCTCAGTACTAGGACCGTTGCTGTTCACTCTGTACATGCTACCCTTAGGAGATATCATTAGGAAGCATGGCATTAGTTTTCACTGTTATGCTGATGATACTCAGCTCTATATTTCTTCACGCCCAGATGAAACTTACCAATTCACAAATTTAACGGAATGCATAGCTGATATAAAAAATTGGATGACTAGTAATTTCTTACTACTTCATTCTGAAAAAACAGAGATTCTAATTATTGGACAAAAAAACGTCCTCGCGTAATAACCTAGAATACTGTCTAACACTTGATGGCTGCTCTGTTAAGTCTTCATCGTCGGTTAGGAACCTGGGTGTGCTCTTTGATACCAATCTTTCATTTGAAAGTCACGTGTCTAGTATCTGTAAAACCACATTTTTCCATCTTAAAAATATATCTAAATTACATCATATGCTCTCGTTGACAAATGCGGAACAGTTAGTTCATGCGTTCATGACCTCAAGGCTAGATTATTGTAATGCTCTACTGGGTGGTTGCCCTGCACGCTTAATAAATAAACTACAGCTGGTCCAAAACGCAACATATTAGCCCAGTTCTGTCAACACTGCACTGGCTCCCTATTAAACATCGTATACATTTTAAAATATTGCTGATTACTTACAAAGCACTAAATAGTTTAGCTCTGCAGTACTTGAGTGAGCTCTTAACGCATTATAGTCCTTCACGTCTATTGCGATCTCAAAATTCCGGCCAGTTAATAATACCTAGAATATCAAAATCGACTGCTGGCGGTAGATCCTTTTCCTATTTAGCACCAAAACTTTGGAACAATCTTCCTAACATTGTCCGGGAAGCAGAACTGTCAGTTCAAAGCTAGACTAAAAACACATCTTTTTGACCTAGAATACACATAACACATTATAGACTTCTATAATTCCTTATTAGGCTGCATAGATTAGGCCAGCCGGAACCGGGAACACTGGAACCGGAACCGGGTACTCGTTACATCATAAGAAGAATGGCATCTACGCTAATATTAGTCTCTGTTTATACCGAGGTTTACCGCAGTCCGTCGGATCCAGGCCGTATCCAGATCTAAGAAGGACCAGCACCTGGACGCGACGACAATGCAGTCCTGAAGTGTCAACAAGACTCTCCGTTTCCTGAAGTGAGGTGGACCTCGGCCGTATCCAGATCAGATGGTGGATCTGCACCTGGACCTAACCATGACGCATCCTGAAGTGCCAGCCTCATCAGCCCTGTGAAGGCCTCATCGACACAACCAATCTGACTTCTGACCTGTAACGCTGCCTGGATCATAATCATACACTGTTCGCTCATTGGCCAGAGGAGAACTGGCCCCCGACTGAGCCTGGGTTCTCCCAAGGATTTTTTCTCCATTCTGTCACCTGATGGAGTTTTGGTTCCTTGCCACTGTTGCCTTGGCTTTTGGCTTGCTTAGTTGGGGACATTTAATATTCAACAATATTATTGATCTGCCTTATTATGGGTGGGCGATGATGCAATTTTCTTCTAGAAACAAACTTTGTTGTATTATTTTCATGTTATCAATGTGAAGCTGCTTTGATACAATCTGTATTGTAAAAAGCGCTATATAAATAAAGGTGACTTGACTTGACTTGACTTGGTACAGTAGTCTCCTACATAAATCACAAGTGCGGGTTCCGTTCATGCCCCCTGTTCAGGCTGGTACAGCAGATCCCACTCTGGGAGGATGGCAAACTGCTCTCACTGAGGGCAGTTTACATCCAGGGACACCTCAATTTGGGAGCAGATGTCCTGTCAAGGCACGGGGCCAGGGATTGGCAAATCCACCCTCAAGTAGTGGGGTCCATATGGCAGAAGTTCGGCCAGGCGGAAGTGGACTTGTTTGCCTCCGAGGAGTCAACTAACTGTCCACTGTGGTTTACTCTCCATCCTCCAGCTCCTCTGGGGCGGGATGCCATGGTACAGACGTGGCCAAGGCTGTGTCTGTACGTCTTTCCTCCAATTGCTCTTCTCCCGGGAGTCCTGGAAAGCGTCCATCAGGAAGGGCTTCGCTTAAAATTAGTATCACCGTTTTGGCTGGCCCGAGTATGGTTTTTGCAGACATTGGGCCCTATTTTAACGATCTGAAACGCAAGTATCAAGCGCGAAACGCAAGTAACTTTGTGGGCGGATCTCCGGCGCTGTTGCTATTATACCGGCGGGATAAATGACTCTTGCGCCCGACGCAAATCTAAAATGGGATGGTCTGAAGTAGCTTCATTATTCATAGGTGTGGTTTGGGCGTAACGTGAAATAAACCAATCAGAGCGACATCTCACATTCCCTTTAAGAGCAGGCGTGATTGTTCTATAGCGGATTCCTATTATAACGGCGGATTTGCCAGGCGCACGCCAGGAGCGGTTCACAGCCGAGGAGACCGACGTTCTCGTCAGCGCCGTAAAACACAGAGAAGTGACATTGGGGATGGAGAAACACACCCAAATTAGCTTCGGTTAAACAGGCGTATGATAATTTGGGTAAATGTGTAAGCTAGATGTATGCTTTTATAATAAACTGTCTGTCTGTCTATCTATCTATCTATCTATCTATCTATCTATCTATCTATCTATCTATCTATCTATCTATCTATCGTAATAATGTATGATTTGCAAAAATGAAAACTGCTGCTTCTGTGTAGATGAGAGAAGCAAAGTGTATGCGCGTTGTGCACACGCTACATTGATTATGGCCCTTAAAATAGCACATGAATAACATGCGCAACGCGCCACTGACTTTAGACTAGGTTTTTTCGGTCAGTGGCGGAATTGTTTTCTAAACCTGCAAAATAGTATGAGGGAACGTTTGCGCCGGAACACGCCTCCTCTTTGCGCTGAACCGCCCCCGGGAGCGCAAGTGTATTTCTTAGTTAACCGACATGCGTCTGTGGAGTGAAAAGTCCGCTGTGCGCGGGTGCAAAATAGAAATAATACATGCGTCGCTGTACAAACTCAATTGCGAGGGTGTACAAGATAGGGTGCAAGATAGGGCCCATTGTGTCTCTCCTGGAAGGCTCTCCAAGGTTCTGCTGCTTCTAAACAGACAATATCTCACTGGGTTTCAAATACGTCTTCGCTTCTAGGAGTCAAGGTCTATTCTAACCGAAGTGTTTCTGCTTCGAAGGTGCTAGCAGAAGGTGCGTCTTTGGAGGGATGTTTGTGCTGTGGCAGGCTCATCCTCTCCACACACACATTCATCAGGTTTAATAGTGTGGATTTGGACTCAACCCAGGGTCTCCGGTCCTTTTGGGGTGAGTCCTTCCTATAATAGCCTACAGTGCTTGTGCAACTTTCCACAACCTGTGTGCTGGCATCCTCTCAGTATGGCGATGCGAGTATTGTCGTTCCCATTGCATCAACACTATGACACTGCGTCAATGTTTATGTATGTTTATATGTATGTAACCTAGTTCCCAGAGAATGGGAACGAGGCACCGCATCGTGGTGACATAATTCGAGTACGCCTGCACGGCTTCTGAATCTGGTGATGTTTTCGCCCCAGTGTTATTTATAGAATTGATTGCGCACTGTGTTGCGTCACCTGACTTCATCCTAGGTCAATGTTTTGGCGTGTGACAACACATGACTCAGACACCGGCATGTGTGAAGGTGTTCCCATTGCGTCAACACCATGATGCGCCGTCTCATTCACTTTCTCAGGGAACCGGGTTACATACATAACCCTGAGACGTTACCCTTGTTAGTTACCATAGTTACCCTCTGAGTCTAACCTGTTCCTTGTTAGCCTCTTGTTTGCCTATGTATATATACCTCTGTGTTTCAGTCTTTGTTTGTCAGTCATTGTCTTTACACCACTTTGTAAAGGTGTTGTGTCTCCTTAGAAGGGGGTGGAATTACAGTCTCTCTTCTTGTATAATATAATGAATTGAAAATCATAGTTTTCTTAAAAACA